>CM038669.1:656756589-657956589 GCA_021605145.1 Aegilops bicornis | reverse complement strand
ACGTCACTGTTCTTGTATTTCTTTCGGAGTGATGAGCTTTGTCTCCTGATAACATTTTCATGATAAACATGTCGGTTTCTTTTTTCACTTCTTGAGAAAAATAAAAAGTTTCCATTGACTAGTGCTGATCCATCATGTCACACACACCGACACACGGATTGTCAAACCATCACCGCATCTCAGTGTGCATTGCACTAGATTGCAGAAAAACATGTACAATGGGTTGCTCCATCACACAAGGTTTGTGTGAAAAGAAGCATGTGTGAAGGAGGGTGACATCACACACACAATTTGATACAATAAAACGCGCATCTATCTCCCTCCGCTCCAAAATAAGTGTCGCTAACTTAGTACAACTTTCTACTATGTCAGCGACGCTTATTTTGGGACCGCCGGGGGGGGGGGGGGGGGTTGTATAATTGGGTACAATGAAATGTGGGAACATGGGGCATCCGTCCCACACGATTAGTAACAGCAAAAACATGTAAGTTTGTGGTGCGTTTCTAATTGTAGACAATTGCTTACAAGAAAATGCATGTGTTGCTGGCGCCCATCACACATGGTTTGTTAAGGAGGAACATGTTTTTTGGTTTGCTATCACAGAATCTGCCTATGGCATAATCGTGTGTGGTATAGGTGTTCATTGCACAGAGTTTGTTGCCTTGAACAATGTACAAGATAACTGATTATCAATATAGCAGGTTTGTTTTCTCATAATTTATCCTTGCAAGTAAATTGGTCAGAATTTGAATTTCAGCATAGGAACCAGAACATATTTCATATCCAACATATGTTCAACCACAGTTGCATAAGTGACATCACAGTAAAACCATATGAATTAGTACAAAATAATACAAGGACTAAATTAAACAAGCACCACAATAGCACTTCACACTCGACATCTAAATCCTTCAAAAAGTAGTATCACAAAACGGTAAAAGGAATTATGAAGCTGATTCAGTAGGTTGTAGAAGACAAATACCTATATTATTTCTTCCTGGATGTTGAAGGTCCGCACAAATTCAGTCCAACACCAATGGATGACCGCTCTCTGTATTCAGCCCATTGTGGAAGATTTACACATTATACAATGGGTGTTGTAGGAATATTGAATACCTCCCTTGCGTTATGACTAATGTTGAGGATATCGCTTATCGTTAGTGTCTCGGTCGGCTGAGGATTAGAGATTAATCAGAAACTAAATGATTAATCAATTTTATCAGTTAACTATTAATCAGCCATTGTTTTACAAATCCCAGGTTTCGGGCACTAATATATGTCCATACTCTGAAACAACACGGTGTCAGGATCTCATCGAGCTCAAATTACCACGAAAAGCCAATAATACAAATAAATACTTTCAGTTTCTAAAAATACATGGTATTCCAAAACCTAAGTATTTCAATATATGGGCAAAAAATATTTCAGTTTCTAAAAATCATAGTTTTTCTCAGTTTTGATAAAATTGTCGACGTGTTTGGCAAGTGGCAGTTTTTCTCGGTTTTCTTTGGTTTGAATCAACTGTTACGTTGTTGCATGCATATTCAGCTACAGTCAGGGATCAACTTGTACTAATAGCCTTGCACAAGCATGTTCTTCTAGATGCTAGGATATGTAGTAGAGTTATCTCTTGTAATCAATCAAAGTCCGAGGTAGTTAACACATGCACTGCAGCTCGACGTTTGCAGCTCGTGTACGTGTACGTCCGTATCGATGGGATAGCTATCGATTTATGCATCACAGATGTTGATGGCCAGAAGTTGGACACAAGGGAGACCAAGCAGCCAACACTTTCTCGGTTTTAAGAAAAGAGGTCAGGGCCTCTTTTTTGTATACAACAAAAATACCAAGTTTTAGAGATACCACGGTTTGTTAAACTGCAGTATTTTCTTCATCCAAACAACTCAAAGTTTTGAATACCAAAGTTTTTTCAGAAATCACAGTATTTCTAAAAAACCACAAAAATACTTTGGCTTGCAAACATACCCTGAAGTACTTGACCAAGAAGGCAAGTCCCTGTTGATGCCTTGATGGTAGTACATTAATGTGCAAGTTTTTGGCACGCCCGTGCATCCATGCTCTGCTAAACCCTGAAGAGAACCTTTTTTTTTTGTGTGCGAATAGCCCTGAAGAGAAACTCACAAGGCAGAGCCACCAAACAAGCATCCATTCTTGTCTTTTTGTGAGCTATAAATATAGCACATTGCCTAATAGATGCAACATGACACGTCTACACCTAATGCATGCATCATCTATGCTGCCACTTTGCTTTCTCGGGCCGGGTACTACGCACCAAGAAATTTTCAGCATCCATTGCTATCGGTCACATGATTCGTGCGTACCCCCTGTGGCCAGCACTGCCTCCTTTGGTTCAAACGGTTTGGACGGTCACGCCGGAGGCGGCGGCCGTGAGGCTCTTGTGCACGCTCTCGCCGTCGTCGCCGGCGCTGGGGAGGGTAGTGCCATCGTCCTGACCATCGGCGGCTTTCTTCTTGCTCTTGGTGTACTCGCCGTAGAGGTACGAGGAGAGGCCCCAGACGCAGAGCGCGGTCGCGACGGCCTTCTCGGGGCCGAACGGGTCGCCGAACACCACGACGCCGCCGATCACGTTGGCCGTGAGCACCGCCGCCATGCACACGCCGCTGTGCAGCGACGACGTCAGGTAGATCACGCCGGCGGTGCCCATGAAGCACGCCTGCCACGTCACCACCAGCGTCGCCACCACGACCCAGTACACGGCGTGCGACCCCTTCCAGTGGGCCACGTCGTCGCTGAAGCCGCGCGAAACCGCCAGCCCGACCGCTGCCTCCACGGAAGCCATGGCCTGCATCACCGCCTGCACCTCTACCGCGAGGATGAACCCGCCGGAGACCGCCTCCCGGTACACAAGCTCCATGACGGGGAGGTACGCCGAGAAGAGCCCCGCCGCGCAAAGCGTGACGACGTAGCCGATGATGTACCCCCTCCGGTTCGGGCTCTCGCCGGCGTCCCCCGACCGGAGCGCGAGGAGCACGGAACAGAGCGTCATGAGCACGACGGCGTTGAGGTTGTTGAAGGTGAGCGGGTGGCGGACGATGACGACGGCGAGGACGAGCGTGAAGGCGAGCTGCATGGACAGCAGCAGCGACGAAGTGGACACCGGCAGGAGCGACGTGCTGTAGGCGAAGAGCAGATTGCTGACGCCCATGAGCGCGCCGATGACCAGGCACACGGCCAGGAACCGGCGCGAGAACCACATGAACGGGCGCGGCGCGGAGGCGGGGCGGGGGCGGCCGGCGAGGAACACGGCGACGACCAGCGTCGGGAACCCCGCGGACTGCACCAGCGTGACCACCCACTTGTTCTTGCCGCCGTGGTGGAAGTAGAACCGGGAGAGCAGGCTCGACGCCACCGACCCGACCAGAAGCGCGGCGTAGTTGGCCATCAGGAGCACCGTCGACCTGCGGCGGCGCGGCGCCACCGCGGCCGGACCCGCCGCGCCAGAGGAGATAGCCATTGCCGCACGCGCCATCGTGGTCGATGAGTAGTAGGGGACGATGGATTGTAATGGTGAATTGGCGACGAGGGCACGTTTATATTGGCAAGGAGAGAAAAGGCCAGCTAGCTAGAGATTGCGTAGAGTAAAGGAGGATTTATGGAAGGTTTTCCGAATGGCTGGATGTGAAAAAAGGCCAGCTAGTGTATTTTATTACGGCAAAGCTGGAAAATTAATGATTAGCAGAAAATACAACAATTCCTTGCTAAGCCATGACTAAGGATTGCATGGAAATAGTAAATGCGGCAATGCGCTCGATTACATGCCGAGTAGATACGGATGTATTCGTGCATTCATTATGAATCCAAGCATATCTCTGAAATTGAATACCTCGATCCTTATTCACAAAAAAAAAACCTCCTTCATGATTTACTAATCCTCATCGTATTCTAGGTCATATTTTGACCATTATTTTACCTAATAAAATATATGTTATATATAGCAAAAATAATGCAATTGAAAATTATATTCAAATACGGATCCAACCATATTTTTTTTGGCATGCATTACTATTTTGCTAGTCAAATATATGATTAAACTTTGATCCAAAATCTTTAGGGACTACTAAACCAGGACAAAGGTGGTATGTTCAAATACGTTAGGGTCTATTAAACCAACAATATAATATTTTATGACATGCATTAATATTTTGCTAGTCAAATGTATGGTCAAACTTTGACCCAAAACACGTTAGAGACTATTAACCAGAACCTGAAATATGTTTCAAAATATATACCCCTCCGTTTCAAAATATAATGTATGTTCTTTTTCTAGAACTCAAACTTTCATATGTTTGACCAAAATACCAAGTAAAAAAATGTAATATAATACATGCACTTCATGATGACTCTGATGGTACTTATCATATCTCGGCTCAATCATGCATGCATGTGTGTGTGTGTGTGTGTGTGTGTGTGTGTGTGTGTGTGTGTCTTGGCACACAAAAGTGCAACCAAACAAAAGGAAAGGGAAGGAAATTAAGTGTTCAACTGAAGAGACTTGTTCATTGTTATATATGGGCATATATATGTCACGTGCTTTACGTTTGTATTTGCGGATGTAGATAGACGCTATATTTTTGCATCAATAAAAAGATTAATTTGGAACAATTAATATATGCTTGTGTGTAAGAAGTGGCAAGAAACGCAAGAACTATAGACCAGGGGGCTACTGGAATCAAGGGATGATCACTGTAATGTTCTTAACAGTTGTCTAATTTTGTCTACAAGCTATTGCATAATAAAAGGAAACAAACACAGATTTGCAAACTGTAGGATGAAGAAGAAGTGCACGTCACAAGCAGCGGGCAGGGTAACGATGCCAGCCAGCCACCCATTGCTTGCAAGGGAATACGCCACAGCTTCCAAAGTAGGATAGGCAACGGTTGTGCTGATTAACACCATATTTGTTTGATCTTGCTGCGTTCGTTGGGAAGGAGACGGGAGGGAGACATGCCGAGGATAAGGAGGGCGGTGCGCGCTTACGTCGACCCGGGATCATCGATCGGATGGATGGATGGATGGATGGATGGATGCACTTACTACTACGTGTACTTCACTTGACTGTGTTGACATCACCAGCTTTGTACGCGTCGTCTTAAGTGGGGAGCCGCATGCCTAGGGAGCGTGCATCATCACCAGTTGTGTGTACGCACGTACATGTGGGTTCGTACCCGGTCGACACTTGTCGAGGGAAGTGGCGGGTCAGCCCACACTTGTCATGGCAAATAGAGCAACTCATATATGGCATGTACGATGTACCTACCCATAAGCATGTACACATAGCATGTGTCTAGCTAGCTGTACATTCCGTCCTTGACTTAGGACAAAACCTTGACTTAGGCTGTACATATATACTCGCTCTATTTTCTAGTATAAAGTTGATCAAAATTTTAAAACCTTAACTTAGGACAAAACCTAGAAGTATACTTATTCGCGGACGGAGAGAGTATGTAGTTATGCAAGTGACAAAAACGATCGATCAACCAAGTATATAGGCTCCCACAAAAAAGTATAGGCTGATAGTAGCAGAGGTACCGGCTTGGGTTTCCGCCAGCACGTTACTTGTAGTATCTTTTTGTGGAACTAGTCGACGCGTCTACTCCATTGGTGGCATACGGACACATTTTTTTTAGCAAGGCTCATCCCACCATTTCTATTGAAGATTCTTTTCTTTTTTGGGTGCGGAACTATTAAAGATTCTTACAAGAAGGAAAGTAAAGAACTGAAACTTGAAAGAAGGAAACACGCTTGCAGAAAACAGAACACACGTTGTGGCCATCGACATTCCAGCAATCCCTAAACTTTCAGAATCATCCTCGAAAAAATGTGTGTGCCACAAGCTATATCTCGCAACATGACACATAAAGAGTAAGTGATCGATGGTGTCATGTGCTCCACGGAACACACACAATACATCTACACCTTTCCACACTTAGATGACTATTAGTTGAAATATCCCTTAATTCAATAAGCTCCCTAGGGGTTCGAGGAGAGCTGATAATCAATTGATAACATAGATTTGGTTGGTTGTATGCGATTTTGTCCCTTTTGGTCAGCATTGAGGGGGGTGGGCATAGGCTTTCGGTGAGGGGGAGGTCTTTATGGTCAAGATGGGGGGCGTGAGATTAGTTGAGGAAAATCCGTAAAAGCCCACGGTAGGTCCGCGTGTCTAGGATTATTGGGCGTGAGATACATGGAAGAGCATGGGCTGGGGAATGCTTTGGCCGCCCTCGTTGGGAGCTGGCATTTGCTGCATTCTCGTTGCGCTTGCGGTTCAAGGGGGTCGGCCAGTGCGAGCAGCCGAGCACCTGTGTTGCTGGAGTGTCTCCGTCCGCTCGTTCCTCGCCACTGTTGGCTGCCCCCGGCATCCCTGCGGGTGGCGGCATTGGAGGGGTTTTGATGTTTTGGAGCGCTCGTGGGAGGCTCATCGTATCCATTGCGCCTCGATTGCTGGTTCAATTCGGGGTGTGTAGTTGGGGGGGAGGGGGCTTCATCTCCGCTTAGGATGCTTGTCTTCTGCCTTTGCAGTCTTGCTTTTGGGCAGCGCGGTACGTCTCATTCTTTCCCCTATATTCATCTTGCTTTCTGTTCAATTTGGATGGTGGTGCTGTGGTATTTACCTGTCGGCGATCAATTTCGATTTCGTTCAGTTCTCCTAGGGTAGGCTTCCTCGGTGCTTTGCTCGAAGTTGCCGCTTGGTGTTAGATTTATCAGGGGCCACTGCTGGTCACTGCTTCTATGGTGGTTCTTGGGTGTTTGGTTCATTGGGGCTGTTACTGCTCCCTTCTTGATAAACGTCTGATGGTCTTGAAATGATTTGGAGTTTACATTTATCCGGAACCGAGAAAAATATAGGATTACGTTTGTTACTACTTGCTTGTTCTCCTAATTGCGACAAAGAGTTCACTCAAATTAGTTTACACATTTCGTTATTTTCTACAGTCTAGAGCTCTCTTAGTATTGAAATAATATGCATGGATAGCTCTTGTTATGACCTTTTTTGCTCACCTTTATTTATGAATCGACTTTGTATTAGAAGACACAATTAAGCAAGATGATAGAGATGCCGAATTAATTACATGATGTGGTATATAGGCTCATGATAACTGAATATGCATGCCTGAGTAACAGACGGATAGTCAATTTAGTTGCACCTTCAAACATAGTCACACATTGCACACAACCTTGCATCTAATCTAACTATCATATACCTCTTAAAATATAAGAACACTTGACTATCACACGTGTGATTGTAACAGTTATCAAAAAAATTGATAACTGGTTTACACTTCACATTTCCATCTTGACTTGGGCTTCTGTGGGAGTGACATATCATGTAACATCTAGTGTTGAGGTGCATATTTTTTTTCATCATCACATAAGAACTCTGACATTCTTTGAACTAAGTGCATCATGTTTTAAACATCTAATAGAAGAGCTTAATGGAAGATGATTTCAATACATATATCTCAAAGCATAATGAGAAAGTATGTTCTTTTCATTGCCTTTGTTTCTTCATCTTTCTCCGATTGCCTTAATATCTTCTACGCTAGTGTTTAAGTATAAATTGGAGAAGGTGAAGTTATGCGCAGGAACTGCTACTATAATTAGATGCTTACACCTGTTCTATATTTGAAATGTGGATGACACGTCCAAGGAATGGACAGAAATTTCACATAGCTTTTCTACCCCATAGTTTTGATGGTTTATATCAGAGTATATGTATTACATTTATTTTACAAAGAAAATAAAAACCTAACATTTTTTTGAGATAAAAATATAAAGACAAATGGGTCCACATGATTAGCAAGCTTGCTTCGCGTCCCAAGGTGGGAAGGTGTGAGCACGCCCGGGGTTATAAACCCCACGCGGTTCTATGGCAGTAACCGTTGGCGATAAGCATTCACACATGACTTCCTATTGGAAATCGTTTGCAAATGTAAACAAAGCCATTGAATTCCGCCGACCACCATGTCTTGTGTCCCAAGGCAATCGCTCCCACCCTCCCAGCCATCCAGATCCTATGAGTATTGCGCCTCTCGTTCCACCAGTATTCTCTTGTACGCATTATGTCTCCCTTGCCCTCTCACTCGATCTACGCAATGGCGTCGTCGGTGAGCCCATGCGTCGACTGAAGCTTAAGGCGCCGCTCCGCAACAACGATGATGCACCAAGCAGTGACGAGGAGGACCCCTACGCACCACCGGACTTGGTCATGCCTGATCCACCCACCGAGGAGTGGTTTTCGAGTCAGTACGACATTGTTCTCTGGAAGACTTTGCTGCCGGATGAAAAAGCCAGGTGTTTCACGGTCGTGAGGGCAGACGAGAATAAGCGCAGGGAGGAAGAGGCATCTAAGGACGCCTGGAAGGTGAAGGAGTTAGAGCTTTGGCGAGAGACGCGCCCGCACGTGAAGGAGATCGACAAAGACGGTTGCTTCCCCGCGAAGAGGGCCAAAGGAGGGAGCCACCTCCTCGCGTCATGGAGGTGGCAGGATCATATCGAGCAGACCACCGATAAGGAGTTACTGTATGCGCCAGCTGCACTGGCCATGTCGGATGCCTACACCCGCCGAGAAGACGCCGCAAAGCACGTCGCGGAGTGCGAGGCTAAGGAGGCCTACTCACTCCACGCTGGGAAGCCGGTGCGCACCAGGGAATCCGTAGCAAGAAGCAGGGGAAGGGCCCTCAGGAGAGATTATTGAATTTAGTTTATATATATATATATATATATATATATATATATATATATTAGTTTCCTACTGAATATCTCATTTTATTTGAGTCAAACTATCTTCTGAGAATATATTTATACTAATGTCAACCATGCACGTTTCAGAAGAGTTAAGTGTATGCGATTTGGGCTAAAAAACACATGAGTTTGTCGCAATCTTTATAGACGTTCTCCTGAAAATAGTTGTTTGTGAAACTTGAAGCATCACGCACAATTGCTTTCTAATAATTGTGTGAATTGTATCGCACACGGATTAACTACTGAAGTTGTATGCGATGTGTAGTTGTCATCACACATAATTCCAAAACTAGGCCCATTTGCCAGTTTTAGCCCACGATCATCCAGAAGAGCCCGTGTGCAATAGATTAGGTCATCGCTTATGTTTCGTTCCGAAGAACTGTATGCACTCTGTCGCATTGGTCATGTGTGATGGACCAACGGTCACACACAATTTTTTTTTTTTTGCAAACGGTTCTATTTTTGAAGCGTCTCTGATGCTACTTTCGCACATAGTTTTTCCCTGTTATGTGCGATATAGGGGGCTTAATAGTGCTGGGGTGTAGTAGTGAAATATTATTTGAAATATGGAAAGTTAATTCATTTAACCATGGCAAACTTACTGTTAATATTTTTTGCCTTCAGCCATGCCAACGTTATTGTTTGGACATGGCAATTTTGTAAGTTAGACCATGTCAATATTTATCTTTTGTCCGTGGAAAAATTACTTTTTAAAACCATGACAAAAAACATCTTCCTGACCATGGCATTTTTATTTTTTGAACCATGGCAAATTCATTATTCATTATGTGGCAATTATTTTATTTTTAAACCATGGCAACTTTATTGTTTGCACCATGGTAGAATTCATTTTTCAACCATGGAAATTTTCTTTGTTTGGACCATGGCTACTTCTGTATTTGTCCCCATGACAAAATTTTATTTTGGACCATGGCAAATTTATTACTTTTTTTGAGTATCTGTACATATGCAAGCGCTCATACATACGCGCATACACTCACCCCTATAAACGCACACACGCACATCCTACCCTTATGAGCACCTCCGAGAGACTGAGCTGGCATATCATCTTGAGATTCACGAAGTCACCATAGGGCAACGGAAAATTTATTACTTCCACAATGGCGAATTTATTTGTTTACCCCTTCATGTCTACACGACCATAGAAACATTTGTTGCACATACCATCAGAATTTATTGAGTTTTGTAAATTGTTTTTTCAACTTTGACAACATTTGTTGAATAGAGCATGGTAAACAAATGTAGACAATGGCAATTTTGATCACATGGCTTCATTCTTTTCATGTGTGTTAGATAGAAAAAATATACCTTGATTTACTTGTTTTTTATCCATGATAAAGTTTTAATTCATCCATGTGGCATTTTTCTTTTTCTTATGTATCATGGCAAAATTTTCTGATTTTTTTCCTTTTTTAGGATTTTGTTTTTCTGAAAATAATTGTATCTTTCATTATTCATGGCAATTTTATCATCTATACGATGCAAGATATCACCCTAAGTTTTTTCAACATATATGTGATTTTTTACCATGAATATGAAAAACCTTTCTCGTGCAGGTTTTTAACATGGCAAGTTTTGTGATTTTTTTTACGAACCAACCTGTGGTTGGATGGTTAGAGGGACAGTGGTATCCCCAGCCCACCAGGGTTCAAGTCCTGATGCTCGCGTTATTTCTAGATTTATTTCAGGATTTCCTGCGGTGCACTTTCAGTGGGAGGAGACGTTCCCGTCGACGACGAGGCGCCTATGATGACTTCGTAAATCTCAAGATGACATGCCGCTCAGTCTCTTGGAGGTGCTCATAGGGATAGGGTGTACGTGTGTGCGTTCATAGGGATGAGTGTATGCGTGTATGTATGAACGCTTGTGTCTGTACATGTTAAATTTTTTTTTTTTGTGATTTTTTCGTTTTTCCCGTACTAACTATTGATAATTTAAGGAATGTTCACTGTGTGTTTTTACGAAAAGTTTTGGCAATTTTATGTGGGCCGCTTGAGGCCCAATAAACGTTCTCAAAAGAAAAAAAATCGTTCGGTCATCCCCCCATCCTGTTCGAACGAATCGTTTGATTCTAGTGCCTCTCCTACCGATGTCAGGTGGTTATCGGGGTCCAAAGTATAATGTATAAAATAAAAAAATTGCAGTTTAGAAAATACATTAAAAGAGACACGAAACTGAAAAATATCATATACAAAATTTTATGAAACTTCAGAAAGCAACGTAACACTATCACAAAAAAGACTGAACTACCACAAAATTCATAGGGCTTTAGCACTTCTGTATAAGAAAAAAAATCGAGCAAAGGAGCTCATATATATCAAACAATGGGTATATATTGCAAGCACGTGACATATAGCCACCCGACATTATTTTACTCGCTCCAAAACGTGTTGCACCATGGCATATCGTCACTTATAGTGAATTAAAACAAGAGTCTATTGCAGTAGTTAATTAATTTTATCTTTGGGTTGACGACCCACCTTAAGATGAGATGGGGACATGTACGCTAGTGATTATGATACACTATGTGACAATGTACATGTGCAAAAATTTAGCTGAGGTTGGTTTGAGTTTTCTGTCTTTAGCTAAGCACCTCTTTGAGAAAGACCTTGTAGTTTTCAGGTCTAGGGATTAAACACATGCTTTGCACTGCACATGGCCGTAGAACACAGCATGTGGATGTTAGGCCATGGAGCTGCCAATAATTCCCCTTGGTACGTAACCCACTACAAAAATGGATACCAGACAATAATTAATTGGATAGGTGACAAACCGAGAAAGGAGGATTCCATTCCCACTCATTCTTTCCATTTCCTTAAATAAACAGCCCCCACATGATCTCAACGTTCCTAATCTGAAACAAATCATTTTTCACGCCATAGAATGGATCCGGTCCATCGGCCATACATTCATACACAGTTTCACAATTGTTCGGCACTAACTAGTCCATGATCGATAAGGATGATCTACCCCATAAACCAACATACTGCCAGATATTGATCGATTTGGTTTCAAGCTTTTAGCACTGAACGAATCTAACATATATTTTGAAATGCACGGGGATTTGGCTCAAAAATAGTACGTAGTAAGGAAGAAGAGCACATTGATCTTCTAACATATTTGAGAAGTATAGCAAAGTCACACGAAACTCACATTCCATCTGGATCTTACATGGGGGTTCGTGCAGATTTTATTTTTTTTTCCTTTTTTTCACGCTTTTTTCAAAAAGGATGAATTATGTTGACTCGAAACATCAAGTGGATACAAACACAATGAGCACACATCCGACCCGTGCATAGTTAAGATGTGCACAACCAACACAATTGCAACACTGACAAATAGCAAAGTGATTCTATGTATGGTGATCCCAGCAGCTGTAATGTATTCTGTGCAAGACGCCATTTTACCACCATACCCTCTGCATCAAGTCATTATCGACAATAATACATTACACCGTCGAAGGAAAACTACTCAGAGCGAGAGCCGCCAAAACCCACAGTGGAGCATTCAGGCAGCATCATGCAACCTTGCTTGAACGATCCGTTGACACGTGTCACCATAGTAGATCTGAAGGAGAAATCCTCCCAAATCAAGCACCAGACGAATACGTTCACTGATGTGACCCACCAGCAAGAAAGGGAGCGACCATCCCCGACCCTTACTAGCAGTTGCCGCTTGTGCCCCATCCAGCAGGGCACCGATCTGGAGGGACGTGTTATGTAGGTGAAAAACTCCGCTGCCACTTTGCTCGGAGTCAGCGTGGGCTTCACCGTTGGCTTCTCTACTGGGGGTGAGACGTGAGGGCGGGAGGAGGAGGTGGCGGCGGCGACGACTGGGTGCCCATCCGAGCTGCCTAATGGAAGCGACGGGGTGTGTGATCCCCTTTTTCAAGATTGGGGCGTAACAAGTTTTTTTCTAGTGGAGCGATAGGAGTCACGTTACTTAGGTAGGACTTGGTGAATTCTCATCTAGACGGAAGCTAGCCACAACCATTTACCAATGATCAGTATTTTTTGGTTTGGTTGCACTTTTGTGTGCCAACGGCAGATATGCACATGATTGAGCCACTGAGATGAGATATGATCAGTTCTCTATCTCTGAGAGAAGAAGGACGTACGATTTGCGGTTTTCCGATCTTGGGTTTAAGCACATGCATGCATGCTTGCTTTGCATACACACATGAACGCTAGGCGAGCCGTCAACAGTTCCCGTACGTTGTTGGTGCTATGTAGTAATCCGGCCCACTCCCAAAATGGATACGGGACAATCCTGGACATGGAGCGAACAGAGAAAGGCAGATTCCAATGCGATTGAGTCCGGTTGTTTTTCCGCTTACAACCCCAGCAGCATCTCAACGGCCCCTATGCATCTCAACCAAACCGTTGCGGGAGGAAACACATGTGCTGTTTCACACAAATGTTCAGCAACCAATTCTGGGATCTTCTGCGATATGTTCAGCAACCAACAATCAATCCAACAATTTAATTCTAAGATATATAGAGAGAGATGCTACTAGTACTACATTACTGGACATTCTTGGGGGTTTTTTTTTTTTTTTGCATGGTCATTCTCGATTAATTGGCTCCTACTACTTCCTTCGTAGTACTAGTATTTGGATTTGAGCAATGAATGCATGAATACATCCATATATACATGCAAATTTTGCATTCCATGCAATGCTTTGCTCATGCCTCAGCGAAGAAAATCTTGTAATTTCCTGCTGATCATTAATTTTCCAGCTTTGATGAGATCCCAAATATACACGAGTTTATACTATCCAAAAATTATGCCATGTTTGGATCCAAGGGACTATTTTTAGTCTGACTAAAACTAGTCTCTTTTAGAGGCTAAAGTTCCAATTACCCCTGACTAAAGAGAGGCTAGAACTAGTCTTGAGACTAAAAAATTTTAGTCAGGGGAACCCTACTAAAATGTGAATTAGTCCTCTCTCTCCTCATTTAACTCCTCTCTTTTAACACATGCGAGTTCGGGATTGAAGCGTTTGGAGGATAATAAATGCTCATCAACTCATTTTAGTCTATTTAGTATTTGTATCCAAGCATGGATGAGGCTAGCAAGTTTTAATCCCATTACTTTTAGTCATGGGACTAAAACGTATCCAAGCACCCTCTTAGACTAGTAACGTATTGTAACTGACGCCTAGCTTTTTCACATCCGGCCGCCCGGAAAAGTAAGAAACGGAAGGCGCAGCAGTGTAAAAAACCTTCTATAAATCTTCCTTACTCTACGCAATTCCTGGATGGCCTTTCGTGATCTCTGATCTTCCCCAACAAGAAAATTCCCCGCCCCTACCCGATATATACATGCCGCCTATGTACAATCCCCGTCGCCCATCGCCAGTTCGCCATCCATCCACCGATCCAGTCTACTCCTCCTTGACCACGGCGGCGACGCGCGCGGCAATGGCGATCTCCTCCGGGCCGGCGGGCGCGGCCACGTCGGCCCCGCGCCGCAGGAGCAGGTCGACGGTGCTCCTGATGGCCAACTACGCGGCGCTTCTGATCGGGTCCGTCGTCTCCAGCCTGCTCTCCCGGTTCTACTTCGAGCACGGCGGGCAGAACAAGTGGGTGGTCACGCTCGTGCAGTCGGCGGGGTTCCCCACGCTCGTGGTCGCCGCGTTCCTCGCCGGCCGCCCCGTCTCGGCGCCCCGGCCTTTTCTTTGGTTCTCGCGGCGGTTCCTGGCCGTGTGTCTGTTCATCGGCGCGCTCATGGGCGTGAACAACCTGCTCTTCGCCTACAGCTCGTCGCTCCTGCCGGTGTCCACCTCGTCTCTGCTGCTGTCCACGCAGCTCGCCTTCACGCTCGTCCTCGCCGTCGCCATCGTCCGCCACCCGCTCACCTTCGTCAACCTCAACGCCGTCGTGCTCATGACGCTCTGCTCCGTGCTCCTCGCGCTCCGGTCCGGCGACTCGGGCGAGAGTCCGGACAGGAAGGGATACATCATCGGTTTCGTCGTCACGCTCGGCGCCGCGGGGCTCTTCTCCGCCTACCTCCCCGTCATGGAGCTGCTGTACCGGGAGGCGGTCTCCGGTGGGTTCATCCTGGCGGTGGAGGTGCAGGCGGTGATGCAGGCCATGGCGTCCGTCGTGGCGGCGATAGGACTCGCGGCGACCGGCGGTTTCAGCAACGATGTGGCCCACTGGAAGGGGTCCCACGCCGTGTACTGGGTGGTGGTTGCGACACTGGTCGTGACGTGGCAGGCGTGCTTCATGGGCACCGCCGGCGTGATCTACCTAACGTCGTCGCTCCACAGCGGCGTGTGCATGGCAGCGGTGCTCACGGCCAATGTCATTGGCGGCGTCGTCGTGTTCGGCGACCCGTTCGGCGCCGAGAAGGCCGTCGCCACCGCGCTCTGCGTCTGGGGCCTCTCCTCGTACCTCTACGGCGAGTACACCAAGAACAAGAAGAAGGCCGCTGATGATCAGGACGACGACACCATCCTCCCGGGCGCCCGTGACGACGGCGAGCACAAGAGCCTTACCGCCGGCAGCCGCGAGCCGGGAGGCGACGCCGCAGAAACCGTCTAAAGCAAACGGGACAGCGCCGGCCACAGGGGGTGCATACGAACCATGTGATCCATAAGCACGTTGCAACAAATATGCAATGGAAACTGAAAATTTCTTAGTGTAAACGTGTCATGTACTCATGTTACATCGATTAGGCAATGAGTTAATTATATGTACTGCTTACAAAGAGACAAGAATGGCGTGGTGATGAGGATGGATGCTTGTTTGGTGGGCTGCTATGTATCTTGCTATCTTGTGAGGTTCTCCTCAGGATTTACAGAATGGATGCATGTTGCACTTGCATGGGTGTGTGAAAAACTTGCACATTAATGTAGTACCATCAACAGGGACATGCCATCCATATATATCTTCTCTTGAGATCGATATGGTAATTTTTTCCTGCGTTGTTCCTGCAATACATCAATTGGCAATAGTTTGCCTAGTTAACGAGCTAGCTAACTGGCCTGCTCTGAAACTGTGTGGCCTTTCCCCCCTTGTTGTCATGCCATGGCTCCTTATCCTTATACTGTGTGTACATGAGGTATCGGTTATTGGTATGGACCATCACTTCTATTTAGACACAAGCAGTACATGCATATCTTTATTTTTTACTTGATATGGGAGGAAATATGATGGTTCCTAGGTACTCAATCCGTGAACAAATACACTAATCCCTCTGGTCTGGATGTGGAGTTTTTAAGCTCGAGCTCAAATGACAGTAAGTTCGAAAAAAAATCAAAAAAAATTGAATTTTTTTCGTGGCAAACTTTAAAGAATGTTTGGGGTGCGTGAAAAAATTCAGCACAAAATTACATCGGTGCAATGCGTGGGTAAAAAAAAATTTGATACTCTGAAAATGTTACTTTCAAACACATTTAGGAGCTTTGAATTTGTTTTTATTGCCACGACTTGCCCCCAATGTGATTTCGTGGTCAAAATTTGCATGCACTTCAGACATTTCTTAAAGTTTGCCATAAAAAATCAGAATTTCTTGAATTTGTTTTCCATTTTCTCGATTTTACTGTTCATGGCAGGAGCATTTGAGCTTTAGTTAAGATTTGTATCAAGTGAAACTTTGCAAAGTTTGACCAAATTTATATTAAAAAATATCAAAATCTACAATACCAAATATATAAAATATGAACTTACATTCCATAATAAATATAATAATATTGATTTTGTATTGTGAATGTTTCTATAAGTGTGGTCAAATCAAAGATAATTCTACTTCAGACAAAACTTATATGCAAAGAATACATCCAATTCAGAAAAATGTTAGAACGTTTTATTTTTGTGAACGGATGGAGTATTGACTAGCAATAGAACACATTTCCACCGTGTGTGGAGTGGCAAACACCTTTCTCATGCTCGCTGTCCCATGACCAAACAACCAACACTTGCAGCTCCACAAATTAATCTCTACTATATTTAGAAACCAACAACACATGTGCATTTTTCCTTCTAAAAAATATACCCATGCACATTTTTAATTTTGACTTGATAGAAATTAAACAGGGCTTTGGTCACAGCTCAATATACACATTAGTCCCGGTTGCATTACGAACCGGGACTAATGTGAGCATTAGTCCCGGTTCGAGCGGCTAAAGGCATTCGTCCCGGTTCAAATGGGACCTTTAGTCCCGGTTTGAGACACGAACCGGGACTAAAGGGTGTGATGCCCTTTAGTCCCGGTTCGTATCTCAAACCGGGACTAAAGATTAGACCTTTAGTCCCGGTTTGAGATACGAACTGGGACTAAAGGGTGCGATGCCTTTAGTACCGGTTCGTGTCTCAAACCGGGACTAAAGGGATTCGTGTCTCAAACTCTACCCCCCTGTATCGCCATTTCAGTTAAAAAAAAAACAAAAGAAAATGATAAAAACTTCAAAAAATAAAATCTTTTGAGATGTAGTTATATTACTACATCTACTAGTTAGAAAATTTTAAAAACTTAAATTTGGACATGTTTTGCAAAAAGTGTAGGGAAAAAGTAAAACGACTATAACTTTTGCATACGATGTCGGAAAAAATGTATAATATATCAAAATGTTCAACATGAAAATCCGCATCCGATTTTAGCCGCCGTAGGCCTGTTTGCAAATTTTTAGAATCCTCAAATTCTTAAAGGAAAATAAGATATGCTCAAATTTCTTTTTTTTTTGAATTTTGGGTAAATCTAGTCAAACTGTGGTCAAACTACTTATTCAAGAAGTATTAGTGTTACTAAATAATTATTCAAGAATATTAGTGTTACTAAATAATTATTTAAGTTTTTTGAATTGTAGACTAATCTGGTCAAACTGTGGTCAAACTATGGTCAAACAACTTATTCAAGAAGTATTAGTGTTACTAAATAATTATTCAAGAATATTAGTGTTACTAAATAATTATTTCAGTTTTTTTTGAATTTTGATCAAATCTGGTCAAACTATGGTCAAACAATTGTCAAACTATTTATTCAAGAAATATTAGTGTTACTAAATTATTAATGTTTTTTAGAATAATAGTTTCAAACTCAAACAGTGAAATGTGTGACTTCATGCTCAAACTAAACTCATGAGGGTTAATAGGATTGACATCTTACTATTGTCAGGAAAGCAACTAGTGCAGACTTGGAAACGAGGGGGAATAGAACCCGGAAGTTAAGCGTGCTCAGGCTGGAGTAGTGAGAGGATGGGTGACCGGTTGGGAAGTTAGATAATTTGGAATGATGAGGGGTGATTAGAGATTAGAGGTTAAATTGAGCAGCGACGTGGGTGAGCAGTGATGAGGTGTGATTAAAGGTTAAATTGTAAAATAATTCAAAAGGACTAAAGGTGAAGCTCCAGACAACGGCCACGTGGAGGGCCTTTAGTCCCGGTTCGTATAAGAACGGGGACTAAAGGCCCTCTAGAACCGGGACTAATGGGCCTTTTTCTACTAGTGGAAGAATACTCACTAATACGAGGGTCCCTTTTTCCCAACAAAATATGAATTTCATGAACTCAAAATAAAGCCATCACCCATCATGCCCTCCAAGAGTAAGTAAACGCTTCTGCCACAAAGAAACCTTTAAGCGATGTGTTCCCCATTACACTTCACCAGTTGCATGTTCATATTTTCCACCAAGACCAATGCCTCAACGCCATAGTCGCCATGATAACGGAGCTCTATCGCTATTGAGGAGATGGAGTTCGAGAAAGGGTATGCCGAGATCTTTGGATTGCACGATTCGACTTGAATTTAGCCAATCTCAACATTGCAAATGGTCAGTAATAACCAGCGAAATAGGCCGGGAGAACCGGTCGTAAACCCAGGTCAGGAGAACTAGACAAAAAGCTTGTGGTTAAATTACGTTAGGGGTTTAACTAAACCTTAGAAAAGGTTAAGAGAATTGTGTCCCAAATTCGATAGTTTGGGGTGTCTAACATACTTATCTGGTAGGTCCAAAATCTGATAGGCCCTCGGTAGCCGCAGTGGCAGACGGTTGGTTGAAGAGTCCCAAAGAACACCCCTAAATGGAAGGCTGATCTAAACTGAAGTTAATGCCGAGAGGATTAGAGCATATTTAGAGAAGGGCCCTTTTCCAGACTTACACCACTCCCACATCCACATGTGTAGAGCCTCGTGAAACTTAACGAAACTGATATCGACTAACTAGCACTAGCCCTAGTTAATGCGGTCGCTAAGTCAACAGAAAATTTACATTGAGTAGGATAGACATAACATCAAGAGCTCATCCCTTTGGGCTTTTGCCAACGCGAAACAACAAATAGTTACTGAAAATAGAAACTTGAGAGGCAAAGCAACAAATAGTTCCTACAAAACAGAAACTTAAGATGCATGTTGGAAATTGGTAGCAGAGATGCAACATTCCAAAACCATTATTGGGTAGCACAACATCAACCTTATAAGTTATTTTCCGGGTTTTTTATTTGACTCGAACTCATGGAATGCCCATCCATGATCACTATCTTCAACCTCTCTCTCTCTTGCTACCCCTTTTCCTGACGCTTCTCCTCATCGGTAACGCAAAAATATCCTTTCTCCCGTTGTTGCGCCATTGTTGGAGTCGCTCCCGAGCTCCTGTTCGAGCTTAGTCGGAGTCGGAGTCGGAGTCCTCGTCATCCGTCACCATGCCCTTCAGGCCGCCCACGCTCTGCAGAATAGCACAAAGCTCAACAAGGTGATCATCCATTTGGGCTACATGCCAAGTCACTGTCGTGCGAACAGAGAGAAACTGAAAGCCAAAAACACTGAAAGCAGAACGTTCAATGGGTTTGGCTGCGATTATAGCCCCAAGACGGTACTAGGAAAATTAACTGTCTCCAAGACAAAGTACTTCCCCCGTCCAAATTTTGTCAGCCCCGCTCGTATCTTATAATAATTTCCAGTATAGATGTCAATTGCAAAATATGTGATATACTATAATAATTGTATTGTAAGATTTGTATTTGAAAGAAGTTTCTAATAATATATTTTTGTTAAACATATAACTCATATTTTGTAAGTTGAATTTATGATAGAAATTTAACTCAAACTCTAATGATATCCGCAGTCCAGCGACCCATGCCAACAACTCCCACCTAGAGTCACACCTTTCCATGCCCCATACACAATGTATAAAGTACTAGAATATCAACTGGTATGTGCTTTTACCGTCAAAGGATATAGAAATAACATACGTTGTTGGATCTAAATAAATAATAATTATAATCCTAACGAGTTGAATCACAATCAAATAAATAATCATCAAGAATAATAAAATCATGGTGATGAAGTGAAGTGCAAATAGCAGTGGGCAAGCCAGTCAGTACCTTCTCGGACTTCTTCTCCTTGACTTTGTACCTAGTCCTGTTGGCCTGCCAGAGCCACTCCCCTGGGCAGATGTTCTGCACACACGAACAGATCGTGTCAGTGATACTGATACCAAAACGAATGCATGAAACAAAGGAAAAATCAATAAAAAAGCTTTGGGCATGCATGCATACGTTGACTTGCTTCTGGACTATCTCGGGGCGCCTGTGGGGGAACCGCGGCAGCTTGGTGCCCGTCATGGCCAGCCAGTCCTCCTCTTTCTCCTCGTGCGTCAGCTGCGTGACGACCCGCGGCACCACCGGCCTCGCCATGGCCGCCTTCTCCTCCTCCTCCTCGACATGCGGCGGCACCTCCACCATGGGCGCCTTCCCTTTCTGCTCCGCTGTCGCCTTGATCGACTCCTGACGCTGCGGCTGCTGCTGCTTCTTAGGCTTCCCTTTGGGGGCTGGCTGCTGCTTCTCCTCATCCACCGCTGGCTGCTGCTTCTCCTCCTTCGCCGCTGGCTGCTTCTCGCCGGCGGCGGTGCGACGTTCCTCCGAAGAACTGGTCAACAACATTTTTGGCATCAGTAGAACGATGGACGACACAACCAGAACTCAAAAAAAGCAATCTCTTACGGCACCATAGTGACACGATCAAAACGATCGACCACATGAAATAGAGCAACAGAACTAACGCATGAGGCAGGACTATGTATGTTGTACTCCCTCCGTCCCATAATGTAAGACGCTTTTTAACTCTAGTATAGTGTCAAAAAACGTCTTATATTATGGGACAGAGGGAGTACGTAGTAGTATCAATCTATTTTGAGTCACATGAAACTATTAATGTGGCATTAGTGCCAGAGTGTTTGTGGACGGATATGCAAGCTCACTGGAAAGATACTCTATATATAATGCTGGAGATTGGTCAGATTATCTATCCTGCGGATAATCTGGTGATGCTTAATGTGACGTTAGTACTCTACTGGTAGTGGAAAAAATCATGATTAAAATAAACTTCCGTCTCTAAAGATGAAAATAGAAGACTGCAAAAAGTGTTAAGAAAAATTCGAAACAAACGCAAAAGATTTGCCTCATCTTATCAATAAAGAAGAAGGTTACTAGAGGTTCAAAGGAGGAGGCCATTACTCCTCCACAAATGGACACAAAAAGCATACTCTCGCGGCATAATGGAACCAGGTGCCTTGCACTAGTGGGTGGTTACCCAAAGCTTGACTTCCGCCTTATTGAGCGCGAAGATGATCATCAGCATGTTAGATGGTGAAAATGAATCGTTGATTCAGGAGTTCTAGGCCGTAGCCTTATCGTCTGCTGGTAATTTGCGTGACCCTTTTGAGGCATGGATTGTGCTTGCGGCAAAATTACGCATGTTCCTACATGTTTTTTTGGGGCGGGGGGGGGGGGGGGGCCACATGGGGACTCTTGACAAGGCTTTGCGCGACTAGTTAGTGGCCAGATTGGCAATGCTAGATGCTCGGGCTAATCAGTGTGTGTTCTTGCCGAATGGGAACATAGATACGCCACCGAGAACAAGGTCCTCACCATCCTTCACACGGAGGAAGAGTACTCGCGTCGTAGAGGTGGGATCAAGTGGGTTACCAAAGGGGATGCAAACACACACTACTTTCATGCATAAGCGAATGGCCATAGGCGTAAGTGCTCCATCCAGCGTTCGCAATCGGAGCAGGGGCTCATGTTGGCCAGGAGGAAATCAAGAAGCATATCTATAGTTTCTACATTAGCTGGATGGGCTCGGATGAGCCCAAATTGCTTGTGCTGCAGTCTAATCTATGGGTTCACTTGCAGTGTGTTTCGCATGAGGAAATTGCTAAGCTTATGTGCTCCTTCCTAGCTCAAGAGATCGACGCTGAGCTTCTCATCATGGAACTGGATAAGGTGTCCGGTCTAGACGGTTGGTCAGTTGTCTTCTTCCACATGTTCTTGAATTTTCTAAAGGGCCCTTTGCTTGCCATCTACACTGGTTTCACGGTCGGTAGGTTGACATATCTAGGTTAAAATTTGACGTCCTTCCGTTAATTTTGAAAGTCAAGGGGGCTGATAAATCATTTGCAAATTCCGCCCGATAGCGCTGATGTCCCTCTCCGGTGACCCATCGCGTCATAAATAGATGTCGATCCGCGTTTATCAAAGACTGTTACATCCTTGAAGGATCAGTGGCGTTGCATGAGATAATGCACGGAGTTAAGAGACGTAGACAATAGGCTACCCTGCTTAAGTTAGATATCAAAAAAGCTTATGGTTGTGTCAGATGGGTGTTTCTCCGCGAGGTTTTGCTTAGAAATGGTTTTGAGGCTAGGTGGGTTCAACAAGCATGTGTTAATACAAGGCAATCCTCTACCGCTTGCTCTTTAACTTCGTTGTTGAGGCACTCTCGGCAATGCTCGATAGGGATCGAGCTACTGGTCATATGAAGGGGGGGGGGGGGGGTGGCCCACCTCATCCAGACTCAATGATGTTGTTCGAACCGGACCAACTTAGTATTGCCTCGGTAAAACTAATCCTTCTCTGTTTTGAGGCAATGTCGGGATGAAGGTTAATTTCCGTAAGTCCAAGGGGATGGATCACTAGGAGGAATATCAGGCTCCAAGTTAGGAGACTTCCCAATCTCGTACTTAGGGTTCCCAATTAATGACAAGAACCTTACAATCTCTGATGGCGAGCTGTTGTGTTGTTCGTTAGCTAAGAGGTTTTGCCCGTGGCATGCAAAGTCATGTCTTTGGGTGCCAAGCTGATCTTAACAAATTTGAGCATCCCCTATCTTACCATATCCACAATGAGCTTGTTCCTTCTAGCTGATGGGGCTCACGCCAAATTGGACACGCCGTGCTCCAAGTTCTTTCGGGAAGGAGCTGGAGCCAAGAGGAAATACCATGAGGTTAAGTGGGCGACAGTTTACTGTCCAAATAAGTCAGGAGGCTTGGTCATAATAAATTTGAAACTTATGAACATTTCCCTTATATCCAAGTGGGTTTGGAAGCTCTCCCAAAATGCTAGTGGGCTTTGGGCTAAGCTTTTCAAGGCAACGTATTTCCTAGACTGCTCTTTTGTTTCAAATCTAAGGTTTGTGGCTGCCCATTTCGGAATGGGATCCAAGCAATTAAGCTGGCTTTCACTTTGGGGGCAAAGTTTTCGACTGTGAATTGCAAGCCCATCCGTATTTTTGTTTGACTCTTGGCTGGATTTGCAGCTGCTTTGGATGGAATTATGTGCTCTGTACTCCATAATAGTGGAGTCGGATATCTCAGTAGCCGAGGCGTTTTTCTTCACACCCTATTTGTAGCCTTTCATCGCCAGCTAACCACTATTGAGAATGCTAGTCGGAACTCTCTTTGGGATAGGCTCCAATACATGCTCATGTCCAGTGGCAAGGACGTGGTTACGAGGCACCTTACTAGCTCTAGCCAGTTCTCGGTCAAATCACTCTATTCACAACTATCCAAAACTTTTCACTTTTTGTCATGTTCCATATTTGGAAGGCCACTACCGCTCAAAGTTAAAATATTCCTGTACCAAATGTTTAGAAACCACCTGCCGATGTCTAACTAAAAAATGACCGTTTGGACGCCCATTGTGCTTTGTGTGTGGTGTGGAGGGACGCCAACCACGTCTTCTTTAGATATCCTTTTTCGCGCTTTCTGTGGACTGCAGTCCGTGAAGCATTGGGGCTGAATTGGGATCTAGCTTCTGGTGCAGAGTTGTTCTTGATATTGAACTCGTTACGCGTCATGTCCAAACGCGTATGTGGGCATGTGTAGAGCCACTGTTATGGGCCATTCGGCAAAACGACAACAAAATTACGACTGACGTTGCTCTCCCTCACCCCACTGACTGCCATTTCCAATGCAATGTTTACCTGCAGCAGTGGATGCTACTCGGGAAGCGAAGCGACGTTGATAGCATAGTGTTGGCGATCAGCAAGCTATGATGGGTCTACTTGATGGCTCGTTTGTCTCCGCCGGTGTGTTAGGGTCGTGGTGTCCTTTTGGATCCTTCCCGAGCCTGCGGGCTCTGCCTTGGTTTGATGCCCTAGTGATTTATCGCATACTCAGGAAACCAAGTTTCCTGTATGTACTGTGACTTGTTTGTATATTGCCGGTGTGTAGGCTTTATTAAGTTTAAGTCGAACACTTTTTTTTATCTTCATTCTAAAAAGAGCCTCACATTCCTCTCATTCCAAAGTTCCCACACAACGAGCATGATGGCGGAGGCTATCTATTTCCTACTTTGGCCACGACCGAGAGTACCGTGGTAATCCACCCCATTGAGCGATGTTCAACTCCAAGGAAGCAAGCCACGCCTTTAAAACCTCGGAAACACAGATGGAGGGATTGCACTTGAACAAAATGTGTGTAGCGGACTCAAGCTCCCTCCTAAAAACTTGACTGAAGCCACGGTTTGGATATCCTCTCCTCTCAAGACTCGGTGGTCCAAAAATCATATTCTTGATGACAAGTCATGCAAAAAAAACTTGCACTTGGGGGCACCCACTTATAAAATGTTGCATGCTTAATCAAAATGGTGATGGACCCCTCAAATTGACCCTTATAAGCGGAAGCAGCGGAGTAGATGCCATTTGCCGCAAGCTTCCAAACGATGTTATTGGCGGTCTCTTGCTGAAGATGAACATGATCAAGCATAGCCCAAAAAGTGCAAACTTGATTGGCGTGATAAACTATGAGTCCTGTGGACATGTCAATTCTCCTCAGCCAAGCATTATCATGGAGAGTGTGATGAGGACCGAACCTCGAGGCAAGATCCGATCTATCGTCACAACCCTATCTTTCACGGCTATCCGCATTCAGTGTAGTAGCCTCCTGTCCCCGCATGTGGTGTACACGAAGTAGAGGGTTTGAACCTTCGGTTGAACACAAAATAACCAATCTAGCTAGAAGATGGAAACTCATGCGCAAGATAATTTCTATGCAGAAATCACAATATAGAGGTCTTCAAAGATTCCTCCAAAACATAGGATTTTCGGACAGCTTCCCTCAAAACTCAGTATGGGTATTTTTCTACAATATATGTCTATTTCCTCAAAATAACTTGTTGTTATATGGCACACAACACAGGCTTTAATACATGACCCAGCTAACTTAGCTTGGAAAGCAAGCTGATTGCCCAACTAAATCTCCTGTACATGCTAAAAAATTAGCTAAAATCTATCAAGTATTAGATTTCTTAGTTTATAGGTTAGCAAGACAATCTTTACAAACCAAACCAAACACCTTTAGATTTCTAGCGTAAATAAATACAACTTCTTTTAAATTGGTGCGTCACTGTGGTATACTATGCATGGTAGACCCCAACTGCAAGTCTTCCAACACAATATATTCCATGCATGTGAACCTCTCAACCAAATCTCTCCTTGATTTGAACGAATAAAAATAGCAAGTTCATGCACCTTTCTCTTTATACCGCGGCCCTTAAATAATCCGGCCATCTCTTCTTCAAAGTAGGAAGCCAATCTCTTTGTTTTTGTCACACATCTTTCTATTTCTACCATGTCCCGTAAATATTTCGACCATCACTTCTTCAAAGTAGGAAACTAACCTATCTTTTGTCGTCTCCAACTCTGAAATTATAACTAAGTTGTTGGTTTCCTTTTACTCATATGATTGATACGGTGGCTATGAAATGACAAAATAAAAGCATGGACTTTCCTTCTCCTCAGCTCGCCCACATGCATCAATACCTGGTTTCTTCTTGCTCCCCATTGAGGTTATTTTTGTCCAGTCCGGGATAAACACATTATTTATCATGTTCAACCCATGCAAAGTAGATGCATGGCTACAACTTATGTACGATGTGTACTTTGGCGCTTTATCATCGCAGACTGGAATAACGCTAAGAATATCATGAACATGTATGGTTGCATCATCATCTAGACCTTGAGACGAAACCGACCTCGGTTTTGAGTAAGTCCCTTTAGAGATATTTAGATTGATCAGAGACCACGGAAATTTCAATAGCTTTGACCATCTTCTTTTCTGCTTCTTTGTGCTCTTTTATCTTCTCAAGGTGTTCTTTCCTCCAAGCCATAAAAGCTAGGCTCATCCTGCACGTGCACGAAGCCATATTTCTGACCCTCATTAATGTGATATGTGTTGGCGCGACTATTATATTTAGCACGATGCTCTTAGCACCATGTATCTCCCATCAACAAGTGACATGAAACCATCTACATAGGGAACACGTCGCACATGACTTCTCAAAAGAAATTTTTCAACAAAAGCGATACCTTTGTTCAACAAGTATGGTTGAGACCCTCGGCCCCTGCATCATTGTGATGCACAAAACCATTTATATTAATTGTCAAGCGGAGTAATGAACAAACGCATCTCGGGCCGAAACATTACAGGTTGTGAAAAAACACCTAGGACTAAATCAACTTCTTCCACAGCAATGCCTTCAAGAAGGGATAAACGTCCTCGCTTGTCGTCGCCACATCCTATCAAAGATGGACCAGATAGGATTTGCATCATGGTTGCCGAGACCAGCACCACAACAAGTAGACAACACCTTCAACAAGGTAACGACGCAAGATCGTCACTGGTAAGCATGATTAATAAAGGCCAATACAAAAAAAATCACCACGGATATGAAGGAGTGTTTCAGTTAGAATCTTCATCATGTATGAGGTGACATTAGCATCCATTAGTACTCCATGCGAATAAGGTTAATCGTCCTAAAGTCAGCGATGCATTCATCACCATTCTTCTTTCGGAGGATCACAATGTTGGCCGAATTAAGCCGCTTAATGTGCTCAATAATGAGTCTAGAAATGTTATTGATCATAGCCATGATGCCATGCTTAATCGTAGCACAACAAGCCTGGGAAAAAGCCCCGACAAAGTGATCCGGAGATGGAGACTTATCCTTAGGCATTTGTGCAATGACATCAATCATTTACTTCTTTGTGAAAGGGTCTCTGACGTCGGAGAGGCCACAGTTGGAGAAATATAGAATTTCCCAATTAAAGTCTCTTTGACACCCCTGTGCTTTATGCAACATGGTGGAGAAATGGTCTAGCACCACCCTTGCTTTATCATTGTCGAAAGTAAGCTAGCCGACTCCCTGCCGAATCTTGTCGATGAAGTTATTGTGCCTTCAAGCATTGATGTAGAGGTAATTTTTTTTATTTGCATCACCCTCCTTAAGGTTTGAAATGATCTTTCCAGATTCATTAGATCGACGACCCTCCACTTTAGCCTTTATCTCAAATCACTCTCCTCTAGTGAAATCGGTAGGGAATCTATTTCTGTATAGAATCTAAGGATGACCTCAAGCGCCATGTACAACCGAATCTTGGAGGTAGAGAAAACGGTATTGCTCCACCACCGAAGATGGATGTTGGTGCACTTTAATTTGTCAAAGAGCACCCTACACGGCTCCTTGTGTGGCGAGGGCTTCCCCCAAGCCTCCACAACAAAATTCCAAAACCTGGAAGCATGACCCAGAAGCTCTTGAACTTGAATGCGCGCAGCTACTTCAGACCATGGCCACTAGCAAGAAACAAGGGACGATAATCTGATAGGAAGGACGAGGGGGCAGCGAGCACATGATTTTCAAAATGAAGATCCCAATCGATGTTGCGGAAATAGCTACCCAACTTGCATAGGCCTGTATCCCACCGCTCATTACGCCAAGTGAACTTCCTATTCTGCAAGTGGATCTCTTTAAGCTCGCATGGATCAAGAGTACCACATAAGCGAGTGACGCGCAGAATACTAGTGTGCCTCCTGTTTTGCATTGTGCTCTATAAATTTGGTTAAATTCATCATTGTGACTAACCACATGACACCAAGACAAAGTTTGTGGGCGAGGAGCTTTGCAAAAGAACCATCTTTCCAAAGATAGATCATGGGTCCATAGGCCGTAGTTAGCTTGATCTCGATCATAGTTGATAGATGGAACACCTCGCTGGTGATTCCAGAAGCATCGAGCATGTCGTTCCAGAAAAGCAAAATACCACCCCTAGTACCAAGGGCCGGTGTGACTGGAAAGTTCCTCAGCCCGACGTCGCCAAAATAAATGATAGTAGCAGTGTCAGTCGTTCCCAACTTGGGTTCTTGAATGTGCACGAGTTTATGAGAGGAGGTCATAATAATCTCAAGGAAAATTGATATTTTATCATGATAGTTTAGCCCCATGATATTACAACTAATGATGCTAAGGGTGTGTTCTAACATTGGTAAGAAAAGGTAATCAAGCAGAGCAGACAAAGGAACACTTGCACTTTAAGAAACAATGGACTACAAAACAAGTTCGGACCATCTCTAACCACAACATTATGCTACAAAGAGGAAAAACAAGGTTCGGGAGAAAGCCCTCCCCTAAAGACAGACAACAAAAGGCTTACTAGCATCTAGGACTAAAAGAACTCAAGTAGCAACTTGTACACAAAGTTAGACCACAATCGTGGTTTTGATCAATTCTTGTATTTACTAGTCGAGGCTCTCCTCGCACCCATGCAGGATCAAAACATCCTCCATCGTGGTAGCCAGGTCGCAGTCCTGCCTAAAGAGTGCATGGAGCGCGCTGACGGCGACCGACAACAGCTTCCCCTCGAACATTTTATCAAACTTGGAGATAGCAAGCTGAGTAACATCCTCGCCCTCGACGATAATCTCCATATGCCAGTACGGGATCTTGGCAATCATGCAACTAGGGTGGACCTGATCTTGGACTGGAGGCAAGCGTTGTTGAAAAGAAGTGACACAACGTCGAGCTGCAAAGTCGATGCCTCGCTTATAGTAATGAAGAGTGTGAAGTAGCGGAGGCTAGTGTCGGATGACGAACAACGTGGCTGATGGGGTCTCAACATTGTGGGGTCTAGGGGCTGCATTCCCATGCTCGTGCGTGAGTTTCGACATGGACTCAACCATCAGTGGCGATGCAGAGGTCACTAGTGGTGGCGGTGTTCCCAGGGCCGGAGTAGGTGCAGCATGGTCATGCACATGTATGAGTGGTAAGCGCATAATAGCTTCCCACGCGGTGGCGTACCATGCACCACATGAGAGCTTGTGGCATCAGAGAAGCAAGCCCACCGTTGGTGAAGCATTGAGGGTGTCGTGCAGTAGCTAAGTGAAACCAGCCCCCACCATGGCCTAGGATGCACCTTTTGACCATAGGGCGTGGGAGGCAGGGCCAAGACAGTCTTGCTCGCTAAGTTGTGCGGGCACGCGACGGAGGGCTGTCGACGGTTGTCCTAGAACCCGACGCATGGCCATCACGGGATGAGCGGATGTGCTAGACAAGCACCGCGTTGGGGAGTGTCAAATAATGGTTTGAGGGGGTAGTAATTTGAGGTAAATGCATGGGCGGTGTTTGAACTTGCCATGCATGTTTTGCTTTGGTTGCCCTAGTTGCAAAATACCAAAACTGATGTAAAAGTTGGCTTTTGCGTGCAATGCAATTGTCATGACAAGACATTATTGCTCTCGTGTGGCACTATATTTCTGTTTGGAGTTGTCTATTATTCCTACGGGGCACTGAGTGCCTCGTACCTGCCAGTCCATGATTATTTCATGGCACTAGGTTGGTCCCACTTGTCATCTAAGACAATGTTTTTCCGATTGTGTGTCCATGAAATGTGGGTCCCACTTAGTTCAACAGAAGAAAAAAATGGATGGCTGCTACCAATCAACAGATTGATTTTTCAAAAAATCAGTCGACTTCATAGTCGTCTGATTGTGCCGTTGAGAGCCGTCTAATCAGCCCCCTCTTCTCATGCAAATCTCTTTGGCAGCATCCTCACATTGTATCAGCTGTCACAACAAAAGCTTATCTCCACGCATAGCTTCCCGGCCGCCAGCGAGATCCATGGGTCACAGCACCATGACGCTGGGCTGCAGCTCGATCCCTGCCGCCAGTGAGGTCCGCCAGTCGCAGCACCACATGGTGCACTGCAGCTCCGCCGCACTGCCAATGAGGACAGTCCCAACATAATGAACGTTTCACTGGAGCAACGACACCCCCTCGCCTGCGAGGTTCACCGGTTGTAGCACCACTTATTGCATTCCAGCTCCGCCGTGCTGCCGATGAGACGGCTACAACACCATGAACATTGTATTGCAACTCCTCCCCGCCGGTCGCAGCACCGTGTGTTGCACTGCAGCTCCGCCGTCCCCGACAAGATCTGCAAGGACGCGACACCATGCGCGCTGCACGGAAGCATCCCTGTATGCCGGCGAGATCTGTGATGGTAGCACCACCACTTGTGTTGTACTGCAGCCCCCATGCACTCCATGAAAGCATCCTCGGACACCGGGCAGAACCAAAGCGCTCCTCACCTGCAACGCCGGCGGCGTTGCACCAACGTGCTCGGCAACATCGACCACAGCAGCGGCCTACGGCGCCAATGATGCTCGGCAACACAGACCACAACAACGGGCAGCACAGATGCTGCAAGACAGTCGCAGGTGCAGCGGGTCGATGGATGCTAGGCCGCACGCCACCTGTGGCTACTCCGGCGAGATCCATGGTGAAAGGTCAGAGAGGGATGCGGAGAAGAAGTGGAAAAATGAGGATCTCGCTCGTGTGTGGAAGAATGAGTGGATCTGAACGCCATCATGATCCTGATTTTGACTTCTCGGGAGCTGCTGCCATTGGCCACCATGTTAGCCATAATCTTGACATGCATGGTTGTTTAGCTGGATGAGTTGGTTACGCAGTGCGGCTGTGTGCATGCAGCTCCTAGTGGAGAGATTAGTGGGTCAATTAGTTGCACGTAACGTGCATGCATTGGATCCGTTGGTGGCTACCTCGCGTCATGCGCGAATGGGGCGCGGCGTGGGCGTGGCCGCGCCAGGCAGATAGCGCGCGCAGCGGAGTGGGGCGAGCGCGTGGTAGCCTGTGTGAGCCAGCGTATATAAATGACCCGCTGTGTACTGATGTAATGAGCTGGTTTGTTGCTGCCCCACAATGACGGTATGTGCCGAGCCGAAGGGGAGAGGCCTAAGGAAGATGTAGTCTCTGTCAAGACCGTGGTATGCACCCGGTTGATGTGAGAGTTCTTCCGGGGTTATGCTGCATGTGTGTGTATCTCCATGTATATGTGTTCGAGGGAGTTGAGATGAATAGATGTCAACATACATGCCGTTCGTCGGCCGGGGCATTCGTCGCCGGAAGTGCGATTTGTTCATTGTCTTCTACCTCCGTCCGGCGTTTGTCGTCGGAAGGCTGTTCGGCGTATGTCGCCGGAGGCAGCTCCAACACTCCATGGCTGGGAGAAACTCACGGTTTGGCCTTTCTTAGCCAGGGGCTCAAGGCACGCATCAGTATTTGGAAGGAGATGCAAGCATCGGTGTGGCATAGTGGAATGGGCTCCTGGAGTTCTGCATGGATAGTAAGTCACATGGAGTAGAGATGGAAAAGGTGTCCGGTGGTGACTGGTGAGGATTGAGAAGGAGACTTGCTTTGCCAAGCTTCTACCATGGCATGGTGGGACGTGAAAGAGTCAAAGAGGGCACACGACAGAGAGCGGCGGCGGCGGCCGTGGGAGCCGCATCAGGTCACGATGTGGCTGAGCTCGCCAAACAGATGCGAAGGACGAAGCGGTGGCTAGCTTGATTCATCCTTTCTCCTATGTGTAAAGAGAGGGCAAAAGGGGAAAAATTTATATGAGACCAGGTCTCACGGTAGGCAGGTAAGATCCATTCTGATGGATGACACGTGACATTCACAGATCACAAAGCATCTAATATCCCACCTATTTCAAGTGAGGGATGGGGTAGATGGGTCTCGCGTAAGACCTGGTCTCATAGAATTTTTTTTCCGGCAAAAGGGAGCATGTTGAGAGAAAGAGAAAGAGAGAGAGATATTCGACCAGGAGGAAATAGATTCGTGGCTTTCTCTCCCAGGGAAACGATCCCATGCAACCAAACGAGTCCAATGTGGCATTAGTGCCAGCGGGGTGATGGATGGATATATTTCTTGAGTTTCCATTTGTTGCCGGATATAACTATATGATGCTTAATGTGACATTGGTACTGCTGGCATATATTATGGAAGGGAAACATGCAGTGAATGGGAAGGCTACAGAAGGTGTATAAATGAGAAAATAAATCCATCACAGTCCCTAAATATGGGCCGAGAGCCTTAACCCCCTAACACAAACAAACGAGACCAGACCAGACGGGAACCCAGATAATAAGAAAGAAAAAAAGACAGGACCGGCCGTGACCCGATCCCATGGACCCACCGCTCAAGACTGACCGAGACGACACAACACAAACAAATGAAGAATAGACGCGACGCTGTCGTCCACGACCCATTGGCGCTGCATGCATCTACAGAGAATTTCAAGTATAGTATGCTTCGTGGGCGGGGAGTGCGTACCTGTGGTGCGAGAGGGTGGCAGCATGAGGAGATATGGTGCAGAGGATGGGACCAAGGGCGCTCGGCGGCGGCATCACCTTCTCCTCCTTCAACGTTGACTGTTGCTCGCCAACGGTGTTGTGAAGCTCCTCTGCAGAGCTGCTCATCATTGTCATCATCTTAGCAACAAATAGTATGACGCAACAAGGACGACACGACCAGCTAGAAAAGGTTCGTCGTCATTCAATCCATCAATTACCACGCGTTGGTTGTGTTGAAAGGGAGTATCAACTGAACATTGTATATGTATGTTACTACTCTCTTTGTCTCAAAATAAATGTCGTCTTGAGCTTAGTGCAAATTTGTGTTAGAGCTAATATAAAATTAAAACACTTATTTTGAGACGGAGGGAGTATGTATGTAGACTACCCAGCCAGTTTTTTTTTTGAAAAAGAGGTTATCCCCGGCTTCTGCATCAGAACGATGCAATGCGGCCATCTTATTATTAAGCAAAATAGTTCAACAAAGTCTCTAGGTCTTAAAAAGGTACCAAAGGCTCACAAAAGAGCAAGAAGAAAATGAAATAGCCCAGCCAGTACATATATAAGATGGTTACGGGGATCATATTTGTGTGTATGTATCTATCTTTCCTGAGTAAAGTGGTAATTTAGCAGTGAATGTCACCGGTTCATCCGTCCAGCACCGCGTACACACAAACAATGGTAACTATTAATGGCATTGGTGTGAATGGATCACTAATGCTTATTTTTTTCGTTGCGAGATACCTCTTTGATGGTTTGATGATTAATGTGATGCATTAAGTGCTACTAGCATAAAAACAAAACATGCTCAATGTGTTGGATGAGTCCAAAAAAATTGTAACTGAGTGACACAACACTCTCTCTCTCCACCTCTTACATGCGGGCCCCATTTAATGTGCTCGATGAGTCCAAAAAAGTTTAACTGAGTGAATTTGTAAAGAAAGATACAACCGCATGCGACACAAATGAGTAGGGAACTGCGACAAACATGCCAGTAGTGATGGTGAGTATGGACAATATAGCGAGGCGGAGGGAGTACCTGCAGAGAGAGAGGGTGACAGCTCGAGGAGGGAGCGACAGGTCGGATATGAGGTTGGGCCCGCGGGCGCCCGACGACACCATCGGCTTCACCGCCTGCGCCTTGGCGGGGGTCAACTCTGATTTAGGCGCGGGAGTGTGTGCAGGCGCCTCGTGGCGGCTACGCGAGCGCTTCCTTTGGCCCCACTGAAGCGGCATAACATCATTCGGTGAGGCGATGCCGTTGCCGCCGTCGCCACTGACGTTGGATCCCTGGGAGGTGTGCATGGCGTGGTTCAAGAGATGGTGGCTCACTGGGGGCATTGGTGAGTGCGCTGGTTGGGGCAGGTGAGGAGCGTGACCCCACAACCTGTGCTGCTCAAGCGGGGTGTGGACGATGTCGCCGCCACTGCCGCCACCGACGCTGGGTCCCTGGTATGTGTTCATGCCGACGTTGTAGAGATGGTCAGCGGTTGAGGATGTCGGGCGCCCTCGTGTCATGTGGTGCTCCAGCGAGGTGCGGCCAAAGTACGGCATGAGGCATGAGGTGTCAGTGACGACGAGCGAGGTGCGCTCGACCTTGCTCTGTGTGGGGCCCAGTGTCAGTGCCACTGGCCTAAGGATCACGCTGCCACCGCCGCCATCAGCGAGAGGGAGGGAATCCGAGTTGATTCTCGGGTACCTGCACAGAAAACAAAATCAAACAAACAATTGAGAGACGATGTTAGCGAGCTATTGGATCGCAAACAGAACCAAGTCGAACATTTGAATACAACATAAAATGAACATTAAAAACTACTTCCCTCTGTGGGTTACTAGCTAGCAATCGAACAATATATTTGTAAGTATCTAGCCAGCATGCCAGCCAGTAGATGGCTGTGAAGATCATATATGTATGTGTGCATGTATCTATCTTTTTTTTGCGGGTGAGTGTACATGTATCTGTCTATCCTGAGTAGACACAAACAAGGACAACGGAAACAATTAATGTTATTGTTTAATGTGATGCATGGATGATTAATGTGATGGATGCCAGTGCTAGCATGGAAACAAAACATGGTGTTGGATGAGTCCAGAAAAGTGCAATAGTGATGCTGTAAAGAAAGATAGAACTGCATGCAACACGAACCAGATAGAACTGCGACAAAACAGATAGTATAGCCCAAGGGGAGGGGCGTGCGTCGTACCCGTGGAGCCAGAGGGTGCCGACGCGAGGAGGAGGCGATGGGGATGCGCTGAGGTTGGGACCGCGGGCGCCCGGCGGCGCCATCGCCGCTCGCGCCTTCGCCTTCGCCGCCCTGCGGCTCCTGTACTTGAGGGATTTCTGACGGCGCACCTCGGCGCGCGTCAGCTCGGGTTCGGGCACCGGCGCCTGGCGACGGCTGCGCGAGCGCTTCCCGTGGCCCCACCACTGGAGCGGCAAGGGAGAGTCCGACAAGGCGATGCGGCTGCCACCGCCGCTGCCGAGGTTGGGTCCCTGGGAGTGGGACGTGTCCACGGCGACGTTGTAGCGATAGTGGCTCAGGAGGGCAGCGGATGAGGACGCTGGACGATTCTCGAGCGAGGTGCGGGGGAAGTAAGGCGCGAGGCGTGAGGTGTCGACGACGACGTCCGGGGCGCGCTCGTCCTTGCTCGGTTTGGGGGCCGGCGCCGGCGCCGCTGGGTTCCTGCTCGCGCCGCTGCCGCCGCCATCAGCGACGGAATCCGGGTTGATTCTCTGGGACCTGCACACGAAACAAAATCAAATGAACCATTGAACATTTGGATGCAGCACGAAACGAAGAGCAAACAAAACTTGTTCCCCGAGCAAGAAAACGCGAGGCCAGGATTTGTAAACCAAAATCAGTATACAAGGAAAAGAAACTTGTTTACAAACTGCAAAACTGAAGTGCGAAGATCTGTTCGATGGAAATCCGCACAAAAGAGAACACACAGAAACAATCGGGCGAAATAATGAATCCGGACTCGATCAGAAGAAAGAAAAGATAAACCCGTGCCCGATCTCTCGGCAGGAAGGAACAAAGAACCCAGAACACGGCACCGGAAGAACCCCAAGAGCTACCAAAATCGCGGCGGCGAGAGGGCTACCTGATCATGTGGTTCACGTCCATTTCGGCGGGGCGCGCTGGGTTTGGAGGGGCGTCGGGAGCAGCGTCTCAGCCTCCTCCTTGTCTCCCTGGCTGCCGATCACCACACACACTCTCCCCTCCCACTCTCTGCCTTGTCCTCGTGCTCTCTAGCCTCTACAGATATGTGATTAGCGGAATGCCGGCATGCCGCTAGCTAGGGCCTAGGGCCACCATTGTCCCCGTGCGCAATGCTTCTCCTGAGGCGTGAGCGTGACGATCCCCGCGCTCACGTGAGGCATCAACACTTGACGTCGCACTGGGTGGATAAGCGCCGTTGGTTTTAGACTAATTAATGCATGCTTATCTATCTATATACTAGCAAAAAACAAATGCTTATCTATCTATACATGTGCTTCCAACCAAAGTGGAAACGTGTAATAGCATCTCTAATGTTGGTAGCCATTAAGATTGATTTTTATGCTAAAAGTACCATCCTTCTTACTACATCTAAAATGGATATATATGCCTTTCACTTCTGTATAGGTTCGAATATAGATATCGGGCGTCATGCCTAAATTACAAAATTGATTTTCTTTTTGTGACATGAAATGGCAGGTGTTATAATCTAATATACTATTGTCACTCTTTTCATATAAAGGGAAAAATGCCTTCCACTTCACCAAACGGTAGCATATATTTGGGGCCTCTCGTGTGCTCCGGTAAAAAGTTCTTTTTTCGTACTGAAGTGCATGAAAGCTTCGCTTTATAAGCTACAAAAGGATCACCCTTTCTGTTATGAATATGTCAAACAATTATAGTATGATACTACAAGTAAGGTTTAATTTCATGACTTAGTACAGAATATGACAAAAGCACAACAACCTCTTAACTGATTAGATCCATCCAAATGCCTACCAAAATGTTCATTTGTATGCGAAGGCAAAACAATACAAGAAAACTAGCCAGCTTTAGGAGATACCAACAATGGCACCTCTAGTTTTTCGAGAAAAATACTTTGCCACTTTGCTAACAGAATTTGGTTGCTCTGGAAAATACCGAATAAACAAGCGTGTGGAATAGCTAGTATCAAACAATTAAGTAATCCAAACAATTTAATCTACAATGTACTAGCGCTTTTTCCATGAGGACTTAATGGGTCATTGCTCTATTGGGCTGCAAACATAAATTCCTAGCACGGTCTGGTACGGTTGAACAATTTTATCTCTTGCAAAGTGGAAAGGCTGGCCTGGAAAATGATGTCCCATTTTTCTTGTTAAATTCTTCCTTGGATGGCCCAAGTTTCGATGTACCAAATAAAAAGAACTACTATATTAGATTATGCGACTCTGATTCGACGAAACATTTTCCAACTCCTCCTGCACGAGCGACTCCTCGAGAGTCTAGGGATTTCCTGCCTCCTATCGGCGTCGGCGCCAATCTGCTTTCTCTCTTGTGGGCTTAGGGCCATGGAGGCATGGTGGATCATGGCCTTTGATGGCAGGACGACTCAAGCTTCGGTTTTAGGTATTTTTTTAAGTTTGTATAGGGTTTGTGTCCAGCTCACAATGGCTTCCTGAAGATGGAACAAGGTTCTCATTGCCTATACCCAGTCCCGGCGACGCTTCTAGCATCATAGAAAGGCATGTGGAGGTGTGTCTACAAAGGATCTTGCAAGATTCGGTCGGTATTTGTCTCTGGTGGATCTGCTTGGATCCGGTCCTCGTTCAGGCGTGTTAGTGTATCCATAGCCTAGATCCTTCTGATCTACACTTCTCTTCAATCATGACAGGCCGACAGTTGCTGTTCTAGTGCACTGGTTATTTGGAGTCTTAGCACGACGACTTGCTGACTGTCTACTACAACAAGGTTTGCTCGGCCACGGGGCGGGAGGGCTAGTGATAGTGGCGCACCTTCGGCTCACTCCAGTGCTTGTAGTCGCCGCTAGGTGGTCTACAGACATGGATGTAAGTTTAATTACTTTTTGTGTTCTTTGTACTTCCATGATGCTTGATGAACAGGTTAGAAGTTTTTCATTCAAAAAAATGTCTTTAGTAGAGAGATGTAACTAAACATGATAAACAACACTTTACGCATTTGTTGTTTGGTAGAGAGATGTGCTTCAATTCTATAACTAGAGTACAAATGTGTAACTCAACTGAAAAGTAACAGAATAAATGCACGAAGGAAATTGATGATAAATAAGATAAAGCTAACATATCCGATGTTCCATTCCTTTTTAGGTTATCCGCATTATAATTCTTCTTCAAAATGTGTGATACCCAAAATAAAAAACATGTCATTGGTTTTCTGCAATGCCTCCGTTTCACACAGATAGAGGGCAAAAGTGTTTCAATATCTTTGATATGTCCGGCAAATTACAAAAAAAATGTCAGATAAAAAATTAGGATATAAGGAACATACAAACATTAGTCTCAGTCGAGACATGAAAACAGTGTTCAATGATTTATAAGGATGAATAACACTGCTATAAAATATATGAATTGTAGAATAGTAGCAAACCTTGTTAGATCGTGAAAAAAATCTAGTACAAAAATGAGAGAAATCGTTTGTCAGCATGATATGTAGATAGTGGAAGAAGTTCAGGCAAAACATGGTGGACCAAATAGAACAATTATAAGAACTACTCTTGATAGATCATGAACAAAGAGTTAAGGAAATAGAAACAAGGTTGTCGTATAAATCTTGTATAAGAGCTCAAATGGATCTAAGCAAACCAGAATGTGGGTTTTAATAAAGTTTTGATGTATCACTGTAAGAGACCATGACAAATGGAAGAAGCCTGTATGGGTTTGATCTAGTAGATATTAAAAGAGGTAACCTAATGATTCTTGGTGTACCAGGAAGAGGTTTTTTATGGCACCAACAAGAACATACATGGGATAGATCTCAATGTACTGAAAGAAGTTTGCCCTTAATTATTTATTTCAAGAAGAATGGTTTAACAAAAATAGTAAAGCAAGTTGAAAACTTTGAGAACTTTTACAAAGAGTGGCAATAAAAACCAGATAAGGATTTATTTTTTTGAAATATGATAACAAATCCAGATCTAAGAAATTAATGAACTATGGTACCATGTAGAAATATTTCTATGAGGATATAAAGCATACGAATGATCTCGATATGAAAAACAATGCACGATAGCCACGGATCATCAAAATCCGTACATAGATCTTTAAGATCCACACATATATCTTCAAGCAGATGGAAGGCATCGGGGAAAGTACAAATCTCACTCATGGCGATGCTTGACACAAAGTACTTCACAGTTTCGAATTAATGATGTCACCAATGGTGCTTGTATATGGATCATGAAGTATAATTAAGTATAGATCTTACATCAACATTAGTAATGATCTTTCAAATGGGTCGGCTATAAAATCTCCTATTTTAGATCTCACTATAATTGGAGGATTGTCAAGGGTATGAAGTAGAACAAAAAAATAGATCATACCAAAAGAATAGTATTGGTTCTCCAAGAAAGATAATGATGTGGGCCCCGAAGTAAAGATCTCTGTGACCAATGCTTCAAGGTGGATTATCGCCATAACAGAAAATGGGTATCATTGTGATTTGATCTAGAGATACTAAAATAAGAATGATTTTGACTAAAATAGTAAATTGAGTCAGAACGGACCTTAGAAACTCTAATTGACTTTTATCAGGAATAGTAATAAGTCAATTATAAGCATTTTAAGAAAAATATCATAACATATCTAGATCTAAGGAAGCAAAGAACTATGTATGATCTATCAATACTTCAAAATTTTCAGAAAATATAAAAGTGGACATCGATATGAAAAAAATACACAATAAACATAAATCTTCAAGATCCACGGATCTCCAAGTAAAAGGGGAACGTATCACTCAAAGTATATATATCCCGCTAATGATGCTCTGAGAAGATCATGACAGTGAGCAAAGTATGGATCATACCAGAAACAACGTTATGAGACTCCCCGGAGTCAAGGTGAATATTTCGTGGGTGATGCTTTGACATGGATCCTGAAGTAGGACGACATGTAGATCTTATGTGAACATTAGTAGCGATCTTTCAAATGGATCAAGAGGTTGAGCTCAGATTTTAGATCTAACCAAAAGTGATGGTAAGAGATGGTCATGGCATAGAACAAGAAAGTGATCTTACCGAAAGAGTAGTATCGATCATCCAAGACGAATAATGAGGTAGGCCTCAAATATTGAGGTACTCACCTACTACAAGTTGTCTAACTAGGGAAATCTTGAGTAGTTGGTGTTGGATTTTCTAATTCTAACGCTCTGACATGTGGGTCCTTAGATGTGTGTGGCAACAGTTATTAGTAAAATATGGTTGTAGATAACAAAGATATATAACACATAGGAACATATATAGAATAATGTTGCCATCATGGCTAAAAGGACACATCCAATGCATGAAATTGTGGCTAAAAGAACGCATCCAATGCATGATTGTGATCCTCTAGGGAAGGGGTAAACATTACCACTTAAAAGAAGCGTTGCACCCCTCCACAATACATATGCCCTCTATATTTAGATTTTACATTGAGTGCATTTAATAGAGGCTTCACTCACACAATGGAATATATATTAATAGCACATGAAGTTCATTTGTTCTCATTTTCCCCCTCGATAGTACACTTTATATTGGGATGAGAGAAGTCCACTTTACAACATTGCACTATTCGATTTGTCTAAGATTCAACCCTAGACTCTAAAGACATCTTCGAATCAACCCCGAACTCTGGAAACCGACAGGATTCAACCCTCCCCTCAATTAACCCTGGTTTTTGCTAGCGCATGTTGGGTTTGACATTGTTGGCCATCCAGTCAGCAACCATGTTAGCACGTTGACTAAAATAGGGCAGGAAATGAAATTTCACAGTAGTTTTAAATCTGTTTGGTTAAGACGTCTAAAATTTTACCAGAACGATTAGTATATTATTCTTGTTTTACTTAATGATTTCATTTTTTAGATACCTCTATTTGTTGATATAATTTGACAAAAAAAGGGTTAGAAACTCAGGATATTGTACAATCTATTAAGGAAAAATATCTGAAAATTTCCCCACAATGATCAATAAATTATTCTTAGTTTTATAGAAAAATTTCAAATTTTTGGATACTTCCTTTTTTTGGATAAAATTTCACCAAATATGGACATGAAATCATAATTTCGGAGTCATTCCAAATATGTTTGGCAAATATATATAAACCTTTGCTAAAATTGTTAGTATAGTAGTCTTGGTTTTTCAAAATTATTTCAAATGTTGCTGGATACTTTCAATACTTGGACACAATTTGAAAAAAAAAAGTGATTGAAACCGTAATTCCGGTGTATTTATAAATCTGGTAGACAAAAAATATGTGAAACTTTCCAAGAATGATTAGTATATTATAATTGATCTTACAGAATTTGTTCAAAAATTTTGCTGTACTTCCATTTTTTGGAATGTTTTTGGTTAGAAGGGCATGGAATTTTAATGTAAGGGTATTTTTAAATTTGTACGACACAAATAACGTAAATCTTAATGGGTCATTGCAGGGGTCAGCTTCTTCGCCTCCGGACCTGCACTAGATACATCGGCTATTGCCTGAGCTGCTTCTTCTTCTTCTTCTTCGGCTGCTTCTCACCAACGTTGGTGTGAGTCCCCTCCACGGATCTGGTTACTGTCATGGAAACCATCTTAGCAACAATAGTATTACACAACAATGACAACGGCATGACGAGAACTAGATCCACTGAGCAGCCTCACACCGACGATGTCATTGTCTTTGTAGGTTACTAGCAACTAAACAAAACAATATATTTCTATGTATCTAGCATGCATGTCCAGTAGATGGTTACGAAGATCATATATGTATGTGTATATGTATCTATCTATCCCGAGCAGACACAAACAAGGACAATGAAAACTATTAATGGCATTGTTTAGTGTGATGCATTGATGCTTGATGTGATGGATGGATGTCAGGCATGGAAAAAAAGCATGCTTAATTAATGTGTTGGATGAGTCCAAAAAAGTGTAACTGAGGCATAGAACTACATGTGACAAGAACTAGTAGAGAACTACGACAATACACACAGTAATGATCATTACGAATGGTATAGTGAGGAGGAGGGCCTTGCGTACCAGTGGATCGAGAGCGTGGCCACCCTGAGGCTGGGACCACTGGCGCCCGATGGTGACATCAGATTTGCCACCTCTGCCCTCACCACCTTGTGGTTCATGTACCTTGGCGAGGGCCAGCTCCGGTATGGGAGCGGGAGTGTGCACGGGCGACCCGCCGTGGTTGTAAGAGATCTTTCTATGGCCTCGTTGGAGCAGCACGGGTGCGTCCAGCCTCATGATACCATTGGTGCCCCAACTGCAGATGTTGGATCCCTGAAAAGTGTGCGTGGCAACGTTGTAGAGCAAGTGACTCACGTGCGCAGAGGGTGAGCACAACTGGTCGGTGGGGGAGGAGTGCGACCCAACGACTTGAGCTTCTCGAGCGAGGTGCAGGCGATGCCGTCAGTGTGAGGCACAGGCGGAGAGTGTGAGGGAGTGTGTGTTGACTCACGTGCGTGATCAAAGTGAAATGGCGGCCAAGAAGGAGGCAAGGAGGAGGGTGCTACATGAGACATTGGTATGATGAAAGGCTCCTCTCGGTCGAGGCACTCACGGTTGCTGCTCGGCATGTCGCGTCTCCCAGCCACTCCATACCAAGCCTGGCCGCAATGGACATGAACCACATGATGAGGTGGCCAAAATCCCCCTCTCGCACGATTTTGCTCTCGGCTTTCGTACTTCTTCTCGTGTCGTGTTATATGCGATCGAGTCAGAATTTTTTTTCTTTCTTTCTTTTGGTGTGCATATTTATTTTGTTACGAGCCGAACGATTGGAGCAGGGCCTATTTGGTACTTGACAATGTCGTTTGATCTGTTCTTGTTGTTGGATTTTGCCAATCTTTGCCAGTTTGGTTGCCCGCCCCAAATTGGCAAAATTCAGCAAAGAGGCCAGTTACTCTGTCAGGAACCTGATAGGCCCTGCTCCAATCGGCCGACTTGCTACAAAAAATGAACGCACACCAAAGGAAAGGAAACGAAAAGGTAAATCTAGACTAATCTAAGAGAACACTACACGGGAAGAACTAAGAACACTGAGAGCAAAACCACGCGAGAGAGGGATTTTGGCTACCCCGTCATGTGATTCATGTCCATTGCCGCCAGGCTCGGTATGGAGTGGCTAGGTGACACGATTTCCCGAACAACAACCGCAAGTGCCTCGACCGAGGAGGAGCCTTGCGTGGGATCATCATCTCTCATCTAGTAGCCTCATCTTTGTCTCCTTTGCTGCTGTTTTACCCTAATCACGCAGGTAAGCCAACACACGCTCCTCTCCCACTCTCCCTCTAGGCCTCACGCTACCAGCATCACCCGCACCTTGCTCGAGCAGCACAAGTTGTTGGGTCATGCCCCACACCTGCCAGTGGCGGTGTGCTCACCGTCTCCCTCGTGAGCCACCATCTCTACAATTTTGCCATGCACACCTTCCAGGCACCCAACGTCAGCAGTTGCGGCGGCAACAGCACCGCAGGGCTAGACGCACCCGTGCCACTCCAATGGGGTCATAGGAAGCAATGGGGCGGCCACCGCGAGCAGCCCACGCACACTCCCTCACCCGAAGCGGAGCTAACCCCTTGCCGAGGTGCGCCACCGGTCATCCCTCAAGTACTGGAACCGCAAGACGGGGAGGGTGGAGGTGTTGGGGAACGTAGCAGAAATTCAAAATTTTCCTACGTGTCACCAAGATCTATCTATGGAGAAACCAGCAACGAGGGGAAGGAAAGTGCATCTACATACCCTTGTAGATCGCTAAGCGGAAGCGTTCAAGTGAACGGGGTTGATGGAGTCGATTTCGTCGTGATTCAAATCACCGATGATCCTAGTGCCGAACGGACGGCACCTCCGCGTTCAACACACGTACAGCCCGGTGGCGTCTCCCATGCCTTGATCCAGCAAGGAGAGAGGGAGAGGTTGAGGAAGACTCCATCCAGCAGCAGCACAACGGCGTGGTGGTGGTGGAGGAGCGTGGCAATCCTGCAGGGCTTCGCCAAGCACCTGCGGGAGAGGAGGAGGTGTCACGGGAGGGAGGGAGGTGCCAGGGACTCAGGTGCGGCTGCCCTCCCTCCCCTCCACTATATATAGGGGCAAGGGAGAAGGGGGCCGGCCCCCTCAGATCCAATCTGAGGAGGGGGCGGCGGCCAAGGGGGGGGGGGGGGGAGGAGTGCCTCCCAAGTAAAGTGGAGGCCCTCCCCCTTAGGGTTTTCCTTCCCATGCGCATGGGCCTTGGGGGCTGGTGCCCCTGGCCCATTAAGGCTAGGGCGCCCCTTACAGCCCATGCTACTATATTGGACGTGGTGGAACAATTTCCGGACCTCCGGACCCCTCCGAATCCTCCGGAACCTTCTCGAAGCTTCGGTACAATACCGAAAAACCCGAACTTTTTCCTAACCCGAACAACAACTTTCCATATATAAATATTTACCTCCGGACCATTCCGGAACTCCTCGCGACGTCCGGGATCTCATCCGACTCCGAACAACATTCGGTAACCACATACAAACTTCCTTTATAACCCTAGCGCCCATCGAACCTTAAGTGTAGACCCTACGGGTTCGGAGACATGTAGACATGACCGAGACGTTCTCCGGTCAATAACCAACAGCGGATCTGGATACCCATGTTGGCTCCCACATGTTCCACGATGATCTCATCGGATGAACCACGATGTCAAGGACTCAATCGATCCCGTATACAATTCCCTTTGTCTAGCGGTGTTGTACTTGCCCGAGATTCGATCGTTGGTATCCCGATACCTTGTTCAATCTCGTTACCGGCAAGTCTCTTTACTCGTTCCGTAACACATCATCCCGTGATCAACCCCTTGGTCACATTGTGCACATTATGATGATGTCCTACCGAGTGGGCCCAGAGACACCTCTCCGTTTACACGGAGTGACAAATCCCAGTCTCGATTCGTACAACCCAACAGACACTTTCGGAGATACCTGTAATGCACCTTTATAGCCACCCGATTCGTTGTGGACGTTTGGTACACCCAAAGCATTCCTACGGTATCCGGGAGTTGCACAATCTCATGGTCTAAGGAAATGATACTTGACATTAGAAAAGCTTTAGCATACGAACTACGATCTTTGTGCTAGGCTTAGGATTGGGTCTTGTCCAAAGAATCATTCTCCTAATGATGTGATCCCGTTATCAATGACATCCAATGTCCATGGTCAGGAAACCGTAACCATCTATTCATCAACGAGCTAGTCAACTAGAGGCTTACTAGGGACATGGTGTTGTCTATGTACCCACACATGTATCTGAGTTTCCTATCAATACAATTATAGCATGGATAATAAACGATTATCGTGAACAAGGAAATATAATAATAACTAATTTATTATTGCCTCTAGGGCATATTTCCAACAGGAGGCAGTGAAGCTGATGCCACCATGCGGCGCCGGTGCTCCCAGCCTCAGTGTGGCCATGCTCTCTCTCCACAGAAAACGTATGCCCTTCCGCCTCGCTATATCGTCCATACTCATCATTACTACTATAGACACAACCCACTAGAAATATGGCGGCGTGCGCCTCAGACAAGCAGCACGAAAAAACAAAAGGACAAAAACAAGTATGTGTGTTTTAGGAAGAAAAAAATGTACTACATTGACATCTCTAGCGATAAGGTGCTCCAATGTGGAAGTGCTTAAGAGCAAACGTGAACCATCATTCTTGATTAAAGCCCGAGTCACTACAAGAAAGTAATGTTTATGATTGAAACCTTCTTTTAGAGTATGTCCGTGGTTCTAAACGCATGATATTATATGCCACTAACACTGTTTACATATAAAGGAAAAATGCATTTCACTTCCCTAAAAACAATGGTGTGTATTTGGGGTATCTCATGTGCTCCGGCGAAAGGTAGTGATGTGAATGCAAGCTTGGCTTTATAAGCTAGAGAAGAACCACCCTTTTTGTTATGAATATGTCAAACAAGTATGGTATGATACTACAGGTAAGGATTAATTTCATGACTTAGTGGAGAATAAGACAAAAGCACAACAACCTCTCAATTGATTAGATCCATCCAAATATCTACCAAAAAATATTTGTAAGCAAAGGCACAACAGTACAGGAAAAGTTAGCCAGCTTTAGGAGATACCAACAATCACACCTCTCATTTTGCCAAACAAAATAGTTTGTCATTTTGCTAAGAGAATTTGATGGCTTCATAACGCACCGAATAGATAAGTGTGTTTGTGTGTGTGTGCGCGCGCGCGCGCACGTGTGCGCATGTCCGTGTGCGTAATGCATTAGAGCTTTTTTCCATGAGAGTTTAATGGTTTGTTGCACTACTAGGGTGAAACATTCATTACTAATACAGTCTGGTAGAACAATTTTATCTTTTTCCTAAGTGGCCAAGCTAGCCTAGTAAAATGGTGTTTCTTTTTTCTAGTTAAAGTCTCACTTGGATATCCAAGGTTTCGTTGTATCAAATCAAAAAACTAACATGTTAGATTATGTGAGATAACTAAATATGATAAACACCACTTTACGCATTTATTTTTGTTAGAGATTATAAAAGTGTAACTCAACTAAAAAGTAATTGAATAAATAAACAAAGGAAAATGGTGATAAAAAAGATAAAGCTAACATATCTGAGGTTCCATTTCTTTTGATGTTAGCCGCACTATATCTTCTTCTTCAACATGTGTGATCACCTACAACAACAAAAAAACATGTCATTGCTTTTCTCCAATGCATCTCTCTCTCTCTCTCTCTCTCTCTCTCTCTCTCTCTCTCTCTCTCTCTCTCTCTCTGAGGGCAAAAGTGTTTCAGTTTCTTTCAATGTGTCTAGATAAATAACAAAAATATTTTTTAGATAAAAATTAGGATCTAAAAAACAATAAGAGATCATACAAACTTTAGCCTCAATCGTACACGAAGACTATATGCAATGATTTATAAGGATGAATAAGACTGTTACAAAATATATGAATCATAGGACAATAAATATTCCGGTTGGATCGTGAAAAATTCTTTTACAAAAATGAGAGAAAATCATTTGTCAACATGATTTGTAGATGTGGAAAAAGTTTGAGTCGAATATGGTAGACCAAATAGAGAAATTGTGACAACTACTCTTGATAGATCGTGAACAAACAGTTTCATAAAATAAGACAAGATCTTGTATATAAATCTTGTATAAGAGCTTGACTAGATCTAGGTGGATTTTAAAGTGGGTTTGAAATAAAGTTGTGATGGATCATTGTAAGAGACCTTGACAAATTGAATGGAACATGTAGGGGTTTTTATATGGTAGATCATAAAAGAAGTGAGCTATTGAATCGCGGTGGATCAGGAAGATGATTTTTTATAGCAATAACAAGAATGGACATGGGATATATCTAGAGGTATTGAAACAAGTATGTCATCGAAATCGTTATTGTAAGAGTAATGATTTTGACCCAAAAAAAGTAATGCGAGTTGAAAGCTTCAAGATACTTCAAAACCTTTATCCAGAGTAGCAATAAAAGCTAGATAAGAATTTTCTAAAAATATGATAACAAATTCAGATATAAGGAAGTAATGAACTACATAGTATAGTTTAGAAATTTTCTATGAGGACACAGAACATAAGAAAGGATCTTGAGATGTAAAAAAATGCATGATGGATCTTCAAGACCACACATAGATCTTCAAGCAGAGTGAAGGTACCGTTGAAAGTAAAAATCTCACTAGAGGCAAAGCTTTGAGATAGATCATGCAAAGGGAAAGTGCATATCTCACTAGAAACAATGCTCTAAGACTTCACAGTTTCAAATTAAAGATGTCACTAGTGATGCTTTGACATGGCTCGGGAAGTAGAATTAAGTATATATCTTACATCAACACTAGTAGCGATCTTTCAAATGGGTTAATTGTAAAATCTCCTATTTTACATGTCGCTATAATAGGTAGTTGGTGAAGGATCATGAAGTAGAACGTAAAAATAGATCTCACCAAAGTACCAATATCAATTCTCGAGACAGATAACGAGATAGGCCTTGAAGTAAAGATCTCTCTATGAGCGATGCTTCTAGGTGGATTATTGCACTCATAAGAGAAAATGGGTATCAACGTAGATAGATCCCGAGATACTAAAAGAAGAATGATTTTGAAAAAAATATTAAAGCAAGTTGGAACAAACCTCGAAAACTCTGGATAAATTTTATCTGCAATAGAGACAAATTAGAGGTAAGCGTTTTAAGAAAATATCATAATAGATCTAGATATAAAGAAGTAAGGAACTACGGTATGACCTATCAATATTTCGAGTACATAAAACATAGAAGTGGATCTCAAGATGGAAAATAATGCACAATTACCATAAATAAGGATCCATAGATCCCCAAGTAAGAGGGGAAGGTATCGCTCAAAGTATAGATATCACGGTAGTGATGCTTTCAGAAGATCATGGCGGAGAGTAAAGTACGGATCTCACCAAAAACAAAGCTGTAAGACTTTCGGAATCAAGAGTAAATCTCTCATTGGTGATGCTTTGACATGGATCTTGAAGTAGGATGAAGTGTAGATCTTGAAGGAAATATGCCCTAGAGGCAATAATAAAGTTATTATTTATTTCCTTACATCATGATAAATGTTTATTATTCATGCTAGAATTGTATTAACCGGAAACATAATACATGTGTGAATATATAGACAAACAGAGTGTCACTAGTATGCCTCTACTTGACTAGCTCGTTAATCGAAGATGGTTATGTTTCCTAACCATAGACATGAGTTGTCATTTGATTAACGGGATCACATCATTAGGAGAATGATCTGATTGACATGACCCATTCCGTTAGCCTAGCACTTGATCGCTTAGTATGTTGCTATTGCTTTCTTCATGACTTATACATGTTCCTGTAACTATGAGATTATGCAACTCCCGTTTACCGGAGGAACACTTTGGTGCTACCAAACGTCACAACGTAATCGGGTGATTATAAAGGAGTACTACAGGTGTTTCCAAAGGTACATGTTGGGTTGGCGTATTTTGAGATTAGGTTTTGTCACTCCGATTGTCGGAGAGGTATCTCTGGGCCCTCTCGGTAATGCACATCATTATAAGCCTTGCAAGCAATGTAGCTAATGAGTTAGTTACGAAATGATGCATTACGTAACGAGTAAAGAGACTTGCCGGTAACGAGATTGAACTAGGTATTGGATACCGACGATCGAATCTCGGGCAAGTAACATACCGATGACAAAGGGAACAACGTATGTTGTTATGCGGTTTGACCGATAAAGATCTTCGTAGAATATGTAGGAACCAATATGGGCATCCAGGTTCCGCTATTGGTTATTGACCAAGAATAGTTCTCGGTCATGTCTACATAGTTCTCGAACCCGTAGGGTCCGCACGCTTAAGGTTTCGGCGATGCTTATATTATGAGTTTATGAGTTTTGATGTACCGAAGGAGTTCGAGTCCCGGATGAGATCAGGGACATGACGAGGAGTCTCGAAATGGTCGAGACGTAAAGATCGATATATTGGACGACTATATTCGGAGTTCGGAAAGGTTCCGAGTGATTCGGTATTTTTCGGAGTACCGGAGAGTTACGGGAATACGTACTGGGCCTTATTGGACCATACGGGAAAGAAGGAAAAGGGCCTCAAGGGTGGCCGCACCCGTCCCCTTGGTCTGGTCCGAATTGGACTAGGGAAGGGGGCGCCCCCTTCCTTCCTTCTCCTTCTCCCTTCCCTTTCCTTCCCTCCTACTCCTACTACTTGGAAGGTTTCCTAGTTGGACTAGGAAAGGGGAATCCTACTCGGTGGGAGTAGGACTCCCCCTTGCGCGCCTCCTCCTAGGCCGGCCACCCTCCCTTGCTCCTTTATATACGGGGCAAGGGGCACCCTAGAACACACAAGTTGATCTACGGATCGTTCCTTAGCCGTGTGCGGTGCCCCCTCCACCATATTCCACTTCGGTCATATCGTCATGAGCTTAGGCGAAGCCCTGCCGGAGAAGTCATATCGTCATGAGCTTAGGCGAAGCCCTGCGTCGGTGGAGCATCATCATCGTCACCACGCCGTCGTGCCGACGGAACTCATCCCGACACTTTGCTGGATCGGAGTCCGGGATCGTCATCGAGCTGAGCGTGTGCGAGAACTTCGGAGGTGCCGTCGTTCGGTACTTGGATCGGTCGGATCGTGAAGACGTCTGACTACATCAACCGCGTTGTTATAACGCTTCGCTTCACGGTCTCACGATGCGTGGACATACACTCTCCCTCTCGTTGCTATGCATCACCATGATCCTTGCGCAGCGTAGGAAAATTTTGAAATTACTACGTTCCCCAACAGGGGCATCCGAGCCTGGTTTTATGCGTTGATGTCATATGCACGAGTAGAACACAAGTGAGTTGTGGGCGATACAAGTCATACTGCCTACCAGCATGTCATACTTTGGTTCAGCGGTATTGTGAGATGAAGCGGCCCGGACCGACATTACGCGAACGCTTACGCGAGACTGGTTTCTCCGTTACGAGCACTCGTGCTTAAAGGTGGCTGGCGGGTGTCTGTCTCTCTCACTTTAGTTGAACCAAGTGTGGCTACGCCCGGTCCTTGAGAAGGTTAAAACGGAGTCTATTTGACGAAGTATCGTTGTGGTTTTAATGCGTAGGTAAGAACGGTTCTTGCTCAGCCCATAGCAGCCACGTAAAATTTGCAACAACAAAGTAGAGGACGTCTAACTTGTTTTTGCAGGGCATGTTGTGATGTGATATGGTCAAGACGTGATGAGATATAAGTTGTTGTATGAGATGATCATGTTTTGTTGAAGTTATCGACAACCTGGCGTAAGCCCTGTGGTTGTCTATTTGTTGCATAAGATGCAAGTGCCAAATAATTGCTTTACTTTATCGCTATGCGATAGCAATAGTTGCAAGAGCAATAGTTGGCGAGACAACCATGTGATGACACATTGATATAGATCAAGATGATGAAGATCATGGTGTCGTGCGGTAACGATAGAGATCATGACAGTACTTTGGAGATGGAGATCAAAGGCGCAAGATGATCATGGCCATATCATGTCACATATTTTGATTGCATGTGATGTTTATCTATTATACATCTTATTCTTGCTTTGATTGACGGTAGCATTTTAAGATGATCTCTCACTAATTATCAAGAAGTGTTCTCCTGAGTATGCACCGTTGCCAAAGTTCGTCGTGCCTGCATACACCACGTGATGATCGGGTGTGATAAGCTCTCGTCCATCTACAACGGGTGCAAGCCAGTTTTGCACACGCCGAATACTCAGGTTAAACTTGACGAGCCTAGCATATGCAGATATGGCCTCGAACACGGAGACCGAAAGGTCGAAAGCGTGAATCATATAGTAGATATGATCAACATAAGATGTTCACCATTGAAAACTACTCCATCTCACGTGATGATCGGTTATGGTTTAGTTGATTTGGATCACGTGATCACTTAGATGACTAGAGAGATGTCCGTCTAAGTGGGAGTTCTTAAGTAATATGATTAATTGAACTTAAATTTATCATGAACTTAGTCCTGGTAGTATTTTTGCAAATTATGTTGTAGATCAATAGCTCGCGTTGTTGCTTTCATATGTTTATTTTCATATGTTCCTAGAGAAAATTGTGTTAAAAAATGTTAGTAGCAATGATGCGGATTGGATCCGCGATCTGAGGTTTATCCTCATTGCTGCACAGAAGAATTATGTCCTTAATGCACCGCTAGGTGACAGACCTATTGCAGGAGCAAATGCGACGTTATGAACGTTTGGCTAGCTCAATATGATGACTACTTGATAGTTTAGTGCACCATACTTAACGGCTTAGAATCGGGACTTCAAAGGCGTTTTGAACGTCATGGACCATATGAGATGTTCCAGGAATTGAAGTTAATATTTCAAGCAAATACCCGAGTTGAGAGATATGAAGTCTCCAACAAGTTCTATAGCTAAAAGATGGAGGAGAATCGCTCAACTAGTGAGCATGTGCTCAGATTGTCTGAATACTTCAATCGCTTGAATCAAGTGGGAGTTAATCTTCCTGATAAGATAGTGATTGACAGAATTCTCTAGTCACCATCACTAAGTTACTAGAACTTCGTGATGAACTATAGTATGCAGGGGATGACGAAAACAATTCCCGAGCTCTTCGTGATGTTGAAATCAACGAAGGTAGAAATCAAGAAAGAGCATCAAGTGTTGATGATTGACAAGACCACTAGTCTCAAGGAAAAGGGCAAAGGGAAGAAGGGGAACTTCAAAAGGAACGGCAAACAAGTTGCTGCTCGAGTGAAGAAGCCCAAGTCTAGACCTAAGCCTGAGACTAAGTGCTTTTGCTGCAATGGAACTGGTCACTAGAAGCGGAACTACCCCAAGTATTTGGCGGATAAGAAGGATGGCAAAGTGAACAAAGGTATATTTGATATACGGATCATTGATGTGTATTTCACTAGTGTTCGTAGTAACCCCTCGGTATTTGATACTGGTTCAGTTGCTAAGAGTAGTAACTTGAAACGGAGTTGCAGAATGAATGAAACTAGTTGAAGGGGAAGTGACGATGAGTGTTGGAAGTAGTTCCAAGATTGATTTGATCATCATCACACACTCCCTATACTTTCGGGATTAGTGTGGAACCTAAATAAGTGTTATTTGGTGTTGAGCATAAATATGATTTGATCATGTTTATTGCAATACGGTTATTCATTTAAGTAAGAGAATAAATTGTTGTTCTGCTTACATGAATAAAACCTTATATGGTTACACACCCAATGAAAATGGTTCATTGGATCTCGATCATAGTGATACACATATTCATAATATTGAAACCAAAAGATGCAAAGTTAATAATGATAGTGCAACTTATTTGTGGCACTGCCGTTTAGGTCATATTGGTGTAAAGCGCATGAAGAAAACTCCATGCTGATGGACTTTCGGAATCACTTGGTTATGAATCATTTGATGCTTGTGAACCGTGCCGTTTGGGCAAGATGACTAAAACTCCGTTCTCTGGAACAATGGAACAAGCTCTTGACTTATTGGAAATAATACATACCGATGTATGCGATTCAATGAGTGTTGATGCTCGTGGCAAGTATCGTTATTTTCTGACCTTCACAAAATGATTTGAGCAGATATGGGTATATCTACTTGATGAAACATAAGTCTGAAATAATTGAAAAGTTCAAAGAATTTCAGAGTGAAGTGGAAAATCATCGTAACAAGAAAATAAAGTTTCTGCGATCTGATCGTGGAGATAAATATTTGAGTTACGAAGTTTGGTCTTCATTTGAAACAATGTGAAATAGTTTCAAGAACTCACGCCATATGGAACACCACAACATAATGGTGTGTCCTAAGTCGTAACCGCACTTTATTGGATATGGTGCGATCTATGATGTCTCTTATCAATTTACCACTATCATTTTGGGGTTATGCATTAGAGACAGCTGCATTCACGTTTAATAGGGCACCGTCTAAATCCGTTGAGACGACACCGTATGAACTATGGTTTAACAGTAAACCTAAGTTGTCGTTTCTTAAAGTTTGGAAGTTGTGATGCTTATGTGAAAAAGTTTCATCCTGATAAGCTCAAACCCAAATCGGAGAAGTGCGTCTTCATAGAATACCCAAAGGAAATTGTTGGGTATACCTTCTATCACAGATCCGAAGGCAAAAACATTCGTTGCTTATAAATGGATCCTTTCTAGAGAAGGAGTTTCTCTCGAAAGAAGTGAGTGGGAGGAAAGTGGAGCTTGATAAGGTAATTTGTACCTTCTCCCGAATTGGAAAGTATTTCATCACGAAAATCAGTTCCAGTGATTCCTACACCAATTAGTGAGGAAGCTAATGATGATGATCATGTAACTTCAGATCAAGTCACTACCGAATCCCATAGGTAAACCAGAGTGAGATCCGCACCAAAGTGGTACGGCAATCCTGTTCTGGAAGTCATGCTACTAGATCATGACGAACCTACAAACTATGAAGAAGCGATGGTGAGCCCAGATTCCACTAAATGGCTAGAAGCCATGAAATCTGAGATGGGATCCATGTATGAAAACAAAGTGTGGACTTTGGTTGACTTGCCCGAGGGTCGGCAAGCAATAGAAAATAAATGGATCTTCAAGAGGAAGACGGACGTTGATAGTAGTGTTACTATCTACAAAGCTCGACTTGTCGCAAAAAGCTTTTTGACAAGTTCAAGGTGTTAACTACAATGAGATTTTCTCAACTGTAGCGATGCTTAAGTCTGTCCGAATCATGTTAGCAATTGCCACAATTTATGAAATTTGGCAAATGGATGTAAAAACTGCATTCCTGAATGGGTTTACGGAGGAAGAGTTGTATATGATGCAACCGTAAGGTTTTATCGATCCAAAGGGAGCTAACAAAGTGTGCAAGCTCCAGCGATCCATCTATGGACTGGTGCAAGCATCTCGAGTTGGAATATACGCTTTGATAAGTTGATCAAAGCATATAGTTTATCTGAGACTTACAAAATGAAGCCTGTATTTACTAGAAAGTGAGTGGGAGCACTACAAAGCATTTACGATAAGTATATGTGAATGACATATTGTAGATCGGAAATAATGTAGAATTATTCTGCAAAGCATAAAGGAGTGTTTGAAAGGAGTTTTTCAAACAAAGACCTCGGTGAAGCTGCTTACATATTGAGCATCAAGATCTATAGAGATAGATCAAGACGGTTGATAAGTTTTTTCAATGAGTACATACCTTGACAAGATTTTGAAGTAGTTCAAAATGGAACAGTCAAAGAAAGAGTTCTTGCCTGTGTTACAAGGTGTCAAATTGAGTAAGACTCAAAACCCGACCACGGCAGTAAGATAGAAAGAGAATGAAAGTCATTCCCTATGCCTTGGCCATAGGTTCTATAAAGTATGCCATGCTGTGTACCAGATCTATTGTATACCCTACACCGAAGTTTGGCAAGGAGTACAATAGTGATCTAGGAGTAGATCATCGGACAGCGGTCAAAATTATCCTTAGTGGAATAAGGATATGTTTCTCGATTATGGAAGTGACAAAAGGTTAGGTACGTAAAGGGTTACGTCGATGCAAGTTTTGACACCGATCTGGATGACTCTAAGTCTCGATCTAGATACATATTGAAAGTGGGAGCAATTAGCTAGAATAGCTCCTTCATGCGAGCATTGTTGACATAGAAATTACTTAAAATACTTACGGATCTGAATGTGACAGACCCGTTGACTAAAAATATCTCACAAGCAAAACATGATCACACCTTAGTACTCTTTGGGTGTTAATCACATAGCGATGTGAACTAGATTACTGACTCTAGTAAACCCTTTGGGTGTTGATCACATATCGATGTGAACTATGGGTGTTAATCACATGGTGATGTGAACTATTGCTGTTAAATCACATGGCGATGTGAACTAGATTATTGACTCTAGTGCAAGTGGGAGACTGAAGGAAATATGCCCTAGAGGCAATAATAAAGTTATTATTTATTTCCTTACATCATGATAAATGTTTATTATTCATGCTAGAATTGTATTAACCGGAAACATAATACATGTGTGAATATATAGACAAACAGAGTGTCACTAGTATGCCTCTACTTGACTAGCTCGTTAATCGAAGATGGTTATGTTTCCTAACCATAGACATGAGTTGTCATTTGATTAACGGGATCACATCATTAGGAGAATGATCTGATTGACATGACCCATTCCGTTAGCCTAGCACTTGATCGTTTAGTATGTTGCTATTGCTTTCTTCATGACTTATACATGTTCCTGTAACTATGAGATTATGCAACTCCCGTTTACCGGAGGAACACTTTGGTGCTACCAAACGTCACAACGTAATCGGGTGATTATAAAGGAGTACTACAGGTGTTTCCAAAGGTACATGTTGGGTTGGCGTATTTCGAGATTAGGTTTTGTCACTCCGATTGTCGGAGAGGTATCTCTGGGCCCTCTCGGTAATGCACATCATTATAAGGCTTGCAAGCAATGTAGCTAATGAGTTAGTTACGAAATGATGCATTACGTAACGAGTAAAGAGACTTGCGATAACGAGATTGAACTAGGTATTGGATACCGACGATCGAATCTCGGGCAAGTAACATACCGATGACAAAGGGAACAACGTATGTTGTTATGCGGTTTGACCGATAAAGATCTTCGTAGAATATGTAGGAACCAATATGGGCATCCAGGTTCCGCTATTGGTTATTGGCCAAGAATAGTTCTCGGTCATGTCTACATAGTTCTCGAACCCGTAGGGTCCGCACGCTTAAGGTTTCGATGATGCTTATATTATGAGTTTATGAGTTTTGATGTACCGAAGGAGTTCGGAGTCCCGGATGAGATCAGGGACATGACGAGGAGTCTCGAAATGGTCGAGACGTAAAGATCGATATATTGGACGACTATATTCGGAGTTCGGAAAGGTTCCGAGTGATTCGGTATTTTTGAGTACCGGAGAGTTACGGGAATACGTATTGGGCCTTATTGGGCCATACGGGAAAGAAGGAAAAGGGCCTCAAGGGTGGCCGCACCTTCCCTTGGTCTGGTCCGAATTGGACTAGGGAAGGGGGCGCCTTCCTTCCTTCTCCTTTTCCCTTCCCTTTCCTTCTCTCCTACTCCTACTACATGGAAGGTTTCCTAGTTGGACTAGGAAAGGGGAATCCTACTCGGTGGGAGTAGGACTCCCCTTGGTGCGCCTCCTCCCAGGCCGCCACCCCTCCCTTGCTCCTTTATATACGGGGCAAGGGGCACCCTAGAACACACAAGTTGATCTACGGATCGTTCCTTAGTCGTGTGCGGTGCCCCCTCCACCATATTCCACTTCGTCATATCGTCATGGAGCTTAGGCGAAGCCTGCGCCGGAGAAGTCATATCGTCAGCGAGCTTAGGCGAAGCCCCTCGTCGGTGGAGCATCATCATCGTCACCACGCCGTCGTCTTGACGGAACTCATCCCGACACTTTGCTGGATCGGAGTCCGGGATCGCCATCGAGCTGAACGTGTGCGTAACTCGGAGGTGCCGTCGTTCGGTACTTGGATCGGTCGGATCGTGAAGACGTCTGACTACATCAACCGCGTTGTTATAACGCTTCGCCTTCGGTCTCACGAGGGTACGTGGACATACACTCTCCCCTCTCGTTGCTATGCATCACCATGATCCTTGCGTGTGCGTAGGAAAATTTTGAAATTACTACGTTCCCCAACAGATCTTATGTGAACACCAATAGCGGTCTTCCAAATAGATCGAGAGGTAGAACTCAAATTGTATATCTCACTAGAAGGGATGGTTTGAGATGGACCATGGAGTAGAACAAGAAATTGATCTTATGGGGAAACTAGCATCGATACTACAAACTGAATAAAGAGGTAGGTGTGGAAGTATAGATCTCGATGTGAGCGATGCTCTGATGTGTGCCATCATGGTCGAAGAAGAAGCTGGGGAATGCTTGAAGATAGACCCAAAGAACCGGTATTTTTTCGGAATGATGGCTCATGAAGAGCCCAACTTTGAACTAACAAAGCCATCAACCGGCCAGGAGTTACATCATAAAACCCAGAGAACAACGACCAAACTGATACAAATAACCATGGCCTACACAAGCTAACTTAAGAAAGGAAAATGAAGATTACAGCTTGCTAGAGGTAGAGTACTCCACACTAGTATCCTACAAATGAACGACGGAGCAGCATGGCATGACAAAGCTGGCTGTCAAAAATTGACATTGCTCCAGGAGCACCAAGGGAAGGAGGGAAAACAGAACCTTCCTTTTCTGTCACCGAAGAGGGACCCAACCCCCTCGCCATGGCTCGTAGGTTTCGTACCATCGAGATTCAGAGAAACTCGCCCGAGAACTAGAAGGATGCCGCCCTCACATCGCATGGTGGACCTAGGGCGGCCACCTCGATTTGGGATAAGCCATGCCGGCAGCATCGCCACTGACCGCGCCCAACTAGTTGGAGAAGGAAAGCTTCATGGAGTCGGACGCCAAAGAGGAGGCAACAGGGAACCAAGCAAAAAATGCGAGAGGCAAGGCAGCAAAGCACCACCGTTGAGAAGACCCAGGTCTCTTCAGTTTACATGAAGCCACAGCCGCCGGGAAGGGGAGCCCTATCCCCTACCATCAGGATCGAGATGCCGCATGGCCGGGGCCGAGAGGCGTCCACCACCACCGGAGAGCACCAACCAGAAGAGACGACGGTGCCTACAGCCCACACCGCATCCACACAAGCTCGAGACACAAGCAACCTCAATCCCGCGCCTGCACATCCTCCCATCCGAGCCCCTACACCCATGACGACGACTTCAAGAAGGTCACGACGCGCAAGGTGCCGCCGCCGCCAAATCCACAGGGGATTGTGGGTTTTCACCCTGGCAGGAGGTCAGGGTGGAGAGTTGGGATACTCAGCAGCGCCCCCATGGAAGAAAGCGGCGCCCTTGGGCGTCACCCCGCCGGGCCAGCCAAGTCGGCCAGGGTTTCCCCCGGGCCCCAAGCTACTCCACCATGCTGACCAACACCTAAGCTAATGAGCGAATCGCAGTCCACAACATACAGAGCTAGAGAGGCAGAAGGGAGGCGGGATCTCGTACCTCCAGATCTGACGCATATGAGATCTGTGCCGTGATAGAAATTCTACCAGCGGCGGCACGCCACCCTCATGGCCGAGCATGCTGGCCAGCACACCGCCTGCGAACGCCGGCGGTCGCGCGTCGCCGCCGCCTCACCGGCAGGGGCCGCCGCCCCAGGTACCAATGGCCTCCGAGAGGGAAAAAGCGCCGCAGTCCCCGCTGCCACCTTCACCGATGCCCGCGCTAGCTGTCCTGGCGGCCGTCTCCGGTGGCGGCGAGGGGGGGGGAGAGGGTTGGAGGGGCGGCGGCGGCGGCGGAACCCTATTCCCCCCTGAGTCGCCCGAGGGGCGATGCGAGGGTCGGGAGGGGGATTCAAGAACTAGTATTTAAAGCACTCACCTACCGCACTTTGTTTGACTCGGGAAAACAAGAGTAGTTTGTGAGAGATATTTCTAACATTCACTCTGCATGTGGGTTATATATGTGTAGTACTAGAGATCGGTAAAATATGGTTGTAAACTACTGTCTTTTCCCTCAAAAAAATATGGTTGTAAATAACAAAGAGGGATTTATATAAGACATGTTAACATATATAGAGAATAGATGGCATCAAGGCTAAAAGAAGCATCCAATGCATGATTGTGAGCAGCTAGAGAAGGGGTACACTTTTGTGAACATTGCCTTTTTAAGGACTCGCCGCTCCCCTTCGTAATACATATGCCATTTATATTCAGATTTTACATTGATTAGAGGCTTCACTGATACAGTGGAATATACATTACTAACGTATTGTCTGTACCCTTTATTCTCATGGCATAATGTTTTCCCTTGTAGTTTTGCTTAACCGACTCATCAAGCAATTTCCTCAAGGTACCAATTTCAAATCATTTTGTGACATTGTTAGCTTAGAGTCCATCGATGATTATCTCACTGCCACCCACTCTCAACGAGAGAGCGACAAGATGCGTTTGGTCGCCTCTGCAGATGTGTACAGGTAGCATGCATGACACGGTGTGCTCGACAGTATGTGTCCTACTATCGCATGCATGTGTAGATTCGCATGCAATACTAACAGGGCGTGTTTGGTTGCTCGCATTAGGTCCAACCAGGCCCGTGCGGGAAGGGAACGGGCTGTTTGATTGACTGGTTTTCCTATTAGGCCAGCATAGCATGAAACTTAAAGCACGGGCCTGACTCACTGGAAACGCAGGAATCGACAGTTTCTCGCGAGCCTGGCCGAGGCGAGCGCAAGCGAGTGTGCCCTCGCACGAGTGGAGACGGGAGAGATGTGAGGTGATTATGTGAGGTCTTCTTCAACCTCAAGTAAGCTCCTATCAGGTGCTTCGGTTCAAGGTAAGCTCTACACGAAAAAGATGCACCTCGATGCTACGGTTCCATTCAGGCGATCGGTTCATAGTTTGGCGGCCGTAAGTTCTTAATCTCGTGTTCCCGTTTGGAGCTGTTCTGACGAATTTTGTTAGATTTGTCGCGCACAGTCGATCATTTGAAATTTTCTTTGACCAGCAGCCTAATCTCGCAGTTCCTCACAACATTCGTGTTGTAAGTTTTTGGTTTCGACGATCGTAGCTTTATCTCTCTTTGAACAGCAGTCTATTGCACTGATGCCGTCATGTCGAGCTCCTCTGTCCTCTGCTCAGAGCCCTCCTATTCGTCCCTCTCGACGCCAAAGACCTTCCCCTTGATCTCCTTGCCCGCGTGCTACTACAATAGAGTCGTTTCCGACGTCGCTCATCTCGGCCTACTCTCTGTCGTCCTCCTACTGCACTGACGCTGCAATGACGCGCACACTGCTTTCTTGTGTCCTCTGCCTCTACGCACACTGCAGTTCGCCGCGCCGCCGACGGGGTCGATCATCTTCGCCTCCTCTCTCTCGCCCTACTGCACTAGAGTCATTCCCGGCGTCGATCATCTCGGCCTCCTCTCTCGTCCACTGCACTGACGATACCATGGCGCGAGCACTGCATTCTCCTCCTCTGTCCACTGTCTTTGCGCGAGCACCGCAACTAGTTCGCCGACGGTGTCGCTCGCCGTGCCGCCGACGGGGTCGCTCGTCCACGACTCCATGCTTGTCATGTCGGACACGGCGCCACGGCCACTATCCACCGTAGTCGCCATTGTCCGGCGCACACTGCACTTCTTCTCCCCTTCCCTCTGCTAGCTCTTAACCCTGTCTGCTAAGTGAAGTGCTAGCTCTTAATCATACCTCATGCGTGCAACCAAACACCGAATTCATGTGCCGCTTGGGCCAATGCAGGCAACCAAACAAAATTCACTTGCGTATTACCTAATGCAGAGACCCTAGATGCAGGCAACCAAACAACTCGCAGATGTCGCATATGAAGCTGTTTTTTCAAAGCCAGGCTGGGTTGAGATGTGTATGCAACGCAACTACTATTCACTACGGCAACCAACCACGGTGTTTGTCAAGACCTGGTGTTTTTGGACATGACCACTACACTTGGTTGCATCACGACACGAACTTGACAGGTGCAATCCAGGCTAGTTCGGCTCTCTTTCCTCCGTAGGGTGTGCGTCCGTCTACCGGTTATTTGGGTCGCGAGAAGTTATTTGGGTCAAGTTCATGACTCCGACATGTACAAGCAGATCGATCGACACCATGCCTCGTGCCTCACCATATCCATGCTTTGTGAGCTTGTTACTTTCGTGTAATCTCACCATCTCGACCGGATCAACGGAGACGAACACCTGACCTGAGAGCTGACGCTTGCCTCGGCCCCTACCAGAACAGAAGCGTCCTCCTTCGCATGTTGCATCACGGTGATCACAAGCGTTGCTTTGTTCTCTTCAAGCCGAGTTTGGCAAGATCTTGCTCGCACGAATTGGGTCGCCGTCAACTTGGAGGCCATAACCGGGAGGCTTGGTACGGCCTCGGTTGTGTAAGAGCAGAAACTGGCAGGACAACGCGCCGGCGGGGGCGTGTGTGTTGTTGGGTGAAGTTCATCGGGTGTGTCGTTCCTCTGTGGCTAATTGTAAAAAATCTTTAAAGCTAAATGTAGAAAGTAGCAAAAATAGAACTGTGACAGAGTGATCATCAACTGACGTTTGTTCCATGACTGCAAATGGTTGATCCAAGCGTCATGTATGGCATGGAGAATTTCAAGCACAAGAGAACGTTTGCGCCATCTAAAAGGGAAACATGGAAGTATAAGGAATCGTAATGACGAAGGAGGGGTTCTGGAAGCATTGACGGACATCTAGGCGAAGACATCGTGGCAGAGCTTCTAGACATTCCGGATTTGGGGCCTTGTACCCTGAGGGCCCTTTTGGCGGGCTACTTATCTGTTCTTACACTAGACCTCCTGGCTAGCCTGTCTACCAGAGAAAGGGGGTCAAAGGCCCATGTTTCTTTCCCAATTTGTCCCTTAACTTTCTCCTTCATAGGAGAACCTATATATACTCTTCTATCATCTCCTCTCTAGGGTCAGCTAAGGATAGAACTCATTTGATAGAGCTTAGCTTATCTATCTCTCCTAGTGAGAGATTTCAACACTTGAAGACGGCTCCTCATGGAGAACAAGGCCACTCTTTCGTGAACACTCCATTAGAGTAAGAGCATCTACAGCCGAGTGCCTCAAATGGGCCTCAAACACCAGGTCTGACTGGCACCCCTCATATCCAGCCCAAATATGGGGTGGATAAGGGCGCGCCCAGGCGCGTTCTCCATGTGGAACTGACGATGAGGTCCCACGTGGAATCACCTGGGAACCCGCAGTCCAACAGACGCCTCCTCCGTCGCCATGGTTTGAACACCATGTGGCACCATTCCGGATCGTCGCACGAGGCCAAATCCAGCTATTTAAGCCGGCCGGCATCCCCCAACCCTAGCCCATCCACCTTCTCCCTCTCTGCACCGTCACCCGAGCCCGTCTGCCTCCTCTCCTCCGCTCTCCCACGCTCTCTGACATCGTCATGGTCTGGCAGAAGATCACCACATACACTATGCTCACGCCGGAGTGCTGGAGGAAGATAGCGGAGGAGACCCAGACTAGGCATGCCGCCCGCATCACTGTCGGGCTACCTCCGAACTCGCCGGGGCCGGAGGAGGAGGAGGGAGAGCTGCTGCCGGAGCCGATGGAGGTGGCAGATCTGGAGGAGGACGAGGCGGAGCAGCCTACTCCGGGGTTCAACATGGAGGAGGTGGAGGCAGAGTTCGCCATCCCCCAAGACGCGGAGATGGTGGAGCAGTAGGCCATCCTGGAGTCCATGCAGGATGAGGCCTATATGGAGGCCAACCGGCAGTTCCTCCGGTAGGAGTGGTCAGTGACCAACGTGCTCTTTGCCGAACTCGATCCGGAGATAGAGGAGAAGGTCGGAGCGAAATTTAAGCCCTCCTTTTCTTAGGACTTAGGGAAGAACTATTTGATCTTCGTTCTTGCTTTCCAATAGCTTTGTAAGTGTTTATATCGTCTCTTTTTAAGTTTTATTACATTTTTTGGTTTTCTATGTTTTATAATTTTGTATGAGTTTTATCAACATTACTTTTGTATAAGTGTTACAATATATCTTTGTTGCATCAATAAGAAAAGGGGTTAGTACTTGTAACGATTATATTTAGATATAAAGAGAAGACACACTAGTAAAACATGTCATGTTTTTCCTGGAAATATTATGAAGTAATTCACAACTTAAGTGAATAGTATGTAGATGGACATATTCCATAGGCAACAAAATCTATATTAACAAAGTTATAAAATAGATGGAACATACTTTTGTGATCTTTTGGAGTACTTCACGAACTACACAAAAAACAATTACATGATATATCAGATGAATATTCTCGGTGGGCATTGGAACATGGTTCATGAATCTTGAAATCTCAATTTAAAGCTTGGAATCACAATTTAAAGCCTAATAAGATGACATCTGCCTCCTGCTATTGGATGTTGGAAGTATATGGGATGGCATGGGTGTACTCTGAAAAACCAAAATCATCTTATTTATGTTTTCATTTCTTGAGAGAACACATGTTTTTTCTAAACATGATTTATTACAAACCATTTTTTATGAAAATTATTACAAGCTACATTTTTTAGGGGTATACAGACTAGATAATTTTCTTTACCCCGCAAAAAAAGCCTAGATAGTTTTTTAGAATTACACACCAGATACAAGTGAGAGCTCCTCCCTATGGCCTTACGCCAACTAGCCACCCAGCGCTCACGCGCCCCACTCGCTTGGGCCGGCCCAATATACGGGTTGCACAATCACACATCTCTTAGTTCGGGTCGCACGGTCGCTTGTCTCTTCATTTGTTTGGTTGATGGTTGACCGGTCAATCATTGACCATTTGACTTTTGTAAAAAAAATCTGAAAATTCATAAAAAAAGAACTTGGTTTTCAAAAAGGTATGAATTCGCAACAAAAAATCACGGTTGTGGTGGAAAGTTTAAAAATGTGAAAAAAGTTCATGAAAAATTCAAAATTGTTCATGTGTTATAAAAATATCATGAATTCAAACAAAATTTTCAAGTTTGAAAACAAATTGAAGGATGTAAAATATAGTTCATGAATTTCCAGGAAACTTCAAAAAAGTTGAAAAACTGTGGATTTGAAAAAAAATAGGATTTGGAAAAAGTTCATGGGGTATTGTAAAAATGTTTGTGAATTTGAAAAACAATTGACTCAAAAAGTTTCACCCATTTCATAAAAAGTAAAAAAATAAAATAAGCAAACCGAACAAAACCAGTCCAAATAAACCAAAAACATAGGACAGAAGTTTACCCAAAACAAGGCAGGAAGCTTATAGTAGCTTCCCAAAACCGGGAACAGGAGCTTCCCGCCGGCGCCTTATACCTGCCGGCCCAATGCGGGGAGAAGGGTGTGTGCATTGTACGAATTTGACTTCAAATGGCAGCTAAAGCACCAAATAAAAGTTTGTGCGCGACCAGTGGCGGAGCCAGGAATGGCTGACGCCCCAGGCGAGAAACTTATGAGCTAAAAACTACCCCTAATAACTCTAGTTTCAAGGCATACAAAAGTGAATCTATGTTGCATAACTAATAAGAAACTGAACATTTGTTCCATGACGGGTCAACTAATAAAGCAAGATAAATCAAAGGACAATATGTAGCATATATATAGATCAGTACCGCAAAGATTTGGAGCTAGTAGATTAGCTGGATCGGTTGTAGACCCATTTGCCTGTTTCTACTACCTCTCTAAATAAACTTGGAAGAATGACTAACATAGGAAGTACTATGTAGAAGACATGCTCCTATTTGATAAAAGCAAACCAATTCAAATTAGTCAAAATTGGACTACGCTGCCATGTTCCATCTTTATCTAACAGTGCAATACAGTAAATCATTATCAACATTTTTACAAAAACTACAAGCTATATGACTAAATTTATAGCTACCTTTGCTCTAGAAGCAAAAAGAATGGGATTTGGAAATAGCTACCTTTGCTCTGCTGTCTGCTCTGTGATGCGGCTCGGTTGAGGACAAAGGCCGATGGGGTGGGTTGCACTTGCGAGACACCTGGCAAACAACGGATGCATTGCCGGACGCCGGGTAGCCTGCCGCCTCGCCGGATAGGACAGCAGCCTGTAGCGGGGCAACCTGATGTCGCAAAAGTGGATTGAAGGGGGGGCGGCGGCGGCAGCTGGGTAGGCACGCACGATGGCAAGCGGCGGCGGGCGACGCCGGAGCGCAGGTCATGCAGCCACGCCTAGGGCTCGTCCAAGTCGGGGGAAGGGGCGGCGAGCCGTCGATTCTTTCGTCCAAGTCGAGCACAGCGGACGCGAGGCAGGCAGGCAACGAAGTAAAGCGAACGAAGGAGATGGGCCTCGGTGCCTTACGCCCCAGGCGAATTGGGCCATGGCACGAAGGAGATGGGTCGCACACCCCAGGCCGCCGCCTGGGCTGCCTGGGGCCTGTCTCCGCCCATGTGCGCGACTATGTATGGCTTGTAGCGACACAGAAGACAACATTGTCTGAAGTAACGCCCCTAGCAGTGGCGGAGCCACCTCCCGGCTACCCGGGGCAGCTACCCGGGCTCAGCCATGCATTCTTGTTTGAATAGGAGCAGTAAATGGAGGTCTAGCCAGCGTTTTGTAGGGGCAAAAAACTGGCAGACAGGAACGCCGTGTACTATGCCCCGGCTCGTCGGCCGAGCTGGCTCCGCCACTGGCCCCTAGTGACCCAGCCCAGTAGCAGGCTTCTATTTTTCTTCATCCTGTTTCGTTTTTCCTCCCTTTTGTCTTTTTTTGTATATATTTATAAAAACAATAAAAGTCAAATATTCCACATAAAAATACTTCAATCTTTTTTAAAAAATTTGCAGAACTTTCAAAACATGTTGATAGCATTTGGAATAAAAAAATATTACAACACATACTTGAAAAATGCTTAAGACGAATTTAATAAAAATCGAAACAATGTGATTGAAAAAAAGTTAAACACGTATTTAAAAAATAAAAAATGAATAAAAAGAATTTTTCATCTGTATAAAATAAATTTACCATATCTACGAAAATATGTATTTAATAAATTGTTAATCATTGCATTCAAAAAAGGTTAAATGTGTAGAAAAAATGTTCACCATGTATACAAAAATATACAATGTATATTAAAAAAGTAGATATGAAGACATATTGTAACAATTATAATATTGTATTTCCAAAATAATTAAAGATGCATCAAGATTATTTTATTTGTATATAAAAACTTAGAACGTTTATAAAAAAGACATAGAAGCATTTATTGAATAAAAATGTTAATCACGTACTGAAAAATTGTTAAATACTTATAGGAAACATTTCTTGATGTATAAGAAAAATGTAGATATCCATATTCTTTTAAGTGTTATAATAGTGTATTTTGAAAATATTAAAGACATATAGAAATATGTTCTTGATGTGCATTATGTGTGAAAAAACTAGATATGTGTTGAACAAAAAGGAAAAGAAAAAAGACAGCGGAAGTAAACAAAAAAATGGAACAAGTGAAAACTTAAGAAAATTGGTGAAAACCGATAAAGAAATAAACCCAAAGAAAAAAAAGGAGAAGGAGAACTAAAGAAAACCATAGGACTTACCTTCTTTGAACTGGTTCGATTTTGCTGATCTTTTTTACTTTCTACCATTTTCTATGTTTATGGTTTGCTTTCAGTTTTATTGAGTTATGTTCTTTCTTTTCTTGTCTCCGTAGTATTTCCTTTGCAGTTTTCTCTTCTTTTTTCTTTTTTGTGTTTTAATACCCATTTTCCTTTTTCTTTTTGAGTTTTCAACTATTCTAATTACAGGGTTTTTGCTTTCTATTGGGGGCATGGTGCATGCTGGGAAACCAGCCAACGCGCCCAAAACGTTCACCCCGCGTGCTCTTTTGGGCCAGCCCATGTGTGGGGCGACAATCCCCCAATTTTTTTTTGACTTTTTTGTCCTCTTTTTATTTTAATGAGAATCCGGACTTTTTATAAGAAATTAAGAACTCGAAAAACAGTGTTCATGAATTCAGAAAATGTTCATGATTTTAAAAATATACAGAAATTAAAATTGTTCATGAAAAAAGTTCGTGATTTCTAAAAAACAAATGTTCGCATACTCAAAAAATGTTCACAATTTATAAAATGTTCATGATATTGAAATAATATTCGTTTATTCATCAATTGTGAGAATTTTCATGCATTTCACAAAATGTTGCCAAATTGAAAAAACATTCAACAATTCAAAAATGTTCATGAGTTCCAAAATCATTTTGAAAAATTCAAAACTTGATCACGAATTCAAATAAGTTCAGAATCTAAAAAAACTGTGAATTGGTAAAAAAAGTTTGTGAGAAACTGTTTACAATTAAAAAATGTTCATTTAATTTGTTTCTGTGAATTCAATATATGTTCCTGATTTCAAATGGTTTTAACAATTATTAAGAAATTTTCACAATTTGAAATATGTACGTAATATTAAAAAGAGAAAATAAATGATAAATGATAAAAAGAAAACAAATATGGACATGAAAAAAATCAAGAAAGAACAGAAAAAGGAAAGGAAAGAACGAGTATGAAAAATGCAGAAAAACACAGAGTGGAAAATACATAAAAAAATAAACCATTCCTCGGAAGTTTCCAGAACCTTCCCGAAATCGGAACAGATCTAAGTGGGCTGGAGCAAGCGTAGGTAACGGGGGTTATGCTCTGGGCCGTTATTTGGCGACCTACGCACGAAATAGGACCTGTGTCCAGACATCTTAAGAAGACCGGACTTGTCAACGACTTGAGTAGCGACCCAGCGAACGACCCATGCAACGACCGTGCAAGTAACTTGAGAGCAACAACCTGATTTCTTGGCAGGACCAAACGCGCGGACGACATCCCAATTACTATTCGGCTCCTTAAGCCTTACTATTAAGTGTGCATGTGCAATGCATGTCTTGTCAGAATTCAAAATTCATATACTTTAAAACTTAAATTTTCAATCCACATATATGTGCAAAGATTTGGATACATTCCTTAAACTCTGCGAATTTAAATTTTGATGAGATCTCCTACAATGTACCGAGATTTAGTACATCACCGACATATATCCCAGTTACCACTTGGATAGAATAGCTATACAATTCCGAAGACTCTTTTCAGGCATTACCAAATCAACATCCAAGGCATCCTACCATCTACACTGAACAATTTCTTATAGATTCTTCATTATAAGATGGCAAGGTCTCGAATGAATTCACAATTTAATATTTGTTCCCGAAGAAAAGCTAGGAAGCAACCAGAAAGTAGTGAGATAAAATATAACACAGAAAAATAAGTGCCAATAAGTGTGAAGATAAAAGATCATAGTATTAGCTCATGTTTTTCTTTTTTCTACAATTACCACTAAGCTTAAAGAAAAGATGGCTTAAAGTTCTGAGTACATTAGTTAGCAGGCCATTACCGTTAGCTCATAACATGCTACTGAATCTCAGGTCACAGCCATTAAAATTGTATAGATTACAAAGTAAAGCAACACCTACAGCACATTGATTCAAATAAGCCTCTCTAACAAGCGGTTCGCAGCTGGACCAAACCCATGCAACTGTGGCACTTCCATCATGTGGGCCAAAGGATGGATTTCGTACAGTAACAAATAACTTCTATCTTCTCACAACTTAAAAACACATGGAAAATGATAATGAGAAGTACAAATGATATTCACCTTACTGTTCTTCATATTGAAGGATTTTACTGTTCTGATAAACGATTGCAATGTTCCCTCAACTTCAGCTCTGTCTCGGCATAGTCTTTGTTCGGATTATAGTCATACTGGGCAACAGATACTACCCTGTTAGTGCAAATAGTATACTGCAGTGTACTGTTGTGACGCCTGGATAGTTAAGCTACAGTAAACCCCTTTCTAATCATGCTAGGTCATCATTATTAAACTTTTGCTAGACCTCACTTGTTTCAAACTAAGATCAAATTCAAATTCAAATAACAAGTCAAATTATAATTTCATAAAACAGTGAATTAAAAATGTTCAAAAGGTTGTAAGTATTCACTAACAAATTAACAAACATCAAACAACATTTTGGGAATGTTTATATGCCTCTAAGATAATTTAAAACAGGAACCAAAAAAACATTTAAATTAACCTTTTAAAAGTAAACAAATATTCATCCTTTTCAAAATGACTTGAGACTTTGTGTGCAAGTCAATTATATGACCCAATACTTATGTGCCAAGTTTCATATTCACCAAAATTCATTTGCTACCTAAACTATAGGCAAATAAGAGGAGAAATAAAGAAACAGAAAAGAAAAGGTAAAAATAAAACAAAGAAAAAAAAAAAGAGCAAAGCCCTCTCCCCCCAAACGGCCCAACTAGCCATCCAGGTCACCAGGAGGCCCATCCCATCCCACCTTATCCCCACTCCCTCCCGAAACCCTAACCAACCACCCGCACCCCCACTCGCTCTCTCCCCCTCCCCCCGATCCAGTTCTGGATCGGGATCGGGCCGACGACCGCGCCCCGACGCCGGCGCCACCACTGCCGCCAAGCCTCCAAGCGCCCGACGCCCCACCACCGCCGCCCGAAGATCTCGCCGAGGCTTCCTCGTCTCCTCCTCAAGCCGCTCACCGGACTCCATCGTCGTCGCCGTCCCCGTCAACGCGGACGTCGTCATCTTCCTCCCCAAGCACCGCTGCCCTCGAACCCTACACTACCCCGTGAGCTCCCCCTCTCCTCACCCGGTCACCGCACTGCCCGCCGCCTCGCTCGCCCCGCTCCGTAGCACGTGCGTGCCCCGCGCCAGCGCCTCCGCTCACTGGCCGGAGCCCACGCCCAGTACGCTCTCACCCAGCTACGAACCGCTCTAACTGCGCCCCGTGCGCACTCCCCACGCCGCTCACGCCCGTCCCGCTCGCTATCTCGGCCTTCCCCTGCACGCCCATGTTTTCGTCTGCTGCCACTACTCGCCCGCACCGCGCGCTCGCCATGGCCACCCCCCCCCCCCCCGCTGCTGGCATGCGCGCCATGCGCCTCGCCGTGGCGCTCCCGTGTAGCCGCAACCGTCGCCGCCGTTCTTTGCCGTCTCTATTCGCCGCCGCCGCCCCCTTACTTGCACCCGCCGTGCCGCTACCTCCCCAGGTCGCCGTGGCCTCGCCTGTGCCGCTTCCTCGCCGCCCTGGCCGCCTGGCCGGCACTGTGGCCACCAGCCTCCCCCTGCTCCGGCGCCCTACCGTCTCAGCCCGCTCCTGGGCGTGCGCCCGAGCGAACGGGTGATACATCTCCAACGTATCTATAATTTTTTATTGTTCCATGCTAATTATATTCTGTTTTGGACATTATTGGGCTTTATTATACACTTTTATATTATTTTTGGGGCTAACCTATTAACCGGAATATCAAACGGAGTCCAAACGGAATGAAACCTTCGGGAACATGATTTTTGGAACGAACGTGATCCAGGGGACTTGGACCCTACGTCAAAAAATCAACCAGGAAGGCACGAGGTAGGGGGCGCGCCTACCCCCCCCCCCCCAAGGCGCGCCCTCCACCATCGTGGGCTCCCTGTTGCTCCACCGACGTACTCCTTTCTCCTATATATACCTATGTACCCCCAAACTACCAGATACGGAGCCAAAAACCTAATTCCACCGCCGCAACTTTCTGTACCCGTGAGATCCCATCTTGGGGCCTGTTCCGGAGCTCCGTCGGAGGGGGCATCGATCACGAAGGGCTTCTACATCAACACCATAGCCTCTCCGATGATGTGTGAGTAGTTTACCTCAGACCTTCGGGTCAATAGTTATTAGCTAGATGTCTTCTTCTCTCTTTTTGGATCTCAATACAATGTTCTCCCCCTCTCTCATGGAGATCTATTCGATGTAATCTTCTTTTGCAGTGTGTTTGTTGAGACCGATGAATTGTGGGTTTATGATCAAGTTTATCTATGAACAATATTTGAATCTTCTGAATTCTTTTATGTATGATTGGTTATCTTTGCAAGTCTCTTCGAGTGATCAGTTTGGTTTGGCCTACTAGATTGATCTTTCTTGCAATGGGAGAAGTGCTTAGCTTTGGGTTCAATCTTGCGATGTCCTTTCCCAGTGACAGTAGGGGCAGCAAGGCACGTATTGTATTGTTGTCATCGAGGATAACAAGATGGGGTTTATATCATATTGCATGAGTTAACCCCTCTACATTATGTCATCTTGCTTAAAGCGTTACTCTGTTCTTATGAACTTAATACTCTAGATGCATGTTGGATAGCGGTCGATGTGTGGATTAATAGTAGTAGATGCGAGGGAGCCGGTCTACTTGTCTCGGACGTGATGCCTATATACATGATCATACCTAGATATTCTCATAACTATGCTCAATTCTATCAATTGCTCAATAGTAATTTGTTCACCCACCGTAAATACTTATGCTCTCGAGAGAAGACACTAGTGAAACCTATGGCTCCCGGGTCTATTTTCCATCATATTAATCTTCCAACACTTAGCTATTTCCGTTGCCTTTTATTTTGCTTTTATTTTACTTTGCATCTTTATCATAAAAATACCAAAAATATTATTCTATCATATCTATCAGATCTCACTCTCGTAAGTGACCGTGTAGGGATTGACAACCCCTTATCGCGTTGGTTGCGAGGATTTATTTGTTTGTGTAGGTGCGAAGGACTCGTGCGTGGCCTCCTACTGGATTGATACCTTGGTTTTCAAAAACTGAGGGAAATACTTACGCTACTTTACTGCATCACCCTTTTCTTTTCAAGGAAAAACCAACACAGTGCTCAAGAGGTAGCAACGGGTGTTGGACACCCGTTGCGCCCGAACCCGCTAACGTCGGGCGACCGCTAAGGCCCCTAGGGCCTATGACAAACGGGGCCTAGCCCCAGAACGTTTTGTTTTAAAAAAAATGAAAATGAATTAATAAAATTAACAATTAATTAATTAATTAGTGAATTAAATAAGTTAATTAATCTTGTTTAATTAATCTAATTAACCAGTTAGTTTAATTAATAGTAATTAGATTAGCTAAATCCTAATTAACCTAAACAGAGTATGGCATGCGGGACCCACATGTCAGTTTGACCCAGTCAACGCCCTGTTGTTTGCTGATGTCATGCTGACATCATGATGACATCAGCAAACACTATTCTGGATAATGTTGATTTAAGATAATTAAATAAATCCTAAAGATGATTTAAATCTTTTAAAATTAATACAAAATAAACCGTAGCTCGGATGGGAAAACTTTGTACATGAAAGTTGCTCAGAACGCAGCCCGTTCGTCCATCACACATCCCTAGCATAGCAAACACGCAACTTCCCCCTCCGGTTCATCTGTCCGAAAACGCGAAACACCGGGAATACTTTCCCGGATGTTTGCCCCCTTCGCCGGTATGACCTACTACCCCGTTAGGGCACACCTACCACCGTTCATTGTCATGTCATGCATCGTCATGCATATGTTTGCTTTTTATATTTATTGTTTCTTCCCCCTCTTCTCTCGCTAGACACCGAGACCGACGCCGCTGCTACCCATTACGACTACGGTGTTGACGACCCCTCCTTCTCTATTGAGCTTCCAGGCAAGCTCCCCCCCCCCCCTGATCACCAGATATCGCCTATTCCTTCTCTCTACTGCTTGCATTAGAGTAGTGTAGCATGTTACTGCTTTCGATTAATCCTATTCTGTTGCATAGCTTGTCATTGTTGCTACAATTGTTGATACCTTTACCTGATATCCTAATGCTTAGTATAGGATGCTAGTGTTCCATCGGTGGCCCTACACTCTTGTCCGTCTGCCATGCTATAGTACTGGGCCGTGATCACTTCGGGAGGTGATCACGGACATATGCTATATACTTTATATTGTTACATTACTTATGATACTGTTCGGAGATGGGGCTAAAGGCGGTGGCTCCATCCCGGTAGAGGTGGGCCTGGGTTCCCAACGGCCCCGATCGTTACTTTGTGGCGGAGGCGGCAGGCAGGTTGAGACCACCTAGGAGAGAGGTGGGCACAGCCTGGTCGGGGTTCGCGGATACTTCAATTAACACGCTTAACGAGATCTTGGTATTTGATCTGAGTTCCGCCACCGCCTATACGCACTAACCAACTACGCGGGAATAGTTATGGGCACTCGGCGTCGTGGTATCAGCCGAAGCCTTCTTGACGTCCGCGAGTGAGCGGCGCGCGCCGGATTGGACTGTAAGCCTGCGCTTGTATTTAAGGGGGCTAGGTCTGCTTCCGGCCGCGTTCGCAACGTGCAGGTGTGCAAAGGGCGATGGGCCTAGACCCCTGCGTCATAGGATTTAGACCGGCGTGCTGACCTCTTTGTTGTGCCTAGGTAAAGCTGCGACGTGTTGATCTTCCGAGGCCGGGCATGACCCAGGAAAGTGTGTCCAGCCAAAGGGGATCGAGCATGTTGGGTAATGTGGTGCACCCCTGCAGGGAAGTTTATCTATTCGAATAGCCGCGATCTTCGGTAACAGGACGACTTGGAGTTGTACCTTGACCTTATGACAACTAGAACCGGATACTTAATAAAACACATCCTTCCAAGTGCCAGATACAACCCGGTGATCGCTCTCTATCAGGGCGACGAGGGGAGGATCGCCGGGTAGGATTATGCTATGCGATGATACTTGGTGAACTTATCATCTACTCTCTTCTACATGCTGCAAGATGGAGGTTGCCAGAAGCGTAGTCTTCGATAGGGTTAGCTACCCCCCTCTTATTCTGGCATTCTGCAGTTCAGTCCACCGATATTGCCCCTTACACATATACCCATGCATATGTAGTGTAGATCCTTGCTTGCGAGTACTTTGGATGAGTACTCACGGTTGCTTTTCTCCCCTTTTCCCCCTTTCCTTTCTTCTCGGTTGTCGCAACCGGATCTTTGGAGCCAGTCGACGCCACCGTCGATTTACTACTCCTACTACACCGGAGGTGCCTACTACTACGTTCGGACCGGCGGCGACAACCATGAGTAGTTTAGGAGGATCCCGAGCAGGAGGCCTGCGCCTCTTCGTCTGTATCCCGGTTTGTGCTAGCCATCTTATGGCAACTTGTTTAACTTATGTCTCGCACTCGAGATATTGTTGCTTCCGGCTGACTTCGTCTATGATCGAGCACTTGTATTCGCGCCCTCGAGGCCCCCGGCTTGTATTATGATGCTTGTATGACTTATTTTATTTTTAGAGTTGTGTTGTGATATCTTCTCGTGAGTCCCTGATCTTGATCGTACGCGTTTGCGTGTATGATTAGTGTACGATTGAATCGGGGGCGTCACAACTGTCAACAAACTAACTAATACAATATGCTTGGGAATTTCAAATATAAGTGTATAAATTGATTTTAAATATATGACCAAATCACAACTGTGTGAATAAGGAAATAAGATCAGTGCTGAATTTATACCTTTGAGACTAGCTCCTAAACCATCTGTTGCAGATATGACATCTTTTTGGTATACTCAGAGAGCTTCAACTCTAGTTCTGCTATACCAGGCCTGCAAAATGATAATCAAACTGAGTGAAATGGTGTTTCTTTTTGAAATTGCTTGTCAACTGGGGGTCACAAGACGGCAACATATATCATACCATTTCGAAATTATATGGTTGCTAGAAATATGCGCCTTCTAAATAATACAATTGACAAAAACATCGAATTGGGTGCACTTACAGGGGGGTAAATTGATTGTATTTGGACACTTTCAGGAAAATATAATGAGAAAATAACTAAACATTGGACGAGAATTTTGCCAAATGTATGAAAGAAAGGACACGAAGCAAGTATGCATGGCCCAGTAAAACTACCTAAATTAGCCTAACGGGAGAGAGAACTGAAAAATGCTCAATGTTAACTTGAACTGACTTACATTTTACTCGATGAAAGATGACACAGGTTCATATAAGCGTCTAGCAAATGCACACAGAAAAGGGGATAATCTGAAACTAAAAGTAAAAAATTACATGCAAATTGTACTTCCTGCATATAGGGGAAACAGTTCAAACAGCACATTCGGATGTCAGCGAAGAACTATGTAATAGGTAAGTGTTTTCTACCCCAGTACTGATATATTTGGTAAGGAAACAATAGTACAAATAGAGAAACAGTAAACTTCAATCCAACTTGTGAGAAGCATGGGCTTGCATCAACCATCATTGAATCTTACCAAAGAAAAAATCAAGCCGGGTTCAAACGAAAGCACATGTCAGAACATGCATATGTGGCATTGAGAGAGACAGAGGGGAAGCAAGAAGGATTGGTAGAGAGAGTGGAAAGACCGATATGGAGAATCTCATCTTGACGTCATCCGCCATGCTCTACGTTGCTTACGCACATGTCACTGCCTAGCCATGCCCGTGGTCCTGACCGCTGCTCCCACCGCTTGTGCCGGTTGTTGCGCCATTTTCGTCGTGGCCACGCGTCCTTCGAGCTGCCGCCCGTCAACGTCCGGGGTAACGGAAACCTGGGCTTCCAAATGCTAAATGAGGATGGCTCCTTCAGATATAGTCAGCAGAAAAAGTTGAATCAACATATACTGAATGAATAATCCATGAGATTCTCCGAGTAAATATGCTATAACATTACACCTTATGAAAATACACTTAAATAATCAACAGCAACATGACACCTTAGGGCGGCTGTAAGCTGGACGCGAGGCAGCTGGGCTAGGCGAAGGCTGACGGCCCATGGGCTGACGCATGCGCGGCCTCGCTCAATCCAGTGCGCGTGGAGGCGACTGGAGATCGTTTGGGGCAGCGGTGCTAAGGGATCTTGGTCGATGATGAAGACCAGGACGGACCAGGACGCCATTGGAGCAACGGGAAGCTGGGACGGCGGATACAACGCGGGCTCCTCGGATCCGTCCGTTCCCTGCCGAATCAGGTGGCAACGATGGCGGTGCAGAGCATCGGGCGCCGTGGCAGGGAAGACCTGTGCTCAATGCACCCGACCGCCGCGACCAGGCTCACCGAACTCAGCCTCGCCAGCGCCTCCAATGGCTTCCACGCCGCCGAGCTCGGGGCCATCGCGGCCGCGTCGCCCTGTCCCCGGTGGCCATGGTGTCCTATAGTTTGGGAACAGAGAGAGATTAGTGGGGAGAGGGGGAGAAAATGAAGAAGGGCGTTGGGCACGGTTGATCGGCTGAGGAGGTCGGCGGCGACTTGCAGGAGCGCGGGCGACGACAGGAGGCAGGGTTGACTCAGGGTGGATCGGGGGGAAGTGCATAGAAAGAGGAGAAGCGAGGAGTCACGATTCAGTTGGAATCGGCCCGAAAATTAGGGAGCTGATTGAGGATGCGGTTGTTTCCGCTGTGCAGGCGTGCGCGAGAGTTTTCGTCTACCCTGAAACATGTTCTCTTGTTTAATAGTAGTGTAGACTAGAAGAACGCCCGTGCGTTGCAACGGGGCCACATTAACTTTAAGAGTTCAATATTAATATTCTCATACATATCAAGTGACATTGGCGACCTTTTTACCATCAAATCCTCACACACACACACTCTCCCTCCCTCTTCCTCACTCTCTCTTCCCCTCTCCCTCTCTCTCTCTCTCTAACACACACACACACACATCCATCTTATTGGGTACGGGACCATAATCCATCTATTTCACACACACACACGCTAGTGAATAACAATATGGATGTAAGTGCATCTAGTGCCCCTTAGTGATTTTGGTGTATTGAAGACTTATAGGTTAAGGAACTAATGTGTTTGTGAGTGTACACAGGTCTATAAGTCTATGAGGAGTTTGATATTTACAAAGAAAGTCGACCCCTAAAAGTGAAGTTCTTCGATCAAGACTTTGATATTCAAGACTTTCAAGACTTTGAAAGTGAAGAAATTGGTGTGACCTTGAAGACTTGGTATTCATTTGAGGAACATGAAGCGTGAAGACTTTTGTTTTCGTAGTTTCATTTTCTCCTTCTTGAGTCATAGGAAACACCGTCTTTGTTAAAGGGGTCGAGGAAATACTAAGGAAAAATTTCCATGTGATGCTCAACTCAAAATCCTACACCTACCAAACCCTTCGAGTGAAGCCTTTGGAAATCTCATACGATTCAGTCAATTTCTTGATGTGAGAGACGAAGTTCTTACAGTCGCCGAGGAATTTGTTCGACCGTGGAGTTAGGAATTCGCTAGTGCGGATTGCCTACACAAAGGAGGAACATGATAGCCCTGAGGAATATGAGATTCAAATTTCCGACCGTTGCTGTGCTGCGCGCCAGCTATCCCAAAATATCTTATCCACCTAACGGTCGTATCATTGAAGGGCATTTATGTCTTATCATGTCGGGCTGCTCCCTAGGCTATAAATAGCCTCCCCCTACAACCACTAGCTGGTTGGCTGCTCCGCGAGAAACTGACACTTGTCAATTGAGAGCTTCCCATCCTCCGAGGACTTTGAGAGAAAATCATCGAGTGAGGAAAACCCAAAAACCAAACCCCTACAAACCCAAAGTGATTGAGCATCATCAAGAGATTGATCCTGCGTGGATCCGGCGCTTGTTACCTTTGAAGGCGGTGCTTCTTCCGCACGGTTAGGCGTCATGGTCTAGAGCATCCAAGAGGAATTGTGGATTGCCGAGTGATCAAGTCTGTGAAGGTTTGGAAGTCGTCTGAAGACTTACCACGAGTGATTGGACGAGGTCTGTGTGACCTTAGTTCAAGGAGAATACGGTGAGGACTTGGTGTCCTGAGCTGCGTGCTTTCGGTATTTGGGTGTCCGGGACTGTGTGTCCTCGAGTTTAAATACTCACCGCTCCAACCAGACGCATACAAGCGACAGCAGTTGGGAACTGGTCTACCAAATCATTGTCTTCACCAACCTTACTGGTTCTATTTCCTCAACCCTTTCATTTCCTCATTATCATGTTGAGTGTTCATTCATATCTGTGTTTGAAGACTTTGAGTGAAGACTTTCTCAATTTCCTCAGTTCAATTTCTTCAGTCTGTTTGTCTTCATCTAGTGCTATCTTGTGTTTACGCTTTCTGTACTCTTTGTTTGTCTTCATTTCATCATGATGACCATGCACGCATTCTGTTATGCTTACTTCTGAGTAATTATTGAGCTGCAAGTAGTTCTTCGCTAAGGAATTTCCTCACCGCAAATTCCTCGGTGAAGAATTCATAAAATCGCCTATTTACCCCCTCTAGTCGATATAACGCACTTTCAATTGGTATCGAGCAAGGTACTCCTTGTTACGTGTGAATTTGGTTTAACCACAGGTTTTAGTTATGTCGACCGCAGTATGATCAAGGTCTCAGCAGGGTGTCCTACTTTGATGGGACGGACTACCCCTACTGGAAGAACAAGATGCGAATGCATCTTGAGGCAATTGACAACGATCTCTGGTATGTTGTGGAAAATGGTGTTCCCTCAGTCACACCTTCTCTCGAATCTTTGCCGATGTGAAGAGATTCAAGCAACTCGATTCTCAAGCGAAGAATATCATATGTGGCCATCTGAGCAAAGGACAATATGGAAGAGTGAGTGCTTTGGCAACTGCCAAGCTCATCTGGGACAGGCTTTCCAAAGTAAATGAAGGAGTCTCAACTCAGCGTGACTCTCGAGTTGATGTTCTTCGCAATCTCTTCAACCGCTTCAAAAGACTCGACAACGAAAATGTTCAACAAACCTTCGATCGCCTCACTGACATCTCAAATGAGCTTCAAGGGCTTGGTGCCATCGACATCACCGACCATGAGGTGGTGAAGAAATTGTTGAGATCGCTTGATTCCTCATTTGATACTCCGCACCGATGATACAAGAGCGTCTTGACTACAAGTCACTTGATCCAATTTGATATCCTCGAGAGGCTAAATACTCATGAGTTCCAATTCTTTGAAAGAGAGATCTCTATGGTTCTAGCTATGGAAAAACACGTGCCACGAAGGCCAAGATCGTATGCGAATCTGAGTGTGAAGACTCAGTAGTAGCCTTGGAGATCCTGAAGAATTAGGCGAGGAGCTAGCACTTTGCCGTGAAGAAATTCGAAGTTCTCAAGACGTGGTCGCTTTGGAAAATCCTCAAGGAGCAGTGATTCCTCATCCAGTGACTATAAGAGAGAAGACTTTGCCACAAATGCAAGAAACCTGGTCACTACATTCAAGACTGTCCTCAGTGGGAAAAGTAATTAAAGAAGAAGAAACACAAGGATTACAGTTCTGATGACGCTAAGAAGAAGAAGAAATCGTCGAAATCTTCATCATCAAAATCCTCAAAGCCTTCTTCTCACAAGAAAAGCAGCTCCAAAAAGGCTCGGGCATTCATTGGCAAGGAAATGGACTCTGAAGCTGAATCTGAGGAACATGAGGAAGAGGAGGCATCAGAAGAATCTGAGTCTGGTGTGGCGAGTCTAGCTCTTGCTACTGCTTTCGTCAGCAAGTCCATCTTCAACTCTGAAGAAAATGACCTCACCAACAAAGCTGATGAAGATAGTGATGACTACGCTCCCACCTATTGCTTCATGGCAAAGGGTGCCAAGGTACTCAAATATACCTCCTCCGAATCTAGTGAAAATGAATCTGATGAAGATCTAAAGCCCAATTACTCAAAACTTGCTAAGATTGCTGTAAAACAACAAAGGGCTTTTGAAAAGGTTCAAAACATGCTAGATAAGAGTGATGATATGTTAGGTGAAGAAATGGATCGCACTAAAGCCCCGATTGAAAATCTTGAGACTTGATCTAGGTTTGACAACCTTCAAGGTCATCATAACACTCTCTTGTCTGATCGTGAGAAACTTTCTTATGAATTTCTTCAAAGAAAGCAAGATCTTGAGAAGCTAAGAGTGAGTTATGAAGATCTTCAGAAGGAGCGCGATTCATTACTTGCTCAACAAATCAACACTTCTCAGGAAGAATTTGTTCCTCCATGCTTAAAGTGCATTGAACGTGAATCTGCTAATTCTTCACCAATGTTCAAATGCTTCAATCATTACAAATTCTTCACCTGCCTCTGCTATCACTAATTCCTCATCCGAGGACATTGCTAGTATCACCGACGATGCGAAATTTGAAGGAATTGTACATGACAGGCATGTACAAAAGCCTCAAAGGGCATCGGACTCTTTGTGATGTGCTTAAAAGCAGATCCTCAACAGAACCCTAGGAAAGAGGGTATTGCCTTTGAGAGGAAACTCAATCTTGATGGAACATATTGGAAGCCCGAGCGGTATCCCAAAACCTCATGGGTTGCTGCAAAGGGACCTCGATTGATCCATCTAACTTATCTGACTTTACATGCGAATCTCCTCATTCTTCCGATGAGTCATTTGACTCTAACTATAAACTGTTCAAAAATCAGAATGGTGAAGTATTTGCTAGATATGTTGGCACTAAGCTGCGAGAACGGTTCCCCTATGAAGAAAATCTGGGTTCCCAAGAAGTTCCTTGAAAGTCTTGGTGAATGTCCTCATGACACCACACATGAAGAATAGGAACCCCAGATCAAACTCTTCATATGGACCAAATTCTTCATATGGATCCAAGTCCTCATACGGACCAAATTCCTCACGTGGATCAAATTCCTCAAATGGATCAAAGTCCTCAAATGATTATCATCGTGCTAACAACTCTGTTTCGCAGGGTAAATCTAAGGGCTATGAATATGTGCATTATTCTTCAAACCAATATGTTCATAAGTCCTCGAAGAATTTCTCTGCTTATTCATATGCTTACCCTAACCCCTCTTATGTGAAACGAATTGGATTGGCCTCTATGCCACCATTCTCACATGGTGCTAGCAGAGTGATGAACTCTTTGCCACCCCTTCAGATGTGGGTGGTGAAGAAAAAGAACTAACCTCTTCTGCAGGGTCAGGTCTCCAGACGTGATTTAAACGTCTGAAGAATTTGCTGGGGGCCTGACAAAATGCCTGAAAGGACGCAGGCTAATCATGATGAAATGAACTTTCATTTCACACGTCCTCATACTGCTTATCTGTTAAACTGCCTGATGACATTGAAGCGCCAGCTCCTCTCACACGCTCAAAAGCTTCACATTTATCTAACTTTTGTGGGCACTATGCTTTTGTCTCTATCAAAGAGCCCACTAAGGTAGATGAAGCATTTCGAGCCCGAGTGGATCCAGGCCATGCAAGAAGAATTACATCGATTCGAGCTCAACAATGTCCGGGAACTGGTCAAACGTCCAGATCCTCGCAAGCATAATATCATTGGCACAAAGTGGATCTACCGCAACAAGCAAGATGAAAATGGCCTAGTGGTGAGGAATAAGGCACGACTTGTAGCTCAAGGCTACACACAGGTTGAAGGAATTGATTTCGATGAAACTTTTGCACCTGTTGCTAGACTTGAGCCTATTCGCATATTACTCGCCTATGCTAACCATCACAATATCACTTTATATCAAATGGATGTGAAAAGTGCATTCCTCAATGGTAAGCTTGAGGAAGAAGTATATGTTGCTCAACCCCCGGGTTTTGAAGATCCAAAGAATCCCGAAAAAGTATTCAGACTCAACAAGGCCCTCTATGGTCTCAAACAAGCCCCTCGGGCGTTGTATGATACACTGAAGGAATTCTTCGTGAAGAATGGCTTCACACCCGGTTCACTCGACCCTACTCTCTTTACTAAATCATATGATGGTGAACTGTTTGTGTGCCAAATATACGTTGATGATATTATCTTTGGCTGTACTGACCAACGTTATAGTGATGAATTTGCCTATATGATGAGTGAAGAATATCAAATGTCTATGATGGGAGAGTTGAAATTCTTCTTAGGTCTTCAAATTAAATCAACAACACAATGGCATATTCATATCTCGTGAGAAATACCTCAAAGATGTCACGAAGAAATTGGCATGCAAGATTGCAAAGGCGTCAAAATTCCTATGCCCACAAATGGCCATCTATGCTTTGATGAAAATGGTATTGACTTGATCACAAGGTATACCGCTCCATGATTGGTTCTCTATTGTACTTATGTGCATCTAGGCCAGATATAATGCTTAGTGTTTGCATGTGTGCCCGATTTCAAGCTACACCGAAGGAATCACACCATAAGGTTGTGAAGCATATTCTTCGATATCTAGCTCACACACCAACACTAGGATTATGGTACCCCAAGGGCTCTACTTTTGATCTCATTGGATATTCTGACTCTGACTATGCTGGTGATCGTGTGGACCGCAAGTCAACATCTGGTACTTGTCATTTCCTCGGACGATCTTTGGTCTGTTGGTCCTCGAAGAAACAGAACTGCGTATCACTGTCTACTGCGGAAGCTGAATACATTGTTGCTGGCTCTTGTTGTGCTCAATTGTTGTGGATGAAGCAAACTCTCAAGGACTACGGCATCAACGTGAAGAATGTGCCTCTCTACTGTGACAATGAGAGTGCCATCAAGATTGCTCACAACCCAGTTCAGCACTCAAAGACAAAGCACATTCAAATTAAATCGTCATTTTCTTGGGATCATGTGTTGAAGGGCGACATCTCCATCGAGCATGTGAAGGCGAAGAACAGCTAGGCGATATCTTCACTAAGCCCTTGGATGAGAAGAGATTTAGCAAGTTGCGGTGTGAGCTAAATATCTTAGAATCTTCGAATGTTCTTTGAAAAGGACACACATCCTGACACTTATGCAAAATTGATGACTTAGATGTGCAACACATGAAGAAACGTTTTTCTTCAATCCATGAAGAATATATATGGGTTTATGTCCTCTACAGCATTCACTTATGGCTAATTCTTCAAGTCGTTTTTTCTGCTAAGTGAATGTGATCGGACCCTTCCCCCTCTATGCTATACTCAACCCAATCTATTCACAAATTCTTCATGTGCGTTCTATTTGAAACTCGTTCAAAATCTTCACTGAGTCCTTGTCAGCTGAAGAAATTGCGAACGGAACTTTAAAATTGATCTTATCCAAACTTTCGGTTTTGCCGCTCAAACCGTTCCGCATCCCATGATGCATTATTTTATTCACCCACGATCGTACACGATCTCCACTACACAGTACGTGGGTGACACATGTCGTGAGAAGGAGAATGGTCAGGGGCACTTTCGTCCCAAATCTTCGGGCGAACAGTTTTTCACCGTGGCTATATATACCCCCACTCCCCTTCCTCACCTCTTTTACTCCGCTCGATCTCTCTCTCCCGCTCGAGATCCTCAAACCCTAGCGCCGCCGCTACTCCATCATCACCGGTGAGGAAGAGCTTCACTGCCTCGACCTCGTCGCCGACGTACTCGCGCCCGACCGCGGAAATCCTCACTCCGCCGCCGCCAGAAGTTGTCTTCCTCCGCCAAGTTAGGGCGTGGAAGATCTGAATCGAACTTCCCAACTGTTCTTCTTAGTTAAATGCGTGTTCTTCACTTCGGTAATTAAAAGTTACTTATATTACTCGCTTTGATTCTCAAACCTACCTGAAAATCTTCAAAGGTGTTTATTCTTCAAATCTTCACACATATGAACACCTCAAACAAAATATGCTCTTGATTCGTTTCTCTAAGCAATGATTTTCTTCAAGATTCCTCAATTGTGTGGATCCTCGATCTATACAACTCTGGAACCTAAGACAAAGAACGCTTAGTGAAATTCTTCAAGGCTCATCTGGTCAAATTCCTCAAAACTTGTTCTTTTTGAAAAACCTTCTGAGAACGCATATGACCTCTCCAAATTCCTCGCAACTATACTCTGTTCACAGGTACTCATGTCCATTCTTTGAATCACTAGGTTCTCATCAACTTAACTCATTTGCAGCGTTCCTCGAAGAAAAGTTGCATACTTCTTCAGAGAATTCGTTTGTTCAAATTCCTCACCTGAAGAATATGGCAGAAGGAAAGAAGCCACAGAAAAGAGGAAAGAGGCTTGAGGTCATGACCGCATTTGAAATCCCTGAGGATATATATGCTGATTATTGCACACCTGATGAAGCCAAGTTCGGCAAAGAAAACAAAAATCAGCGCAAGGTGCGCATTCAAAGGATTGAACGGAGATGGGCAAGGGAATGGAGGGAGTACAGATATGTAACTCCAAAGTACATGAAGAAATTCGCACTCAATCCTCCATGCCCAAGAGCTCCATTGGCACTGGTCAAGAAGTCGACCCCACCAAAGATCAAGCGTGGTGAGGACTTTCCTGAAGAATGGGCCATGCGCCAAGCCAAATTGGCAAGACAAGCCAACGAGGCAGTGAGGATATTCAATGAGGACTCTGCTACTGCTGCTGCCACTGAGGCCTATGTCAAGCCAAGAAAATCTATGGCAAAGAAGCCCGCACACAAGCCAAGTGCTTCACCAACAGTGCCCTCACGGCCAAGTTCCTCAGTTGTGCCCTCACGGCCAATTCCTCATGCTGCTCCCGTTCCTCCCAAGTCCTCAGCTGCTCCTGCTCCTTCAAAGTCCTCAACAGCTCCTCCCAAGTCCTCAGCAGTTCCGACAAAGTCCTCGGCACCTGTGCATCTGGCCACGTGCCAAAGGACTGCAGGCTTCTCCATTGCATCTGGTGTTTCAGCAAGTTCCTCAGCTGCACCAAAGTCTTCATCTGGCCCGACTCTGCTGAAGACTAAGGCCACAGCTGGACGAGGTCCTCGGCCAAGTCCCAAGAAGAAACAGGTCGCTTTCCAAGAGCCACCTGAAGATGATGAGGCTGATGATGATGAACTTGCGGAAATCATCAGAGACCGCCAAGAAAGGGCCGCTAGAGCCAAAGGCACATCTGTGCCACTTCTGTTGGATCTGAGGAAAATCCTCGATTACATTGATCTCTGGCACAAGGACCCAAACACTCCTATGCCTGATTTTCATCTGACCCCTGAACAAAGTCATATGCTGACCCATTTCATCACTGAAGAGAAATGGAAGGTTGAAAAGGCAAGAGAGATCAAGAAAGCTCAATACAGAAAGGAGAAGTTCTCAAGAAAAGCGTTGTCGTAATGACACCGAGGAACTTCTCAAGGTCGAATGAAATCCAAGCCCTCAGCAAAAACTTTGATGCTTATTATGCTGATTGGAAAGGAGCCAAAGTCAGATTCGTCAACCTGACGAAGAAATTCACCAATATTGTTGCCCCAACGCAACATGAAATTCCTCAGGCTGGATCCTCACCAGCAGATCGAAGAACATGCCAAAGACCGCTGATGAAGTTCAGCTGCTAAAGAAAATGCTAGTTCCAGGCTGATGATCCCATTCCAAATTACCGAAGAAATTGCTGGGGCATCCACTAGTGGTGCGCTGAAGAAATCGAACAAGACAGGCAATCGCATCGATTGCGCTGAGGAAAATCAACCAGATTCCTCGGCTCCTCCTGCGCCAACTCCAATTCTTCCATCCGCCTCGATGTGAAGAAGACCAAGGCTGCAGAACGAGCTGCGATGAAGAAATGGAAAGCATCACCGTCGCCAAATTCTTCTGCGAAGAAAATGAAGCCAATGACCAGCTCCTTTGAAAATCCTATTGATGTTGTTCCAATTTCCTCAATTCCATCAAAGGACCTTGTTCCTTTTGATGAAGATTATGTGATCCCAAGCAGATCTGATGAAGAAAATCATTCTGCTGCTTCGTCAGAAAAGATTGATGAAGAAATTGAAGTGGAAGCAATCCCTTCAACCCCAATCATTTCCTCGCCTATGCCTCGGTTCACAATTTGAAGAGGCCGGTGTTGAGGAAATTGAAGAAGATGTGAATATTGGAAGCACAACGCCAGTGATGAACGATGACTTTTGGGAAAGTCAGCATCCAAATTCTCCACTCTTCACCCCAATCCAACAGATACCGAAGTCCCCTGCTCCAACTGTTCAAATGGGCTCTGAAGAAACTCATCCCACTTCATCTGTCCATGAAGAAATTCCATCCACTAGCGCTGATGAACCTGTTGTTGCTGATCCTCGATCGCACTTAGAGGAACAAGAAATTCCTCACTGAAGAACACGAGATTGCGATTCCAGAGGTCGTGATGCAACTCACTGACACTCCACTGCCAAAGCCAAAGAATCCCTTCTCAACAAAGCAAAAGTTCAAGGCTGAAGACTTCTTCAGTGAGCACGTATTCTTCACTGACTACAATCCGTATGACTCTGCTCGCATAAGGAAGAGGCGGTTACGGACCGCCACCAAGCCAATTTCTATTCCTCGGTGCTCTTCAACAAAGACAAAGTCTTCGATCATGCACATATTCCTCATGTGGACATGGAGTCTCTGCCGAGCTTTGAGCCAGTCCTCAATGTTCTTCACGATGCGGGACTTCAATTTCTGCACCGACATCTGTGGATTGGAATGAAGAACTCATTCTTCAATTCTATGCAACGCTGCACATCACCGGAGACGCCAAGACGTGAACTCATGGGTGTTAGACTGGATGTCTGAAAATACTCACTACAAGGCACCAGCAACTGAATTGCTTCATGCCCTACCACTCAGTCCTCCACTTGATGGTGCTCGTTGTATCTACAACGAACCAGAACTTTCAAATAACTATATGCAAGTGTTGATGAAGCCTTTGAAGCCAGGGCAGGCCCCAAGAATCAAATTCCTCGTCAAGGAATTATTGTATGTGCCTCGGACTGTCTATCGGATTCTGACGAAGACAATGAGTCCTATCAAAGGCCACGACTCAAATGATGAAGAAGTCGTTGGCATCATGAAGAATATGCTTTTCAATATCATTCATGGCATTCCCGTCAACTTCCATGATTTCTTCATGAGGACTCGGCAAACATTGCTATGTCACCATTTGAGCTGAAGCCTTATGCGCCTTGGATAATGAGATTCATCGGGACAAGGTCTTCACTCAATTACAAGGCTGATACCTTTGAACCACTGCAGCTACTTGCCCCGATTGAAGTCCTCAAACGGACATTTACCTCAGCTGATGACAAGGGCAAGGCTACTGCTGTGATCGATGAAGGCATTCGTCCATTGGATGGACAGTTTCGCAAAGCTGCATCCTACTCCACCAATGATGACTCTGCCACACATGACTCTGCCGCAAATACCTCAGTCAAGCAAAGTCCTCAAGCCACAGCACCTGTGGTGATGACTGATCGTGAGTTACTCCTCGGTCTTCATCGGAAGGTTGATCGCAATCATAGATGGGTCAAGCGTCGGTTTGGTTCAATTCTTCACAACATGACCTCTACACACAATGCAAAGAAGAAAACCACTACTACCTCCATGAAACCTTCAAACGCACTCTGGCTGTTCTTTTCTAATGTCTACAAAGACGGAAGAAGGCGGCGACAATGGGTCTCAAGGAAGAATTTGGTGATGCGCACCTCCTCCGAAGAAATACAAGAAGGTCAAAGTTCCTTCCTTGGTGGCCAGCTCCTATTCTTCATCGCACGACATTGATGAAAATGAAGACTTGGACGACACTGCAGCAGGCCCTACTACGACAACCGACCCCAACAACGCTGGCGCTCCTTCCTCAACTTGAAATTCTTCAGGGCATTAGTCCTCAGTTTCGATCCTTTTGGTCATTCGATGACAAAGGGGGAGAAATTTGAGTTAGTCTTCAAGCGGGTCTATTTTATTGCCCATATACAGCATTTTTTTGTTAAGTTACAACTCTCGTTCTTCTGAAACTTTTATTGGATCGAGTTGTAATCTTAAACCCGATGGTGCTTTGATACTTTTGATGCACTGTGCTCTAGCACTATGCTCCGATTCTCTTGAGCTCTGATACGTTACTTTGATACGTTATTTTGCATGCCTGTTCCTCATTAATGTTATTGCACGCATGCTGAATTTCATCAAGCACCATATTTCTGTTGGGGAACGTAGTAATTTCAAAAAAATTCCTACGCACACGCAAGATCATGGTGATGGCATAGCAACGAGAGGGGAGAGTATTGTCCACGCACTCGTGAGACCGTGAAGCGGAAGCGCGTTATGACAACGCTGTTGATGTAGTCGTGCGTCTTCACGATCGACCGATCCAAGTACCGAACGTCACGGCACCTCCGAGTTCAGCACACGTTCAGCTCGATGGCGATCCCCGGACTCCGATCCAGCAAAGTGTCGGGATGAGTTCCGTCGATGACGGGCGTGGTAACGATAATGATGCTCTATCGGCGCAGGGCTTCGCCTAAACTCCGCGACGATATGACCGAGGTGGAATATGGTGGAGGGGCACCGCACGGCTAAGGAACGATCCGTAGATCAACTTGTGTGTCTATGGGGTGCCCCCTGCCCCGTGATATAAAGGAGCAAGGGGGTGCGGCCGGCCCTAGGAGGAGGCGCTGCTGAGGAGTCCTACTCCCACCGAGTAGGACTCCCCCTTCCTAGTTGGACTAGGACTTGGGGGAAGGAGGAGAGGGGAAAGGAAGGCGCCGCCCCTCCTTGTCCTATTCGGACTTGGGGGAGGCGCGGCTGCCCTTGGCCCTTCTCCTCTTTCTCCACTAGGCCCACTAAGGCCCATTAGGTCACCGGGGGGGTTCGGTAACCTCCGGTACTCGATAAAATGCTGATTTCACCCGAACACTTCCGATGTCCAAACATAGGCTTCCAATATATCAATCTTTATGTCTCGACCATTTCGAGACTCCTCGTCATGTCCGTGATCACATCCGGGACTCGAACAAACTTCGGTACATCAAAACTTATAAACTCATAATAAAACTGTCATAGAAACGTTAAGCGTGCGGACCCTACGGGTTCGAGAACTATGTAGACATGACTTAGAACTATTCTCGGTCAATAACGAAAAGCGGAACCTGGATGCCCATAGTGGTTCCTACATATTCTCTGAAGATCTTTATCGGTCAAACCGCATAACAACATACGTTGTTCCCTTTGTCATCGGTATGTTACTTGCCTGAGATTTGATCGTCGGTATCCAATACCTAGTTCAATCTCGTTACTGGCAAGTCTCTTTACTCGTTACGTAATGCATCATTCCGTAACTAACTCATTAGCTAGATTGCTTGCAAGGCTTATAGTGATGTGCATTACCGAGAGGGCCCAGAGATACCTCTCCGAGCAATCGGAGTGACAAAACCTAATCTCGAAATACGCCAACCCAACATGTACCTTTGGAGACACCTGTAGTACTCCTTTATAATCACCCGATTCGTTGTGACGTTTGGTGGCACCCAAAGTGTTCCTCCGTAAACGGAGTTGCATAATCTCATAGTTACAGAACATGTATAAGTCATGAAGAAAGCAATAGCAATATACTAAGCGATCAAGTGCTAGGCTAACGGAATGGGTCATGTCAATCACATCATTCTCCTAATGATGTGATCCCATTAATCAAATAACAACACATGTCTATGGTTAGGAAACATAACCATCTTTGATTAATGAGCTAGTCAAGTAGAGGCATACTAGTGACTATATGTTTGTCTATGTATTCACACATGTATCATGTTTCCGGTTAATACAATTCTAGCATGAATAATAAACATTTATCATGATATGAGGAAATAAATAATAACTTTATTATGGCCTCTAGGGCATATTTCCTTCAGTCTCCCACTTGCACTAGAGTCAATAATCTAGATTACACTGTAATGATTCTAACACCCATGGAGTCTTGGTGCTGATCATGTTTTGCTCGTGGACGAGGCTTAGTCAATGGGTCTGCAATATTCAGATCCGTATGTATCTTGCAAATCTCTATGTCTCCCACCTGGACTTGGTCCCGGATGGAATTAAAGCGTCTCTTGATGTGCTTGGTCCTCTTGTGAAATCTGGATTCCTTTGCCAAGGCAATTGCACCAATATTGTCACAGAAGATCTTCATTGGTCCCGATGCACTAGGTATGACACCTAGATCGGAAATGAACTCTTTCATCCAGACTCCTTCATTTGCTGCTTCCGAAGCAGCTATGTATTCCGCTTCACATGTAGATCCCGCCATGACGCTTTGTTTAGAACTGCACCAACTAACAGCTCCACCGTTTAATAAAAACACGTATCCGGTTTGCAATTTAGAATCGTCCGGATCAGTGTCAAAGCTTGCATCGACGTAACCATTTACGACTAGCTCTTTGTCACCTCCATATACGAGAAACATATCCTTAGTCCTTTTCGTGTATTTCGGGATGTTCTTGACCGCTGTCCGATGATCCACTCTGGATTACTTTGGTACCTTCTGCCAAGCTTATTGCTAAGCATACATCAGTGCAGTACACAACATTGCATACATGATAGAGCCTATGGCTGAAGCATAGGGAACATCTTTCATTTTCTCTCTATCTTCTGCTTTGTGGTCGTGCATTGAGTTTGACTCAATTTCACACCTTGTAATACTGGTAAGAATCCTTTCTTTGCACTGATCCATTTTGAACTTTTTTCAAAACTTTATCAAGGTATGTGCTTTGTGAAAGTCCAATTAAGCGTCTTGATCTATCTCTATAGATCTTGATGCCCAATATGTAAGCAGCTTCACCGAGGTCTTTCATTGAAAAACTTTTATTCAAGTATCCTTTTATGCTATCCAGAAATTATATATCATTTCCAATCAATAATATGTCGTCCACATATAATATCGTAAATGCTACAGAGCTCCACTCACTTTCTTGTAAATACGGGCTTCTCCAAAAGTCTCAGATAAAACCATATGCTTTGATCACACTATCAAAGCGTTTATTCCAACTCCGAGAGGCTTGCACGGACCATAAATTGATCGCCGGAGCTTGCACACTTTGTTAGCGCCTTTTGGATCAACAAAACCTTCTGGTTGCATCATATACAACTCTTCTTCTAGAAATCCATTCAAGAATGCAGTTTTGACATCCATTTGCCAAATTTCATAATTATAAAATGCAGCAATTGCTAACATGATTCGAACAGACTTAAGCATCGCTACGGGTGAGAAAGTCTCATCGTAGTCAACCCCTTGAACTTGTCGAAAACCTTTCGCAACAAGTCGCGCTTTATAGACAGTTATATTACCATCAGCGTCAGTCTTCTTCTTAAAAATCCATTTATTTTATATTGCTTGCCGACCGTCGGGCAAGTCAACCAAAGTCCACACTTTGTTCTCATACATGGATCCCATCTCAGATTTCATGGCTTCAAGCCATTTTGCGGAATCTGGGCTCACCATCGCTTCTTCATAGTTCGTAGGTTCGCCATGATCTAGTAGCATGACTTCCGAATAGGATTACCGTACCACTGCAGTGCGGATCTTACTCTAGTTGATCTCTGAAGTTCAAGAATAACTTGATCTGAAGTTTCATGATCATCATCATTAACTTCCTCACTAATTGGTGTAGGTGTCACAGAACCGATTTACGTGATGAACCACTTTCCAATAAGGGAGCTGGTACTGTTACCTCATCAAGTTCTACTTTCCTCCCACTCACTTCTTTCGAGAGAAACTCCTTCTCTAGAAAGGATCCATTCTTAGCAACGAATGTCTTGCCTTCGGATCTGTGATAGAAGGTGTACCCAACTGTCTCCTTTGGGTATCCTATGAAGACACATTTTTCCGTTTTGGGTTCAAGCTTATCAGGTTGAAGTTTTTTTACATAAGCATCGCAGCCCCAAACTTTCAGAAACGACAACTTTGGTTTCTTGCCAAACCATAGTTCATAAGGAGTCGTCTCAACGGATTTTGATGGTGCCCTATTTAACGTGAATGCGGTCGTCTCTAAAGCATAACCCAAAAACGATAGCGGTAAATTGGTAAGAGACATCATAGACCGCACCATATCTAGTAAAGTACGATTACGACGTTCGGACACACCATTCTACGCTGTGGTGTTCGGTGGCGTTAGTTCTTGAAACTATACCGCATTGTTTCAAATGTAGACCAAACTCGTAACTCAAATATTCTCCTCCACGATCAGATCGTAGAAACTTTATTTTCTTGTTACGATGATTTTTAACTTCACTCTAAAATTCTTTGAACTTTGCAAATGTTTCAGATTTATGCTTCATTAAGAAGATATACCCGTATCTGCTTAAATCATCTGTGAAGGTGAGAAAATAACGATATCCGCCACGAGCTTCAACATTCATCGGACCACATACATCTCAGATGTATGATTTCCAACAAATCTGTTGCTCTCTCCATAGAACCGGAGAAGCGGTGTTTTAGTCATCTTGCCTATGAGGCACGGTTCAAGCTACCAAGTGATTCATAATCAAGTGGTTCCAAAAGTCCATCAAGATGGAGTTTCTTCATGCGCTTTTACACCGATATGACCTAAACGGCAAGTGCTACAAATAAGTTGCACTATCATTATCAATTCTGCATCTTTTGGCTTCGACATTATGAATATGTGTATCACTACTATCGAGATTTAATAAAAATAGACCACTCTTCAAGGGTGCATGACCATAAAAGATATTACTCATATAAATAGAACAACCATTATTCTCTGATTTAAATGAATAACCGTCTCGCATCAAACAAGATCCAGATATAATGTTCATGCTCAACGCGGCACCAAATAACAATTATTTAGGTCTAAAACTAATCCCAAAGGTAGATGTAGAGGTAGCGTGCCGACCGCGATCACATCGACTTTGGAACTGCATTTCAGCGCATCGTCACCTCGTCCTTGGCCGATTGCTCGCTTATTCCATAGTCCACTGCTTTGAGTTGCAAATATTAGCAATGTAATCGAGTATCAAATACCAGTGCTACTACGAGCTCTAGTAAGGTACACATCAATAACATGTATATCACATATACCTTTGTTCACCTTGCCATCCTTCTTATCCGCCAAATACTTGGGGCAGTTCCGCTTCCAGTGACCAGTCTGCTTGCAGTAGAAGCACTCAATCTCAGGCTTAGGTCCAGACTTGGGTTTCTTCTCTTGAGCAGCAACTTGTTTGCTGTTCTTCTTGAAGTTACCCTTCTTCTTCCCTTTGCCCTTTTCTTGAAACTAGTGGTCTTGTTGACCATCAACACTTGATGCTCCTTCTTGATTTCTACCTCCGCAGCTTTTAGCATTGCGAAGAGCTCGGGAATTGTTTTGTTCATCCCTTGCATATTATAGTTTATCACGAAGCTCTTGTAGCTTGGTGGCGATGATTGGAGAATTACATCAATGACACTATCATCCGTAAGATTAACTCCCAGTTGAATCAAGTGATTATTATACCCAGACATTTTGAGTATATGCTCACTGACAGGACTATTCTCCTCCATCTTGCAGCTATAGAACTTATTGGAGACTTCATATCTCTCAATCCGGGCATTTGCTTGAAATATTAACTTCAACTCCTGGAACATCTCATATGCTCCATGACGTTCAAAACGTCATTGAAGACCCGGTTCTAAGCCGTAAAGCATGGCACACTGAACTATAGAGTAGTCATCAGCTTTGCCCTGCCAGACGTTCACAACCACGGCGTTGCTCCTGAGGCGGGCACGGCACCCGGTGGTGCTTCCAGGGGCGTAATTCTTCTGCAGCAATGAGGATAATCCTCAAATTCTGGACCCGAACCGTGTAATTGCTACCATCATCTTTCAACTTTGCTTTCTCAAGGAACGCATTAAAATTCAACGGAACAACAACACGAGCCATCTATCTACAACAAACATAGATAATCAAAATACTATCGTGTACTAAGTTCATGATAAATTTAAGTTCAATTAATCATATTACTTAAGAACTCCCACTTAGATGGACATCTCTCTAGTCATCTAAGTGATCACGTGATCCAAATCAACTAAACCATAACCGATCATCACGTGAGATGGAGTAGTTTTCAATGGTGAACATCACTATGTTGATCATATCTACTATATGATTCACGCCGACCTTTCGGTCTCCCTGTTAGAGGCCATATCTCGCATATGCTAGGCTCGTCAAGTTTAACCTGAGTATTCTCAAGGCGTGTAAACCGGGCTTGCACCCGTTGTAGATGGACGTGAAGCTTATCACACCCGATCATCACGTGGTGTCCGGGCACGACGAACTTTGGCAACGGTGCATACTCGGGGAGAACACTTCTTGATAATTTTTAGTGAGAGATCATCTTAAAATGCTACCGTCAATCAAAGCAAGATAAGATGCATAAAGGATAAACATCACATGCAATCAATATAAGTGATATGATATGGCCATCATCATCTTGTGCTTGTGATCTCCATCTCCGGCACCGTCGTGATCACCATCGCCACCGGTAGCGACACCTTTGATCTCCATCGTAGCATCGTTGTCGTCTCGCCAACTATTGCTTCTCGACTATCGCTACCGCTTAGTGATAAAGTAAAGCAATTACATGGCGCTTGCATTTCATACAATAAAGCGACAACCATATGGCTCCTGCCAGTTGCCGATAACTTCGGTTACAAAACATGATCATCTCATACAATAAAATATAGCATCACGTCTTGACCATATCACATCACAACATGCCCTGCAAAAACAAGTTAGGAGTCCTCTACTTTGTTGTTGCAAATTTTACGTGGCTGCTATGGGCTGAGCAAGAACCGTTCTTACCTACGCATCAAAACCACAACGATAGTTTGTCAAGTTGGTGATGTTTTAACCTTCGCAAGGACCGGGCGTAGCCATACTCGGTTCAACTAAAGTGAGAGAGACAGACACCCGCCAGTCACCTTTAAGCAACGAGTGCTCGTAGCGGTGAAACCAGTCTCGCGTAAGCGTCTGCGTAATGTCGGTCCGGGCCGCTTTATCTCACAATACCGCTGAACCAAAGTATGACATGCCGGTAAGCGGTATGACTTGTATCGCCCACAACTCACTTGTGTTCTACTCGTGCATATGACATCTACGCATAAAACACGGCTCGATACCACTATTGGGGAACGTAGTAATTTCAAAAATTCCCACGCATACGCAAGATCATGGTGATGGCATAGCAACGAGAGGGGAGAGTATTGTCCACGTGCCCTCGTGAGACCGTAGCGAAGCGTTATGACAACGCGGTTGATGTAGTCGTCGTCTTCACGATCCAACCGATCCAAGTACCGAACGCATTCGCACCTCCGAAGTTCAAGACACGTTCAGCTCGATGACGATCCCGGACTCGATCCGGCAAAGTGTCGGGGATGAGTTCCACAAGACGATGGCGTGGTGACGATAATGATGCTCTCATCAGCGCAGGCTTCGCCTAAACTCCGCGACGATATTGACCGAGGGGGAATATGGTGGAGGGGGGCACCACACACGGCTAAGGAACGATCCGTAGATCAACTGGTGTGTCTAGGGGGTGCCCCCCTGCCCCCGGATATCAAGGAGCACGGGGGGTGTGGCCGGCCCTAGGAGGAGGCGGCTGAGGAGTCCTACTCCCACCGAGTAGGACTCCCCTTCCTAGTTGGACTAGGACTTGGGGGAAGGAGGAGAGGGGAAAAGGAAAGGGCGCCGCCTCCTTGTCCTATTCGGACTTGGGGGAGGCGCTGCTGCCCTTGGCCCCTTCTCCTCTTTCTCCACTAGGCCCACTAAGGCCCATTAGGTCACCGGGGTTTCGGTAACCTCCCGGTACTCGATAAATGCTGATTTCACCCGGAACACTTCCGATGTCCAAACATAGGCTTCCAATATATCAATCTTTATGTCTCGACCATTTCGAGACTCCTCGTCATGTCCGTGATCACATCCGGGACTCCGAACAAACTTCGGTACATCAAAACTTATAAACTCATAATAAAATTGTCATCGTAACGTTAAGCGTGCATGGACCTTACGGGTTCGAGAACTATGTAGACATGACTTAGAACTATTCTCGGTCAATAACCAATAGCGGAACCTGGATGCCCATATTGGTTCCTACATATTCTACGAAGATCTTTATCGGTCAAACCGCATAACAACATACGTTGTTCCCTTTGTCATCGGTATGTTACTTGCCCGAGATTTGATCGTCGGTATCCAATACCTAGTTCAATCTCATATCGGCAAGTCTCTTTACTCGTTACGTAATGCATCATTCCGTAACTAACTCATTAGCTACATTGCTTGCAAGGCTTATAGTGATGTGCATTACCGAGAAGGCCAGAGATACCTCTCCGACAATCGGAGTGACAAAACCTAATCTCGAAATACGCCAACCCAACATGTACCTTTGGAGACACTGTAGTACTCCTTTATAATCACCCGCTTATGTTGTGACGTTTGGTGGCACCCAAAGTGTTCCTCCGTAAACGGAGTTGCATAATCTCATAGTTACGGGAACATGTATAAGTCATGAAGAAAGCAATAGCAATATACTAAACGATCAAGTGCTAGGCTAACGAAATGGGTCATGTCAATCACATCATTCTCCTAATGATGTGATCCCATTAATCAAATAACAACACATGTCTATGGTTAGGAAACATAACCATCTTTGATTAATGAGCTAGTCAAGTAGAGACATACTAGTGACTATATGTTTGTCTATGTATTCACACATGTATCATGTTTCCGGTTAATACAATTCTAGCATGAATAATAAACATTTATCATGATATGAGGAAATCAATAATAACTTTATTATTGCCTCTAGGGCATATTTCCTTCAATTTCATCATGCATTTCAAATTCTTCATATTATATGTCAAATGCGTGTATGAATTACAAGATATAGGGGGAGATCTCCATGATTCAACTCTTCAAATGTGCATTGCCTCAAAAGCAAATTCCTCACTATGCACATCTTCAGGGGGAGTTCTTCTATATCTTGCAATCAAATTCCTCAATATCAGTATTTACACTTCATATGTTTATCCCCGTTGAAAACTTAACATATATTGTCATCAATCACCAAAAAGGGGTATAATTTAAGTGCAACTAGTGCACCTAAGTGATTTTGGTGTATTGAAGACTTATAGGTTAAGGAACTAATGTGTTTGTGAGTGTACACAGGTCTATAAGTCTATGAGGAGTTTGATATTTACAGAGAAAGTCGACCCCTAAAAGTGAAGTTCTTCGACTGAAGACTTTGATAAAAATCGCCTATTCACCCCCCCTCTAGTCGATATAACGCACTTTCAATGGATTATATGTATTATATTTGCCACCACAACTGAGGGAATTAATTTCATGTAAATTGGCCATCCACAGCTCCAAGAATACGCGGAGGAGGTGGCCCGGGTCGGCGTCGATGCCGTCCGTGAACCCACAGGCCCGCTTCCAAGTGCTCATACGCCGCCACCCACGCTGCTGGTCCTTCAAGTGCCGCTTCCACTGCACTCAACTCCTGTGGCCACGACCACAGCCAGGGCCAGGGAAGCCGCCCTTCTTCGCCCCCTTCACCGGCCGCGGCACCCGGCCTCGCCGTCCTCGTCCTCCGGCACCGTCACGACCCAGTGACGCAGCCCAAGCATCGGCCTCGAGAATCAAGAACGCTCGACAACGGAGAGGGAAGGGAAGATCATATACATGTCATAAGAAAGGGAGTTTATTACCGCTCCCTCGATGTATTATTTTCTTTGTTTGGAGATTGATTACCATACGAGTTAATGTAAGGTTAATGTGATTGAGCGATTTTTCTGAAAATCAAATATTTGTTTTCTAATTAATGTGATTGAGTGATTTAAGGTAAGGTTAATTAATTTAGATTTGATCTTTAGAGATTGTTCGTGATTGATTCTACATTACTAAATAACTTGCGCCAGTATGGAAAATTCTGATCTGTTCAGATTTCATTCGTTGTGTGATAGGGTGACGCGAAAATAAACCGATAAGGGGGGGGAGGGGGCGAAAAAAATCTACAAAAAAAACCAGCAAAGGTGGGAGGAGGTACCAGAAAAAACCATAGAAGATGAGATAAAAAAAAACTGGATGCGAGACTACCAACTGCTCTATTAAAAGTAGAGATTTATAGGCTATTTTGTTAACTGGTGCACACGCCTGTACAACAGTAGGTAGCAAACCGTTCAGCCCATGTAAGTTCTTTTGTCCGTGGTTTGTCTATCTGTTTTTTTCCAATGTGGGTTTTGCTCGGTTTTCATGTTTTCTTTGCTTTTTTTTCAAAAATCTAAATTTCTGAACTTTTTTCCCAATCTGTGAAGTTGTTTCAAGTACCAAAACTCTTTTCCCAAAATTCGTGAACTTTTTTTCAAATGCGTGAACATTTGTCAAATTCGTGAACTTTTTCAAATTCCATGAACTTTTTTTCCAATTCATGATATTTCTCCAAATTCATGAAATTTTTAAAATTCACAAACTTTTCTCAAATTTGCAAACTTTTTTCGTTTCCTTGAACGTTTTCTAATTTTGATGAACCTTTTTCAAATTCCTTAACATTTTTTAAATTCGTTGTTGTTTTCAATAATTCAAAGAATTATTTTCCAAAATATGCTTTTTTCAAATAATTTATAATGGGTATATAATATATGTTAATGTTGTACTAAAAGAAGGGTCAAATAACATTGTTTCCTCGTTGTAGGAAACAAAGTGAGCTCAACCTAGGGGTTACTAGCTACGACAATTGTCATTGGTGTGCGAAATCACGCTTCTCCGAGATTAACGGGCGGAATAACTTGTTAAAAAAAAACAGGATTTGCATTTCAAGCGGGTTGTTGGGCCGACCCGCTACAAGTCGCCTGTGCGCACCACTAGCGCTAACCGGAACTAAAAGCGCCTAATTGGAGGTCTCTAGGTGGTGCCCACCTCTCTGTCGCAAGTAGAAGGATTAGATGAATGGCCTTATTATTTATGGGTTGTAGAGTACTATTTTTTCATTTTCACTGGGGGGTGGGGTGCGATGGCCTAGATTCGTCCCCTTCAAGCTCCGCCAGTGGCTGGCGCGCCGAAATCAGGTGACCTTACACGATTGTTCGAAGATATGAGAAAACTTGTGTAGTGACATTCTCTATTCAATTCAACTAAATTAATTGTCGATAAATAGTGAATAAATGCATGCATACATTCTAGTGGAAGAACCCGCCCCATCCCCCGTTCAAGGCCTTGTTCTGTTCCATGGGAACCAAACCTCCTACGGCTTAGATCCACCCCGGGATTGGATTATCCCTATCCCTTCATCCAATCCCCATCAATCCCTTAAACCACAATCCCTTCTAATCCATGCTCCAGTCCTCCCGACGCACCTTCATCGCCGCTAGGAGATTCCTTCCACGAGAGCACAATTGTTGATTTTCCCCCTGTGATTTGGACAGGGATGGGCGGGGGAAATGCTCGCGCGGGGCTTAACAAAATGCACAGAAACAAGTGGCTAGGATTATTCCCTAGCGAGGGCGATCCCCGTGGGTCCGTGGGGTTTCGGCCCCAAACCTCGCGTAGGTGGGCGTAAACGAACAAAGCCTAGGTCATGTTGATGCAATAGTTAGCGGCAAGCCATGCATGTACGAGGTGGCTGTAAATTGTCCCTTGGCTCAGCCTTTGTAACGTCATCAAATACTTTCTTTTTAGATAAGAGGAGTTTGCCCGGCTTTAGAGAACTGAAGCCCTTACACGTTTACAAATAGAGGTTCAACATGAATAAAAGACAAAGACACATAAATTCGATACAAACCGTTGATTGTTTGATTTTTCCAAAAAAAAAACTAAACAATTCGTGAAAAAAAATTGGATTGGAAAAAACTTCATAAATTTGCAAAAAAAACATGAATTTGGAGAAGAGTTTAAATATGTGATAAAGGCCATGAATTATGAAACAAATCATGTTTTTTCTTTAATAAATCATTATTTTTTTAAGGATTTGAAAACAATCTAAATTTGAAAACATTTTCGGGGATTTGAAAAAGTTTGCAGGGTTTTGTAAAAAAGTTCATGAATTTGAAAAACAATCAAAAAATATAATAATGAATATGGAAAACGTTTTCAAATTGAAATTTTGCACACATTTGATAACAAAACAGAAAAGGAAAACCAAACAAATCCGGTCCAAATAAACCACAAAAATGAAAAAAAGAAAAATCGGACAAAAGCTTTCCAAAACCGAGCCAGAAAGCTTATGGGAGCTTCTTGGTGGTGTGTGTGTGTGTGTGTGTGTGTGTATGTGTGTGTGCGCGTGTGTGCGTGCGTGTGCGTGTGCGTGTGTGCGTGCGTGCGTGTGTGTGCGTGTGTGTGTGTGTATGTGTGTGTGTGTGTGTGTGTGTTGTATGAATTTTCCTTTCAACGGAGCCTAAATTGCCAAATAGCGAAATCGCTATTTAAGGGACACCCCTTGCAAATATCACTCCCACCTCTCCAGGAGCTGACATGTGGCAACCTGGAAGTTTCCTTTTATAGATTCATTTTTTTCAAAATGTTGTATCTCTGGAACCGTGCATCCAAATCCCGAACCGTTTTAACTCGCGTCGAGATCTTGGAAACTAGATCGCATGTGAATACGTTTTGATGAACTTTTTTCACGATAAAACCCAGAAAAAATGGTAGAAAAAACCGGAAGCCGGAGACACTTTTTTTTCGTTTTTTCTCATTTCGAGAGGCACTGGAAGCAAACATGTGCCTTCATAAGAAGCAAACCCGTGCCTCTCGTAAAAGAAAAAAAATTGTTTTTTCTCTTCCCGAGAGGCACAACTATCTCTCGCGGAAGTAGACATGTGCCTTCACAAGAAGCAAACATGTGCCTCTCGTGGAATAAAAAAAAATGTTTTTTTCCGTTCCGAGAGGTTGCCTCTCACGGAAGCAAACATGTGCCTCCATGAGAAGCAAATATGTGCCTCTCAGGCCTCTATCTGCATTAAGATTCCTTGTTGAAGTTGTTTACACCAACACTACAATTATGGTACATAATGGTCTGGTGACTTTTCAAACAATATAAAAAAGTAAGACTTTGTCCAAAAAATAAGATCAACCAGGACTGGCCCTTGGCGGGTTATGTTTATAGAAGAAGCACCTGCGCACACAATGCAGAGTCTGGGGCTCGAACGATGGTGGGCAGCATGCACACTCGCATAGAAACTCCGCCAATGCTCCCTATCGATCTCTCTCAATGGTTTGTTGGCCAGCCCGCGAGCACGCTGGCACGGCCCGCTATGGGCCAGGTACGGCACGCCTTGGGCCGTGCCTGGTCTGGAGCCTAGGCACGCGGGCCGGCACGGCACGACCCGTTTATTTTTTTATATAATTTTCAATTTTTTTTATATATTTATACCTAAAATATAGCCCAATAGACCTAAAAACAGCCCAGCGCGCTAAATGGGCCATCGGGCTGGCCCGTTTACTAATCAGGCCGTGCCTGGGCCAAGGAGCAGCGCCCGTGGGCCGGCATGGCACGGCCCGACTATTAAACGTGCCATGGCGGGCTGTGCCGGGCCAGACACGATTAGCACAGGCCGGGCCGGCCCGTTTGGCCAGGTATAACATGCAGGTACTACTCCTACTGAAATTGCTCGTACATATCCAGACGCTCAAAACATGCTAGCAAAGTAAACAATGCTCAGTAAAATAACTTGATTTTTTAAGCATCATTGCTTATTTTTGTAGGAGGGGAGGCATAAGTAAACGTCCTCCCTCTATAAGATCAGACAATGAATAAGAAAATATTTAATTTCATACCTTCTTCCTCTCCAAACACATTGCATTTTACATGGCCAAAGTCAACCAGACAAGCGTCGATCCTCTACGCTGTCCAATCATTGAGTCGAACTTACTTTGCATCTCATGGCCCGCGACATTCTCAGAGCAACTAATGCTAGAAAATGAACTTCCTTGACTCCTTGAGTTGACAAGTGCTAGACGTCGCTATTTTCTACGTCTCCTTCGAAGTGTTCCCGACTTCCCGCAGAAAAAAAGGTTTATTTCGAAGTGAGGAGCCTTGCCTCTCATTTTAAAAATTTCATGATAAGCATTTCTTTATTTCCGGGAAAAAGGAAAGAAAAATGAAAAGATAGGGAAAGAAAAATAATAATTGAATTTTGGTGTTTCTTAACTCTCATGTGGCCCATAGTCCAGTTGGGCCACAACTCGCTTTTTTTAGGGGGTTACACACCTAGCTTTAGCCCAGCCCACCAGCGCAGCAACGAGGCCCGTCGGGTTCCCACACGTATAAGACCTAGCACGGCGCCTCCATTCCGAGACCTCTCGCCCGCGCCGCCGCCTCCCTGCCCTCTTTGCCGCCGCCGCCGCCGCCCGTTGCCGCGGAAGCCTCCTCCTCGCCGGCGAGATGGTACGCTCTCCCCTCTCTCCTATCTACGGCGGCTCTGATCCGTGGTCCTCTGGATGCAGAGTTTTAGCTTTCCTGCCTGTCTGTGGGGTGTAGAAAGGATCTAGGTTTGCGATTGTGTGGGTGGCTTGCATTCGGGGATCTAGAAATAAGTTTTTTTCCCCCGAGAGTTTGGTCTGTATCGCGGAGAAACTATCCTTGAAGCCGTAACATCCGTCAGATCTGGAGTGAATTTGCCGGTGGCCCTTTTCCTGTTCGATTTGCAGCTAGCTCGAATCATACTGTATTATTATTGGGTGGTCAAAGAGGATGTTAAGATGTTACTATAGTTAGATTAGATTTTCCACTTATCGGACCGGTTTTACTAATATGATATGCTCACTGGTGGAGTATAATATGATATGCTCACTGGTGGAGTATAATATGATATGCTCAGCTTGCTCGAATTTGCCATAAAATGGAAGTATGAAACTATCCTTGATTTGTTACAGTTATCTATCAGAATGGATGCAACTTCTACCGTTTGCTCCAACATTTACCACTAGGAATCCGAGCTTCAACCTTCATTTCTCCAAATCTCGATTGGTTAGCATGAGGCCTTGGGCAGCACTAGTTCTTTCCTCACTATCGTGTGCATTCTATGACATACATTACTAATTTGCTATGATCTACATCGTGCTTGTCATACAACTGATAATATTATCCTGATGTTTTATGTATGACTGGTCATACATTGCTGTTGCCTGTGTCAACTCCATGTGAAATTTATACATCTTTTCTGATGCCGCCTTTTGAAGATAGCAGCTCATTTTGCTGTTTTGCTATACTTGTGGAAAAATGTTTTAATTTCTTATGTTCCTGATGTATGTGCAGACGAAGCGCACCAAGAAGGCTGGAATCGTTGGCAAATATGGTAAAAACACTGCAGCTGCCCAGATCATTGTTCAACGATCTCGTGAATGTATCTAACTGTTGTGCTCATGTGTCCTTGTTATGTCAATGTTGTGTAGGTACAAGGTATGGTGCCAGTCTGCGTAAGCAGATCAAGAAGATGGAGGTCTCCCAGCACTCCAAGTACTTCTGTGAGTTCTGTGGCAAGGTAAATCTATCAAATGGTTTTATCGATTATACTTGCGTTGTATTCAGAATGGTAAAGTGTCTGCTGGTGGTTCAACTGTGTCTCTATGTTGTATGACAAGTGTTTTTGGCATTTGGCTAGATTGAAATTAGCATATTATCTTCCTGTGAGTACAAAAAGCATCATAATGGTATAGGCTATTTGCCCTTGTTTTGCATGATGATGGTTTAGAGGATAACTACTTGGCCTTCATATGCTGAATTGCTAGTTGGCATAACATAATTTTTGTACATTGTAGGCTGTTGCAACCCTTCATGTTGTCATGCGTTGTTTGAGTTTACTTCTTGTTGCGTTTTTTAACCACTGTGGCCTTCTAGATAGGGAACAACGAACAGCAGCTTTTGATTATTTTGTATGATGAACTCTTAAATGATTTAGTTTAATATTACCGAATTGCTGATTGGGAGAATATAAAGAATTATTATTGCAGCCTGTTGCAGTCCTTTGTATTGACATTGGACATGCATATGGATTTTGTAACACTCTTAAGTTTAATGCTTATTGCTTCCTTTTAGCGATTTTTTTTGTGGGTGCTTCTTTTAACAATTGTAGACTTATACTCCCTCCGTTCCCAAATAATTGTCTTTCTAGCCATCTTAAATGGACTACAACATACGGATGTATGTAGACATGTTTTAGAGTGTAGGTTCACTCATTTTGCTCCCTATGTAGTCACTTGTTGAAATCTCTAGAAAGACAATTATTTAGGAACGGAGGGAGTAGATATGGAGCAGCGCCCACCAGCTCTTTATTCTAGTCACTTCACACAATTCCAGCCATATGGAAATGATGATAGCATCGATAACTCATAGATAGGTCAATAGTGATAGCATGTTAGTCTCCCTGCTTGATTCAATGTTTCTTGTATCTTAACACGTTCTTGATTCACAGTTTGCCGTGAAGAGGAAAGCAGTCGGAATCTGGGGTTGCAAGGACTGCGGGAAGGTTAAGGCCGGTGGTGCCTATACCATGAAGTATGTGCTGATGCCAATTACACAACGTATATTTTCCTAATAGCTCATTGTCCTGCTCCACCATATGTGCTCATTTTGTTGTTCTGCATTTCCAGCACTGCCAGTGCGGTCACTGTCAGGAGCACGATCCGTCGCCTGAGGGAGCAGACTGAAGCTTGATCGCGGTCAATCTGACAAAGGAGCCTTTGGATTTTGTAGTTCAGCCGAGACTCGTGCAACGCTATGTAGCCTAAATTGACAACTTACAATGTTATTTATCGGCTTGTTGGGTTCTGAAAGTATCCGGCTACGGTACAATGCGTATCTCGTTTATCGTGCTTAGTTGATCGTCTTGCCTCGTGGCACTCTTTGCGTGTGTCGTTTGTTCTTGAATCTTAATGCTGTTGTCATGTGTTATTAGATGAACTAGCAGGGCAGCCTGTGCATCTGCGCGTCTATTTGCATAGACTTTAGCTGTTGTTGCTCATATAGACTGGAAATGTTTTGAACAGAAAAATTACTTGACTTGACCGTCAGGATTGCCCTCACATAGTTGCTGGCTCTTGAGGGAAAGTTTAGTGCTTGTCCAATGCTGCCTAACTGTACAAATTTGCTTTGTCATGAAGTACCCTGAGTGAGCCATTGCTCTCGTGAACTCCCAGGTTTCACGTCCACATTGCTTCTGGGACAATTATGCTTGGGACAAGCAGTAACCTTCTGATACAATGACCCAGTACGCATCACTATGTTTGATGAGTACTTTGCTGATGTTGATAGACTTTGGAGAAAGATGATTGATTTTTAAGTACAAGACCCATGATCGTGACTTTGCTTATCTGCTGGTGCTTGGCCCTTTTGGAAAGGAGTATCATGGGCTACTAAAGCAGCTAAACTAAGACAATGAACACAATATTACTCATGTTAATGTTCCCATTTGTTTGGAAATAATTGTACTTGATCATGTTTGATTTCATACGTATATTCGCATATGTTTCTAGTTTCAAGTTCTCATGTTTAAATTTCATGTTAGTATAATCGCATGAATATACTGCAATCAATCCATGCAGCAAACGTGGTCATGTGTATCGTAACCCCATATGATTTGAACTAATAAAAGCACGAAAGTACGTACTTTGGAAGCTAGCAGCGTGCCCTGCTGATTTGGGTCAGACCACCACCCCACTCCACTCCACTCCGCCACCATGGCTCTCCTCCGGCGGCCACCGCTCGCCCCCAGTCCCGCCGCCGCCGCATCCCTCCCCCACCACCGCCTCCACCTCGCCACCCCGCACGTACACCTCACCAGACCCCCTCCCTCCTCTCCCCGCCTCTGCATCAGCGCGGCCCCCTCGCTCCGCCCCCTCCGCGGCATTCCATCGAGCCGGTGCCATGCGGCGGCGGGAGATCCGGCGCCGGCGCCCTCTCAGGCGCCCGCCGGCGGCGGCGGCGGCGCGCGGGCCGCGCTGGTGCGCGTCGGGGAGGCGCTGTCGCTCGGGTTCCCGCTGTGGGTCGCGTCGGCCTGCGCGCTCGCGCTCTGGCGGCCGGCGTCCTTCCTCTGGGTCACCCCCACCGCCCAGATGGTCGGCCTGTCCTTCACCATGCTCGGTCCGTGCCCTCCATCCTGCTTCTCCATTCCTTCCTCCTCTTTTGCCTGTACATCTTGGTTGAGATGCAGTAATTCAGACTTTCAGAGGTGTCTCGATGGCTGAATTTTTCTGATTGAGACATGGTTGTAATCCCTTTGTGCAGGAATGGGGATGACATTGACGCTTGATGACCTGAGAACCGCGCTGCTGATGCCCAAGGAGTTGGCTGCTGGGTTTCTACTTCAATACACTGTTAGTTCTCCAACTTCTTCAGTGTTTCTTTTGATGATGCAATAATCCCTGTAGCCATACTTTCACTTTCCCATCTTAGATGTGGTGTTAAAGTTTTCTGTTACAAACTGCATAGAAATATTATGCCCAAGATTGTCATTTATTACATTTTTTATCCAGCTGCAATGTTGTCCATTTGGATGAACCGTAAATATTTCTTATCTGAAATGTTGGACTGGACGGTGCACGTAAACACTTCATGATCCCTCAGAAAGAAAGAAAGAAAAGCCGTTATTTTACCTGTGGTTTTGTTACTTTAGCGTTTGTGGTTTACAACTATTCTGTTTGCTCCAAGAATCCAAAGTGGCTGATTTATGTACAGGTGATGCCCCTGTCAGGATATCTCATCAGCAAGCTATTGAACCTGCCATCCCATTATGCTGCTGGACTGATTTTGGTTTCCTGTTGCCCTGGAGGTATGCTTGCATTTTCCCTTTCTTTATTATATTATAGATTGTCAACTAGTTAAACTGAAAGGGAGCTACTCTCTGCAGGCACTGCAAGCAACATTGTTACCTACTTAGCAAGGTAACGACAAAAACATATAATGTTATCAGAGAATTGAACAACCTGCATATAGTCACGAGCATAATGGAACAAAGTTCTGGATCTCTAGTTGCAATCCGTTCTGAGCTTGTTCATATAGTTTTATATGTTATATATTGGAATTCTTCAGAGTATTTTTTCGCAAGATTGTTGAATAACCAAATTTTCAAGCTGGCCTGTCTAGTGTTGAGTTGTTGACTGCTAACAGAAATTGGTTGCATGTGACTCATTAATCCTTTTTTGCCAAGGAATCATCTGAAGTCTGCTAGCAATGTTGTAGTCGGCTTTGACTACAGCACTGCAGTTACTGAAGAAGTGTAGTGAGTGAAGAATTTCGGATTAGATATCACTAAAGGGTAGAGGTGAAGCACGGGTAGGGAACGTATGATTCATTGTTTTGCTTTCAGGAGGTTACACAGTGCTCCTTTTATAGAGCATGAGTCAACCTATTTCGAACCAGCCAACATAAACCTTACTAGGACTCCTCTAACTTGCGACTGCTATTATTACTAACTTGTGTGTGATAGAACCTACCTACTTACTTCTCCTGGATCTGCGAGCTGAGCTGGCTTCCTTCTGGACTGCTAAACAGAATTCGATTCAAGTTTTGCATCAATATTCTATCTCCAACTCAGACTGCTACCAGATTGGCACTTGACAAGTAACCGACTCAGCCATCAGATGTCTGTAATCAGCATGCCTTTGTCTCTGCACTCTTATAGTGCTTTTGCCAATAGGAGTCCACACCAGTTAACAAGCCTATCCCGCCCATACTGGTCCAGCCGACTAGGATCATAAATGTAGTGTAGCCTAATTTGTATAGTGTAGCCTAATTAGAATACATTTTCCCTGCAACACAAGGACACAAACAGTTAACCGAAATGAAAACAAAGAGATCGTATTTAGTCATGTGGGACGTTATGCAATATTGCTGATTAAGTTCACATATAAATTTACAATGTGGTTTGTTTTTGTTAAGACTACACATTAAGGTGGAAACAGGCTCAGGTTCCATATGGCCATGTGCTCGTGCTTGGTTTTATCTTTATATGTTCATAGCTAAGAAACAACTTTTACTGGCCAGTAATGAATGATCAAGTGACCCATTCGGTGCATCACAATATATTGTTATTATTAATTTATCCCAAGCATCCTAATAATATGGTTGAACTGAACACTTGATGCATAGTTTAAACAGTGAACAAATTGTTTTCTCATTGACTTATTTTTTATCTTAGTAAATATCTCTAATTCTTCAGTGGGGATCCCTGTCTGTTATGAAAGTGGATCTGAAACTATATGCATTGCTACCTATATCTATATAACTTTTAAGCTGCCTTAGTTTTGGCTAAGGTTGATATATCTGAATGCATATAGTTTCAGATCCACATAGGTAGAAATACAACTCTATATATCTCTTTATTTTATTCATTAGCATCAAAATATAGTGTAGCCTAATTTTTATCCTTGTGTTGCAGGGCAAATGTTGCTCTTTCGGTGCTGATGACAGCAGCAAGCACTTTTGCTGCAGCGGTAATGACTCACCTACACCAATTACTATATTTCAGCAGAGCCGAATAACCTTTTTTTTCTTCTCATAATGCAGTTCATGACTCCTCTTCTGACATCCAAGCTGGCCGGGCAATACGTCGCAGTAGACCCTATGGGACTGTTCGTGTCGACATCTCAGGTGCTGCTAGTTTCTGCATAACTCTTAAGTTCCCTTGGTTCTGGCTAACGTTGGTATATCTGAATGCAGGTTGTCCTAGCGCCTGTTCTTTTGGGTGCTCTACTTAATCAGTACATGGGCCGTTTGGTTGAGTCGGTTTCTCCAGTGATGCCCTTCATTGCTGTAGCAACAGTAGCTGTTCTTTGTGGCAATGCGATTGCACAGAATGCTTCGGCCATCCTAGCATCTGGCCTACAAGTGGTGCTATCTGTTATCTGCCTGCATGGATGCGGCTTCTTCTTTGGCTATGTTCTTTCAAGGATGCTTGGCATCGATATCGCTTCATCACGAACAATCTCGATTGAGGTTGGCATGCAGGTAATTTCTATCCTATGATGTTTTCAACAGATTTTTACCAGAGTGTGGCCCGGATATCTCCCATTGCACTTCCATCAATGAGACCAAGGAAGCACATAATCGATGTTGTGCTCTTTCTCCCGTTTCATTGTGTATATTAGTTTTATTATCTTTTCTTTTGTAGAAGTTCCAGGTTGTGCGTCAATCATACTGATTTTCTTGTGGACGCAGAACTCGGTGCTGGGTGTGGTTCTCGCGGGCAAGCACTTCGGCAGCCCTCTCACGGCGGTTCCGTGCGCGGTTTCGAGCATCTGCCACTCGGTCTATGGTAGCATCTTGGCCGGGGTGTGGAGGTCCATGCCCCCAAATGACAAGCAGGGGGCATGATGGATCAGACAGATAGATACACTTTAGTAGTTGCGGGAACTCGAGTTATGAGTTATTCGGAGCTATCTGTGCTTGTGGCTTGTGAGATAAATATTTGACCATGAAAACCAAGTCAGCAACGTGCTTGCCCCTTATTCATTTCCTTGCCAGCCTTTCACTTCCCAAATGACCATTGGTTTCTACCTCTACTGCTTGATCCCTTGCATAATTTGCTAACACATCTGCACACACACACACACACACACACACACACACACACACACACCTATTTTGCTCACGCTTAAGTAAACCAAACAATGAACTCTTGAGCGATCGGAGCACGGAGTAGGGCTCAGCTACAACAATATGTCTACCATGGCCTTGATCTTGGGAATCACCGTACCGACACTGGAGAACGATTAACCGTCGGGGACTTAACTCTCTGAATAAAAGACAAGCAATCCGAGGCATATTGTGCAAGATCAAGTCTAGCAATAGACGCCTTTTTACAAACAAAAATAGCCGCTCGATTCAAGCTCCTAGACAAGTCTAGATGCTGTGTCATGCTCCTATTTGAACCCTGTCTCTGAAGATCAAGTTCAGTCTAGTGTGTGGCACACGGCACACCTCCTGGACCGTCAAGTCAAGAAACGACGTCCCCTGCTGAGCCTGTGATGCGCTACACTTTTAAAGGAGAAGATGATGTTATCTTCATCCAACGGCGACCACACATTCACCTTGGCGTCACTTACTGTTTACTTTTTCATCTCTTCTTGTGCAGTCTGCACCTCCTTTGGGCTGTAATGGCTAAAGCCGGGGATCCTCCTACCTTGAGGGCATAGAATTGTACTCCCTCCGTCCGGAAATACTCGTCGAAGGAATGAATGTATCTAGATGTATTTTAGTTCTAGATAATTCATTTTTATGCATTTTTCTGACAAGTGTTTCCGGACGGAGGGAGTAATACCCTAGCCGCCACTGGAGTGGGTCTGGCTGTAGCTTCCTCCTCTTGCAATATATATATAAACCCTAAAAATCGCCCCCTCTGAATTTGGGTTGAAATCCTCTGTTTCTCTGAATCTTTTGCATCTCCGAACCCTCCCTGGATCAGAGCATGACAATTGGTAATATGAGATTCTGAGCCTACTTTCGTCGGTGGCGCTACGGATCGGAGATCGGAGATCGGCAAGTTGGTCTGAAGCTATTACGCTCAGCATATGTGGTAAGATAATAAATGAAGACATGTGAAGGAAAAGGTTGAGTTGCAAACTCTTTTTGTGCAACGTATCTAAAGCCAAAGAAACAAAAAGAAAAAAGATATATGTCTAAGCCCAGGTTCGAACTGGGGACCTTTAGTGTGTGAGACTAACGTGATAACCAACTACACCACCCAGACATGTTGTCACTTCATCTCGAGCTAGTATATATATCCTTTGTGTTAAACAATCTGGTGCAAGCACTCGGCCGAAGAGTAATTGACAATCAATTTGAGAGAAAGATGGCCTTCTGAAACGGAGGAGAATGTGAGAGGGACCATGTGGCGGAGCGCAAGCGAGTGCCTCGGCTAGACCCGGCGTGTTAACCTCATTCATGCGCCCTTGGCAAGCCAATAAGCAAAACACTGTCAGGAACCCGACCTTAGGCAACGCGACCGACTTTAGTCCCATCTCGGATACCGGAGGAGGCTAGGAGGTCTTTTTGGGATGCAGTGGGCTCTTCGCTTGTAATGAGGTGTCCGATGCGCACCGGAAACGTCCGCACGTATGACGTTCGACCGAGAGCTGGGCCTGGGTTGCTAAGAAACATCCAGGGGGATCTTCTTTTCGCTAGGTGGTCTACGGACCGATGTAACTTTGACCTTTAGTGTTCTTTATACTGCCTTGACACATGATGAATAGACTGAAAGTATTTTTTCGCCAAAAAAACCCTAGGGCAGGTAAAAATGCATGGTGCTGATTTTAGTGGTTAATAAGATCGAGTTGAACGTTCAATTCCAATGAGCCATACGAGTTTGGGTTTATTTCAGACTTTTCTCTCCATACCGATTTATGATACTACCCCACCGTGAGGGGTTTAAACACAGCATTAAGCATGCGGTCCAACTGTTCAGACGGTCCTTGGATGCTGGCGCTGCGCGTGCGTCAATTGGGACGGGAGAGGAAAGGAGCCGGGTACAGTGGTTCAATGCACGGCAAGAACCGTCCGACGAGGAATCCAGAAGCGGACAGGAGGACCAAGTCATCTCCCTCCCGGTGGCCCCATCGAAGCTCATTCCTTTCCCCCGGTCCAATTTGGCCGCCGGCTGCCCTCCCCTCCCCCGAAGATTCCTCCCACCAACACTGTTCACGAATTTATTTATTTATTTACACAGCCCAGCCCCGTGAATGGCGACCGCCCGGCCCCAGATGCCGCCCCCGCCGGCTCGCCTTTACATGCCATGCCGTGAACCCGCAGCGATCCGTCCACCCCTTCGTCTCCCGCAAGACACAGAGCTTGCCACTAGGCAGGCGGCGGGCGGGCGGGCGGCCATGAGCGCCAAGAACAACCATAAGCAGCAGCAGCAGCAGCAGCGTGCCGTGGCGCAGATGGTGGTGGCGGCCATGGCGACCCCCTGCCCCACCAAGCCCCTGCTCGTCGCCATCCCCCTCGCCCTCGGCTTCGCGCTCGGCATCGTCGCCACGCTGTCCCTGATGGGCTCGTCGGCGTCGTCGGCTCTACCAGGCGCCGCCCTCGAGCTCTTCTTCCCGTCGCCCCCCGTCAACGTGTCCACCGAGGTGCGGCGCCGGCAGTCACCACGGCCGGTGCAGCCACAGGTGGCACCAGCAACCAGCGCCTCGTCTCCGCCACCGGTGTACGTCGCGGAAGCTGGCGTTAATAAGCATCCGGCTCTGCCAGTACAACGACGACGGGCGGCACCAGCAACCGGCGTCTCGTCTCCGCCGTCGCCGCCGGTGGCTGATGCCGGCAGCGACAACAAGCGCACGGCCCTGCATGTGAATGCGAGCACCGAGGAGGAGGGTGAACTGCGGCCGGCGGTCGACGACGACGAGCGGCTGATGGCGCTGGCGGCGGCGGCGCCGAGGGCGGTGCGCGTGGCGGCGGGGCCGCGCCCAAGGTGGCGTTCCTGTTCCTGGCCAAGTGGGACCTGCCGATGGCGCCGCTGTGGGAGCGCTTCTTCGAGGGCCACCGCGGGCTCTACTCCGTCTACGTGCACACCGACCCGGCCTTCAACGCCTCCGCCGCCGCCCCGGACAGCGGCTCCGCCTTCCACCGCCGACACATCCCCAGCAAGGTACGTCCTACGCCTACACACGTGCACATCATCATCACGATCGCATGCACGCGCACTGGAATCAATGTCTAGCTAGCTTATTTTCCTGCTCACTTTTTGGTAGTAAAACAACAACCAGTGGCAGTAGTCGATTTTCTTGGATGCATGAATTTGCACGGCGGCATTCCTCACTCCACGCCATTGACGCGCCCTCCACATGCATGCTAGGCTTTCAAAATACATGCATGCATGCATGGATTGACCCGCTAATTCAGTCCTGATTTTCACACGAAAAGTGAGACGTCTAGTTTGACACGAGATGGAGTGTCGTCGTCTTCCCTTGGAGAAGGATAGGAAAGTCCATCTGAGCCAGCTAGGTGTCAGGAGGAGATGGCTTTGGCATCATCACTGTGTATGCTCCGCCGTGTTGTCTTGGCTGCGCACGCGATGTGCCAGTAGTTGATTGGCTCCATCGACGCGGCCACATGGGGAGCAAGAGGGAGCGCCGAGTTCCACACGGGGCGCGAGATCGCGCGATGCATTCCAAGAAGCTGGAAAACGATCGACGCATTCGTTTCTTCCCTTTTTGTTTTTCAGTTTGTCGAATTCACATCTAGATATTTTCTAAGGATTTCACATCTAAACTTCCACAAATAACACACCAACAAAAAGAAAGAAAAAACCACAAACGTAGTGGGCATTAGATTAGATGTGACATGTTATGTCACATCATGTCACATCTAGATGTGTCCTAGACAGACCCTTCTAATCCTCTACTATTACCGAAGCTAAAATTATGTCTGCTGCTTTGCTTAATTAGTAGTATCTCGTTAGTCCCCAGAACCCCTCCACCATGTCACATCACGTGCACGACGTCCCTCGATGGCTTCGTCGGCCGGCCTCGATTATCACCCAGCCAACAACAACAACACGTAAAGCACCACCACAGCTAGCGAGCGCACGCAGCGGCCTCACGGCACTCACGTGGGCCTCGCCATCAACCACTCCGACAACCCCACAGTTGCACAGACAGAATCACTTGGACGGACGGACGGACATTTCTAACATTTTCTTTTGACAAACCTCTTTCGCTTGGTACGTTCTCTCATTTTCAATGTGCGCATGTTGCAATGCTCTCGCCACAGCCATAGTGGCCCATGTACATGTACTACGGCTCCATCATTTATGCAAACGAAGCCAAAATTGTAAGGAAAGTGAGTGGTCGTTGTCTCGGTGCTCTCCGTCGAAGCCATACCTTTCTTGCATGGCATGCCTCGTGATCATCGACCTCCCTATCGCCATCAGCGCACAGGGCGCCAGCTGCTTCAGGGCAATTCACGCGGCCTTCCGAGTTGTCATCAGACTCGAGCTCGTCAAAGGCGAAACAGGAAGGCGATTGATCGACAATATAGTGTGCTAGAGCACCTACTACAACCGGGCGTTTCAAACACCCCTCAAACGCCCGGACGTACGACCCGCTCGCTGACCGATAAAAAAAAAGATCTAGATGGACGCCTCAGACCAGACTCAGATGTGCGGGTTGACCGGCATTCCTCATATCTAGCTTAAATCTGGGGAAGGATATGGGATGGCTCATGCGCGACCAAACGCGACTGTCATACCGGATTCGGCTCACATGTATTCGTTCTCATCTGCTACTTGGACCAAACCCTATCCATTACACTCACTCCACTTCGTCCCAAGATCCCGTCCGGTGAGCTCAGGACTTCTCCGGCATGGCAGACAGCGGATCCGAGTCCTACACATCCTGATCTGTTGATTGGGAACTCGTCCCATGTGGCCCCGAGGAGGAGATGGACGTTGGCAGTGTGCTCCGGGCGCTTGCGAGGAGAGCGCCTGACTGGTCGGACTCGCTCCGGTGGGAACCCATAACGTCTGCCCAAGTGGGCCTTGGATCCGGTGAGATGTGCATCGCCGCTGGCTTGCTGGAGGCGGTGCGTTTTGTCTGGCGTCCGAACATCGTGGCAGAGGCGCAACCGTGGCCATCATCCGTTCCGTTTGGCGCTCTGACTCGATGGCCATCATCCGTGGCCCGTCTGCCGAGGGTATGGCGCGGCTTGTCCGGGAGGCAGAGGGCGGGAGGCCACGACAGCCCTCATGGCGGATGTTGCCAATCCGGAGTCGCACTCTCCGGCGTTGTAACAGCGTCGCGATGGACGCGGCTGGCTTTGACCATGATGGATCCATCACCAATCTCATGTAGACCTGCAACATGCAGGCGACAGGTTCCGACGAGGAAGAGTAGGGCATGGAAGACGGCGACGCTCGAGTCTTGTGTGCCGGTTTGTGTCCCATGTTCTATTCTACCTCGCCGGCGATCAGAGCAATACTTTGAAGGGCGCAGCCGGCTGTTGGACATGGACAAGTGGAGTCGGACAAGCTCCGTTTAAAATAGGTTTCATGTATATGTCATTGTATGGATTTGAGATTTCGTAGTTGAGGTACACGATTGTGAAAATGCAAATTTAAGCTTTAATTTGTCACTGTCTACGAACCGCTCTGCGGGCGTTTGAGGGCCGGATTTGTGTATCCAGATGCTCTTATACGGTGAACTGACCCAAAGATGCCTGACATACAAATTAACCTGTACTACCGGTAAACATGCAAATCTAGAAACACAGCATAGATCCCGAGAAGAATTATCTTGGGCACTTTGCGTATGGGAACAGTGACAATGCATACGTACCCTTTTCTAGTAAAACTTTCCTCCTGAAAGAAAAGAATATCTTGGCACTTTGCGTGTGTATGCATGCACGTGTACTTGGGCCTTGAGAATCTTCTTAGTTAATTACTCTCATCTCCCGTAGCTCACGTATGCATGTGTACAAAAAAAACCGTATGCATGCGTACACGGGCCTAGAGAATCATCTTAATTTTGCAGGATAAATGTTCAAAGGGGTTATAACATAGAACTATGTTGGACTTCGTCACCGTCCACACTATGAAAATTTTACTTTATTTTCACCTCAATGTGCCAATAAAATCTTGTGAAATTATGATATTTGTTAAAATATTACTACAAATATTGTGGTATTGATCTCACATGCTGAAGCATAGCAACAAAGTTTGATTGCGCGTATTCTAGGACATCATCTAGTATTTAGAAAAGGGCTTCCTGCTCTATGTCATTTAACTGAAACCACTGTCTTTTTTGTGTGTGACTAAACTGAAACCATTGTCTTTGCCTACATTGCCATAGAAATAAACTCTTTGCCTACAGAACCAGAAAAATAGAACTACCAAACTAGCTACAAATTACAAGAGTCATACATCATACCTTTCAAAAAAAGAGAGTCATACATCATATAGTGTATGAAGTTATTTTGACTACAGATCATCGTATCATGACATATGGTTAAAGAGAGCTTATAGTATTTATAATCATACAATTTCGTTAAACATGCTGCCATTGTTACACAAACAGGAGGTAAAATGGGGCCACATAAGCATGGTGGAAGCCGAACGGCGTCTCCTGGCGCACGCACTGTTGGACCACTCCAACGCCCGCTTCATCCTCCTGTCGGAGTCACACGTCCCACTCTTCGACTTCCCCACCGTCTACTCCTACCTCACCAACTCCACCAAGGTGTACATGGAGTCCTACGACGAGCCGGGCGGGACGGGCAGGGGCCGGTACAAGCGCGGCATGGCACCCGCCATCACCCCTTGGCAGTGGCGCAAGGGCTCGCAGTGGTTCGAGCTGGACCGTGCCCTTGCCGTCGACGTCGTTGCCGACGACGTCTACTTCCCGGTCTTCAAAAAGTTCTGCAAGCGCAACTGCTACGCCGACGAGCACTACCTTCCGACATTCCTCCATATCCGGCACCCTGAGGTGGCCGCCGGACGAACTGTGACGTGGGTTGACTGGTCCCATGGCGGGCCCCACCCGTCGAGGTTCACGAGGATGGAGGTCACGGTGGACTTCCTGCGGTGGCTCAGGGGCGGGACGACATGTGAGTACAATGGGAGGACGACCACCGTCTGCTTCCTGTTCGCGAGGAAGTTCCTGCCCAACTCGCTCACCCGCTTCTTGAGATTCGCGCCGAAGGTGATGGGCTTTGGCTGAAGGATTGATGCATATACGAGACTAGACAAAGAACAATTCAACTTTTAATTTCTTAGTAGGATACATTATCACACAATTCTTTGACTGATGTTCACGTTTCTGTAAAGCAGCTCTCTATACTATGTATACTCAAGGATGTACGTTCATTTTCTCTAATCCATCCTTTTTAGAATTCATTTTGTAATAGCCAATGTACATAACCGTCTCCACGAATTTGGGCCCTCGGGCAAAATGTAAAGTGGGGCTCTGGAAATTGAAAAAAAATCCATATGACTATAAATCATACCCTCTCTTAATAACATAACTTCAAAATGTGTTACTTCATACAATATTTATAAGTATATCAAATATTAATGCTAAAACAGTAAAGGTAGTACTAAACCAATAAATTGAGCTCCTGTCCTACCAGAAAACACAATCCGTCTCGAATCATTGTGAAGTATTTCTGGAAATGAAATATTCAATTATAACTCTGTAATAATCTTCTCCCACAGATCATTTGTGTGTGCCATTTTCACCAATCCATTGAGTATTTCTAGTAGGTGCTGTGGTGGATATCGGTTTGAGGTTGTATGTCTTCCTGTTGAAAGGATCGATATAGTTGACTAGAGGGGGGGGGGGTGAATAGGCAACTAACAATTTTTAACCTTTTCTTTACCAATTTAAACTTTGCAATAATAAAGGTTGTCTAGATGTGCAACTAGGTGGACAACCTATATGATGCAATCAACACAAGCACAAGAGCAAGCAAGGATAGAAACACAAATAAGCTTGCACAAGTAAAGGGATAAGATAACCAAGAGTGGAGCCGGTGGAGACGAGGATGTGTTACCAAGTTCCTTCCTTTTGAGGGAAGTACGTCTCCGTTAGAGCGGTGTGGAGGCACAATGCTCCCCAAGAAGCCACTAGGGCCACCGTAATCTCCTCACGCCCTCGCACAATGCAAGAGCCGTGATTCCACTATTGGTGCCCTTGAAGGCGGCGACCGAACCTTTACAAACAAGGTTGGGGCAATCTCCACAACTTAATTGGAGGCTCCCAACAACACCAATGAGCTTCACCACAATGGAATATGGCTCCACGGTTACCTCAACCGTCTAGGGTGCTCAAACACCCAAGAGTAACAAGATCCGCAAGGGATAAGTGGGGGAATCAAAAGTCTCTTGGTGGAAGTGTAGATCGGGCCCTTGTCACCCAATCCCGAGCAAATCAACAAATTTGATTGGCTAGGGAGAGAGATCGGGCCAAAATGGAGCTTGGAGCAACAATGGAGCTTAGAGATAGAAGAGGTGGCCAACTAGAGGTAGGGGACACACCTTTTATACTCGGAGAAAAGATCCAACCATTATCCTCTTGTTCAGCCCGCGACACGCGGTACTACCGCTCCGAAAACACGGCACAACCGCGCGGCCACGCGGTACTACCGTGGAGGGCCACGGTACTATCAAAGAAGCAGAAACTGGGATCGGCTCGACCGAGCGCGGATTACCGCAGCGCGCTGCATAATCACAACACCCTTGCGGTACTACCGCAATGCAGGCAAGCCCCAGCCTACGAAGAGCGCGGATGAAATAAATTACATCCGTGCCTACTTCCGCTGAAAAAGAACCAGTGCGAAAACCCGACGCGGTACTACCGCGCCCGAGGCGCGGTACTACCGTGGAGGCGCGGATGTAGAATTACATCCGCTCCTACAACCGCAGCGCCAGCAGTGCGGGGCATGAGGGCCACGGTACTACGGCTCCAAGAGAGCGGTACTACCGTGTCCACTCGCGGTACTACCGCGCAAGTTGTGCGGTACTACCGTGTGGGCGCGGATGTAAAAAATTACATCCACGCCTACTACCGTACCGGAGCAGCACAAGGCCTGGGAGTCGCGGTACTACGGCTCCAGGGGAGCGGTACTACCATGACCCCCAGCGGTACTACCGCTGGTGCTATGATACTACCGCTCCCTAGAGCAAGACTAAGCGCAAGAACAGCAGTAGCCGCCGGTTTTAAGCACAACTATGACAACGGAAGATGCTCCAAAGTGCAAGGAAAGGAAGGACAAGTGTACGTGTTGATTCCACCCAAACCTTTCCGACGCGGACCCCTCTTAATAGTACGGCTCTCCCACGACTCAAATCCACCAAAAGAAACGTAGAAACGACGCCGTCTTCAATAGTCTCCGAGGGGCATCGAATCGTCTCGTGCCTAGTGATGAAACATCTGATAAACTCAAGGCATACGATTAGTCCGTAAAAGTATCGTCATCAATCACCAAAACACTTACGGGATAAATATGCCCTTACACTTGTGATTTGTGTACTTTTTCTCGCATCTTAATGAAATGACGCACAATTCTCTCGCGCCATCGGTAAAAAGTAGAACTTGACATGACATGTCATAATTAGGCATATGACTACCTCCACCTCCGGCGGACCCTAACCTGGAAGAGCTTGGGTTCCTATGTCATTTCATTATGATAATAATATTAGTTTACACAATGGCGGTGTCAGGATCAAAAGTCTGTGATGTCAAATGCATGTGTTTTCACTAATTTTATAGGAAAAATACACGATTTCTACTTGTGTACAAAGGATTTGCCAAAAACCTGTCTAATCAATTGACCACACTCCTCTCGACGTGGCTCCGTCACTGAGTTTACAGAGGGAATGATCTAAACACTCTTATATTAGTTTACATAGGAAGTACAATAATGAATAAATGAATAATGAAAATATATCTAATGGTGGATATACTGATATTGATTGGTATTGTTTATCTTTATATTTCTGTATATATGCTTGGTCAAACTTAGAAAGCAATGGCCTTTTACTCAGTTTACATGCCATGTACTCCCTCCATCCAAAATAAGTGTCCCAACCTTACTACAAATTTGTAATAAAGTTATCATAAAGTTAAGACACTTATTTTGAGACGGAGAAAGTAGTAAGGTTTATTATTCTGTAAGAAGAATTACATAATGCAATTTGATGACAAAACCGAAAATGGAATAGTGTGGACGACAACTACAAGTAATTAACATGAAACGAAGCTTGTGTTTTCTTTTGCTACTCTATAGATCGGCAGGAAGCACCCAAAATGCTTTATTCGACACTGGAATATCATCTAATTTTTGCAACTCTATACAGGTTCTTCAAAAGATTGACCTGTTGAATCAAGTGCCTTTGCCATGCAAAAAAAATGCCGAAGAATCAAGTGCCTTTAAAAGTACACTTTCCACATTATTGATTCATGGTCAAGTTTTTTTTTTTTTGCGAGTGAATGGTCAATTTGTTATGGGTGTGCTACTGTTCTTCATATACAAAGCCCTTTTGAAATACCTTCTTTTTGAACCTTTAGAAAATACGTGCTAGCTATCCCTAGTTTTGTTTAACCAGCATTCCCCCCAAAAGGAGAGATCCGCTGCTTACTGCTCACGGAAACATCCGACCATATGGTCAAGTCGTCCGCCTATCTTTCTGATCTCATTCGTTTTCCGATCGCATAAAAAGTCATGAGATCAAAAAGAAATGTTAGTATTTGGTTAGGAGTAAGATAAAAAAGACATAGAAAATAGAAAATTGGTGGTAAGGCAAAAGGCATAACGAAACAGATGTTTGCCACTGACCTTTTTGTGCAATCGTATCTAAAAGCTGAAGAAACGAAAAAGGAAATAAAAAGTTAATGTCTAAGCCCAGGTTCGAACTGGGGACCTTTAGTGTGTGAGACTAACGTGATAACCAACTACACCACCCAGACATGTTGGTTTTTGCTTTGGACTCATCTTATTTATCCATTGTATTGTACAACCCACTACCGGTACCCATTCTCTGTTTCTAGAAAAGCTACTATTTCATCTCTGATTGCTCACAATGATATATCGCTAATTAGGTACTATTTGATCGGCTAATTATTGTGTTTGTCCTTCAGCGGTGTAGTTTCCTCCAAAGAACACAACTTGGCAAATTTGGCACGTGGCATCTGTCCAAGAAGACACACATCTGAACCAATGCTGACATGGGTAGAAACGTTAGGACTCCGATGTTCTTGTGCCCCACATCCACGTCCACATGGCTCTTCACGCCTACGCTACACATATATCATCGCCCACTCGTGTGGAACCAGCTCACAATAAGAGCTCAATTGTCAGCAACAAGAAGCGGGGGTGGGCAGCTGCAGAAATCCGTGCGGCATGGAGAAGAAGAAGAAGAAGAAGACGACGGGCTGCTTTGCGCCAATCTTCGCCGCGTCGTCCCTCCGTTAAGCAGCAGCCAGCGACGCCGACGATGCCGCCAGAGCCGGTTCAGCTTCTCTTTCGCGGACCGTAACCAGCGGAGAGCATCATCGACCCGGCCGCCTCGGTCGTGGCCGGGAAGGACGGCCGGCGGCAGCAGATCACCGTCATCGTCGGCACCATCTTCGGGAGCCGCAGCGGCAGCGTGACCTTCTGCGTGCAGCGCGACCCGCCCGTGCCGCCACCGTTCCTCTTCGAGCTCTCCGTGCCCATGCAGTCCCTCGCCGCCGAGATGGCGTCCGGCCTTCTCCGCATCGCGCTCGAGTGCCACCGCTCGAGCGGGAGGTCGTCCGCATCCGGTGCGGCCGGCGAGGCTCTGATACCAATTGAAAGGATCGATATAGTTGACTAGAGGGGGGGGGGTGAATAGGCAACTAACTATTTTAACCTTTTCTTTACCAATTTAAACTTCGCAATAATAAAGGTTGTCTAGATGTGCAACTAGGTGGACAACCTATATGATGCAATCAACACAAGCACAAGAGCAAGCAAGGATAGAAACACAAATAAGCTTGCACAAGTAAAGGGATAAGATAACCAAGAGTGGAGCCGGTGGAGACGAGGATGTGTTACGAAGTTCCTTCCTTTTGAGGGGAAGTACGTCTCCGTTAGAGCGGTGTGGAGGCACAATGCTCCCAAGAAGCCACTAGGGCCACCGTAATCTCCTCACGCCCTCGCACAATGCAAGAGCCGTGATTCCACTATTGGTGCCCTTGAAGGCGGCGACCGAACCTTTACAAACAAGGTTGGGGCAATCTCCACAACTTAATTGGAGGCTCCCAACAACACCACGAAGCTTCACCATAATGGAATATGGCTCCACGGTGACCTCAACCGTCTAGGGTGCTCAAACACCCAAGAGTAACAAGATCCGCAAGGGATAAGTGGGGGGAATCAAAAGGTGGAAGTGTAGATCGGGCCCTTGTCACCCAATCCCGAGCAAATCAACAAGTTTGATTGGCTAGGGAGAGAGATCGGGCCAAAATGGAGCTTGGAGCAACAATGGAGCTTAGAGATAGAAGAGGTGGTCAACTAGAGGTAGGAGACACGCCTTTTATACTCGGAGAAAAGATCCAACCGTTATCCTCTTGTTCAGCCTGCGACACGCGGTACTATCATACATGCCACGCAGTACTACCGTGGAGGGCCACAAGATTACCATGTAAAGAAGCAGAGCTCGATCTGCTCGATCGAGCGCAAGATTACCGCAGCGCGCAGTACTACCGCATAAGCGAGCAAGCCCCACCTAAGAGCGCGGATGAAATAAATTACATCCGTGCCTACTTCCGCTGAAAAAGAACCAGTGCGAAAACCCGACGGGGTACTACCGCGCCCGAGGCGCGGTACTACCGTGGGGGCGCGGATGTAGAATTACATCCACTCCTACAACCGCGGCGCAACGGTACGGGGCATGAGGGCCACGGTACTACGGCTCCAAGAGAGCGGTACTACTGTGTCCACTCGCGGTACTACCGTGCAAGATGTGCGGTACTACCTTGTGGGCGCGGATGTAATTTTACATCCGCGCCTACTACCGTACCGGAGCAGCACAAGGCCTGGGAGTCGCGGTACTACGGCTCCAGGGGAGCGGTACTACCGTGACCCCCAGCGGTACTACAGCTTGCGGTACTACCGCTCCCTAGAGCAAGATTACCGCAAGAACAGCGAGTCACGGTTTTAAGCACAACTATGACAACGGGAAGATGCTTCAAAGTGCAAGGAAAGGAAGGACAAGTGTACGTGTTGATTCCACCCAAACCTTTCCGACGCGGACCCCCACTTAATAGTACGGCTCTCCTACGACTCAAATCCACTAAAAAGAAACGTAGAACGACGCCGTCTTCAATAGTCTCCGAGGGGCATCGAATCGTCTCGTGCCTAGTGATGAAACATCTGAGAAACTCAAGGTATACGATTAGTCCGCAAAAGTATCGTCATCAATAACCAAAACACTTACGGGATAAATATGCCCTTACAAAATCTCCCCCTTTTGGTGGATTGATGACAATACGGGATTTGCACAAAGATACGATAATATTGAGCAAGGGCAAACCCCTCCTCTCCAAAATATAGACGGGCTCCCCCTAGATGTGTGCACTCTGGATGAATGCTTTGGACTGCATAGCACACATACTAGGATCACCACTCCCCCTATATTTTAGAGACAAAGGCCCGAAGAATAACATCTAAGCAACATATAGCACAATATAACATAAGCTCGCTAAGATAGATAGAGTGCATATGTCTTACACCATATGAAGGAAAAGCAACTAAAACGAGGTTCAAACGAGGTTCAACCGAGAACGCAATAAACACATCAAACACGAACACGACACAAGACTCGCAAATCCCTACACTCTCTCCCCCTTTGGCATCGAGATGCCAAAAAGGCAGAGAGGACACCTACACACAAGCGGTGGCTCAAGCAGCAGGGAACTCATCCCAACCCTCTCCGTCAGACTCCTCGGCAGCAGGGATGGACTCCTCGACGTCCTCCTCGAATCAGTCCACCTGTAGCCTTGCTTCTCCATCCACTCGGCCTCTGGGTGATGCGCTCCTCGCACCCGCCGGACACATCCTCACCATAGAGCTGCAAGATCTTCCTGTCCAGCGGCGACTCTCCTTAGATGCCACGTGAGTCCTGTCGCCCCTTGGCTTGCATGCGTAAAAGAGTCTTCATCTTGTCCTTCAAATTTTCTTGGCCCATGAAGGCATAGAGGAGCTCTGGGAAGGCTTAGCGAGATCGCCCTCAAAGAACATTCTCGGCGCCAAAGATCTTCCTCATCAACAGCAGCCCTAGCAGCAGACGCCTCGGCACGAGTAGTAGTGTTGGCCCAGTTGGGTTTGACACGCAGACAGATGGGATCATGGCGAATCCAGTCAGGGGCAAGGAACTCCTCACCAGGGAACATCTTCTCCCAAGTCCTCGAGATCAGCAGAAACAGATAGGGCCCGTAGATAGGCACTTTGCGGTTGAACACCGCAAACCGAAGCTCACACCACATGATGTGTGAGACATCAAGTGGCTGAGTCTGAGACAAACGAGCCTCCTCGCAGATGAGCATCATATCCACCATATAGGCATGGACCTTGTCCTTGTCACCAATGCGAGGGAACAAAGAGTTGCGGAAGATGCGGTACATGATATCCAGAAAAGAGTTGAGCACCAACCCTATCTTGCCACTTGGAAGCGTCTTTTCAACATAGTACGGAGCAAGCCTGTCCTTGTTGGCAGAATCAGAGTTGGCATGGGGGCGAACACCCACTGGAGTGTCGAGCCCGTCATCAGGTACTTGGAGCAAATCCATGAACTCCTTCCAGGTAGCAGTCAGCTTACGGACATTGGACATCCAGGTCATCCTCCTCTCCTCATCAGAGTGAAAGTAAACTGAAGCAAAGAACTGACAGATAAGCTCAGGATCATAGTCAAGGTGAAAAGATATCACATGCTCAATGCCAAACTGCTCCACCAAGTCCAGAGCCTCTCTAAAGTAGGCACGGAACTTGTCCTTCCTCAAGTGATGCATGTCAATCCATTTCACATCCACATAGGTATTCTTCTTGTTCTTGATGACATCCAGATAGATGTTGGTTTGTTGCTTGTTCCAAAACAGCTCACAACCCCTGACAGAAGAACGAGGGGTCACATACGGGTGAATCTGCCTGAGACGGACGTAGTCAGATTGGGGCATCTCATCCATGCCCTTGGCGGGCTCCTTGAACTTGTTAGCAGTAGTCTTGACATTGTGCTTGGGGGCAAAGGAGCCCTCTGGTGCGTCACCTGGGTTGCGCAGACGCTTGGAGCCAGTGTCACGACTGGGATTGGAACGGCGAGAGCCACCACCTGAGACACACACGCAAAACACCAACGAATGCGAAGAGGATCAATGCAAAGACCACAACAAAGCACAAGAAACACATAGGAAAAATACGTGAAGGTTGGCCAGCGTTAGATGTGAGCCACGGTAGGACTGCCAGTGTCTGCGGTACTAAAAAATTAGTACTGCTCCAAGTCGCGGTAGTACCGTGCTAGGCCACGGTAGTACCGTGGTTGGAGCAGTAGTAAGGTTTTAGTGCCGCAGTGTGCGCGGTAGTACCGCGCCAGAGGGGCGGTAGTACCGTGCAAGCGGTAGTACCGCGCCCGACGGGCGGTAGTACCGCGTCGAATCGAGCAGCAGCTTGAATCTGAAAAGACCCACAAACAATGGCGATTACTACGGTGATCAGATCTCGCGCAAGACAACAAAACAAGTATGATTCCTATGCAAGGCTACTCTCCATCATCCTATTCTTGCAAAGAGAAGGCCTACGAATATCTAGAACATCCAAGTCTTCCCCAACAACCTAAAGACAAAGAACGCAATAAAACGAGAAGGGATTGGGGAAAAACCTGGGTCCATAGCAAGAGCACGAGGTGGGGAAGGATCCACCAGACGGAATCACGGGAGGGCAGCCGGAGGAGGAGATCCGGCGACGAACGCCGGCTCCTATCTTGAGCGGGAGAGAGAGATGAGACGACGTGGAGGAACTGCGAATGGGTATGGGGGAGTTAGAACTCCCCCTGCCCGTCCTTATCCCCACGCGCCCAAGTCGGCGCGGTAGTATGAGGTCATCGCGTAGTACCGCTCGGGCGGAAGTACCGCACCGGAGCGGTAGTACCGCTCACCCAGGCGGCAGTAAAAAATTACTGCCGCTTGGGAGCAGTAGTACCGTGCTCCCACATGCGCTAGTACCGTGGCTGGCCGCGGTAGTACCGCGAGCTCAAGACATCCCCGGTTTCAACACAAAAGAGAAGGTCTTTGCACGGAAACTTTTCACACAAAGGAAGCCACAAGCACACGCACAACCCAAAGACAGAAAGACAACAAGAGAACACCAAGCGACACAACCTCTCAAAAGGAGAGGGCGGTGGCCGAAGCCACCTATGTTTGAGTTAGATGGTATGGCACCGTGAAGAATTATCCTTGGGCCCATGACCAAAACTCGTCTTTGAATCACAAGTACCATCAAAAATGGCTAATGTGAAAGAGTTGATCTATTTATGCATGAAGGGGGGAGGGAGAGTTCATTGAGAGAACAACACTCCCCCTTTGTCCATGCCTACACCTAAACTAGACAACAAGTTGAGTATGGTGGGGGGTGCACGGGTTCAAGTCACATTGCTCAAATCAATGATATTTAGCTCATGCCTTAACTCATGAAATCTTGCTTCATCCAAGGGCTTCGTGAAAATATCTGCAAGGTTATCATGAGTGTTGACATACTTGAGCTTGATCTCCCTCGCCTAATGTGATCCCGGATGAAGTGATACCGAATCTCAATGTGCTTCGTCTTGAAGTGTTGCACCGGGTTGAGAGAAATCTTGATGGCACTTTCATTATCACACCAAAGAGGCACTTTGTCACAAATGACACCGTACTCCTTTAAAGTTTGCCTCATCCATAGGAGTTGATCACAACAACTACCGGCCGCCACATATTCCGCTTGATTGGGACGAGAGAGACACACAACTTTGCTTCTTGGAAGACCAACTTACCAAGGAGCAACCAAGAAATTGGCACCGTCTCGAAGTGGACTTCCTATCCACTTTGTCTCCCGCCCAATCGGAATCCGTAAATCCTTCAAGCTTGAAGTTTGCTCCTCTTGGGTACCATAAGCCAAAGTTTGGGGTATGAGCCAAATATCTAAAGATTCGCTTGACCGCTACATAGTGGCTTTCCTTCGGTGCAGCTTGAAACCGTGCACACATTCCCACACTCAACATGATATCCGGTCTAGATGCACAAAGGTAAAGCAAGGAGCCAATCATGGAGCGATATACCTTTTGATCCACCGCTTTACCATTGGGATCAATGTCAAGTTGGCACTTGGTAGGCATTGGTGTAGTAGCCGGCTTGACATCACTTAGCTTGAATCTTTTGAGCATGTCTTGAGTGTATTTGGCTTGGTTGATGAAGGTTCCTTCTCTTCTTTGTTTGATATCGAAACCAAGGAAGAACTTCAACTCTCCCATAGAAGACATCTTGAACTTGGAGGTCATGAGAGCGGCAAATTCCTCATTGAAAGCTTTGTTAGGGGAACCAAAGATAATATCATCAACATATAGTTGGCATACAAACAACTCCCCATTGACCTTCTTAGTAAAAAGAGTGGGGTCGATTTGTCCTACTTCAAAACCACGATCTTGTAACAACTCGGTAAGGTGGTCATACCACGCACGTGGGGCTTGTTTAAGGCCATAGAGTGCCTTATCGAGTTGATACACATGATCCGGGAAATAGGGGTCCTCGAACCCGGGGGGTTGCTTGACATAGACCAACTCATTAATAGGACCATTAAGAAAAGCACTTTTCACATCCATTTGTTGCAACTTAAAGTTGTGATGGGCAGCATAAGCAATCAACAAACGAATGGATTCAAGGCGAACAACGGGAGCAAAGGTTTCACCGTAGTCGATACCCTCGACTTGGGAGTAGCCTTGTGCTACCAATCTTGCCTTGTTGCGAATGATGTTCCCATGAGCATCTTGCTTGTTCTTGAAGATCCACTTGGTTCCAATGACGTTGTGGTTCCCCGATGGCCTTGGCACCAATCTCCACACCTTGTTGTACTCGAAATTGTTGATCTCTTCATGCATGGCATTGAGCCAATCCGAGTCTTCGAGCGCCTCATATACCTTTTGGGGTTCAACATAGGAGACAAACGCGTGATGTTCACAATAGTTTGCCAATTGTCTACGAGTGCTTACCCCTTTCATTAGGCTTCCAACCACATTCTCCATGAGATGGCCTTTGGTAGTAAGTTTGGATGCAATCTTGGCGGCACGACGCTCTAATTCTTCCTCGGAGGTGAGATGAGGAGGAGTCACTTGATCATCTTGAGCGCCGTCTTGAACATGTTCTTGATCTTGAGCATGCTCGGGGAAGATAACTTGACCTTGGGCATCATTTGGTGTATCACCATCGTCTTGAGCACGATCTTGCCCTTGGTCTTGTTCATGAGGTTGAGGGCCTTCACTTTGTTCTTCGGAAGCGAGTGGGCCTTGAGTTGGTGATGGCTCCACTTGAGTGGAGCATTGTCCTTCTCCTTCGCCACAAGGGGTTCCTCAATGGGTAGGATAAAACCAACACCCATTCTTCTTATGGCTTGAGGAGGAATTTCATCACCTACATCACAAGAGCCACTTTGCTCCACTTGGGAGCCGTTATTCTCATCAAACTCCACGTTACATGTCTCCTCAATAAGTCCCGTGGATTTATTGAGGACACGGTAAGCATGAGAGTTTGTAGCATAACCAACAAATATGCCCTCATAGGCTCTAGCTTCAAATTTAGACAAACGAACACCTTTCTTGAGAATGAAACACTTACACCCGAACACCCGGAAATACTTGAGATTGGGCTTGTTACCGGTGAGTATCTCATAAGGAGTCTTGTTCAAGCCTTTGCGGAGATAGAGCCGATTGGATGCATGACATGCGGTGTTGATGGCTTCGGCCCAAAAGTTGTATGGGGACTTGAACTCCGCCATCATGGTCCTTGCCGCATCCATCAACGTCCGGTTCTTCCTCTCATAACACCATTTTGTTGAGGGGTATATGGTGCCGAATATTGATGCTTGATCCCCTCTTCACTAAGAAACTCATCCAAGGTGTAGTTCTTGAACTCGGTGTCATTGTCACTTCTTATTGTCAAGATCTTTGCATTATGTTGATGTTGAGCTTCATTTGCAAAGTCGATAACAGTTTGTTGAGTCTCACTCTTCCTCTTGAAGAAGTATACCCAAGTGTATCTTGAATAATCATCCACAATCACCAAGCAATACTTTCTACCCCAAGACTATCAAAGGATGGAGGTCCAAAGAGGTCCATGTGCAGGAGCTCCAAGGGTCTCTTCGAGTAGATGATAGTCGTGGGGAGGTGAGCCGTTCATGAAGCTTTTCGCTCGATACAAGCACTTTGCAAGCACGATCTTTGGCAAAGCTAACATTTGTTAGTCCACGGACATGGTCCCCTTGAGAAGACTTTGCAAAGATCCCATATTGACGTGGGCTAAACGGCGATGCCAAAGCCATCCCACGCCAACTTTAGCCATTAGGCATGTCGCGGTCTTAGTGGGTCGCTTGAAAAGTCTATCACATAGAGACCGTTCTCGACATGCCCAACAAAGGCTACTTTAAGAGTCTTGCTCCACAAGAGGGCCACGGTATCAATGTCAAAGAAGGTGGCAAAGCCCATGAGTGCAAGTTGACGAACGGAAAGCAAATTGTATGCAAGGGACTCAACAAGCATGACTTTCTCGATCGTTAGATCATGAGAAACGACAACCTTGCCAAGACCCAATACCTTAGAATGTGAGGCATCACCCCACTCGACATTGGTGGGCATAGATGGGATCCTTTGCACGTCCACCACCATGTCCTTGCTCCCGGTCATATGATTTGTTGCTCCACTATCGAGAAACCATGATCCCCACCCAAGCAAACCCCTACAAGAGATCAATGCTTGGTTTTAGGTACCCATTTGGTAATGGGTCCTTTGATGTTAGTAACGAGGGTCTTAGGAACCCAAATAGACCATTCAATGTACTCATAAGAAGAACCAACAAATTTAGCATAAACATGCCCATCACTAGCACGGCACAACACATATGAGGGGTTAAAATCGCCGGCTATGTTCAAGGGGATGACGTTGTCCTTCTTGGCATTGCCACCCTTTGCACGGTTCTTCTTCTTCTTGGAAGCACCCTCTCCCTCCCTCACAAAAGTTTGCTTGAGAGGAGGAGGTTGCTTGGTCTTGTCATTCTTCTTCTTGCTCTTGGGCTTGGGCGCCAACCCAATCCCTCCTTGGCCACAACTTCCTTTTGATTACTCAAAAGGTCGTTAAGGTTCTTCTCACCTTGTATGCATGTGACAAGGCCCTTTTCAAGTTGCACCTTCAACTTAGCATTCTCCTCAACAAGGTGCACATGCTCACAACAAGGGTTAGTAGCATTTGCATTATCAATCAATATCATATGAGGAAAGGTGGCTTTCTCCTTGGTTAGCTTCACTTGGAGTTGATCACGAGACTCTTTGAGACTAGCATGAGCACCCTTCAAGACTTTGTGAGCCTTGTCGAGAATGTCAAAGTCCTCGTTGAGTCTAGCAAGATCAACTCCAAGCTTTGCCTTCTCGGAGCTAAGCACACGAGACACAACAAGAGCATGATCAAGGTCTTTCTTTAATTTAGCATGATCATCGTTGTATGACTCCTCAAGAGCCAAACGAAGACCACGCTCTTCCTCAAGAGCATTGGAAAGATCCGAAATCTCATCGGCATAGTCACGACTATGCCCTTCCATCTTAGAGATGGTTTCTTCATGAGCCTCGATCATGACATTGGCTTCACCAAGTTGTTCCAAGAGAACAACAAGTGCTTCTTGGATTTGCCCTTGAGTTTACCCATAAAGATCTCAAACTCATTCTCCTCCACATTAGTCCCCTCATGTTCATCAATGCAATCCGTCAAAGAAGAATGATGGATGATGGTAGTTTTGATGTTGGGGGTTACCTTGTTGGTGGCTTTAGCCATGAGGCACTTGGCGGTGATGCTTTCATTGGGTGAATCGAAGAGAGACACCGAGGAGTCGCTGCAATGGCAACGGAGGCCATGGCAACCGACTCACCATCTCCATCATCATCATCATCCTCATTGTACTCTTCTTGAACCACCAAAGCTTTGTGAGGAGCCTTCTTGGTGAAGTTGCTCTTGTTTGGGAAAGACTTGGCCTTGTCCTTACGGATGAGCTTGCCACCATTGTCTTCCCTCTTCTCATACGGGCACTCCGCAACAAAGTGACTCACATTGCCACAATTGAAACAAGTCCTCACTCGTTGCTTGCCCTTAGTGCCACTTGAGTTGCTCTTGTTGTAGTTGGGCCTTGAGTTCTTCTTGCTCCAAAATTGCCTTGAAGCAAGGGCCATGTGTTCATGATAGTCATACTTTGTATCTTCGAGGTTGCTCTCTTCTTCTTCCTCCTCTCCATCTTCTTCGACACAAATCTTGGCCTTCAAAGCGAGGTTGGGCTTCTTTGCTCTTTGGGAGCGAAACACCGCATTGTCGGCGGTCTTGTCCAATATGCTCATAGCCACAAACTCATCCAACACATCACTTGAGGACAGGGTGTGAAAGTCCGGCCGTTGACGGATGACGGAGGACATGGCTTTGTGGTAGGGCATCATTGCCTTGAGGAATTTGCGCTTGATCCAGTTGTCATCCGTGTCCTTACTTCCATGATCCCGAAGGGAGATTGCAAGCTTGGTTACTCTCCGATAGAACTCACGAGGTTCTTCTTCTTCTTTCATTGCAAACTCATCGGCTTCATCTTGGACCACTTCATAATTGGAACGTTGAATGCTTGCGCTTCCTCGATAAAGGGAAACCACCTTGAGCCAAGCATCTTTGGCAAGGGAGTAGGGCCGAGACGAGGGAGGTCTTCGGAAGGATTGCTTCTTGGATGATGAAGAGAGCATTCTCATTGAATTGATGGTCCACGACTTCTCTTGGAGAAAAGTTGCTCGGATCATGCGGATAGAAACCTTCTTCAATGATTCTCCAAAGGTTAGTGTTCACATGATTTAAATGACGCTTAAAACGATAAACCCAAGAATCAAAATCCTCCTTTTATCAATCTTAGGTGGTGGACCGCATGATTCAAATGAGTGGAAGGAATCGGTCCACCATAAACGGGAGGAGGTTGCACATGGGCAAAGATGCGGTGCCATTCTTACTACTAGACGAGGGGCTTTCTCACTAGTAGCTTCCCCTTATCGGAGTTAGCATCCGCTCCCGTGTTGGCGGGATCACCCACTTTCACGGGTGCGGTGGAAAGTTTAAGCCCTTCTAGGAATTCCTTAAACATGTCCTTGACCTCGGTCGTCATGGAGGTTTTCAATGTGTCCAACGCCACATTGAATTCCTCATGAGAGATCGAGGTACCCCATCTCCGTAGATGATATCGGATTCGCACCGAGTGCTCCCCACATCATTTACGACGTCAACCATACTCTTCGGACGGTAAAGTCCTTAAAAAGAGACGAGGCTCTGATACCAATTGAAAGGATCGATATAGTTGACTAGAGGGGGGGGGGGGTGAATAGGCAACTAACTATTTTAACCTTTTCTTTACCAATTTAAACTTCGCAATAATAAAGGTTGTCTAGATGTGCAACTAGGTGGACAACCTATATGATGCAATCAACACAAGCACAAGAGCAAGCAAGGATAGAAACACAAATAAGCTTGCACAAGTAAAGGGATAAGATAACCAAGAGTGGAGCCGGTGGAGACGAGGATGTGTTACCAAGTTCCTTCCTTTTGAGGGGAAGTACGTCTCCGTTAGAGCGGTGTGGAGGCACAATGCTCCCCAAGAAGCCACTAGGGCCACCGTAATCTCCTCACGCCTCGCACAATGCAAGAGCCGTGATTCCACTATTGGTGCCCTTGAAGGCGGCATCAACATTTACAAACAAGGTTGGGGCAATCTCCACAACATAATTGGAGTCTCCCAACACCACCACCAAGCTTCACCACAATGGAATATGGCTCCACGGTTACCTCAACCGTCTAGGGTGCTCAAACACCCAAGAGTAACAAGATCCGCAAGGGATAAGTGGGGGGAATCAAAAGTCTCTTGGTGGAAGTGTAGATCGGGCCCTTGTCACCCAATCCCGAGCAAATCAACAAATTTGATTGGCTAGGGAGAGAGATCGGGCCAAAATGGAGCTTGGAGCAACAATGGAGCTTAGAGATAGAAGAGGTGGTCAACTAGAGGTAGGGGACACACCTTTTATACTCGGAGAAAAGATCCAACCGTTATCCTCTTGTTCAGCCATGACACGCCATACTACCGCTCGAAACACGGCACAACCGCTGCTGCCACGCGGTACTACTGCGGAGGGCCACGGTACTACCGCTGAAGCAGAGCTCGACTGGCCTCGACCGAAAGCGAAGATTACTGCAGCGCTGTACAATCACAAACCCTTGCGGTACTACCGCAATGCAGGCAAGCCCCAGCCTACGAAGAGCGCGGATGAAATAAATTACATCCGTGCCTACTTCCGCTGAAAAAGAACCAGTGCGAAAACCCGACGCGGTACTACCGCGCCCGAGGCGCGGTACTACCGTGGAGGCGCGGATGTAGAATTACATCCGCTCCTACAACCGCGGCGCAACGGTACGGGGCATGAGGGCCACGGTACTACGGCTCCAAGAGAGCGGTACTACCGTGTCCACTCGCGGTACTACCGCGCAAGATGTGCGGTACTACCGTGTGGGCGCGGATGTAAAAAATTACATCCGCGCCTACTACCGTACCGGAGCAGCACAAGGCCTGGGAGTCGCGGTACTACGGCTCCAGGGGAGCGGTACTACCATGACCCCCAGCGGTACTACCGCTGGTGCTTGCGGTACTACCGCTCCCTAGAGCAGTACTAGCGCAAGAACAGCAGTAGCCGCCGGTTTTAAGCACAACTATGACAACGGGAAGATGCTCCAAAGTGCAAGGAAAGGAAGGACAAGTGTACGTGTTGATTCCGCCCAAACCTTTCCGGACGCGACCCCTCTTAATAGTACGGCTCTCCTACGACTCAAATCCACCAAAAAGAAACGTAGAACGACGCCGTCTTCAATAGTCTCCGAGGGGCATCGAATCGTCTCGTGCCTAGTGATGAAACATCTGATAAACTCAAGGCATACGATTAGTCCGTAAAAGTATCGTCATCAATCACCAAAACACTTACGGGATAAATATGCCCTTACACCTGTGATTTGTGTACTTTTTCTCGCATCTTAATGAAATGACGCACAATTCTCTCGCGCCATCGGTAAAAAGTAGAACTTGACATGACATGTCATAATTAGGCATATGACTACCTCCACCTCCGGCGGACCCTAACCTGGAAGAGCTTGGGTTCCTATGTCATTTCATTATGATAATAATATTAGTTTACACAATGGCGGTGTCAGGATCAAAAGTCTGTGATGTCAAATGCATGTGTTTTCACTAATTTTATAGGAAAAATACACGATTTCTACTTGTGTACAAAGGATTTGCCAAAAACCTGTCTAATCAATTGACCACACTCCTCTCGACGTGGCTCCGTCACTGAGTTTACAGAGGGAATGATCTAAACACTCTTATATTAGTTTACATAGGAAGTACAATAATGAATAAATGAATAATGAAAATATATCTAATGGTGGATATACTGATATTGATTGGTATTGTTTATCTTTATATTTCTGTATATATGCTTGGTCAAACTTAGAAAGCAATGGCCTTTTACTCAGTTTACATGCCATGTACTCCCTCCATCCAAAATAAGTGTCCCAACCTTACTACAAATTTGTAATAAAGTTATCATAAAGTTAAGACACTTATTTTGAGACGGAGAAAGTAGTAAGGTTTATTATTCTGTAAGAAGAATTACATAATGCAATTTGATGACAAAACCGAAAATGGAATAGTGTGGACGACAACTACAAGTAATTAACATGAAACGAAGCTTGTGTTTTCTTTTGCTACTCTATAGATCGGCAGGAAGCACCCAAAATGCTTTATTCGACACTGGAATATCATCTAATTTTTGCAACTCTATACAGGTTCTTCAAAAGATTGACCTGTTGAATCAAGTGCCTTTGCCATGCAAAAAAAATGCCGAAGAATCAAGTGCCTTTAAAAGTACACTTTCCACATTATTGATTCATGGTCAAGTTTTTTTTTTTTGCGAGTGAATGGTCAATTTGTTATGGGTGTGCTACTGTTCTTCATATACAAAGCCCTTTTGAAATACCTTCTTTTTGAACCTTTAGAAAATACCTGCTAGCTATCCCTAGTTTTGTTTAACCAGCATTCCCCCCAAAAGGAGAGATCCGCTGCTTACTGCTCACGGAAACATCCGACCATATGGTCAAGTCGTCCGCCTATCTTTCTGATCTCATTCGTTTTCCGATCGCATAAAAAGTCATGAGATCAAAAAAGAAATGTTAGTATTTGGTTAGGAGTAAGATAAAAAAAAAGACATAGAAAATAGAAAATTGGTGGTAAGGCAAAAGGCATAACGAAACAGATGTTTGCCACTGACCTTTTTGTGCAATCGTATCTAAAAGCTGAAGAAACGAAAAAGGAAATAAAAAGTTAATGTCTAAGCCCAGGTTCGAACTGGGGACCTTTAGTGTGTGAGACTAACGTGATAACCAACTACACCACCCAGACATGTTGGTTTTTGCTTTGGACTCATCTTATTTATCCATTGTATTGTACAACCCACTACCGGTACCCATTCTCTGTTTCTAGAAAAGCTACTATTTCATCTCTGATTGCTCACAATGATATATCGCTAATTAGGTACTATTTGATCGGCTAATTATTGTGTTTGTCCTTCAGCGGTGTAGTTTCCTCCAAAGAACACAACTTGGCAAATTTGGCACGTGGCATCTGTCCAAGAAGACACACATCTGAACCAATGCTGACATGGGTAGAAACGTTAGGACTCCGATGTTCTTGTGCCCCACATCCACGTCCACATGGCTCTTCACGCCTACGCTACACATATATCATCGCCCACTCGTGTGGAACCAGCTCACAATAAGAGCTCAATTGTCAGCAACAAGAAGCGGGGGTGGGCAGCTGCAGAAATCCGTGCGGCATGGAGAAGAAGAAGAAGAAGAAGACGACGGGCTGCTTTGCGCCAATCTTCGCCGCATGCGTCCCCTCCGTTAAGCAGCAGCCCGGCGACGCCGACGATGCCGCCAGGAGCCGGTTCAGCTTCTCTTTCGCGGACCAGAACCAGCCGGAGAGCATCATCGACCCGGCCGCCTCGGTCGTGGCCAGGAAGGACGGCCGGCAGCAGCAGCACTGCGCCGTCATCGTCGGCACCATCTTCGGGAGCCGCAGCGGCCGCGTGACCTTCTGCGTGCAGCGCGACCCCGCCGTGCCGCCACCGTTCCTCTTCGAGCTCTCCGTGCCCATGCAGTCCCTCGCCGCCGAGATGGCGTCCGGCCTTCTCCGCATCGCGCTCGAGTGCCACCGCTCGAGCGGGAGGTCGTCCGCATCCGGTGCGGCCGGCGAAAATGCTGCTGCTGCCGGCGGCAGCTCCCGCCCGAGAAACGTCTGGACGGCGTCCTGCAATGGCCGGGACGCGGGACATGCCGTGCGGCGGCCGCCTACGGAGTGGGAGCGGGGCGTGCTGGAGAGCATGCGGACGATGACGGCCGGCGTCGGGGCGCTGCCGGCCGCGGAGGCGCAAGAAGGGATCAACGAGGAGGTGATGTATATGAGGGCGACGTACGAGAGGGTGGTGGGCTCCAAGGACGCGGTGTCGTACCATCTCATCAGCCCACGCACAGCCGGCGATAGCCCGCCGCAGGAGCTCAGCCTCTTCCTGCTGAGAACCAGAGGCGATTGAGAATTTGAGATTCACTTCCTGTACGCGCGGTGATATTCATTGACATGCGTGTAACGTGCGTGTGCTACATGTTATATGGAACCGTGATTGAAGTTGGAGCCTTGGGCTTGGGGGAGTTGAGGGTAAACTGTGTTGTGGCGATGTACGTACTAATGTGTAGTCGCATAGTTTGTGTAAGATCTTTGTATATACTCCCTCCGTCCCAAAATTTTTGTACATACATCCGTATCTAGACAAATGTAAGACAAAAATTTTGAGACGAAGGAAGCATATAAAAGGGAATATATTCGCCTTGTTGGACGGTTGTCTTGTATGTTATGCTCATGCATCCTTTTTTTAGAAATATATATATAATGATAAGCATTGCATTTAAAAGTCGAATAGCGTTGTCCAGTAAATCTTTTCCGATACCATAGGGACCATTACATTGAACCAGAAGTGAAACGCGTCACTACTCCATAAACTCTGATTGCATGATTTAGGGTAACAACTCAAGAAGTGGTCAGATTTAGTACATAAACTCATTTATTTGATGAAATAAGGCCAAAATTGATCTGAGCAAGAAAAAACCGGCCACGTGGATGCCATGTCATCGTTTCTTTCACCACTCATGTAGTAACTATTTTCACAGGGACCTATTTGAAAAGACCTTTTTTTCTCAGAAACCATGCTGATGGTGTTTGAAGGGAAAAATTATAAAAACCTTGCGTTGCGTATGACTCGAACCCAGGCCGTTTTGGTAGTTGGCAAGGCCTTACCGACCACTGAGACAACAAGAACATTGCGTAGCGCTCCCTCGTCCCAAAATGTACGATCTTTTTTGACACAGTGTCAAAAAGGATCATATATTTTGGGACGGAAAGAGTATTTTGCTGCTCAATTACATATCTATAGAATCTGGGATTAAAAAAAACTTGTGTCCCGTAGGAGTTGATCCCACGACATTTCGTTTAGCAATCATGTTCCTGCCAATAAAACAAGAAGTTGTTCATGTACTAGTATGCGGCCCACTTTATATATTCACGCAGATTCAATAGTGAAATATGTACTCCTCTGATTGTTTTTATAAGACGTTCCAGACAGCTTGTTTTGTACTATTTTAAACAGTGTCTGAATGTCTAAAGCATTTTATAAAAGTGAATAGAGGTAGTACATATGATTAGTGGATTTCAGACGATATAAATGTGACACATGTACATATTGAGGATAATAAAAGACCTCACATTCGACACATAGTTCACACTTCAGACTATTCATAGAACACGACTTAAGTGGCAAAAGCAGTTCTTCCAATGACCGTAAGAGGGTGCCAGGGCGCTCCGCTCGCGCTGCCGCGACGCCATCTGCGGCTAGCCGGCGTCAAGAAGATGGCCGTCATGGTCGATTGTCGAGCTAGGTCGCCGTAATCGTGAAAATGGAAGAACCCATTTGAAAATATTTCACAAACTGACCCTTTTTCATGACACCCGGGGCCCTGAACTAGAGCGCCCTAGCCCGAGGCATCATGCTATCTAGCATAGAGTCCTAGCCTCGGGCGTCATATAGAAAGGGACCAGTTTGTAAAAAAGACCAGATTAAGGTTATTTTGTGTTGAAATTTCAAAGAAGGGCTACATTCATCCATTTTCATGCCGTAATCGGCTGTCACAGAGGACAAACAGGGGAACAACCAACGCTACAATCGAGCGGCAGTCAAGGCAACAATCAAGCGCAACGGAAAGGAAAGATTTCGCCCAATTGAAAAACGATTGGATGGGTTCTCATGATTTTACGTAAAGAAATATATAGTAGGCTGCATTTTAGTAAAGAAATGCCTTTTTTATCTAGTCGCCAGGAGGACAAATCCCTAACGCAAACGTCCTGAGAGTTTTGTTTCTGGAGGTAGTGTGACCATCAAAGTTAACGAGATGTTGGCAACTACTTTCAGACAAGGAAGGGGCTTCGCCAAGGGGACCCCGCATCCCCTATTTTGTTTAACATTGTGGCCGACATGTTAGCTACCCTTATTGAGCGGGCTAAGGTGGCCGGGCAAGTTAGCGGTGTCATTCCTCATTTGGTAGTAGAAGGTCTATCTATCTTACAATACGCGGATGACACTATACTTTTCATGGATCATGATCTAGATAAAGCAAGGAACCTCAAGCTGCTTTTATGTGCATTTGAGGAACTTTCTGGTCTCAAGATTAATTTTCATAAAAGCGAACTTTTTTACTTCGGCGATGGTGCAGAATCTGCACATGAGTATGCTGACATTTTCGGATGCCAGCTCGGGCAGTTCCTGATTCGGTATCTGGGCATTCCCACACACTATCGGCGTTTAACTATCGCTGAGTGAAAGCACGTGGAAGAGAGACTTGAGAAACGACTAGCCAGTTGGAAGGCCAAACTCTTGTCATATGGGGGGCGATTGATCTTGATCAATTCTGTCCTCAGCAACATGGTGTTATATATGTTGTCATTCTCCCATCTCCCGAAAGGGGTTCTTCAGCGTCTCGATTACTTTAGATCCAGATTTTTTTGGCAGTGTGATAATGAAACCAAGAAATATCGACTGACTAGGTGGACTGTATTATGTCGACCTAAAAGTCAAGGGAGACTTGGAATTCAAGATCTTGAGATAAAAAACATTGCTCTTCTCAGCAAATGGGTTTACAAACTACTCACTGAGAATTGACTATGGCAGGAAATCATTCGTAACAAGTATGTGGGATCCAAAGCCATTTCTCAAGTTCATCGGAACCTGGTGATTCACATTTTTGGAGTGGCGTCATGAAGGTCAAGGAACTTTTTTCCAATTTGGAAGATTCTCGGTTAGGGATGGTTCCATGTGCGATTCTGGGAAGACACCTGGCTAGGGTCCACCCACTCATGATGCAATACCCGAGCTTGTACATGATTGTCAAACATAAATTTGTCACCATCCAACAAGTTTTGGGACAAGAAAACCCTGATATTTCTTTCCGTACGGACCTTTTAGGACCTCGCCTGGCAGCATGCATGGAATGAATTACTCATACGTCTCGAGGCTATCCAGCTGACAAGTGAACCGGACATTTTTCGATAGAATTTGCATCAGAATGACAAGTTTATAGTCAACTCCATGTATGATGCAATGGTTCATTGTGATGTTCCGGTTGATAACATGAAATTGTGGAAGCTTAAAATTTCTCTAAGAGTGAAGATATTCCTATGGTTTCTAAACAGAGGGGTCATCTTAACTAGAGATAATCTGGCATGACGCAACTAGCAAGGTACCAAGACATGTGTCTTTTGCCAACATGACGAGTCTGTTAAACACTTATTTTTTGAATGTAAGTTCGCTCTCGGTCAGTTTGGGCCATAAATCAAGTTGCTTCAAATTTATACCCCCCCCATGTAGTGCACGTAACATGTTCGACAACTGGTTGCAGGGTATTGATAAACAATTTTCTGCACATATTCTTGTGGGGGCGGCTGCCTTATGCTGGGCATTGTGGCTTACCAGGAATGATGTGGTTTTTAATAATAAATGTGTCTCATCTCCTATGAAGGATATTCATGTATGTACGTGATGGCTCCGTACTTGGTCAATACTGCAGAGGCCGGAGGACAAAGACCTTTTTATGACTGCGTTTACATGGCTGGAGCGTACGGCCAGAGATGTTTTCTCTCCCCATGGATGGCGGTGTGTTCTCCGAAATAGGATCTGCCACATCATAGGCTGGACTAATATATTATTTTAGCTGTCAAACGATATTTATTGTTGGGTCGGTTGGACTTATTAGCTGTGTGCATCAAGCTGTGCAAAAGCTGGGCATTCTTTCAATGCGAATGCATCATCTCGATATATCAATTCAATGAAATGTCCTTTATCGATTTTTTGTACCTAATTCTACCTAAACATATATAAGAGCTGCATGGTACTACACTAACCATCCTATGTCTCCATGGCCAGCGAGGGCTGGCCAACTCCAAATGGCCCGAGTTCAAGTTGTGAGAAAAAACAAGAACACAATTTGCAAATAGAGCCCTGTAAAAGTAGTTAGTTGTGCGGTCAAAGAAACTATGACATGGCATCCATGTGACCTTTTTTTGGTCTTAAATTAATTTTGGCCTTATTTGCTCAGATAACGAGTGTATGGGCTAAATCCAATCACTTCTCTAGTTGTTGTTCTAAAACGTGCAATCAGTTGTAGTTCACGGACCAGTGGTGCATTTCACTATTGAACCTACTTCCATGGAAATTAGGTGCAACTCTAGCGCAGATTTGATCAAATACGACACTCCATCCACAACGATTTAAGGAATTGTGTCACAAACAACACATTCACAACGGTTTCGCATATTAAGTCATGCGGGATGATTGGCACATGGACATGCCTAAAAGAAATCATCACGGAACCCACATACATGACCTTTTTTGTGTGCAAAACTGTTGTATATCCGTACGCGAAGACTTTTTAGGAAGCCTTTATCCATGATGATTTGAAATTATGCCTTTCGAGCTATCCTCCATTATATTGCCCCCTCCTTTATCCATTCGAAACCCTAGAAGTCACACACTCCTCCACCTCACAGGCCTCCTCGACTGCAAACTCCTCAAACTGTGTCCACCCTACTACACTGGATCCAGCCTGTCCACTGGACCTCTAGCCCCTACTCTGCCACAAAATGCAAAATTGGCATTGCTTGGTGGTTTTCTTGTTGTTTATTAGGTTAGATGGAGAAATGGCATTGACATTATATATGCTTGTGCAAGCATATTTTTTCTTCGATTGGCAACAAAAATCACATGGATGGAGGAGAAAATAAGTAAACTATTTTGCACCAAATGATGTTTCACAACAAATTAAAAAAATGGATACAAATATAACAAATATATAAACAACATAAACATGTGAGAGCATCGATCATGTTGCCTACAATGTTGTGTTAGTATATTGTTTGGTTATATTAGTGTCTTTGTTAAAAAATTAGTCCTAGCTAGTTAGATTATTACCATCAGTTGATCTAATAATTATTTTTTCGACAAAGATCTAATATTTAGTTGTAGGTTCCATGTGTAGTTATTTTTTTACATTATATTAGTGATTTTCATAAATGTGTTGTTGTATTCGAATTGTTGCAACCATTTGCGAGAGTGTGTGGGATAGGAGTGAGTTGATATATGCCATCACTACATTACAATGACACCGCAAACAATGGCCTACTAGAGAGTTCAGGTATACTTCGAGCATGAGAAAAATCTTTCTCGACTCGTGAGATAAGATCTCTGTGCAAGCAAGAACGACATGGATACCCATGATTTTTCAATGCCCATATGATTTATTTGGGTTCATGATATTGTAAAAATGAATTTGACATGAATAATGCAGTTTTATAGAATGCTTCTTTGTTGTCTCCGTAGTCCCATGAGACAGCGTGTCCGGCCCAGATAAATCGAGGTTGCAAAGAAGAAAAATCTACTTTTCCAAATTCTTGCTCTCGTGCTTCCCATGATCCATAATCAGTTCAATAATTTCCTTGATATCCTCCTCTATTTCATCAACCCACATAAACATTTTGTGTGGTGAAGGAGAGTAGTAATAGTATTCTGATGCCTTATAAGGGTAGTAAGCACCTTGATAACAAGAATCATGAAAACAACATTGCGATGTTGCTTTAGGTCATGGAGCACTATTACTTCACTTCCAGAACCAAAAGAAGTTGCTTAAGATTGGAAGAGAACTCCAAAAGTAACCGAGGCGTAGTTTAGTGAGGAATATCGACCATTGTGTTCAGCTTTGCTAAATACTGGGTTCAGTTCTTTACTTAGTGTTGAGCTACCATCTGTCGTGGTCCTAAGACTGACAGTAGAAAGGGGGGTAGGTATGGAGAGGCAAGATCTCAGCTATGGTGAAGGTGTACACACAAGATTTACGAGTTCAGACCCTTCTCGGAGGAAGTAATAGCCCTACGTCTCGGTGCCCGGAGGCGGTCGACTGGATTATATGTGTGTGGTGTTACGGGGGGTGCGAACCCTTGTCCCAGAGGAGGGGTTGGCTTATATAGAGTGCACCAGGACCTCAGCCATCCTCCATTACAAGGGGCTTAATGTACATAAAGTAGGGGAATTACTGATAACACCAACCATAAGTGCTATTAATGACCTTAAAGACTACAGAGTGAATGTCTGACCGTTGCAGTGTTGAGTGATTCCTGGCCTTCAGTAGGTCGAGTGACTCCTTATATGGTCGAGTGACAACAGGTAGGAGGGGTACCCTAGTGATATGCTTGGTCGAGTGGATTGCACTCGACGCCTTTGACTGGTGGTTCTTTGTTGCCTCTTGGACTTCTTATCTTCTAGGGTAGTGACCTTGGGTAGGGCGTATAGGTCAGGCCTATGACCCTACCCCGGGTCTGTATCCTGATACGTCTCCAACGTATCTATAATTTTTGATTGTTCCATGCTATATTATCTACTGTTTTGGGCAATATTGGGCTTTATTATCCACTTTTATATTATTTATGGGACTAACCTATTAACCGGAGGCCCAGCCCAGATTTGCTGTTTTATGCCTATTTCAAAGTGTTTCAAGAAAAGGAATATCGACGTAGTAGAAACGGAACGAAATCAACTTGAGAAGTAATTTTTTGAAGGAAAGCCACCGGATAGACTAGGACTCTACGTCAAGATACGGAGCTGGCCACGAGGGTGGGGGCGCGCCCGCCTCGTGGGGCCCCAAGCTCCACCGACGCACTTTGCACCCATATATACCTACGTATCGTAAAACTTCCGTAACAGAAGATAGATCAGGAGTTCCGCCGCGCAAGCCTCTGTAGCCACCAAAACCTCTCGAGCCCGTTCCAAAGACTCTCACGGAGGGGGAACCCATCACCGTGGCCATCTTCATCATCCTGCGCTCTCTATGACGAGGAGGGAGTAGTTCACCCTCGGGGCTGAGGGTATGTACCAAGAGCTATGTGTTTGATCTCTCTCTCTCTCTCTCTCTCTCTCTCTCTCTCTCTCTCTCTCGTGTTCTCGACTTCACACGATCTTGATGTATCGCGAGCTTTGCTATTATAGTTGGATCTTATGATGTTTCTCCCCCTCTACTCTCTTGTAATGAATTGAGTTTTCCCCTTGAAGTTATCTTATCGGATTGAGTCTTTATGATAAGAACACTTGATGTATGTCTTGCCGTGTTTATCTGTGGTGACAATGGGATTTCACGTGCCACTTGATGTATGTTTTGGTGACCAACTTGCGGGTTCCGCCCATGAACCTATGCATAGGGGTTGACACACGTTTTCTTGATTCTCCGGTAGAAACTTTGGGGCACTCTTTGAAGTACTTTTATGTTGGTTGGATGAATCTGAGATTGTGTGATGCATATCGTATAATCATGCCCACGGATACTTGAGGTGACAATGGAGTATCTAGGTGACATTAAGGTGTTATTCTAGTACGAACTCTTTTATAGATTGATCCGAAAGAATAAATTTGAGGTGGTTTTGTACCCTACCATAATCTCTACGTTTGTTCTCCGCTATTAGTGGCTTCGGAGTGACTCTTTGTTGCATGTTGAGGGCTTGTTATATGATCTATCTATGTTATTATTGTTGAGAGAACTTGCACTAGTGAAAGTATGAACCCTAGGCCTTGTTTCCTATCATTGCAATACCGTTTACGCTCACTTTTACCACTTGTTACCTTGCTGTTTTTATATTTTCAGATTACAAATACCTATATCTACTATCTATTTTGCACTTGTATCACCATCTCTTCATGAACTAGTGCGCCTATACAATTTACCATTGTATTGGGTGTGTTGGGGACACAAGAGACTCTTTGTTATTTGGTTGCAGGGTTGCTTGAGAGAGACCATTTTCATCCCACGCCTCCACGGATTGATAAACCTTAGGTCATCCACTTGAGGAAATTTGCTACTGTCCTACAAACCTCTGCACTTGCAAGCCCAACAACGTCTACAAGAAGAAGGTTGTGTAGTAGACATCAAGCTCTTTTCTGGCGCCGTTGCCGGGGAGGTTAGTGCTTGAAGGTATATCTTTAGATCTTGCAATCAAATCTTTTTGTTTCTTTTTTTTAGCACTAGTTTAGTTTATAAAAGAAAACTACAAAAAATGGAATTGAGTTTGTCTTATACGCTTCATCTTTTTAATATCTTTCGTGAGTATGATAGAAAAGAAAATTGTGCCAAAGTGTTAGAAGAAGAATGCATTAAATTGTTTGGCACTAAATCTTTGAACGATGAGCATGATTGCAATGTTGTTAGTATGAACTCCTTGAATATCCATGATGCTAATGATATGCAAAGCCACAAGCTTGGGGAAGCTATGTTTCACGAAGATGATATTTTTTGTCGCCCAAGCTTTGATGAGCAAATTTACTATGATGAAAGCATGCCTCCTATATATGATGATTATTGTGATGACACGCATGCTTTAAAGAACAATGATAACCATGAAACTTGTCATCTTGATCTTAATTTTCAATCACATGATAGTTATTTTGTTGAGTTTACTCCCACTATTCCGAATGAGAAGAATTTTGCTTGTGTGGAGAGTAGTAAATTTTATATGCATGTAGATCATGAAAAGAATGCTTTAGGTGCTGGTTATATTGTTGAATTTATTCATGATGCTACTGAAAATTATTATGAGGGAGGAATATATGCTTGTAGGAATTGCAATAATATCAAGTTTCCTCTCTATGTGTTTAAAATCTTGAAATTATGCTTGTTTTACCTTCTTATGCAAGTTGATTCTTGTTCCCATAAGTTGTTTGGTCACAAAATCCCTATGCATAGGAAGTGGGTTAGACTTAAATGTGCTAGTCATATTCCTCATGATGCTCTCTTTATGTTTCAATTCTTATCTTTTATGTGAGCATCATTGAAATCATCATGCCTAGCCAGGGCGGTAAACGATAGCGCTTGTTGGGAGGCAACCCAATTTTATTTTAGTTTCTTGCTTTTTGGTTCTGTTTAGAATAAATAATCCATCTAACTTCTGTTTAGATGTGGTTTTATGTTTTAATTAGTGTTTGTGCCAAGTAGAACCTTTGGGAAGACTTGGGTGAAGTCTTTATGATCATGCTGTAAAAACAGAAACTTTAGCGCTCACGAGATTAGCTAAAACGTTTTACTGGAGAGTGATATTTAGTTGATTCTTTTTTCAGATTATTACTATACAAATTCCTCAGGTCCACCAATTTATTTTAGAATTGTTTGAGTTCCATAAGTTTGCGTTAGTTACAGATTACTACAGACTGTTCTGTTTTTGACAGATTCTGTTTTCATTGTGTTGTTTGCTTATTTTGATGACTCTATGGCTAGTAAAATAGTTTATAAACCATATAGAAGTTGGAATACAGTAGGTTTAACACCAATATAAATAAATAATGAGTTCATTACAGTACCTTGAAGTGGTGTTTTGTTTTCTTTCGCTAACGGAGCTTACGAGTTTTCTGTTAAGTTTTGTGTTGTGGAGCTTTCAAGTTTTGGGTAAGGATTCGAAGGACTATGGAATAAGGAGTTGCAAGAGCCTAAGCTTGGGGATGCCCAAGGCACCCCAAGGTAATATTCAAGGACAACCAAGAGCCCAATCTTGGGGATGCCCCGGAAGGCATCCCCTCTTTCGTCTTCGTTCATCGGTAACTTTACTTGGAGCTATATTTTTATTCACCACATGATATGTGTTTTGCTTGGAGCGTCATTTTCTTTTGTTAGTATTTGCTTTCTGTTAATTAGATTAATGTTTTTCATCTTTAGTTTCAATAAAAAGTCAAGGATATCCTTTGACATGCTTATTTTGCTACTATACATGTTGCTGTTTGAAAACAGAAAGTTTACCGCTGTTGCAAAAATTACCTAGAAAAGTCAGAGAATGGTATAATGTTGAATATTTTTGCATATTGCGCTTTGATAAATTTATTACAGTGGGAATTTTATTTCATAATTTTTGGGGTCAGGGAAGTATTGATACTCTTGCATTCTTTACAGACTGTACTGTTTTGGCAGATTGCTGTTATGTTTGCATTGTTTGCATATGTTTGCTTGCTTAATGATTCTATTTAAGGATAGGAGTATTAAATATGCAGAGGCATTTAGTATGCAATGTTGAATAATAATGTTAGTGATTTGTTACAGTAGAAAATGATAAGGTTTTGCATTGGTTTATACTAACCTATCTCACGAGTTCTTGTTGAGTTTGTTGTGAATGAAGCTTTTGATAAAAAGAGAAACCATGATATGAGAGGAATTAAGGATACACAAAAGTTCAAGCTTGGGGATGCCTAAGGCACCCCAAGATAATATTTCAAGAAGTCTCAAGCATCTAAGCTTGGGGATGCCCTGGTAGGCATCCCACCTTTCTTCTTCAACAACTATCGGTTAGTATCGGTTGAGCCTAAGTTTTTGCTTCTCCACATGAGTTGTGCTATCCTTGCAATGTAGTTTTATTTATCTTTGCTTGCTGTTTGAATAAAGTATCAAGATCTGAAATTATTAAATGGGAGAGTCTTCACATAGTTACATAATTATTCGACTACTCATTGATCTTCACTTATATCTTTCGGAGTAGTTTGTCATTTGCTCTAGTGCTTCACTTATATCTTTTAGAGCACGGTGGTGGTTTTATTTTGAAGAAATAGATGAACTCTCATGCTTCACTTATATTATTTTGAGAGTCTTAAATAGCATGGTAATTTGCTTAAATAATCTTAATATGCTAGGTATTCAAAAATAGTAAAAACTTTCTTATGAATGCGTTGTATACTAAGAGAAGTTTGATGCTTGATGATTGTTTTGAGATATGGAGGTGATAATATCAAAGTCGTGCTAGTTGAGTAGTTGTGAATTTGAGAAATACTTGTGTTAAAGTTTGTGATTCCCATAGCATGCACGTATGGTGAACCATTATGTGATGAAGTCGGAGCATGATTTATTTATTGATTTGTCTTCCTTATGAGTGGCGGTCGGGGACGAGCGATGGTCTTTTCCTACCAATCTACCCACTTCGAAGCATGCGCGTAATACTTTGCTTTGATAACTTGTAGATTTTTGCAATAAGTATATGAGTTCTTTATGACTAATGTTGAGTCCATGATTATACGCACTCTCACCTTTCCACTATTGCTAGCCTCTCTAATACCACGCACTTTTCACCGGTATCATACACCCACCATATACCTTCCTCAAAACAGCCACCATACCTACCTATCATGGCATTTCCATAGCCATTCCGAGATATATTGCCATGCAACTTTCCACCTTTCCGTTTATTATGACACGCTCCATCATTGTCATATTGCTTAGCATGAATCATGTAGTTGACATCGTATTTGTGGCAAAGCCACCATTCATAATTCTTTCATACATGTCACTCTTGATTCATTGCATATCCTGCACATCACGGAGGCATTCATATAGAGTCATATTTTGTTCTAAGTATCGAGTTGTAATTGTTGAGTTGTAAGAAAAAAAAAAGTGTGATGATCATCATTATTAGAGCATTGTCCCAGTGAGGAAAGGATGATGGAGACCATGATTCCCCCACAAGTTGGGATGAAAAAAAAGAGGCCATAAAAAAGAGAAAAGGCCCAAACAAAAAAAATGAGAGAAAAATAGAGAAGGGACAATGCTACTATCCTTTTACCACACTTGTGCTTGAAAGTAGCACCATGATCTTCATGTTAGAGAGTCTCCTATGTTGTCACTTTCATATACCAGTGGGAATTTTACATTATAGAACTCGGCTTGCATATTCCAATGATGGGCTTCCTCAAAATGCCCTAGGTCTTCGTGAGCAAGCGAGTTGGATGCACCCACTTAGTTTCTTTGTTGAGCTTTCATATACTTATAGCTCTAGTGCATCCGTTGCATGGCAATCCCTACTCACTCACATTGATATCTATTGATGGGCATCTCCATAGCTCGTTGATACGCCTAGTTGATGTGAGACTATCTTCCCTCTTTTGTCTTCTCCACAACCACCATTCTATTCCATATATAGTGCTATATCCATGGCTCACGCCATGTATTGCGTGAAGATTGAAAAGGTTTTGAGAATGTCAAAAGTATGAAACAATTGCTTGGCTTGTCATCGGGGTTGTGCATGATTTAAATACTTTGTGTGGTGAAGATAGAGCATAGCCAGACTATGTGACTTTGTAGGGATAACTTTCTTTGGCCATGTTATTTTGCGAAGACATAATTGCTTTGTTAGTATGCTTGAAGTATTATTATTTTTATGTCAATATGAACTTTTGTCTTGAATCTTTCGGATCTGAATATTCATATCACAATTAAGAAGATTTACATTGAAATTATGCCAAGTAGCACTCCGCATCAAAAATTCTTTTTTATCATTTACCTACTCGAGGACGAGCATGAATTAAGCTTGGGGATGCTTGATACGTCTCCAACGTATCTATAATTTTTGATTGCTCCATGCTATATTATCTACTATTTTGGGCAATATTGGGCTTTATTATCCACTTTTATATTATTTTTGGGACTAACCTATTAACCGGAGGCCTAGCCTAGATTTGCTGTTTTATGCCTATTTCAGTGTTTCGAAGAAAAGGAATATCAGACGGAGTCGAAACGGAACGAAATCAACTGGAGAAGTTATTTTTGGAAGGAAAGCCACCGGATAGACTTGGACTCTATGTCAAAAGATACGGGAGCTGGCGACGAGGGTGGGGGGCGCGCCCACCCCCTAGGGCGCGCCCCCTGCCTCGTGGGGCCCCCGAAGCTCCACCGACGTATCCCTTGCACCCATATATACCTACGTATCGTAAAACTTCCAGAACAGAAGATAGATCGGGAGTTCTGCCGCCGCAAGCCTCTGTAGCCACCAAAAACCTCTCAGGAGCCCGTTCCGGCACCCTGCCGGAGGGGGAACCCATCATCGGTGGCCATCTTCATCATCCCGACGCTCTCCATGACGAGGAGGGAGTAGTTCACCCTCGGGGCTGAGGGTATGTACCAGTAGCTATGTGTTTGATCTCTCTCTCTCTCTCTCTCTCGTGTTCTCGACTTCACACGATCTTGATGTATCGCGAGCTTTGCTATTATAGTTGGATCTTATGATGTTTCGCCCCCTCTACTCTCTTGTAATGAATTGAGTTTTCCCCTTGAAGTTATCTTATCGGATTGAGTCTTTATGATGAGAACACTTGATGTATGTCTTGCCGTGTTTATCTGTGGTGACAATGGGATTTCACGTGCCACTTGATGTATGTTTTGGTGACCAACTTGCGGGTTCCGCCCATGAACCTATGCATAGGGGTTGGCACACGTTTTCTTGATTCTTCGATAGAAACTTTGGGGCACTCTTTGAAGTACTTTTATGTTGGTTGGATGAATCTGAGATTGTGTGATGCATATCGTATAATCATGCCCACGGATACTTGAGGTGACAATGGAGTATCTAGGTGACATTAGGGTTTTGGTTGATTTGTGTCTTAAGGTGTTATTCTAGTACGAACTCTTTTATAGATTGATCCGAAAGAATAACTTTGAGGTGGTTTCGCACCCTACCATAATCTCTACGCTTGTTCTCCGCTATTAGTGGCTTCGGAGTGACTCTTTGTTGCATGTTGAGGGCTTGTTATATGATCTATCTATGTTATTATTGTTGAGAGAACCTGCACTAGTGAAAGTATGAACCCTAGGCCTTGTTTCCTATCATTGCAATACCATTTACGCTCACTTTTACCACTTGTTACCTTGCTGCTTTTATATTTTCAGACTACAAATACCTATATCTACTATCTATTTTGCACTTGTATCACCATCTCTTCGCCGAACTAGTGCACCTATACAATTTACCATTGTATTGGGTGTGTTGGGGACACAAGAGACTCTTTGTTATTTGGTTGTAGGGTTGCTTGAGAGAGACCATCTTCATCCTACGCCTCCCATGGATTGATAAACCTTAGGTCATCCACTTGAGGGAAATTTGCTACTGTCCTACAAACCTGTGCACTTGCAGGCCCAACAACGTCTACAAGAAGAAGGTTGTGTAGTAGAGATCATATCCTAATCTGTAGCCCCCGAATGGATTAAGGTTCGAGTGGAAAGTAGGTTGAAGTTGAACTTGTTCCGAGCTTTGCGTCTCGCGAGTGTTTCACGCAGAACGGGAGGCTTACGTTGGCACTTCAGCTTCGATTCAGTCGCCTTGATCCATTCAGAGAGTTGCCGGCTGAACTTGTAGCATCATCTGCCGAATGCTGTCTTGGGGTGCAGAATCTTTGGCGCGATTGATTTTAGTGTATTCCGGATTTCACGGGATTCGAAATTTCGGGGAAGGGCGCGGGACGGGGCGTGCCGAAGTAAGCGGGGCGGATAAACAATAGCGCCTCGATCTCTGCTCCACCTTTTTCGCCATGTATGTCACGCACGACTATTGCGGGATTTGACAGGATCGCCCGGTCCCACGCGCCAGCCACTCGGAAGCGGCCCTTTATAAGGCGACGGAGCCGAGGCGTCTGCACAGTGCACGTCTATTTTTCTTTCTTCTTCCTATGTTTCTCCACCGCATCCTTCTCCTCCGCTCTCGACGCCGCTGCTCTGCCACCATGGCGTGGAGGACAAGACGGCAGCGCTGGAACACGCGAAGAAGGCGACGGGGGCGGCGAAGGGCAAGAAGCAGAATCGCGGGTTGTCATCGCGCTCGGGGCTGCCGCCAGGTTGGATCCAGGGCGATTGGATCCGGTCTTCGCTCCGGAAGATCTGGATGAGCTGGCGGAGTCCGGGCTGATCGCCAAGGGTGCGGCAAGGCTGCCTGAGGGGGAGATGGAGCCGCAACCTCGACCGGGTGAGTGTGTACTGCTCGCCACCCACGTTGACCGGGGCTTCTCGCTTCCTCCGCACCCCTTCTTCCGGGGCTTCTTGAACTTCTTCGGTGCCCAACTCCATCATTTTTCTCCCAATACCATCACGTACCTTGCCGCGTTCGTGTCTATGTGTGACAACTTTCTGGGGTGTCGACCGCATTGGGGTCTTTTCAAACATATTTTCACCATCCGTTCTCAGTCGGTAAAAAAGCGAACACGAGTGATGAGAAAACCCATGTCATTCAGATGTGTGGTGGTTTGGGTATCCAGAAGAGGCAGAGGAGTTCTTTCCCTTCCATGACTCTCCCTGAATTGGTTAGGGGCTGGCAGTCGACCTGGTTCTACTGCCAGGACCTCGCAACCCCAGGTCAGTCGACCGGCCTTCCCCACTTCACTTTTGACCGTGTCCAAACTCCTTCCTCGCTGAAAGTGACTACTGCTATGAACATGGAGACGAAGATGCTGGTTGAGAAAGTGGTCCAACTAATCAATGAGGGTGTCACTAGCATGGACCTGCTGGAAGTATTCCTCCGTCGATGCATCCAGCCCCTTCAAGCCCGTGATCATCCCATGTGGCTGTACTTTGGGGCTGACGATACTGCTCGTGTTCATCCAGAGGAAGTGCCAGCCAAGACCATGGCCATGTGGTTGAAGAGCATTACAGGCAACAAGGACAACCCCAGAGGAGCCAGGAGAGTCGTCCCCTTCAGTGATGACAATCAGCCCGACAAGGTACGTTCTTCATTCCGATTGTCTTTGCATATGCACTCCGAATACTCTTGAGCTCGACTTACTTTTACTCGACTTCTTGTCTTGTAGGTTTTTACTGACATGTATTCGATGCCCAACGGTGAACAAGTTTTAGAGAAAGGCCAGGAGGGAGAGGCCAGTGTGGAGGAGAGCGGTGAATGAGAATCTTTGGATGACGACGAGGAGGAGGAAAGCGAGGAGTTAGACGACGAGGAGGCGGTCGACTCGCTGCCATTCTCTGAACACCGATCCAAGCAACACCATGACCCGGCGGGCGGGCGCGGAAAGAACGTGGCTCCAAGTACCCAAATGCAGAAACGCACTCGGACATCGACTCCGGAGCCAACAGATAAAATCGCCAAGCAGCCCAAGGTTGCTCCTCCAAAGACTCGGAAGACTTTGCCGAGGATCAAGATGGACGTCCCTGTTGCTTCAGGGTGAGTATCTTTCTTGCATTTATCTAGGCCCACTGATACTTCTGTTCTGACCGACTGGATCATGTATCTTTCCAGCCCAACCTCTGCTGCGACTGACATGGATATTGACAAAGCTCCAGGAGATGAGGAGACCGATGACGCGGCCACCTCCTGAGCTGGTAAGTCCGTTTGACCGGAACTCATTTAGTCGATTGAGTTATCAGTCGGCTGAATCTCCGATATTTTTCTTTCACTGCAGTTCCGCGAGACATCGTCATGCTTCCCGAAGAAGAAGAAGAAGAAGTGCCTCTACAGGAGAGGAGGAGGAGAGGTGGGGGCTCAAGCAGGAGAGGGCTTGAAGTTCAAGTCCCTCAGTCGACGCCAGTGCTTGAGGCGGTGGTCGAGCGTTCCGGAGATCTGGTTCAGACCAACGTCACATTCGCCAACCCGCTGACGACTGATCGTCTGTCGGGGTCGACTGCTCCAGCTCCTGCTGCTCCAGTGCAACTCCACGCATCTGACCCAATAGAAGCTTCGGCCGCCTTGGAGCCATCACTTTTTGCCGCATACCAGACCCCAGATGATTCGTCAAGTGCTGCCAGGGAGGCTCTTCGCCAGGTGAACCTTGTCATGGAGCAGGTGAAGGTGATGCACGAGGCCAGCCAGGTGGCCTATAACGCCAGCACCGCTCTGCAGACCAATGTTAAGGTCAGTGAACTCCCGACCAAACTTTTGAATGATGTTTTATATCTGATCACCCACTGGGTTGTGCCTGTTTTTAGAGTTTAGGAAGTTTTCCACTCCACTCGACTCGTGTTGAGTCATAGTGTTCAGTCCGAACCAGTGGGGGCATGCCGAGTGCACCCACTGGGTGTAGTCCCCGAGACCACGGTCGACTGCTGGCAGTCGGCTAAGGTCTTAGAATCAGTTTTTTTTACTCACGCTGGGCAGATGATACGTCTCCAACGTATCTACTTTTCCAAACACTTTTGCCCTTGTTTTGGACTCTAACTTGCATGGTTTGAATGAAACTAACCCAGACTGAAGCTGTTTTCAACAGAACTGCCATGATGTTGTTTTATGTCTAGAAAAGAAAAGTTCTCGGAATGTCCTGAAAATCCACGGAGGCACTTTTTGGAATATTTAAGAATTTCTGGGCGAAAGAAATACACCAGGGGGCCCAGGGCCTGTCCACGAGACAGGGGGGCGTCCCCCTGTAGGGCGCGCCCCCCTATGTCGTGGGCCCCCTGGACCTCCACCGACCTCAACTCCAACTCCATATATTCACGTTCGGGGAGAAAAAAATCAGAGAGAAAGTTTTATCGCGTTTTACGACACGGAGCCGCCGCCAAGCCCTAATCTCTCTCGGGAGGGCTGATCTGGAGTCCGTTCGGGGCTCGGGAGAGGGGATTCGTCGCCGTCGTCATCATCAACCATCTTCCATCACCAATTTCATGATGCTCACCCCCGTGCGTGAGTAATTCCATCGTAGGCTTGCTGGACGGTGATGGGTTGGATGAGATTTACCATGTAATCAAGTTAGTTTTGTTAGGGTTTGATCCCTAGTATCCACTATGTTCCGAGATTGATGTTGCTATGACTTTGCTATGCTTAATGCTTGTCACTAGGGCCCGAGTGCCATGATTTCAGATCTGAACCTATTATGTTTTCATGAATATATGTGTGTTCTTGATACTATCTTGCAAGTCTATAGTCACCTATTATGTGTTATGATCCGACAACCTCAAGTGACAATAATCGGGATACTTCTCGGTGATGACCGTAGTTTGAGGAGTTCATGTATTCACTATGTGTTAATGCTTTGTTCCGGTTCTCTATTAAAAGGAGGCCTTAATATCCCTTAGTTTCCGCTAGGACCCCGCTGCCATGGGAGGGTAGGACAAAAGATGGCATGCAAGTTCTTTTCCATAAGCACGTATGACTATTTACGGAATACATGCCTACATTACATTGATGAACTGGAGCTAGTTCTATATCACCCTATGTTATAACTATTACATGAGGAATCACATCCGGCATAATTATCCATCACTGATCCATTGCCTACGAGCTTTTCACATATTGTTCTTCGCTTATTTACTTTTCCGCTACTCTTTGTTACAACTACTACAAAAACCCAAAAACAATTATCTTTACTTTTGCTACCGTTACCTTTATTATCATACCACTTTTGCTACTAAATACTTTGCTGCAGATACTAAGTTATCCAGGTGTGGTTGAATTGACAACTCAACTACTAATACTCAAGAATATTCTTTGGCTCCCCTTGTGTCGAATAAATAAATTTGGGTTGTACTTCACCCTCGAAAGCTGTTGCCATCCCCTACACTTGTGGGTTAACAAGACTAATTTCTGGCGCCGTTGCCGGGGAGCATAGCTCTATTCTCTGAGTCACTTGGGATTTATATCTGTTGATCACTATGAAGAACTTGAAAGACGCGAAAACTACGATCTATCCCTCAACTACGAGGGGATGTAAGGAACTGCCATCTAGCTCTGCACTAGAATCTCCTTCTGTTTTGAGTAAGCTTGCGACGCCTAAACCTGCTACTACTATGAATTCTGATATGTCGCATGTTATTGATGATGCCACTTCTGCTATGCATGATGAAACTACTTCTGTGCGTGATACTACTTTGCCATTAGGTGAATTTCTTGATGAACAACTTGCTAGAGTTAGGGGGAATGAAATTATTGAAGATGCTATTATTGATGATAGTGATGATGAAAGTTCTCCCAATGATTATGTATTACCTGTTGTTCCTGAGGGTTATGTTATGAATGAAGAAGCTGCTAGGGAGATCTTTGCTTGCAATGATAGATATGATCTTAAGAAATTATTAGCTAAATGGAAGCAACAATCTCTTAATGCTAGAATGAAACCTGACCCTGCTTTTGCTACGTCACCTATCTGTGTTACTGATAAGGATTATGAATTCTCTATTGATCCTGAGATTATTACCTTAGTTGAATCTGATCCTTTTTATGGCGTTGAATCTGAAACTGTTGTGGCACATCTTACCAAGTTAAATGATATAGCCACCCTGTTTACTAATGATGAGAAGTCTCGCTATTATTATATCCTTAAAATATTTCCCTTCTCATTAAAGGGTGATGCTAAGACTTGGTATAATTCTCTTGCTCCTGGTTGTGTGCGTAGTCCCCAGGATATGATTTATTACTTCTCTGCTAAATATTTCCCTGCTCATCAGAAACAAGTTGCCTTGCGGGAAATATATAATTTTGTGCAAATCAAAGAAGAGAGTCTCCCATAAGCTTGGGGGAGGCTTCTCCGGTTACTTAATGCTTTGCCAGATCATCCTCTCAAGAAAAATGAAATACTTGATATCTTTTATAATGGACTAACTGATGCTTCCAAGGACTACTTGAATAGTTGTGCTGGTTGTGTTTTCAGGGAAAGAACAGTCGACGAAGCTGAAATATTGTTGAATAATATGTTGACTAATGAAAATAATTAGACTCTTCCTGAGGCAATTCCTGAACCAATTGAGCCAATTCCTGAGCCTATTCCTAAACCCACTCCGAAGAAGAGAGGCATTTTATTTCTCAGTCCTGAAGATATGCAAGAGGCAAAGAAATCAATGAAAGAAAAAGGTATTAAAGCTGAAGGTGTTAAGAATTTACCACCTATTGAAGAAATACATGGTCTTAATATACCGCCTATTGAAGAACCACATTGTCTTGATAACCCGACACAGGTAGTAAAGGTAAATTCTCTCTATAGATATGATAAAGTTGAAATCCCCTCTACTAAATTTCATAGCCCATGCTTAGATGAATTTGATGACTTTATGGCTAGACAAGAAATTTTTAATGCTTATGTTGGGAGAGAGTTAAAGAATAATGCTTTCGAGATAGGACGCATGAGCGATAATATGGCTAGAGTTAAAGGTGAACTCCAACTCATTAGCAAATATGCTTCTATGGTTGCTACTCAAGCTGAGCAAGTACTTAAAGATCAAAATGATTTGCTTGATGAATTAAATAATAAAAATGACTTTGCTATTAGAGTGGCTACTAGAACTGGTAGAATGACTCAGGAACCTTTGTATCCTGAAGGCCACCCTAAGAGAATCGAGCAAGATTCTCAGAGAAATAATTTAGAGGCACCTAGTTCTTCTAAAAAGAAGAAAAAGAAAAACGATAGGACTTTGCATGCTTCTAGTGAACCTACTGTAGACACACCTGAGAATCCCAATGATATTTCTATTTCTGATGCTGAAACACAATCAGGTGATGAACATGAACCTAGTAATAATGTTAATGATGATGTTCATGTTGATGCTCAACCTAGCAAAAACAACGAAGTAGAGATTGAACCTGCAGTTGATCTTGATAACCCACAATCAAAGAATCAACGTTATGATAAGAGAGATTTTGTTGCTAGGAAGCACGATAGAGAAAGAGAACCATGAGTTCAGAAACCCAGGCCCTTCCCTCCTAAACCATCCAAAACAAAGGATGATGAGGATTTTGAGCGCTTTGCTGAAATGATTAGACCTATTTTCTTAAGTATGCGCTTAACTGATATGCTGAAAGTAAATCCTTATGCTAAGTATATGATGGATATCATTACAAATAAAAGAAAGATACCGGAAGCTGAAATTTCCACCATGCTTGCTAATTACACTTTTAAGGGTGGAATACCAAAGAAACTTGGAGATCCAGGTGTACCAACTATACCATGCTCCATTAAAAGAAATTATGTTAGGACTGCCTTATGTGATCTTGGAGCCGGTGTTAGTGTTATGCCTCTCTCTTTATATCGTAGACTTGAATTGAATAAGTTGACACCTACTGAAATATCTTTGCAAATGGCTGATAAATCAACTGCTATACCTGTCGGTATTTGTGAGGATGTGCCTGTTGTGGTTGCAAATGTCACTATCTTAACGGACTTTGTTATTCTTGATATTCCCGAGGACGATAGTATGTCTATTATCCTTGGTAGACCCTTTTTGAACACTGTAGGGGCTGTTATTGATTGCAACAAAGGCAATGTCACTTTTCATGTTAATGGTAATGATCATACGGTATACTTTCCGAGGAAACAATCTCAAGTTCATAGCATCAATTCTATTGGAAAAGTTCCCACTATTATTATTGGAGGTTTTGAATTTCCTCTCCCTACTGTCAAGAAAAAGTATGATATTCTTATTGTTGGGGATTTTCATATCCCTGTTGAGGTAACTTAGTGTTATTCAAAATTTCTCCGGTTCCATGTTATTCGGAATGAGTTTCTTAACAAGACTTGATCAACCTTGTTAGTGGATTCATTTTGATGATCATGAGATGGATGAAACTAGAAGGCACAACCTTCTGCACCCTCTTTTTACTTTCTGTTATTTAGAATAAATAAAGCAAAAATAGTATTATCTGTCTGTTTTCTGAATTATCCGTGCATTTAAAAATATCCCAAAAATAAAAGTGCCCCAAATGCCTTGCAAATTTAGTATGATTTTTATGGAATATTTGAGGATTTTAGGCACTGAAAACACCGTAGGAGGGGCAAGCACCAGGCCACGAGAGTGGAGGGCGCGCCCCCTGTCTCATGGGCCCCTGGTGGCCCCCTCCACTTATGCCAGCACCCACACACTTCATCTTCTACCCAAAAAATCCCCATCCAGCTCAAGCACGAGTTCTAGATCATTTTGTTGCGATTTTCGATCTCCTTGCTCAAAGCTCCATTCACAAAACTGCTTTGGGAGATTGTTGCTTGGTATGTGACTCCTCCATTGGTCCAATTAGTTTTTGTTCTAGTGCTTTATTCATTGCACATTTTTGCTGCATAGGTGAACATGTTCTTAAGCTTGCATGTTAAATTTATGAAGTCCCAAGCAATTCTAATGCATGATATAGGCCCTAGGCACTTGTAGGAGTAGTTGCTACCAATCTTGTTTAGTTTTATTCACTTTTATTTTGAAGTTACTAAAATTTCAGAAATTTTCAGAAAATGTTAAGGAAACTTTTGAGGGGCTCTTCTAGCCAAAGCTCTCAGGAAAAACAAGCCAAAGAGAAGGAAAAAGCCAAGTATAATCTTCCTCGCTTAGCGGAAGTACGGTCATGTGAATGACCATGCAATGATTTCTTGAAAGAAGCTGGAATTCATGAAGATTTTTATTCTTCGATCGAGACCGCAGGCCTCACCGATTTCATCAACGACCGGATCGACCAGTATCTCTTACTCACTAATACTTTCGTGCAAAACTTTTATTATTATCCTAAGAAATCACCGCCTGCAGTATCATTTCATTTATATGATGAATTCAGAGAAATGTCTCTACGTAATTTTTGCGCGGTGTGTAGGATACCTTATGAGGGAGAATTAGAGGAACCCCATCATGAAGATGTGGATGGCTTTGTTAATATTATCGCTGTAGAGGAGCCAAAGAAGGGTTCAGAGGCAAAAGTCTCTAGCATACACTTTCCTATTTTACGCTACTTTTATATATTTGCTAGTAAATGCTTGATTGGTCGTGGAAATAGTGGAAACTTGAGCGTTCTTGATATTATCATTCTTCAACATGCCTTGCTTGGAGACAATACTTTTAGTATGGGTGCCATCGTTGTTAAACGGCTAGCCCTGAATCGTACAAAAGGCCCCATATTTGGAGGTATCTATGCTTCACGTCTTGCTAGACATTTTCAGCTACCCATTAGGCACCATGAGAAAGAGGAGACAAAATTGCCTCCTCACATTTTAGATTACAAGAGCATGGTAGCACACAAGTTTATTGTTGACAACGAAGATAGGATGCTCTTTTATAAACTTAGATTTAATAAGAAACACTTTGAGATTATTATTTTGCCTGCGCCTCTGTTGTTCGATTTGCTTGCAGAAAATTTTCTTGTCACACCGGAAGCGGTGAACAATCATCGAGCCCAAGCTTTTACTCCAGAGCCTGAACCTGAGCCGGGACCTAAACTAGACCTTATCATGCATCGTCTGTCCAGTGGGATCCGGAGATGACCAGCCAGTGGTATCCTGATTACACCTCCCATTACACAGGGGAGAGTAGCGGCGGTCCTTGGTACTAGACCAACTTAGGCCAAAAGCCTAAGCTTGGGGGAGTACATATTTCTCACTGACTTTACATGCATGTTCACACACTAGTCGTCGGTGCTCATACTCTTTCATTGTATTAACCATGCTAGTTTAAATTTCTTTTTCTAGTTTTCTTCTTATGTGTCTAATAAACCTTGAGAAAAACCAAAAAAAATAGTTAGTTTAATTTCCATGCTTGTGGTAGAAATTAAAATGAAAACCCAAAAAGATTTCTAGTTCTTCTTCTTACTTGTTGGGAGCTTTCCCGTGTAAATAGTTTTATTTTCTTTTCTTTCCTTTGGGGGTCGAGAAGACCATATTGAAAATGTTTAGTGGCTCTCATATGCATGATTGTTTATTTAACTTAGAGCCCATATCACTTGTCTTCTCTTTTGAGTTGAATGCTTGCAGATTCCAGCTTAGTCCAATGCACGTGCACTCTTATTATTATACACATCGTTCGGTCATGCAAGTGAAAGGCAATAATGACGATATATGATGGACTTATTGATATGAGAAAAGCTGGTATAAACTCGACCTCTCTTGTTTTTGTAAATATGATGAGTTCATCGTTTCTGAGTCAGCTTATTATGAGGTAAACATATTTGCAATGACATTTAGAGATTATAGTTGCTTGTGCCATGCTTGATTAGCTATGAGTTATAATGGTTTACCTTGCATGCCAACATGCTATTAGAATGATTATGATGTGGTATGATGGGATGGTATCCTCCTTTGAATGAATTGAGTGACTCGACTTGGCACATGTTCACGCATGTAGTCGAAACAAATCAACATAGCCTTCATGATATTTATGTTCATGGTGGATTATATCCTACTCATGCTTGTATTCGGTGTAAATTAATTTTAATGCATGTTTATGACTGTTGTTGCTCTCTCAGTTGGTCGCTTCCCAGTCTTTTGCTAGCCTTCACCTGTACTAAGCGGGAACACTGCTTGTGCATCCAAACTCCTTAAACCCCAAAGTTGTTCCATATGAGTCCACTATACCTTCCTATATGCGGTATTTACCTGCCGTTCCAAGTAAATTTGTATGTGCCAAACTCCAAACCTTCAAATGAAATTCTGTTTTGTATGCTCAAGCAGCTCATGTTACAACTAGGGCTGCCTATATCTTCCATGCTAGATGGGTTATTCTCAAGAGGAGTGGACTCCGCTCCTCATTCAAGAGAAAGGGCCGGTAGCCGGGATGCCCAGTCCCATGATCCAAAAAGATCAAAGCAAATCAAAATAATTAAACAAAACTCCCCCAGGGCTGTTGTTAGTTGGAGGCACTCGTTGTTTCGAGCAAGCCATGGATTGATGCCTGTTGGTGGTTGGGGGAGTATAAACCTTTACCATTCTGTTTGGGAACTGCATATAATGCATGTAGTATGGAAGATACAACCATCTCATAGTTGTTGCGTTGACAGCAAAAGTATGCCGCTCAAAATGTTATTCAATCTCTATTTTAAAGTCGAGCTCTGGCACCTCTACAAATCTCTGCTTCCCTCTGCGAAGGGCCTGTCTATTTATTTTTATGTTGAGTCATCACCCTTCTTATTAAAAAGCACCCATTTGAGAGCACAATCGTCATTTGCATTCATTACTATTGGTTTATATTGGGTATGACTTGACTGGATCTCTTTTACCATGAATTACAATGTTTAGTCAATCCTTGATCTTTAAAGGTGCTCTGCATTTATGTTTTGCGGTCTCAAAAGTGCTAGCGAGATACCATTTTGTTATATCATGTTATAATTATTTTGAGAAAGTGTTGTCATCCGAGTTTTATTATTATGGCTCGCTAGCTGATTATGCTATTGATATGAGTAATTGTGAGACCGAAGTGTTATTGTAAGTATGGTTAGTTCATAATATTTGCTGAAACTTGAATGCTGGCTTTTCATGTTTACAACAACAAGAGCAAACAGTGTTTGTAAAAGTTTCTCTTTATCACTTTCAGTTTATCAACTGAATTGCTTGAGGACAAGCAAAGGTTTAAGCTTGGGGGAGTTGATACGTCTCCAACGTATCTACTTTTCCAAACACTTTTGCCCTTGTTTTGGACTCTAACTTGCATGATTTGAATGAAACTAACCCGGATCGACGCTGTTTTCGGCAGAATCGCCATGATGTTGTTTTATGTGTAGAAAAGAAAAGTTCTCGAATGTCCTGAAATTCCACGGAGGCACTTTTTGGAATATTTAAGAATTTCTCGGCGAAAGAAATACACCGGGGCCTAGGGGCCCACGAGATGTGGGCGCCCAGAGGGCGCGCCCCTATCTCGTGGGCCCCTGGACCTCCACCGACCTCAACTCCAACTCCATATATTCACGTTCGGGGAGAAAAACCAGAGAGAAAGTTTCATCGCGTTTTACGACCGAGCCGCCGCCAAGCCCTAATCTCTCGGGAGGGCTGATCCGAGTCCGTTCGGGGCTACGGAGAGGGGATTCGTCGCCGTCGTCATCATAAACAATACTCCATAACCAAATTCATGATTCTCACCGCCCTGCGTGAGTAATTACATCGTGAGGCTTGCTGGACGGTGATGGGTTGGATGAGATTTACCATGTAATCAAGTTAGTTTTGTTAGGGTTTGATCCCTAGTATCCACTATGTTACGAGATTGATGTTGCTATGACTTTGCTATGCTTAATGCTTGTCACTAGGGCCCGAGTACCATGATTTCAGATCTGAACCTATTATGTTTTCATGAATATATGTGTGTTCTTGATCCTATCTTGCAAGTCTATAGTCACCTATTATGTGTTATGATCCGACAACCCCAGTGACAATAATCGGGATACTTCTCGGTGATGACCGTAGTTTGAGGAGTTCATGTATTCACTATGTGTTAATGCTTTGTTCGGTTCTCTATTAAAAGGAGGCCTTAATATCCTTAGTTTCCGCTAGGACCCGCTGCCACGGGAGGGTAGGACAAAAGATGTCATGCAAGTTCTTTTCCATAAGCACGTATGACTATTTACAGAATACATGCCTACATTACATTGATGAACTGGAGCTAGTTTTATATCACCCTATGTTATAGCTATTACATGAGGAATCACATCCGGCATAATTATCCATCACTGATCCGTTGCCTATGAGCTTTTCACATATTTTTCTTCGCTTATTTACTTTTCCGTTGGTACTGTTACAACTACTACAAAAACCCCAAAACAATTATCTTTACTTTTGCTACCGTTACCTTTATTATCATGGCACTTTTGCTACTAAATACTTTGCTGCAGATACTAAGTTATCCAGGTGTGGTTGAATTGACAACTCAACTGCTAATACTCAAGAATATTCTTTGGCTCCCCTTGTGTCTAATCAATAAATTTGGGTTGTACTTCACCCTTGAAAGCTGTTGCGATCCCCTACACTTGTGGGTTATCAACAGACCATGCTGAGTGTTGATCTAAATCAATGGGGGCACGCTTAGTGCACCCACTGGGTGTAGTCCCTGAGACTACTGTTGAATATTTGATTCGGCAGTAGTCTTAGAGTTACTTTCACTGTCATTAGCTTTTATTCCTGTCGACTGATATATCTCTCTTGCTGACTGCAGAGGTCTTGTGATCTTGGAGCTCGGCTTTCTGAGTTAAACAAGAAGCACATCAGCCTCGAACTTGATATTGAACTTGCAAAGAAGAACCTCAAGACTGCTCAAGAAGAAACAACCATCCTGGGAGATAACCAATCGACACTTTTCCACCTAGTAACTCACGCCTTTCAGTGTTTTTTCTTTCAGTCTCTTTGAACCAAATGACTTCACACAAGCAGATGTGCATAGTGAAAACCGTCAGCTTCAGGCTCGTCTGAAGAGTGTTGTTTCTTTAGAGAGAATGTAGGAAGCTCTTGAGAAGAAGGATCTGGACCTTGCTGCTGCTCAGAAGGAAGCACGAGAGAAGACAGTGCTTGCGGACAAGAAGCTGGCTTCGGTCGGCAAGTTGGAAGAGGAGAACACGAAGCTGAAGACTGCCATCTCTGAAGCCAATCGGGAAGTTGAGCAACTGAAGAAGGACAAGGAGAACCTGACCAATGAAGTTGGAGGCCTTAGAGCCAGGACAGGCGAGCTGGAGTCCTATCTGGGGCAACTTGCCGCAAAACTAGTCCTGAAGCTTGAAGGTACCGCCGCTCGACTGGTTAATTGCCGTCAACCGAAGTATCTCGTTGTATTGTCGACTCACTATTTTTCTTGATTGTGCAGAACTTTGTCAGGATTTCGAGGCTGAGACCGGGCGGGTCGAGACAGGTCTTGACCCCATCAATTGTCCTGTGAAAGATGACGTTGCGATGAACTTGCTGCGGTTGGAATCACGCTTGGACGATGCCGTTTGTTATCTGGCTCGACTGAAGGCGGCGATGACTCGGGTTGACGCCGAACTCTGGCCTCTGGTGGAACTTTCACAAGATCTCGAGTCGGTGATGACTCGACTAAATCAGATCCTGGCCGAGTGCAGGAATGGAAGAAGTCGTCCGCTCGCTGTGGCGCAGACGTCGCCCTGTCATTGGTCCGAGTGCACTCTACAAGGACGCTAGAGAAGACAAGTTGGCGGCTCTCAAGGTTGTGAATACTAAGAAGCACACCTTCCAGTCCTTCATGGACACCTTCCTTGAGGCTGCCACTCGTATTGCAGACAACATTGACCTTGACAGCTTTTGTGATCCAGCCAGCCCTTCTCCTGACGAGTAATCGAAAAACATTATGCTTCACCTTTATTTGCCCTGGGATGCTGAGTGATTTTGTAATCGTTGAAACTCCTTCGGGCCTGACGCCCGAGCACTTTAATCCGTGGTTTGGAACCTTTGGATTTATCTGAACTTGGTTTATCTTTGAATATGTTGTGTTTGTCTTCGAGTGGAACTCGTTCTTCACTCGGATTGGTTCTTGTACTTTTGATGCAACTTCTGGGGAAGAGGCCGCAGTCGACCTGTTGGACGAGCCTTGAGCAGCATTGATCAGCTCATCAGTGAGGCACTCAACAATGGTCTTGACGTTTTTGAAAGCAGCTCGCCTTGGCACCAGCTGTTGGATGAGTCTTTGGCAGCATTGATCAGCTCCTCAGCGAGGCACTCAGCAATGGTCTTGATGTTCCTGAAAGCAGCTCGCCTTGGCACCAGCTGTTGGATGAGCCTTTGGCAGCATTGATCAGCTCATCAGCGAGGCACTCAGCAATGGTCTTGACGTTCCTGAGAGTGGTTCGCCTTGGCAACACGCACAATCTCGTCCTTCTTCTTGACGGTGCAGCCCCGGGGAGGGGGTCGTGGTTGACCTGCACCACTCGGCAGGATTTTTTCAGCTTAGATAAGTACTGGACCGCAGCTAAGCCCCCGAGTGGGAGGATCGCTCACCACTCGATAGGATTTTTCAAACTTAGGCGAGTACTGGACTGCAGCTAAGCCCCCGAGTGGAGGATTGGTCACCACACGGTAGGATTTTTCAAACTTAGGCGAGTACTGTACTGTAGCTAAGCCTCCGAGTGAGAGGATTCCTCACCACTCGGTAGGATTTTTCAAACTTAGGCGAGTACTGGACTGCAGCTAAGGCCCCGAGTGGGAGGATTGCTCACCACTCGGTAGGATTTTTCAAACTTAGGCGAGTACTGGACTTCAGCTAAGCCTCCGAGTGAGAGGATTGCTCACCACTCGGTAGGATTTTTCAAACTTAGGCGAGTACTGGACTGCAGCTAAGCCTCCGAGTGAGAGGATTGCTCACCACTCGGTAGGATTTTTCAAACTTAGGCAAGTACTGGACTGCAGCTAAGCCTCCGAGGAGAGGATTTCTCACCACTCGGTAGGATTTTTCAAACTTAGGCGAGTACTGGACTGCAGCTAAGCCCCCGAGTGGGAGGATTGCTCACCACTCGGTAGGATTTTTCAAACTTAGGCGAGTACTGGACTGCAGCTAAGCCTCCGAGTGAGAGGATTGCTCACCACTCGGTAGGATTTTTCAAACTTAGGCGAGTGCTGGACTGCAGCTGAGCCTCCGAGTGAGAGGATCGCTCACCACTCCGTAGGATTTTTCGAACTTAGGCGAGTACTGGACTGCAGCTAAGCCTCCGAGTGAGAGGATCGCTCACCACTCAGTAGGATTTTTCAAACTTAGGCGAGTACTGGACTACAACTAAGCCCCGGAGTGAGAGGATTGCTCACCACTCGGTAGGAATTTTCAAACTTAGGTGAGTACTGGACTGCAGCTAAGCCTCCGAGTGAGAGGATCGCTCACCACTCAGTAGGATTTTTCTTTTCAACTTAGGCGAAACGGATTCGCAACTAAGCCCCCGAGTGAGAGGCTTGCTCACCACTCGGTAGGATTTTTCTTTTCAACTTAGGCGAAACGGATTCACGACTAAGGCACCCACTGGGGGATTTAGAACATGTAAAAAATGAACAACAATCATTCGGAAGACTGTAAAACCATGTCTTTGATAACCATCTAAAAGGTATTTCTTATTACATCTCAACAGTCTGACTGCTTAAGAGTAAAAGGGGCGGAGCAGCTCCGCATTCCAAGCGCGTGGCTCGTCTTTATTGTGTTCGACGGTGAAGAGACGATATGCTCTGTTGTGGAGCACTTTGGTGACGACGAAGGGGCCTTCCCAAGCAGGAGCGAGCTTGTGTGGTTTCTGCTGGTCCACTCGAAGAACCAAGTCTCCTTCCTGGAATGCCCGACCCCTCACGTTTCTGGCGTGGAATCGACGCAGGTCTTGCTGATAAATGGTCGACCGAATCAAGGCCATCTCTCTTTCCTCTTCCAGGAGATCGACTGCATCTTGCCGAGCATGTTCCGCTTCTTATTCTGAGAAAAGTTCGACTCGGGGTGCATTGTGAAGCATATCACTCGGGAGTACAGCTTCAGCTCCATAGACCAAGAAGAATGGGGTTCATCCAGTCGACCGATTAGGAGTTGTCCTCAATCCCCAAAGTACTGATGGAAGTTCATCGACCCAGGCACCTGCTGCATGCTTGAGATCATGCATCAATCGGGGTTTTAGTCCTGTGAGAATCAATCCATTTGCTCTTTCAGCCTGCCCATTTGATTGAGGATGGGCGACTGAAGCGTAGTCGACCTCGTGCCTTGGGAGGCACAAAAGGCTCTGAACTCGTCAGAATCGAAGTTCGACCCATTATCAGTGATGATGTTGTGCGGAACACCATATCTGAATGTCAATTCTCTGATGAAACTTACAGTTGTACTTGCTTCAAGGTTTTTAATGGGCTTGGCTTCAATCCATTTGGTAAACTTTTCGACTGCTACCAGCACATGGGTAAATCCACTCCTGCCAGTCCTCAGAGGTCCAACCATATCCAATCCCAGACGAAAAGGCTAGACGAGTGGAATAGTCTTTGAGTCGACGCATGTTTATGGGACATGTTGGAGTAAAACTGACAGCCTTCACATTTGTCTACTATTTCTTTCGCCATCTCGTTGGCGTGTGGCCAGTAAAATCCGGCTCGGTATGCTTTGGCCACGATGGTCCGAGAGGATGCATGGTGACCACAGGTCCCCGAGTGAATATCATAGAGGATCATTCGACCTTCTTCTGGCGTGATGCATTTTTGGCAGACTCCAGTTACACTTTCTCTGAACAACTGACCTTTTATTACAGTAAAGGCTTTAGATTGTCGGACAATCTGTCGATCCTCTTCTTCATCCTCTGGAAGTTCTTCCCTAAGAATGTATGCAATGTATGGCACTGTCCAGTCAGGAGTGACGACCAAAACCTCCATGACTAAGTCGACCACGGCTGGGACTTCGACTTCAGTCGGATCTGTGGCACTCTTAGGCTGTGGGGGCTCTTCAGTGAAAGGATCTTCCTGAACTGAAGGTGAGTGAATATGCTCCAAAAACACATTGCTGGGAATGGTCTCCCTCTTGGATCCTATCTTTGCCAATTCATCCGCAGCTTGATTTTTCAGTCAGGGTATATGGTGAAGCTCCAACCCTTCAAACTTCTTTTCCAACCTTCTTACTGCGTTGCAATAACCAGTCATAGCCGGGCTCCTGACATCCCACTCTTTCACCACTTGATTAACCACCAAATCCGAGTCACCGTAGACCATAAGGCGACGGACGCCGAGTGAAATGGCCATACGCAACCCGTATAGAAGTGCTTCATATTCAGCTTCATTGTTGGAGGAATCAAAATGAATCTGGAGAACATAGCTAAGCTTGTCTCCACGGGGGAATACCAATACTACCCCAGCACCGGAACCATTCAGCATCTTGGAGCCATCGAAGAACATGGTCCAATGCTCTGAGTGAACTTGAGTCGGCAGTTGCTGCTCAATCCACTCGGCAAGAAAATCTGCAATTGCTTGGGACTTGATAGCTTTCTTTGCCTCAAACTTGATATCCAATGGAAGGAGTTCAATCACCCACTTTGCCACTCGACCAGTTGCATCTCTGTTGTTCAGAATTTCAGATAATGGTGCATCACTGACGACTGTAATGGAGTAATCAGAGAAATAGTGTGCAACCTTCTTCATGGTCATGTAGATCCCATAAACAAGCTTCTGATAATTGTGGGTATCTCTGCTTGGATGGAGTCAAAACTTCAGACGGATAATACGATGGGCGCTGAACTTTATAAGCTTTTCCTTCTTCTTCCCGCTCGACCGTGAGTACTGTACTGATAACTTGTCCAGTGGCTGCAATGTAAAGCAGCAAAGGCTCTTTGCTGATTGGCGCAGCAAGCACCGGCTGGGTGGAAAGCAGGGTTTTGAGCTCTGCAAACGCTGCGTCAGCTTCATCAGTCCATTAAAACTTATCAGATTTCTTCATCAATCGGTAAAGAGGTAAAGCCTTTTCACCAAGACAAGAAATGAATCGACTCAAGGCGGCCAAACAACTAGTAAGCTTCTGAACGTCATGCACACGCACAGGGCATTTCATTCGGAGGATGGCACCAACTTTTTCTGGGTTCGCGCCGATCCCTCGTTCGGAAACGAGGAAACCGAGTAACTTTCCACCTGGAACTCTGAATGTGCACTTCGACGGATTAAGCTTGATATCATACCTTCTTATATTGGCAAAGATTTCTGCGAGGTCGGTCAGCAGGTCGGAACCTTTACGCGACTTGACCAGAATGTCATCCATATATGCTTCCACATTCCGACTGATTTGAGTGAGCAGGCACTTCTGAATCATCCTCGTGAATCTGGCGCGGCATTTTTGAGACCAAATGGCATGGTGACATAGCAAAAGCACCCGAATGGGGTGATGAAAGCTGTTTTTATTTCATCGGACCATACAGTCAGATCTGATGATACCCGAAATATTCATCTAGAAAAGACAAGCACTCACACCCCGCAGTCGAGTCAACAATCTGATCGATGCGGGGGAGAGGGAAATAATCTTTCGGGCAGGCCCGATTGATATGCTTGAAATCAATGCACATACGAAGTGAATCTTCCTTCTTAGGGACCATGACCACATTGGCAAGCCACTCGGAGTGGTAGATTTCTCGGATGAACTCTGCTGCTAGGAGCCGAGCCACTTCCTCGCCAATTGCTTTTCTCTTCTGCACGGCGGACCATCGAAGATGCTCTTTGACGGGTTTTGCCTTCAGATCGACACGAGACGATGCTCAGCCAGTCCCCTGGGTACACCCGACATGTCAGAAGGTTTCCTTGCAAAGATGTCCCAGTTCTCACGGAGGAACTGGATGAGCGCTTCTTCCTAGTTGCTGTCGAGCGTTGTTGAGATATGAGTCGGTGCAGCATTGGGATCGGTCGGGTGAATATGAATCGGCTTCATTTCTCCGGACGACTGAAATGCAGAGTCTGTGGCAGGCTTCTTGGCCCGTAACAAATCACTCGGATTTGCATTTTTCTGATACTCCTGCAATTCAATTGCTGCCATTTGTGCATCAGCGATTTTGGAACCCTTCTGAAAGCATTCCTCTGCTTTCCGCCGATTGCCAGTGACTATGATCACACCTCTGGGACCAGGCATCTTCATCTTGAGGTATACGTAACATGGTCGAGCCATAAAACGCGCATAGGCAGGCCTGCCCAGAATAGCATGATAAGCACTCTGGAAATCCACAACTTCAAATGTCAACTTTTCCTTACGGTAATTCTTGGAATCACCAAAAACCACGTCAAGGGCGATCTGGCAGAGTGATTCGGCTTTCTTTCCAGGGATAACGCCATGAAAACTCATATTGCTCTTGCTAAGTTTGGACATCGGAATGCCCATCCCCTTCAAGGTTTCAGCATAAAGGATATTCAGGCCGCTACCACCATCCATTATCACTTTGGTCAGTCGAGTGCCTTCGACCACTGGGTCGACCACCAACGCTTGCCTCCCAGGGGTGGCTATACGCGCCAGGTGATCAGACTGGTCAAATGTGATAGCTGTTTGGGACCATTTCAGGTATGTGGTCGTCGTCGCCGGAGCAACTATATTTACTTCTCTGTTGATAACTTTTAATCGACTTTTGCTCTCAACATCAGCAAAAATCACCAGGGTGGAATTGACTTTGGGATAACCATCATCTTCTTCTTCATCCTCGTGTTTGTCCGATTCTTTTTCCTTCTCACTGGGTTGTTTCTCTCGGAACTGCTGGATCAGGAGTCGACATTGCCGAGTGGTGTGTTTAGGATAAATCAGATTACCCTCTTCATCCTTCTTCGTATGAATGTGACATGGTAAATCCAACACATCATTTCCCGCTTGATCTTTTACCTTCTTAGGGGTCCAGGGCCCCTTAGGTTTTCCTTTAAACTTTCCTTGCACTACTGCTACAATTTCACAAGGCGCTGCAGGTTCAGCCTTTCATTTCTGTTTCTGATTACCCCTGCCGGTGTCCTGGCCGACTGGTTTACCCTTGCCACTGCGGAGTCGATCCTCCTCTTCTCCGTTAGCGTACCGGGTGGCTATTTCCATCATCCGAGTCAGACTTATATCTCCCGTCCGACCGAACTTCAGGACCAGCTCTCGATATTTAACGCCTTCCTTGAAGGCACACACTGCTTGATGCTCAGATACATTTTCCACTGTGTGATGCAAAGTGGTCCACCTCTGAATGAAATCCCTTAGAGTCTCACTCGGTTTCTGCACACAATGCTGCAATTCTATCAACCCTGCTGGCCGCTTGCAAGTACCTTCAAAAGTTCTGACAAATACTCGGGCAAGTTCTTCCCAACTGAATATATCGCCTGGGCTAATCGAAGTCAACCACGCCCGCTGACCCTTCCAACATCAGAGGAAGATGCTTCATTGCCACCTCATCATTCCCGCCACCAATCTGCATGGCCACTCGGTAATCCTCAAGCCAAGTTTCAGGCTTCGACTCTCCAGTGAACTTGCTGACTCCAGTCGCCAACCTGAAGTTGGGAGGAATCACTGCAGCCCTGATGGCTCTGCTGAAACACTCTGGACCCGAAACATGAACTTTGCTGCCAGTCGGACGATCTCTACCAAGGTCTTCCCTGTGCGATCTGTTTCGGTCGACTAGACCTTCAACAAGAATAGACCTTGCATCAAAGCCTGGCTCTCTTGGGTCGACTCGTGCTCTGCGCTTGCCACTGTGAAGGCGTCTATCATCGTACTGCCGAGGCGCATATGATGCACTCCTCGGAGGAGGTGTAGGCACTCGACGACGATTTTCGCGGTCGAGTCAGTGATCATACTGCCCACGGCCCTCACGCTGCAGGGGCGATCTTGGGCTGTGGGCCGACTGAACAATATCCGCTACCACGGATCTGCTATGAATCCTATTCCGCGACTGAGACACTGCTGTGTTCTGTTCTCCTGCTGCCCGGAGTAAGGCCCAGATTTGCATCAAACCTCTGCCAGCCTCCGACGGGGAAGGCTGAATTGACTCTGCTATTCGGGCCACAGCTGTGAGATTTTGAATCGGAGTGCGGTATACCTTAGGTGGAGGTGGAAAAAGCTGTCGTCGATTGGAATCGGGGATCCGCTCCTGAGCATGCTCGTCGAGTGCGTGCTGGAGGCTCTCCAGTCGAGTGTGCTCAGCCAAATTGGCCAAGCGCACCTCTTCCAAGGCCCGAGCCTCGGGGGTTTCTCCAATGATGGGCGTGTGGAGTGCATCCATGTTGCGGCGATGAAGTTCTTCCCTCTGCTGCGAAGAGAGGGGTTCGGGATGGTACTCCTCGTGGACGTGCGATGGATCGCCGCCACCATCTCCGCCGTCTTCATGGCGGAAACCAGGCGGACTACAAGGTCCGTCGACCATCAAGACTTCAGCCGCAGGGTCGCTGCTATTGCACTCGGATGCGGTCTCAACGAAGTCAGTCGACAGGTCGAACAGGCCATGGAGAGTTTTGTCGGGCTCGATTGCCGCGACTTGATGGGTGGCCGAATGTCGAGCCACCGCGTGTTTCACCCACCGCTGAAGCCGCGACCGACCAGATCGCTTGCAGCGGCGAACAACGGGGGGAGAAGACACCATCGGAGCTGACCGATACTGGGTCGACGGCTGCCGGAGAAGGACGCTGCGTACACACGCGCAAAAGTGCGTCGCCCCTCGGACGGGGAGCGCCTCGACGTGAAGGGGAGCTTCCTGAAGCCAGGCGGAGTCGTCGGCGATGAAAACGAGCGCGTCGAGATGGATCTCGCGGCCCTCAGCCAATCCACCGCCGGAAACCATGATGATGGGGATCGAAAAAATTGCAACTTCACCAACAAGTCGCTAAGACACCTGCCCCAAGGTGGGCGCCAACTGTCGTGGTCCTAAGGCTGATAGTAGAAAGGGGGGTAGGTATGGAGAGGCAAGATCTCAGCTATGGTGAAGGTGTACACACAAGATTTACGAGTTCAGGCCCTTCTAGGAGGAAGTAATAGCCCTACGTCTCGGTGCCCGGATCGGTCGACTGGATTATATGTGTGTGGTGTTACAGGGGGTGTGAACCCTTGTCCCAGAGGAGGGGGTGGCTTATATAGAGTGCACCAGGACCCCAGCCATCCTCCATTACAAGGGGCTTAATGTACATCAAGTAGGGGCATTACTGATAACGCCAACCATAAGTGCTATTAATGACCTTAAAGACTACGGAGTGAATGTCAGACCGTTGCAGTGTTGAGTGATTCCTGGCCTTCAATAGGTCGAGTGACTCCTTATATGGTCGAGTGACAACAGGTAGGAGGGGTACCCGAGTGATATGCTTGGTCGAGTGGATTGCACTCGACGCCTTTGACTGGTGGTTCTTTGTTGCCTCTTGGACTTCTTATCTTCTAGGATAGTGACCTTGGGTAGGGCATATAGGTCAGGCCTATGACCCTACCCCGGGTCTGTATCCTCATCACCATCTGCAAGAGTGTGTAATATAGTGGTGGGTTGATATATTATATCACTACATTACAATGCTGAACGATGACATGATCGAAATTTCAGGCATACCTCAAGCATGAGAAAATTCTTTCTCAACCCATGAGATAAGATCTCGGTACAAGCAAGACGACATACATACCCATGATTTGTCAACGCTCATATACTTATCTTAGTTTGTAATATAAAAAATAATTTAATATTGAAAATGCAGTTTTATAGAATCGTTATGCGTTTTCTCTGGAGTGGCGGAGTCTATGAGACAGTGTGACTGGCCCCAGTGGCAGAGCTACATGCATTGCTGAGGGGGCAGCTGCCCCCTCCCCCCTAGGATATTTAGTGCAGAAAAAAAGTAGAGCCATAGATTAAGAAGATTGCGACCATTTGACCTGTCCCCCGCTCCTTTGATTCTCTCTAGCTCCAGCACTGACTCGCCGGATGAATCTAGATTGCATGAAACATGTCCACCGGATCGATCCTACTCAACTGTTCTTCAGTTTTTCTCCTTTTCACATGATTGGTGTCATGGAAATGTCACGGTAGATGTCCTAGCAAAAGGACTTAGTCGTGGAGCCGTTGCAACTAGGAAGCTTAAAGGGGTTAAAACGGGACAAAGGACACGGGAGTTTATACTGGTTTGGCCCCTTGCAGTGAAGGTAATGGCTTAATCTAGTTTGGGGTGGGATTGCTTATGTCTCGATTACCAGGGAGCGAATTCGCTTGACCTAGCTTTCGATCTGATGTTACTTGTCCTTAACCGCCACCGGGTCGTCCCTTTATATACAGAGGTCGACGCCCAGCGGCTCATGGAGTCCCGGTCGGCTCATAAACAGTGTCCGGCTCGGTGACTATCTATTCTTGCCTTACAATACAAGTCATACACATATGGCGGTTTATCTCTACGGGCCTTAAGCCGCCTTTGGGCCTTGGGCCGTTAACTGAACCGCCATCTTCAAGTGTCGTCTTGTGCTTCATATTATGAATCGCCATAGGTATAACCAGGCCCCTCCTGGGCAGGTCATACCTAGTAGTTATATCCCCAACATTAGGCCCCAGATTGATTTGAACTGGTTCATGTCAATCTTCAACACTTAGAAAAAATCTTCTGCTCTTCATTGCGCGAAAGTTTATAACCCGACATGATGTCATCTTCTGGATCTGTGATAACCCACCATGACGTCATCTGACATTAATTCACACTTTATCAACATATCTCAACGGATCTTTATTTTAATACCGTCCGAGAATTGAGGCGCCTGAACAGCTGGATAACCAAGTTTTCAGCCTCCTCGTTTTTCGCGCCCACTTATCAGTCCTTCCTTATAAATAGCCACAACTGGTCTTTCCTCATTCCCCCCTTTCTAGCGTCTTCTTCCTCTCGCGACCTTCTGCCGCTCGAGCTCCGCCGCCGCCGCAGAGAACCTCGTCCTCCTCAACCTCGGCCGCTGCATCAACCTGTGTTGGACCAGAGTACGTCGGCGCCCCACCGCAGTTGAATCTGCATCTGTAAGTGCTTCTTCTCCAGCGCATTAGATCGCATTAGGGTTCCTGACTATTCGTCGTGTTCTTCACGGTTTCTCCATAGTTCCTCCATCATAGCATCTTTTGATCCAAAAGCAATATAGAACTTATGCGGTGGTTGCTTTGCCTCCACTTTTGATACCAGGGTATCCCCTTTCTCTGGAAAGAGATCTCATTAGAACTTATGAACCCATCTGTACTAGTTTCTTAGGTCTAGCTTTATTTCCTTTTTCTGAACATCCGTTGATACAAAATAATGATTGCAATCTGTGAAACTTGTTTGTGTGACACTTAGCCAAAAATCTGCGTTTTGATAGATCCACATAGCCATGGCGGCTCAAACCACCGGCTTAAATTGCAATGCTCAATAGATAACATCAACCACTCATGGCGGCTTAAATAACCTGACTGCTCACGGCGGTTTAAATAACCTGACATAATTAGCCATATACCATTAGGCCCCTTTATAAGCCGCCATTCTGAATATGTGCTGTAATACTTTTCCTCCGACTTAAATTTGAACCGGCAAATTTACTCTTTGTTAGGCTTCCTTCTTCACAATGCTGCCCAAAACAACCACTTCATGCAACTGGGTAAATCCATCGTCACGGAGGGTACACTTGATGATTTTGTGAAAACCGGCTATCTGCTAAAAAAGGATATCATGTCATACCGTGCTCCTGATCCAACAGAAGAAAAACCTCAGGCCAAAGAAGGGGAAGTCATTGTCTTCACATATCACATGAACCGGGGCTTTTCGCCGCCCGACTCAAAGTTCTTCAGAGATGTTCTGCACTTTTTTGACCTTCGTCCTCAAGATATCGGACCCAACTCCGTGTCCAACATATGCAACTTCCAAGTGTGCTGTGAGGTGTATCTTGAAGAAGAGCCCAGCTTGCTACTCTTCACAGAGTTGTTGAACCGCTAGAATGAATACTCTAACGGACCTAGTTTGGAGCTCGGCGGGGTCTCAATCCAACGACGGAGAGACGCCATTTTCCCTTATGCACAACCACTGAGTCATCCCAAAGACTGGAACCAGACATGGTTCTACTGTCAAGACACTTCTCTGGCTGATGAGAAACCTCTGCCCGGCCTTCGCGCCCTGCGCCTTGAGTCCAATCATCCTCTTCCAGACAAGTTGTCAACTGCTAATCATCAGAAGCTTGCCCCTACCATGGCTAAAGTCAAGGCTCTTTTGGGGAACGGTTTAAATGGCATTGACTTGGTCCGGGTTTGGGTTGCCTGGCGGATCATCCCGTTGAGCTGCCGCTCCGGTTTAATGTGTATCTACACGGGCGAGAAGAATGATCCACTGCGTCACAGCCCTGACGATTTACATGATGATGTTGTCAATGATATGACGAAGTCGCTTTTAAATGAAAGCCTAGCAGACTGTGGCAAGGTGGGCCTAAGCCCTTTCTGCAAAGCTAACCCGGCTCTAGGGGTAAGCCACCCAACTTAGTTATTTTACCTTTATCTTTTGATGTTTTGTCTGAACTCAAACCTTTGCTGATTTTCACAGGCCAATGATGAGTTTTGGAAGAAAAAAATATGACCATGAGGCTGCAAAAAGAGCCAGGAAGGCCAAGAAAGCCACCAGGAAAGCTGCCGTCAAGAAAAGAGGAAAGAAGCCCAGCGCTTCTGACTTGCTTCGACTAGAAGACACCTCTGAGTCGGAGGTAGCCCTTGACTCTCTTGGCTCCTTTTTAACCACCTTATTGACACTGATTATCATCAAGATGACAAAGGAACGAGTCAAGGAATGAATGAAGAGGTAACTTTTATTTCCTCCGACTCCGAGCCTTTGCCAAGACAAAAAATCTAAGAGTAACCCGGAAAGTAAGATTTTCACATCCCTTAGCTTATCAGGACCCTCACTTTCTTTTGAAGCGATAGATTCATGAGAGCCGGAGGCAGACCCAGACCAGCAAGGACGCGGAACTCTCCTCCGGCTTGCCGAATACACCAAGGAAGCGACGAAATGAGGTCACCTCCGAATTAAACTCTTGTTATCCTTTGGCGGGTCTCACTCGTCAACCGCTCAACTCTTCTGATTCAAATTATCAGGAAAATTCACATTCTTCCGGCGACTCAATCCAGTCGAATATGCCGGCTTTCAAGACCGCTCTCGGGTAATGACAGTTTACTTAACCTTTAATCATTATAATCCTTTATACTTGTACTGACCTTGTTGGCCTATGCAGTGGGAAAGCAAAACCCAGTAAGAGGGTGAAGAAAAACAAGCTGGTCGAAGAGCCGTCCGTCAATGAGCCGGAGCTCCAACCCGGAGCGCCTGAGGCCTCTGTTCCTGAACCGCCGGTTGAGCCGGTTCATGACATTCCCACAATGACTGCTGACCCGCCTGTCGATCAAGTCGCCGACGGCTCTTTAAACCCTGAAGCTTCAAGCCCGGTTAAGCCAGCCGACTCACAAGATGTTGATGTGGAAATCACCAAGACCTGCTATACTGAGCCGGGGAGACCTACTGTGCTAGCCAAGTGTTCTGCCAAGGAGGAGCACATTGAACGACGTAAAGTCAGATTTGATGTTGCTGACTATACTCAATTGAGCCTTGGTGAAGTTTTTTCTGGTTATCTTAGCCAAGTGCACAACGGCCGCGATCTTGAAGTTGACATGGTGAAACAAATGCACCAGAAATTTGAGGTATACATTCTTCCCTTCATTGAATTATCCTTACAATGCCAACCCCCAAGTCTACTGCTTATGATGAATATGCTGTAGACTTAGAACAAATTTATGAGCATCAGTAATATCCTTTGGTAAAACCTTTAAAATCCTGCTTAAACCGTAGTCCCCTCGGGCCGGTTTAATCTGCACGAATGAGCCGGTCCTTCATATGCTTGTGTAGAAGATAATATTTGTGTAACTTTTAACAGCAATATGCATTAGTCCCCAAGTGCCAAGTACTGTTGCTTGCAAAGTGCTTGGGACTTTTACTATCATAAGCCGCCACTTAGACAAAAACTTTTGGTAGACATTAGCCCCCAAGTGCCAAGTGTTGTTGCTTGCAAAAGGCTTGGGACTTAATATTGCATACTAATGTTTATGATTGTGATCCAGTACATGTACAGACCACTACTGCTCAACTTCAATCAGAGCTATCTGAATTGAAGAACCGCTTGGAGTCGCAAGAGACGGAGACTCAGAGAGCAAACTCCAAATTTGAATTCAGCGTGTCTGAACAAGAAAAATTGAGGGACGAGTTTGAAGTTGAGAAAAAGGCCTGGGCTGAAGTAAAGATTGCCTTGACCCATCGAGCTGACAAAGCAGAGGCGACTCTTGAAGAGGTGACCACTGAATTGTCCGGCTTAAAATGCCATGTGTCGCAGATGGTCTCGGCAATCTTTGGTAAGCCGCCCTACAAGTGTCAAGTGTTGAATATTTCTGGTGACAATATAAACTGTTGTTAACTCATCTGTTATTGCTATGCAGGCCCCAGGAGCACCAACTTCAACCAGGACATGCTGGTGAAGCTGAAGGCGGTTTACACGCTCGTAGAACAACTTTACACTGGAGCTCAGCGTGCCTTAGCCACAGTTGCCCTGTCAAATGTAGCCCCCACACTCCTGGTTGATGTGTTAAAGAAGCTTTCTTTGCTGCCCCCGTGGCTGCCTTAAGTTGGGCCAAAGCATGGCTACCGGAATTAGACCCGGCCGACATCGCCATTGGGTATCCAAGCCTTAAGGAAGATGTCACTTCATTTGAACAGGAGGACTTCGCCGCTTGTGTGAAGGAAATACGCCCTGTGGCCACCTTGATTGCTGATGATACGGACCTCACCAAGTACCATCCGGCTTATGACGCGGGAAATCAGAGGATGCAGATGCCGCGTTATAAAGTGACAGGCCTGATCCCCCAATCTGTAAGCATGCCTTCGCCCCTGAAGTTGACCCGTCTAGGCTAATTGATGATGAAGCTGAATTTGAAGCTTTGAATGGCATTGCCTGGTCGTCATCAACCTTCCAAGACGGGGAACATGACAAAGAAGCGGAGAGGGTTGATCCAGAAGCTTCAGGCCAACAAGAGAACTGATCCGCCGGGCGGCTCATATTTGTAGCCTTCTGAAAAAATAGTTAATCATTTGGACTCGGGGAGTCATGTAATAGGGTAGAAATGACTTTGCTCTATCGTGCCATCGTGCACATTTTGGTGCTCAACACTGTTAAGCCGCTGTCTTATATTTGCCCTTATTATACTTATCATATGGTTTCGTTATGCATAAGAAAGTCCTTGAACTATCCTGCACACGGAAATAGATCACAAGAACCCTTGGCGGTTTACCGCATGGCAGGTCATAATATCTTACATATGACCACTGATATGTAAAAAAGGAGTCACAGATAAGCCTGTTATGCATCATAACTTTGAAACATAACTATAATATCATACCTGTGATATTGAATTTGCACTGCCGGTTTATGTGACCTGCAAAGTAAGGGTGATAACCCAATCTTTAGAAGCCAAAACTTCCAAATGTTTGATGATTGTCATATGCTGGCGACTTATCCTCCAAAGCCAAGCTGGGTTAAATAGAAACCACATATATATGCCTCAGATATGAACAAAAAAGTCTCAAGACAAAACCCAAAGATTGTTTTCAAAAAAGCTTAAGCCAAACAGAGAGAAAAAACGAGGCTTCTAATTCGAATACGATCAGTAAGCCGGACCAAAAGGGGTTAAGCTAGTATTCAAATACGATCAGGAAGCCCCCTAGTGGTTTTGGCATTGCGCCGATCGAGAGGGTACCGACAGCTATGTTCTCTTTGGTTCGAATACGACCTATGTTTGAGCAGGAAGCCCCCAAATGACCTTGAGACTTTTTTAACGACTCTGATTCGAATACAATCAAAGTCGGACCCAAAAGGGGTTAAGCTATGATTCGAATACGATCAAGAAGCCCCCTAGTGGGTGTGGCATTGCGCCGACCAAGAGGGTTCCGACAACTATGTTCTCTTTGGTTCAAATACGACCTATGTTTGAATAGAAGCCCCCAAATGACCTTGATATTTTTTAACGACTCTGATTTGAATACGATCAAAGTCGGACCAAAAGGGGTTAAGCTATGATTCGAATACGATCCAGCCCCCAAATGATCAATTGTTTTTTTGATCAGCTATGATTCAGATACGATCAGGAAGCTGTGCCAAAGGAGTTAAGCTAGATTCGAATACGATCAGCCCCCAATTGGTCTTTGGAATTATGATGATGAAGACACATGGTCATTGAGGATGAAAAGGACAGAGGTCCTACTTTACTACTTATCATAATATATACGTCGTCAAAAATATGTACATCATAAGAGCCGGTGGCCCAAGTGTAGTAAGATCGAAGATGAGCAATATTCCACGGCCGGCGGGTCTCCTCCTCCGACTTACGTGAGTCTTTATGCTCTCGAACATCGATAAGGTAGTATGACCCGTTGTTCAAGTTCTTGCTGACCACAAAGGGCCCTTCCCAAGGTGGGGATAACTTGTGTGCATCAGTTTGATCCTGGATGAGCCGGAGCACCAAATCACCTTCTTGAAAGGTTCTAGACTTAACCCGGCGGCTGTGATAACGGCGCAGGTCCTGTTGGTAAATCGCCGAGCGGGCTGCTGCCAAGTCACGCTTTTCATCTAACAGGTCAAGTGCATCCTGACGCGCTTGTTCATTATCAGCTTCAACATAAGCCGCCACACGGGCCGAGTCATGACGGATGTCGCTAGGAAGAACCGCCTCTGCTCCATAAACCATGAAGAAAGGGGTGTAACCCGTAGATCTGTTGGGGTAGTATTGATAATCCATAACACTGATGGTAACTCCTCCACCCAACAACCTAGCGTTCATTGCAAGGGAACCAGAAGCCGGGGCTTGATTCCTTTCAAAATTTCCTGATTGGCTCTTTCGGCTTGACCATTGGATTGGGGGTGAGCTACTGATGAAACGTCAAGCCGAATATGCTCATGTTGACAAAACTACTCCATGGCACCCTTGGACAAGTTAGTGCCATTATCAGTTATGATACTGTGCGGAAAGCCAAAATGGAAAATCACCTTTTTCATGAATTGAACCGCCATTGCCGCGTCACACTTACTGACCGGCTCTGCTTCAACCCACTTTGTGAATTTGTAAACCGCCACCAAAAGGTGGGTCTTTTTATCCTTGTACCTTTTAAATGGCCCAACCATATCAAGTCCCCACACTGCAAACGGCCAAGTAATTGGAATCATCCTCAATTCTTAAGCCGGCATGTGAGCTCGCCGTGAGAATTTTTGACAACCATCACATTTACTGACCAGAACCTCTGCATCAGCGTGAGCCGTCAGCCAATAAAATCCACGACGAAAAGCTTTGGCCACAAGGGACTTTGAACCAGCATGATGGCCACAATATCTTTCATGAATCTCACGAAGAATCTCTTGACCTTCCTCGGGAGAGATACAATGCTGAAACGCCCCAGTGACACTGCGATGATGCAACTCGCCATTGGCAATTGTCATTGACTTAGACCGCCAGGTTATCTTCCTAGCCAAGGTTTCATCCTCAGGCAACTTGCCCCAGGTCATGTAAGCCAAATATGGCACTGTCCAATCTGGGATGACGTGAAGAGCCACCACCAATTGTGCTTCCAGGTCAGGAACAACCAAGTCTTCCTCTGTAGGCAACTTGACAGAAGGGTTATGTAGAATATCCAAGAAAGTTTTAGGTGGCACCGGCTTACGTTGAGATCCCAGCCGGCTTAAAGCATCAGCCACCTCATTCTTTCTGCGGTCAATGTGCTCAACTTCATAACACTTGAAGTGTCCGGCAACAGCATCAACTTCACGGCGATAAGCCGCCATGAGGGGATCCTTGGAATCCCATTTGCCTGAGACTTGTTGAGCTACCAAATCTAAGTCGCCAAAGCACCTTACCCGGCTTAAGCTCTTATCTTTAGCCATCCGAAGACCATGGAGCAAGGCCTCATACTCAGCTGCATTTTTAGTACATGGAAACATCAACCTTAGCACATAACAAAATTTGTCACCTCGAGGGGAAGCTGAACAACTCTAGCCCCCGAGCCTTCCAATTGCCTGGACCCATCAAAGTGAATAGTCCAATATGTGTTGTCTGGCTTCTCTTCAGGCATCTGCAGCTCTGTCCAATCGTTGATGAAATCCACCAGTGCTTGAGACTTGATAGCAGTGCGTGGCAGATACTTTAAACCATGAGGCCCAAGCTCAATGGCCCACTTGGCGACTCGTCATGTGGCTTCTATGTTTTGAATGATATCTCCTAAAGGAGCATAACTGACCACAGTGAGGGGATGACCCAGAAAATATTGTTTAAGCTTCCGGCTGGCCATGAACACCCCATAAACAAGCTTCTGCCAATGTGTGTATCTCTGCTTGGACTCAATAAGCACCTCATTGATGTAGTAAACCGGCCGTTGAACCATATATTCTTTGCCAGCCTCCTTGCGCTCCACCACAATGGCCACACTGACAGCACGTGTGTTAGCAGCCACATATAACAATAATGGCTCCTTATCAATGGGAGCAGCAAGAACCGGCGGCTCAGCTAGCTGCCTCTTCAAATCTTCAAATGCATCATTAGTAGCATCACTCCAGACAAAGTCGTCTGTTTTCTTCATCATCTGATACAGCGGTATGGCCTTCTCGCCTAACCAGCTTATGAACCGGCTTAAGGCAGCAATACGACCCGCCAAACGCTGAACATTACTGATACACACCGACTTAGCCAAGGAGGTCCTTGTCTTCTCCGTGTTAGCCTCAATGCCTCTGTTAGAAACCAGAAAACCCAAAAGCTTGCCTGCTGGCACACCAAAAATGCACTTGGCCGGGTTAAGCATCATCTTGTAGACCCGGAGATTATCAAAGGTTTCCTTCAAATCATCTATCATGGTCTCCTTCTCTCTGGACTTCACCACAATGTCGTCCACATAAGATGAACATTGCGCCCAATCTGATTGTGAAGACAGTTCTGCACACATCGCTGATAAGTCGCCTGGGCACTCTTGAGCCCAAAAGGCATAGACACATAGCAGAAGGCTCCAAAAGGAGTAATAAAAGTCTTCTTCTCCTGGTCCTTAACTGCCATCTTGCTATGATGATAACCAGAATAAGCATCCAAAAAGCTCAAACGCTCACAACCCGCCGTAGTATCAATGATTTGATCAATATGAGGGAGAGCAAAAGGATCAGCCGAACACGCCCTGTTTAAGTCCGTGTAATCCACACACATACGCCAGGTGCCATTTTTCTTAAGCACTAGCACCGGGTTAGGCAACCACTCTGGATGAAAAACTTCAACAATGAACCCGGCCGCCAAGAGCCTGGCCACTTCCTCACCAATGGCCTTACGCCTCTCCTCATTGAACCGCCGAAGAAACTGCTTGACCGGCTTAAATTTTGGATCAATATTGAGAGTGTGCTCGTGAAGTTCTCTCGGTACACCCGGCATGTCAGAAGGTTTCCATGCAAAGATGTCCCGGTTCTCACGGATGAACTCGATGAGCGCACTTTCCTATTTGGGATCCAGGTTAGCACTAATACTGAACTTCTTAGATGAGTCGCCAGGAAAAAATCAACCAGCTTGGTGTCGTCAGCCGATTTAAACTTCATCACCAGATCATGCTCTGTGGTTGGCTTTTTCAAAGACGTCATGTCCGCCGGGTCAACATTGTCCTTGTAAAACTTCAACTCCTCTGTTATTAGCTAGATGGCTTCTTCTCTCTTTTTGGATCTCAATACAATGTTCTCCCCCTCTCTTGTGGAGATCTATTCGATGTAAACTCTTTTTGCAGTGTGTTTGTCGAGATCCGATGAATTGTGGGTTTATGATCAAGTTTATCTATGAGAAATATTTGAATCTTCTCTGAATTCTTTTTATGTATGATTGAGTTATCTTTGCAAGTCTCTTCGAATTAACAGTTTGGTTTGGCCTACTAGATTGATCTTTCTTGCGGCAGAGAAGTGCTTAGCTTTGGGTTCAATCTTGCGGTGTCCTTACCCAAAGGATGTATAAGGGTTGCAAGGCACGTATTGTATTGTTGCCATCGAGGATAAAAAGATGGGGTTTATATCATATTGCATGAGTTTATCCTTCTACATCATGTCATCTTGCTTAAGGCGTTATTCTGTTCTTATGAACTTAATACTCTAGATGCAGGCAGGAGTCGGTCGATGTGTGGAGTAATAGTAGTAGATGCATGCAGGAGTCGGTCTAATTGTTGCGGATGTGATGCCTATATACATGATCATGCCTAGATAATCTCATAATTATTCGCTTTTCTATCAATTGCTCGACAGTAATTTGTTCACCCACCGTAATTCTTATGCTATCTTGAGAGAAGCCTCTAGTGAAACCTATGGCCCTCGGAGCAAAAGGAGTTGTCTTAATTATTGTATGACCTGCGTGTCATTGAATAACGCCATGTAATTACTTTACTTTATTGCTAAACCATTAGCCATAGTAGTAGAAGTAATCGCTATGCGTGATAACTTCATGAAGACACGATGATGGAGATCATGGTGTCATGCCGTGATGATGATGATCATGGCGCCCAAGATGGAGATCAAAAGGAGCAAAATGATATTGGCCATATCATGTCACTATTTGATTGCATGTGATGTTTATCATGTTTTGGCATCTTATTTGCTTAGAACGACGGTAGTAAATAAGATAATCCCTCATAATAATTTCAAGAAAGTGTTCCCCTAACGATACCGCTATGAAAGTTTGTTGTTTCGAAGCACCACGTGATGATCGGGTGTGATAGATTCTAACGTTCACATACAATGGGTGTAAGCCAGATTTACACATGCAAAACACTTAGGTTGACTTGACGAGCCTAGCATGTACAGACATGGCCTCGGAACACAAGAGACCGAAAGGTCGAACATGAGTCGTATAGAAGATACGATCAACATAAAGATGTTCACCGATGATGACTAGTCCGTCTCACGCGATGATCGGACACGGCCTAGTTGACTCGGATCATGTATCACTTAGATGACTAGAGGATGTCTATCTGAGTGGGAGTTCATTAAATAATTTGATTAGATGAACTTAATTATCATGAACTTAGTCTAAAAACTTTTGCAAAATGTCTTGTAGATCAAATGGCCAACGCTCATGTCAACCTCAACTTCAATGTGTTCCTAGAGAAAACCAAGCTGAAAGATTATGGCAGCAACTATACGGACTGGGTCCGGAACCTGAGGATCATCCTCATAGCTGCCAAGAAAGCATATGTCCTAGAAGCACCGCTAGGTGAAGCACCCATCCTAGAGAACCAAGACGTTATGAACGCTTGGCAGTCGCGTGCTGATGATTACTCCCTCGTTCAGTGCGGCATGCTTTACAGCTTAGAACCGGGGCTCCAAAAGCGTTTTGAGCAACACGGAGCATATGAGATGTTCGAAGAGCTGAAAATGGTTTTCAAGCTCATGCCCGGGAAAGATATGAAGTCTCCGACAAGTTCTACAGTTGTAAGATGGAGGAAAATAGTTCTGTCAGTGAGCACATACTCAAAATGTCTGGGTTGCACAACCGCTTGTCCCAGCTGGACATCAACCTCCCGGACGAGGCGATCATTGACAGAATCCTTAAGTCGCTCCCACCTAGCTACAAGAGCTTTGTGATGAACTACAATATGCAGGGAATGGTGAAAGCTATTCCTGAAGTATTTTCAATGCTGAAATCAGCGGAGGTGGAAATAAAAAAGGAACATCAAGTGTTGATGGTCAATAAAACCACTAGTTTCAAGAAAGGCAAGGGTAAGAAGAACTTCAAGAAGGATGGCAAGGGAGTTGCCGCGCCCAGTAAGCCAGTTGCCGGGAAGAAGCCAAAGAATGGACCCAAACCTGAGACTGAGTGCTTTTATTGCAAGGGAAGCGGACACTGGAAGCGGAACTGCCCCAAATACTTAGCGGACAAAAAGGCCGGCAACACTAAAGGTATATGTGATATACATGTAATTGATGTGTACCTTACCAGTACTCGTAGTAGCTCCTGGGTATTTGATACCGGTGCGGTTGCTCATATTTGTAACTCAAAACAGGAGCTGCGGAATAAGCGGAGACTGGCGAAGGACGAGGTGACGATGCGCGTCGGGAATGGTTCCAAGGTCGATGTGATCGCCGTCAGCACGCTACCTCTACATTTACCTATGGGATTAGTTTTAAACCTCAATAATTGTTATTTAGTGCCGCCTTTGAGCATGAACATTGTATCTGGATCTCGCTTTAATACGAGATGGCTACTCATTTAAATCCGAGAATAATGGTTGTTCTATTTATATGAGAGATATGTTTTATGGTCATGCCCCGCTGGTCAATGGTTTATTCTTAATGAATCTCGAACGTGATGTTACACATATTCATAGTGTGAATACCAAAAGATGTAAGATTGATAATGATAGTCCCACATATCTGCGGGTAATCGCCTCCTTGGTCACATTGGTGTCAAACGCATGAAGAAGCTCCATACGATGGACTTTTTGGAGTCTCTTGATTTGAATCATTTGACACGCGGACCATGCCTCATGGGTAAAATGACCAAGACTCCGCTTCTCCGGAACAATGGAGCGAGCAACCAACTTATTCAAATTATACATACCGATGTGTGCGGTCCAATGAGTGTTGAGGCTCATGGTGACTATCGTTATGTTCTCACTCTCACCGATGACTTAAGTAGATATGGGTATGTCTACTTGATGAAACACAAGTCTGAGACCTTTGAAAAGTTCAAGGAATTTCAGAATGAGGTAGAGAATCAACGTGACCAAAAAATAAAGTTCTTACGATTAAATCGTGGAGGAGAATATTTAAGTCACGAATTTGGTATGCAATTAAGGAAATGTGGAATCATTTCACAACTCACGCCGCCTGGAACACCTCAGCGTAACGGTGTGTCCGAGCATCGTAATCGCACTCTATTGGATATGGTGCGATCTATGATGTCACTCACCGATTTACCGCTATCATTTTGGGGATACGCTCTAGAGACAACTACATTCACTTTAAATAGGGCACCGTCTAAATCCGTTGAGACGACACCGTATGAATTATGGTTTGGGAAGAAACCTAAGCTGTCGTTTCTAAAAGTTTGGGGATGCGATGCTTAGTCAAGAAACTTCAACCTGAAAAGCTCGAACCCAAGTCGGAAAAATGCGTCTTCATAGGATACCCTAAGGAAACCATTGGGTATACCTTCTACCTCAGATCCGAAGGCAAGATCTTTGTTGCCAAGAGCGGGTCCTTTCTGGAGAAAGAGTTTCTCCGAAAGAAGTAAGTGGGACGAAAGTGGAACTTGATGAAGTACTACCTCTTGAACTGCAAGTAGCGCTGCTCGAAGATGTTCCCGTGGTGCCCGCACCGACTAGAGAGGAAATTAATGATGATGATCAAGGTACTTCGGATCAAGTTACTACCGAACTTCAGAGGTCCGAAGGACACGTTCCACACCAGAGTGGTATGGCAACCCTGTCCTGGAAATCATGTTGTTAGACAACGGTGAACCTTTGAACTATGAAGAAGCAATGGCGGGCCCAGATTCCAACAAATGGCTTGAAGCCATGCAATCCGAGATAGGATCCATGTATGAAAACAAAGTGTGGACTTTGACAGACTTGCCCGATGATCGGCGAGCGATAGAAAACAAATGGATCTTTAAGAAGAAGACGGACGCGGATGGTAATGTTACCATCTATAAAGCTCGACTTGTCGCTAAAGGTTATCGACAAGTTCAAGGGGTTGACTAAGATGAGACTTTCTCTCCCGTAGCAAAGCTGAAGTCCGTCTGAATCATGTTAGCAATTGCCGCATATTATGATTATGAGATTTGGAAAATGGACGTCAAAACGGCATTCCTTAACGGCTATCTTAAGGAAGAACTGTATATGATGCAGCCGGAAGGTTTTGTCGATCCTGAGAATGCTAACAAGGTATGCAAACTCCAGCGATCCATTTATGGGCTGGTGCAAGCATCTCGGAGTTGGAACATTCGCTTTGATGAGATGATCAAAACGTTTGGGTTTATGCAGACTTATGGAGAAGCCTGCGTTTACAAGAAAGTGAGTGGGAGCTCAGAGCATTTCTCATATTATATGTAGATGACATACTTTTGATGGGAAATGATATAGAACTTTTGGACAACATTAAGGCCTACTTGAATAAGTGTTTTCCAATGAAGGACCTTGGAGAAGCTGCTTACATATTAGGCATCAAGATCTATAGCGTAGCGACCCGACCTCAGATGGTCAAGTCTCTGTGCTTCCGTGTCATCCCTGGATCGGTAATGCTGACACACACAGTACTCGAAGGTTTTATAACAGAGTAGCAATCACACACTTATTACATCGAATGTCTCAAAAGAGAACTTATTACAATAATATGGCTTACGGCCATCTAATGCGATAACAGCGGAAGGCTTGGAAGATAAAGTGAGTCCATCAACTCCAACGGCATAACTGAGCTGCACGGCAACGACCTATCGAACCTTACTCCTCGTCTGAAAAGTCTGCAACATAATACGTTGCAGCCCGAAAAAGGGTCAGCACATGGAATATGCTGGCAATGTAACATAATAGAGCAACAATAGAATAATGCTAACACTACATGCATGTTTGGCTGGTGGAAAGCTCTACGATTCTGCTTTTTAAAAGCCAATTTTTCCCTACATCAAAGGAATAAGTTTTACTTTAACTATCATGGTGGTTGAAACGTCATTGAGAAGGTATAACCCCAACTCAATCCCAATTAAAGTAATTAACAACCCAACAAAGATTAATTTAGAGTGATGAGATACATGTGAATACTCAAGTACTAGATACTCAGAATTGTCCATAACCAGGGACACGGCTAACCATGATTAGATTGTACACTCTGCAGAGGTTTGCGCACTTTTCCCCACAAGACTCGATCGCCTCCGCTGATTTCTCGCACTGCATGGTGTTTGAGAAACGGATGACCGAGACACAGCCTTTCAGAAACATTAACTCTCTACTCCGGATAGATGATACCAAACCTATAAAACCCACTACCTGCTGATCTACCTCTTCGAGAGCTTCACGCAACTTACTCAACTATGCTAGAGCCCATAATAGCTTTCGGCTGCACTCGGAAGTTTCTAGCATGAATAATCTCAGTTCCCTTTGAGCCTGGGTGGCGGTCCATAGGAAGATCACACGGGTACCCTGGGATTTCCAAAATAAAATGCATAACACCTTTGGGTTCCCCAGTGCCTCAATCCACCCAGATGTGTATTTAAGTTGCCACCTTAAAGTAAACCATTAATTAACAATCTCACATCTGTCGTGAATAACTCTCAAACGCATAAACCACGCTTCACGAGCATAGCATAGCAATATAAGCATAACGTAGAAGTAACTCCCAAGGGTTTGATAGTAACAGGGCAATAGGTTTCTATCTCATCATCTACTTCCCAACCCACAAATTAATGATATCCTAATCATGCAATGTTTGAGGATTGGAACTAATGCATAAAAACTAGGTATGAAAAGGGTATGATCATGTGTTACTTGCCTTGCTGACGATCCGTGTATCCTAGAGACTCGTAGTAACACGCTTCACACCCCGGGAATTCTATCGCAAGCAAACAATACATACATAAGCAACAAGCAAAGATGCACAAATGAAACTTCAACTGAAAGAGATTGACCAGAGAGTTCAACTTAAGAACTCCGGTTTGCAAAAAGAATCAAATCAAACGGAGCAACGAAATTCAAACGGCGAGAGAAACAAGATCCGTTTACTAATCTGAACTAGGGTCAAATTTTACAAAGGCAAAAACTGGTTTAAGTTGGCTATTCGGAAAGAGGGTTTCGAGATGAAACTCTAGGCGCTTGAATCGCCTGATTCCGATAAACGAGCGAAAATTTATACTAATTCGAACGTCGGATCAGAAATCGCGATCGGAATAATCGCGGAATAAATCCGATAAAAGAAAACGACGAACGGCTAAACGAACGTAACGCTCATAGCGTAAACTAAACGACGAACGTGTTCGTAAAAACGAACGAACGAGCGAACGCTCACAAAATAAATAAACCGGAGAAATAAAACAGATATATATATATATATATATATATAAACGGGCTAGGGTTTTTCTAAAAAACCGAAGGGTTCTTTTTAAAAAAACCGGCGATGAGGGCTACCTCCCGCGAGGTCGTCCGGCGGGGCGGGCGGCTCCGGCGGGGTCCGGTGAGGGGAGGCGAGGCGGCTAGGGGCGGGCGGGCGGCGACGGCCAAGGGCGGCGGCGGCGGCTCGGCCTGGCCCGGGTCCGGGGCGGGCAAGGTGGTGGTTAGAGAGGGGGGGGGGGCTATTTAAAGAGGGGGGGGGGGGCGACGGTGGCTTGGAGGAGGGGGCAAGGCGGCGGGGAGGAAGAGTCCGGCTCGGACACCAGTCCGGGCGCGGCGGCGGCGGTGGCTGGCTGGGCCGGCCTGCTCGGCTGGGCCTTTGGCCCACGGTAGCTGATTCATTTTTTAAACGTTCACAAACTTATAAAAATCCTAGAAAAATAAATAAAAATCTAAAAATGCCAAAACAAGTTTTCTTTGCCTAAATAAAATATTTAGGACCGGATGAACTTTTCTTGGCCCCAAAAATGCAAATTTTTAAATATATGCAAAATTTTCTCTAGGCAAATAAAATTCCAAATAAATAAAATAAAATCCAAATAATGATTTTAACATTTTTCCTCCGATATTTCAATTATTTTTGGAGAAGTCATATTATCTCCTCTCATTTATTATTAAACATGAAATATTTTCCGGAGAGAAAAATAATAAAATCCAAAATCCTCGTCTTCATTATTTGATAAAATTCAAATATGAAAATCGGAAAATCCTCAACTCTCTCCGAGGGTCCTTGAGTTGCTTAGGATTTCGAGGATGGCAAACGAGAATGCAATAATATATGATATGCATGGATGACCTATCTATAAGATGCCAAATTGAAAATTTGGGATGTTACAAACCTACCCCCCTTAAGATGAATCTCGCCCTCGAGATTCGGGTTGGCTAGAAAATAGGTGCGGATGGTCCTTGCGAATATCATCTTCTCGCTCCTGTGGCTTCCTCCTCCTGTATGGTGGCTCCACCGAACTTTGCAAAACTTGATAACTTTGTCATGCGGGTGACTCGGCCGTCGAAATCAAGAATCTTCTTGGCTTCTCCTCGTAAGTCAAATTACTATCCAACTGTATCGCCTCTAGGGGCACTGTATCCTTTAACGGTATATCGGCCATCTCAGTGTGGCACTTCTTTAGCTGTGATACGTGAAACACATCGTGAACTCCTGACAATCCTTCAGGTAACTCCAGCTTGTAGGCAACTTCTCCCATCCGTTCCAAAACACGATACGGTCCTACAAATCTTGGGGCTAACTTTCCCTTTATTCCAAAACGTTTCACTCCCCTCAAGGGTGATACTCGCAGATAGGCTCTGTCTCCAATTTCATAGGTTACTTCCTTGCGTTTTGAATTTGCGTAACTCTTCTGTCTAGACTGAGCAATCTTTAGTCTGTCTCTTATCAATTTAACCTTCTCTTCAGACTCTTTGATCAAATCTGGTCCAAACAACTGACGGTCTCCTACCTCATCCCACATCAATGGTGTTCTACATCTGCGTCCATACAGAGCTTCGAACGGTGCCATCTTCAAACTGGCCTGGTAGCTGTTGTTATATGAGAATTCTGCGTATGGCAAATTGTCATCCCAACTAGATCCATAATCTAGCGCACAGGCTCTTAACATATCCTCCAGAATCTGGTTAACTCTCTCTGTCTGTCCATCCGTCAAGGGTGGAAAGCGATCTTGAACTCTAATCTGGTACCCAAAGTCTGGTGTAGCTGATGCCAAAACTTTGAAGTAAACCGGGTTCCTCTATCTGATACGATGCTCCTCGGAACTCCGTGCAAACATACGATCCTGGTCATATATATTTTGGCCAACTTGGCACTTGTATAAGTTGTTTTCATGGGGATGAAGTGAGCTACTTTGGTCAAATGATCCACAACTACCCATATTGAATCATATCCTGCTTTGGTTCTGGGTAATCCGGTGATAAAATCCATGCCAAGTTTGTCCCACTTCCATTCGGGTATTGGCATAGGCTGCAACAGTCCTGCCGCTTTTGATGCTCTGCCTTCACTCTCTGACATACATCACAAACGGCTACATACTCGGCAATATCCTTCTTCATACCAGTCCACCAGAAATGTTCCTTCAGGTCCAAATACATCTTGGTGTTTCCGGGGTGAATCGAGTATGGTGAGTCATGGGCCTCATGAAGTATTAACTTCCTGATCTCCGAATTGTTGGGCACATAAATCCGGTCCTCAAACCACAAGGTATCGTGCTCATCCTCGCAAAAACCTTTGGCTTTTCCTTTGCCCATCTTCTCTTTTATCTCAGCAATCTATTTGTCCTCCTTCTGAGCTTCTCGAATCTTGTTCAATAACGTCGAATGAACCTCCATTGTTGCAAGAAAACCTCTTGGAACAATCTCCAATCGAAGTTCCATAATGTCCTCAGCTAACTCCTTTGGCAGTCCTCTACTTTCAAGGATATTGGCATAACTCTTCCGACTCAAAGCGTCTGCTACGACGTTGGCCTTTCCTGGATGATAGTGTAGCTTCATATCGTAATCCTTTATAAGCTCCAGCCATCTCCTCTGTCTGAGGTTCAACTCCTTCTGTGTGAAAATGTACTTCAAACTTTTATGATCTGTGTACACATCACAATGGTTTCCCATGAGATAATGTCTCCAGGTTTTTAACGCATGCACTACAACTGCTAACTCCAAATCATGCGTGGCATAGTTCAACTCATGTGGCTTCAGTTGTCGTGAGGCATACAAAACAACTTTTCCGTCTTGCATAAGAACACATCCAAGTCCCAAGCGAGAGGCGTCACAATACACTTGAAACTCCTTATGTATATCCGCAAGGTCGACCTTTGGGGCTGTAGTCAACCGCTTTCTTCAACTCTTGAAAGCTTGTCTCGCAATCCTCCGTCCATTTGAACTTAGTATCCTTCTTTAGCAATTCTGTCATTGGCTTAGCAATCTTGGAAAAATTCTCAATGAATCTCCGGTAATATCCTGCCGCCCAAGGAAATCGCTAATCTCACGACCGAATTGGGTGCCAACCATTCAAAGGATCGACTGAATTTTACCGATCTACTGCTATACCCTCTCCTGATATAACATGCCCAAGAATTCCAACTTCCTTCAACCAAAACTCGCACTTGCTGAATTTGGCGTATAACTGGTGTTCCCTGAGTTTCTCGAGAACCAAACGTAGGTGTTCCGCGTGCTCCTCTTCGTTCTTCGAGTAAACCATAATATCATCAATAAACACCACAACAAACTTGTCCAAATACTCCATGAACACTTTATTCATCATACTCATGAAATAGGCAGGGGCGTTAGTCAGTCCAAATGACATGACCGTATACTCATATAATCCATACCGTGTGGTGAATGCTGTCTTTGGTATATCCTTCTCTCGGATCTTCAACTGATTGTATCCTGATCGTAGATCAATCTTCGTAAACACCTTAGCTCTTTGCAACTGATCAAACAGATCATTAATCATCGGTAAGGGATACTTGTTCTTTATTGTTACTTCATTCAGAGCTCGGTAATCAACAACCATCCTTAGGGATTTATCTTTCTTCTCAACCAAAAGTACTGGGGCTCCCCAAGGTGATGAACTTCTACGAATGTAACCTTTCTCCAATAGCTCCTTTATCTGCTTCTTAATTTCCTCCAGACCATTTGCGGGCATCCGGTAGGGTCTCTTTGATATTGGCCCGGTACCTGGCAATAGTTCTATCAGAAACTCGATGTCTCGATTCGGTGGCATGCCTGGTAACTCCTCTGGAAAAATATCTGGATAATCCTTTACTACAGGTACTTCCTCCTGTACAACTCCCGTGAGGGCATTCACTTGGCTCCTCCGAGGCACATGCCTAGATACATACTTAATCCTTTTTCCCTCTGGGGTGGTAAGATAAATTGATTTGCTAGCACAGTCAATATTTCCTCCATACTTTGACATCCAGTCCATACCTAATATCACATCCAATCCTTGCGACTCCAAGATAATTAGGTCAGACTAAAAAACATGCGTGCCAATGATTAGGGGTATCTGGGTGCACCATTTGCTTGCCATGTACTCTGCTCCAGGCGAGCTCACTAAAAGAGGGGTCCTAAGGGTTTGGGTCGGTAACTTAAACTTATCCACAATTTCCCTTGATATGTATGAATGCGATGCACCAGTATCGAAAAGAACAATAGCGGTAAATGACTGAACCAAAAACTTACCTATTACCGCGTCCGGCTGCTCTTCAACTTCCTCCACGTTAACGTGGTTCACTTGTCCTTTGTTGAATGGATTGGGCTTCTTCCCAGTGCTTCCATTTCCGTTTCCATTCTTTCCTTCAGGGCAGTCATTGGCATAGTGCCCTGTCTTCCCGCACTTAAAGCAAATAACTTGGCTTAAGTCCCTCTTGGCGGGTGTAGCTAGGTTAGAGCGATTCTGATTAGTGTTGGCCCCATTCCCATTCTTCACACCAGTTTCATTATGCGATCCTCCTCCAGTATGGTTATGTCCTACATGGTTATGAACAAGTCCTCCCGAGTTCGGGGTTAAACGAGGCTTCTGGTGAGCTCCTGAGTTATACTTCCCTTGTCCATACTTCCTCTTACGACTCTCAATTTGCTGCTGCTTTCCTTCAATCAGTAGAGCCTTATCTACCAACTCCTGGCAGTTGTTAAAAGTTGCCACCATCAACTGCATACTCATCTCATCATTTAGCCCTTCCATAAACTTCTCTTGCTTCATGCATATCTGGGCCACATCATCGTGGGCATAGCGTGATAACTTGCTAAACTCATCCACGTCTTTGGGCCACAGTACGGTTCCCCTGGCGTAAGTTGCGAAACCCACGCTTCTTTATCTGCATGGCTCCAGTGGAAACATGGGCCGTGCGAAAAGCTTGTTGGAACTGGTCCCAAGTGACATTGGCTATAGGAAAAGTAGCCGTGTAATTCTCCCACCATGCGGCTGCTGGTCCATCCAATTGATGTGCGGCAAAGCGCACTCTTTCAGCATCCGTGCATCCTGCGGTGGTTAACTCCCTTCCAATACGGCGTAGCCAATCATCAGCAATTATTGGCTCGGTGCTACTGGAAAACGCCGGCGGTTGTAACCTCAGAAAACGGGCTAAATTGTCCACTGGCGGCGGGTTGTTGTTGTTGTTGGCATTGCCCTGGTTCTGAACTAGCAATTGCATCAAGGCATTTCTGCTGTTGGATCAACTGGGTGAGCTCCGGTGGGAAAACAAAACCGGGGTCACGTCTCGGAGGCATCTGAAGGTTTAGATGGAAGAGATTAGAATAGAAAGAGGTCTAGCGAGAAAACACTAACCATATGCACATGAGGCAAACACACATATATTCATTCAATCAAACAAGGGCATACAAAACGGTCTAGGACTATCGCATAAGTGCTCAACTACTACTAGTTACATGGGGAAAATGCTACTATTATATGGTGGTCATCTAAAAATTTTGATCGGTGGAAGACTCCATGATGTCTGCTCCAGCTTCGTCTTCATAGTCAACATCACTTGGATCTGAGTCGGTGTCGTCGATGATGATGTAGTTGTCCGGACAAGTGGGATCTTCTTCCTCTTCTTTCTCCTCTTCTTTCGGTGCTGGTCCTCCCATGAAGACTCCGATCTTCTTGACTAGGTCATCATTCTTCTCTAGTAGGGTCTTGATTTCTTCCTCATATCCATCGCGTGTAGACTTGAGTTCTTCCTCCAGCTCGATGATCCTAGTTTTCGCCTTCTTCAAATTCATCATGCCTGCGCACATCTGGTTCTCTTGACGTCGAATGTGCTGGTTTAGCTCCTGGATGTAAGCTGCAATGGATCTATCCTTCTTGGTGCTGATTACTTCCCATTGCTCGTCTCGGCGCCCATATATTTGGTATATGGTGTCTTTAAGCTCCTTATTGTAGACTTATCCAATCCGTCCCATGGTAATGTGAGCTGCCATACTCTTTCCCAAACTCCATGTTGGTGCATTGAAAACACACACTATGGGCTCCGTGCTTGGCGCAAACGTCCTTCCAGGAACTAGAGCTTGAATCTTCCAGCATTCTTCTTCTGGTAAGGTGGCGTTGTACGTCCCGGTGAAGCTTGGTATTCCAATATTCAGGTACCTAGTGAGTTCCTTCAAGTGGCCTCCAAAAGGTGTGTCTTCATCCAGTTGTGCAAACTTGTACTTCATCTCCGTCATCCTAAAGAGTGGAAAAATGGAGAGGGGTCAGAAATGAGTAGAGAGGAGTGACCTATGGTTTTATCTTAGTGGTCGTGTCCTATACTCAGTGTGTGCTCTGATACCATCTTGTAGCAACCCGACCTCAGATGGTCAAGTCTCTGTGCTTCCGTGTCATCCCTGGATCGGTAATGCTGACACACACAGTACTCGAAGGTTTTATAACAGAGTAGCAATCACACACTTATTACATCGAATGTCTCCAAAAAGAACTTATTACAATAATATGGCTTAAGGCCATGTAATGCGATAACAGCGGAAGGCTTGGAAGATAAAGTGAGTCCATCAACTCCAACGACATAACTGAGCTGCACGGCAACGACCTATCGAACCTTACTCCTCGTTCGAAAAGTCTGCAACATAATACGTTGCAGCCCGAAAAAGGGTCAAGACATGGAATATCTTTGGCAATGTAACATAATAGAGCAACAATAGAATAATGCTAACACTACATGCATGTTTGGCTGGTGGAAAGCTCTACAGTTACAGTTTTTGCGAAAAGCCAATTTTTCCCTACATCAAAGGAATAAGTTTTACTTTAACTATCATGGTGGTTGAAACGTCATTGAGAAGGTATAACCCCAACTCAATCCCAATTAAAGTAATTAACAACCCAACAGTATTAATTTAGAGTGATGAGATACATGTGAATACTCAAGTACTAGATACTCAGAATTGTCCATAACCGGGACACGGCAAACCATGATTAGATTGTACACTCTGCAGAGGTTTTTGCGCACTTTTCCCCACAAGACTCGATCGTCTCCGTTGATTTCTCGCACTACATGGTGTTTGAGAAACGGATGACCGAGACACAGTCTTTCAGAAACATTAACTCTCTACTCCGGATAGATGATACCAAACCTATAAAACCCACTACCTGCTGATCTACCTCTTCGAGAGCTTCACACAACTTATTCAACTATGCTAGAGCCCATAATAGCTTGCGGCTGCACACGGAAGTTTCTAGCATGAATAATCTCAGTTCCCTTTGAGCCTGGGTGGCGGTCCATAGGAAGATCACATGGGTACCCCGGGATTTTCAAAATAAAACAGACAACACTGGGTTCCCCAGGTGCCTCATTCCACCCAGATGTGTATTTAAGTTGCCACCTTAAAGTAAACCATTAATTAACAATCTCACATCTGTCGTGAATAACTCTCAAACCCAAACCACGTCTACGAGCATAGCATAGCAATATAAGCATAACGTAGAAGTAACTCCCAAGGGTTTGATAGTAACAGGGCACTAGGTTCCTACCTCATCATCTATTTCGCAACCCACAAATTAATGATATCCTAATCATGCAATGTTTGAGGATTGGAACTAATGCATAAAAACTGGGTATGAAAAGGGTATGATCAAGTGTTACTTGCCTTGCTGACGATCCGTGTATCCTAGAGACTCGTAGTAACACGCTTCACACTCCGGGAATTCTATCGCAAGCAAACAATACATACATAAGCAACAAGCAAAGATGCACAAACGAAACTTCAACAGAAAGAGATTGACCGGAGAGTTCAACTTAAGAACTCCGGTTTGCAAAAAGAATCAAATCAAACGGAGCAACGAAATTCAAACGGCGAGAGAAACAAGATCCGTTTACTAATCTGAACTAGGGTCAAATTTTACAAAGGCAAAAACTGGTTTAAGTTGGCTATTCGAAAAGAGGGTTTCGAGATGAAACTCCAGGCGCTTGAATCGCCTGATTCCGATAAACGAGCGAAAAGTTATACTAATTCGAACATCGGATCAGAAATCGCGATCGAAATAATCGCGGAATAAATCCGATAAAAGAAAATGACGAACGGCTAAATGAACGAACATTCGTTAGCAGAAACTAAACGACGAACGTATTCGTAAAAACGAACGAACGAGCGAACCCTCGCAAAATAAATAAACCGGAGAAATAAAACCGATCTATATAAAAAAACGGGCTAGGGTTTTTCTAAAAAATACCGAAGGGTTCTTTTTAAAAAAACCCGGCGATGAGGGCTACCTCCGGCGAGGTCGTCCGGTGGGCGGGCGGCTCCGGCGGGGTCCTGCGAGGGGCGGCGAGGGCGGCTAGGGGCGGAGGCTCGGCGAGGGGCGGGCGGCGCGGAGGCGGCGGCGACGCCAAGGGCGGCGCGGCGGCGGGCGGCTCGGGCTCGGCTCCCGGTCCGGGTGGGCGGCAATGGTGGCTAGAGAGGCGCTATTTAAAGAGGGGCGACGGTGGCTTGGCGGAGGCGCGGCGGGAGGAAGAGTCCGCTCGGACTCCAGTCCGGCAGCCAGCGGCGGCGGTGGTGGCGGGGCCGGCCTGCTGGCTGAGCCTTTGGCCCCAGCGGTTCATTTTTTTAAACGTTCCGCCGAAACTTATAAAAATCCTAGAAAAATAAATAAAAATCTAAAAATGCCAAAACAAGTTTTCTTTGCCTAAATAAAATATTTAGGACAGGATGAACTTTTCTTGGCCCCTAAAATGCAAATTTTTAAATATATGCAAATTTTTCTCTAGGCAAATAAAATTCCAAATAAATAAAATAAAATCCAAATAATGATTTTAACATTTTTCCTCCGATATTTCAATTATTTTTGGAGAAGTCATATTATCTCCTCTCATTTATTATTATACAGGATATATTTTCCGGAGAGAAGAAGAATGAAAGCCAATATCCGCGTCTTCATTATTTGATAAAATTCAAATATGAAAATCGGAAAACCCTCAACTCTCTCCGAGGGTCCTTGAGTTGCTTAGGATTTCGAGGATGGCAAACGAGAATGCAATAAAATATGGTATGCATGGATGACCTTTGTATAACATGCCAAATTGAAAATTTGGGATGTTACATATAGGGATAGATCGAGACGCCTCATAGGTCTTTCACAAAGCACATACCTTGATAAGATATTGAAGAAGTTCAATATGGATCAGTCCAAGAAGGGGTTCTTGCCTGTGTTGCAAGGTGTGAAATTGAGCTCGGCTCAATGCCCGACCACGACAGAAGATAGAGAAAAGATGAGTGTCATCCCCTATGCCTCGGCTATAGGGTCTATTATGTATGCCATGTCAGTGTACCGTAGCTGATGTAAACCTTGCCGTAAGTTTGGTAGGAAGGTACCAAAGTAATCCCGCATGGAACATGGACAGCGATCAAGAATATCCTGAAGTACCTGAAAAGGACTAAGGATATGTTTCTCGTTTATGGAGGTGACGAAGAGCTCGTCGTAAAGGGTTACGTCGACGCTTGCTTCGACACAGATCTGGATGACTCTAAGTCACAAACCGGATACGTGTATATTTTGAATTGAGGGGCAGTAAGCTGGTGTAGTTGCAAGCAAAGCGTCGTGGCGGGATCTACATGTGAAGCGGAGTACATGGCAGCCTCGGAGACGTCGCATGAAGCAATTTGGATGAAGGAGTTCATCACCGACCTAGGAGTCATACCCAATGCATCGGGGCCGATCACTCTCTTCTATGACAACACTGGAGCTATTGCCCTTGCCAAGGAGCCCAGGTTTCACAAGAAGACCAGGCACATCATGCGTCGCTTCAACTCCATTCGTGAAAATGTTCAAGATGGAGATATAGATATTTGCAAAGTGCATACGGATCTGAATGTCGCAGATCCGTTGACTAAACCTCTTCCACGAGCAAAACATGATCAACACCAGAACTCTATGGGTGTTCGATTCATCACAATGTAACTAGATTATTGACTCTAGTGCAAGTGGGAGACTGTTGGAAATATTTCCTAGAGGCAATAATAAAATGGTTATTATTATATTTCCTTGTTCATCATAATTGTCTATTGTTCATGCTATAATTGTGTTATCCGGAAATCGTAATACATGTGTGAATACATAGACCACAACATGTCCCTAGTGAGCCTCTAGTTGAGTAGCTCGTTGATCAACAGATAGTCATGGTTTCTTGACTATGGACATTGGATGTCATTGATAACGGGATCACATCATTAGGAGAATGATGTAATGGACAAGACCCAATCCTAAGCATAGCACAAGATCATGTAGTTCGTTTGCTAGAGCTTTTCCAATGTCAAGTATCATTTCCTTAGACCATGAGATCGTGTAACTCACGGATGCCGTAGAAGTGCTTTGGGTGTACCAAACGTCACAACGTAACTGGGTGACTATAAAGGTATACTAGAGGTATCCCCGAAAGTATCTGTTGGGTTGACACGGATCGAGACTGGGATTTGTCACTCCGTATGACGGAGAGGTATCTCTGGGCCCACTCGGTAATGCATCATCATAATGAGCTCAATGTGACCAAGTGTTTGGTCACGGATCATGCATTACGGTACGAGTAAAGTGACTTGCCGATAACGAGATTGAACGAGGTATTGGGATACCGACGATCGAATCTCGGGCAAGTAACGTACCGATTGACAAAGGGAATTGTATACGGGATTACCTGAATCCTCAACATCTCGGTTCATTCGATGAGATCATCGTGGAACATGTGGGAGCCAACATGGGTATCCAGATCCCGCTATTGGTTATTGGTCGAAGAGCTGTCTTGGTCATGTCTGCATGATTCCCGAACCCGTAGGGTCTACACACTTAAGGTTCGGTGACGCTAGGGTTGTAGAGATATTAGTATGCGGTAACCCGAAAGTTGTTCGGAGTCTCGGATGAGATCCCGGGCGTCACGAGGAGTTCCGGCATGGTCCGGAGGTGAAGATTTGTATATAGGAAGTCCAGTTTCGGCCACCGGGAAAGTTTTGGGGGTCACCGGTATTGTACCGGGACCACCGGAAGGGTCCCGGGGGTCCACCGGGTGGGGCCACCTATCCCGGAGGGCCACATGGGCTGAAGTGGGAAGGTCACCAGCCCCTGGTGGGCTGGTGCACCCCCCTTGGGCCTCCCCTTGCGCCTAGGGTTGGAAACCCTAGGGGTGGGGGCGCCCCACTTGACTTGGGGGGCAAGTCCCCCCCCCCTTGGCCGCCGCCCCCCCCCCCTTGAGATTAGATCTCTAGGGGGCCGGCGCCCCCCCAGGGCCCCTATATAAAGAGGGGGAGGGAGGGCAGCCGCACCCTAGTCCCTGGCGCCTCCCTCTCCCCCCGTACCACCTCTCCCTCTCGCTGAGCTTGGCGAAGCCCTGCCAAGATCGCCGCTACTTCCACCACCACGCCGTTGTGCTACTGGATCTCCATCAACCTCTCCTTCCCCTTGCTGGATCAAGAAGGACGAGACGTCTTCCCCAACCGTACGTGTGTTGAACGCGGAGGTACCGTCCGTTCGACACTAGGATCTTCGGTGATTTGGATCACGACGAGTACGACTCCCTCAACCCCGTTCTCTTGAACACTTCCGCTCGCGATCTACAAGGTTATGTAGATGCACTCCTCTCTCTTGTTGCTAGATGACTCCATAGATTTATTTTGGTGAAGCGTAGAAATTTTTTATTTTCTGCAATGTTCCCCAACAGTTTTGTGCTCTAGATTATCTTTATGAAGCTTTTCTTGAAATTTGCGAATCTAAATTTTTTGACATACTTAAAAATTTCTATGAAAACTATTCTCATAATGTCTATGTCAAAGAATTTATTGAGAGAATGACTGTTGCTATGGAAGAAAATAATGATATGCATGAATCTATAGATAATAATGATTCCATTGATTTGATTGAAATATCCCTTGATGAACATGATGCTTTCTATTCTTGTGGCCATGATGCCAATATTTATGAAGACGAATTTGCTATAGTTCCGTATGTTAAACATGATATCGTTGCTATTGCACCCATACTTGCTAGTTCCTTCGATAAAAAGCATGGTTGCAATGATTTCACTATAAATTCTCTTAATGTCAATTGTGCTAATAATATGCAAAACCCTAAGCTTGGGGATGCTAGTTTTTCTATGTCTACTACTTGTTGCAATAATCATGATTAGGGTGATTCTTCTTATGATCTCGAGAATTTATTTAAGCCCCATGATGAATATGAGATTGATAATAGTGTTTGAAATATTATTGAAAGTGGGTTTGGAAGAGTGTCAACTTTAGATCCCACATATTTGGATAATGTTCAATCTTATGAAATTTTTGAGAAAAGTGGGTTTCGAGAGGTCATGACTTTAGTTAATATTAATCCCACTATCTTGGAAGAGTGTCAACTTTGCATGCATGTGGACCGTGTTGAGAATATGTTATGTGATAGCTATTTTGTTGAATTTTCTTATGATCCTACATGTAATTATTATGAGAGAGGAAAATATGGTTGTAGAAATTTTCATGTTACTAAATTACCTCTCGTCATGTTGAGATTGCTATCGTCTCTTTCTTCTTCTTTGCATATGCTAGTTTTTGCTTGCCTTGCAAATTTGTTTGCTTATAATATGCCTATGCATAGGAAGTATGTTAGACTTAAGTGTGTTTGTCACATGTTTTATGATGCTCTCTTTGTGCTTCAATTCTTGTCTTTCACGTAAGCATCATTGAAATCTCAATGCCTAGCTAAAAAGGCTTTAAAGAAAAGCACTTGTTGGGAGACAACCCAATATTTTTCCTTTCTGTTATTTAATATATCTTGCATCTACTCTCTGTTTATATGTGTTTTTATCTTTTAATTAGTGTTTGTGCCAAGTAGAACCTATAGGATAACCTATGATGATAGTTGATTTGATTCTGCTGAAAAACAGAAACTTTGCGTGCACGAGAAATAATTTAGTAAATCACAGAAACGTGCTTTTGCGTTGATTCTATTTTCTGCTGATCAATAGAAAAATTGTCCAGGACTTCCTATTTTGGTAGAATTTTTGGGGTTCCATAAGTTTGCGTTAGTTACAGATTACTATAGACTATTCTATTTTCGACAGATTCTGTTTTTCGTGTGTTGTTTGCTTATTTTGATGCATCTATGGCTAGTAAAATAGTTTATAAACCATATAGAAGTTGGAATACAGTAGGTTTAACACCAAAACAAATAAAGAATGAGTTAATTACAGTACCTTATGTGGTGGTTTTGTTTTCTTTCACTAACGGAGCTTACGAGATTTCTGTTGAGTTTTGTGTTGTGAAGTTTTCAAGTTTTGGGTAAGGCTTTGATGGACTATGGAATAAGGAGTGGCAAGAGCCTATGCTTGGGGATGCCCAAGGCACCCCAAGATATTCAAGAATAGCCAAAGTTTAAGCTTGGGGATGCCCCGGGAAGGCATCCCCTCTTTCGTCTTCGTTCATTGGTAACTTTACTTGAGCTATATTTTTATTCGCCACATGATATGTGTTTTGCTTGGAGTGTCGTGTATTATATTAGTCTTTGCTTTTTATTTTACCACAATCATCCTTGATGTACACACCTTTTGGGAGAAGCCTACTTGTTTAGAATTTGCTAGAATACTCTATGTGCTTCACTTATATCTTTTGAGCTTGATAGTTTTTGCTCTAGTGCTTCACTTATATCTTTTAGAGCACGGTGGTGACTTATTTTTGTAGAAATTGCTAGTCTCTCATGCTTCACTTATATTATTTTGAGAGTCTCTTAGAACAGCATGGTATTTTCTATGGTTATAAAATTGGTCCTAGAATGGTAGGCATCCAAGTTGGGTATAATAAAAACTATCATAGGAAGTGAATTGGATGCTATGGTCAATTTGATACTTGATAATTGTTTTGAGATATGGAGGTAGTGATATTAAAGTCATGCTAGTTGGGTGATTATGAATTTAAAGAATGCTTGCGTTGAAGTTAGTAAGTCCCGTAGCATGCACGTATGGTTAAAGTTGTGTAACAAATTTGAAACATGAAGTGTACCTGGCTTGTGCATCCTTATGAGTGGCGGTCGGGGACGAGCGATGGTATTTTCCTACCAATCTATCCCCCTAGGAGCATGCGCGTAGTACTTGATTTTTGATGACTTATAATTTTTTGCAATAAGTATGTGAGTTCTTTTGACTAATGTTGAGTCCATGGATTATACGCACTTTTACCTTTCCACCATTGCTAGCCTCTTCGGTACCGTGCATTGCCCTTTCTCACCTTGAGAGTTGGTGCAAACTTTCGCCGGTGCATCCAAACCCCGTGATATGATACGCTCTATCACACATAAACCTCCTTATATCTTCCTTAAAACAGCCACCATACCTACCTATTATGGCATTTCCATAGCCATTCCGAGATATATTGCCATGCAACTTTCCACCGTTCCGTTTACCATCATCATGACATACGTTACTTTTGTCATATTGCCATTGCATGATCATGTAGTTGACATCGTATTTGTGGCAAAGCCACCATGCATAATTTTCGTACATGTCACTCTTGATTCATTGCACCATCCCGGTACACCGCCCAAGGCATTCAAATAGAGTCATATCTTGTTCTAGTTTTGAGTTGTAATTCATATGTTGTAATCAATAAAAGTGTGATGATCATCATTATTAGAGTATTGCCCAAAAATAAAAAAAATAAAAAAAGAAGAAAGGCCAAAAAGGAAAAAAAGCCCAAAGAAAAAAGAAAAAAAATAAAAAAAGGGAAAAAAAGAAAAAAAAGAAAAAGAAGAAGAAAATAAATAAAAGGGGCAACGTTACTATCTCTTTTTCTATACTTGTGCTTCAAAGTAGCACCATATTTTTCATATATAGTGAGTCTCATAGGTTGTCTTTTTCATACTAGTGGGAATTTTTCATTATAGAACTTGGCTTGTATATTCCTACGATGGGCTTCCTCAAATGCCCTAGGTCTTCGTGAGCAAGCAAGTTGGATGCACACCCATTATTTTTCTTTTGTTGAGCATTCCTTTATAGCTCTAGTGCATCCGTTGCATGGCAATCCCTACTCCTCATGTTGACATTAATTGATGGGCATCTCCATAGCCCGTTGATTATCCTCGTCAATGTGAGACTTTCTCCTTTCTTGTCTTCTACACACAATCTCCATCATCATATTCTATTCCACCCATAGTGCTATATCCATGGCTCACGCTCATGTATTGTGTGAAGGTTGAAAAAGTTTGAGATTATTTAAGTATGAAACAATTTCTTGGCTTGTCATCGGGGGTATAGAAGTTGGGAACATCTTTGTGTGACAAAAATGAAGCATATCCTAACTATATGATTTTGTAGGGATGAACTTTCTTTTGCCATGTTATTTTGAGAGGACATGATCACTTTAATTAGTATGCTTGAAGTGTTACTATTTCTTTTATCAATATGAACTTTTATTTTGAATCATTTGGATCTGAACATTCATGCCACAATAAAGAAAATTACATTGAGAATTATGGTAGGTAGCATTCCACATCAAAAATTCAGTTTTTATCATTTACCTACTCGAGGACGAGCAGGAACTAAGCTTGGGGATGCTTGATATGTCTCCAACGTATCTATAATTTTTGATTGTTTCATGCTATTATATTACTCCTTTTAGATGTTTATGGGCTTTATTTTACACATTTATATCATTTTTTGGGACTAACCTACTAACCGGAGGCCCAGCCCGTTTTGCGGTTTTTTTTGCCTATTTCAGTATTTCGAAGAAAAGGAATATCAAACGGAGTCCAAACGGAATGAAACCTTTGGGAGTGTGATTTTTCGAACGAACGTGATCCGGAGAACTTGGAGTGCAAGTCAAGAAGCGAACGAGGCGTCCAGGAGGGTGGAGGGCGCGCCCACCCCTACAGGCGTATGCACAGCTCTCCCCGGCCCCATGAGGGGCCACCGACGCATTTCTTCCTCCTATATATACCTACGTGCCCGAAAACATCCAGGAGCCACCGAAACACAATTTCCACCGTCAGAATCCTTCTCAGATCCGCGAGATCCCATCTTGGAGCCTTCACGGTTTTTCACGAGGGGGAATCGACCATGGAGGGCTTCTACATCAACACCATAGCCTCTCCGATGAGTTGTGAGTAGTTTACCACAGACCTTCGGGTCCATAGTTATTAGCTAGATGGCTTCTTCTCTCTTTTGGATCTCAATACAATGTTCTCCCCTCTCTTGTGGAGATCTATTCGATGTAAACTCTTTTTGCGGTGTGTTTGTCGAGATCCGATGAATTGTGGGTTTATGATCAAGTTTATCTATGAGAAATATTTGAATTTTCTCTGAATTCTTTTATGTATGATTGAGTTATCTTTGCAAGTCTCTTCGAATTATCAGTTTGGTTTGGCCTACTAGATTGATCTTTCTTGCCATAGGAGAAGTGCTTAGCTTTGGGTTCAATCTTGCGGTGTCTTTGCCCAGTGACAGAAGGGGTTGCAAGGCACGTATTGTATTGTTGCCATCGAGGACAAAAAGATGGGGTTTATATCATATTGCATGAGTTTATCCCTCTACATCATGTCATCTTGCTTAAGGCGTTACTCTGTTCTTATGAACTTAATACTCTAGATGCAGGTAGGAGTCGGTCGATGTGTGGATTAATAGTAGTAGATGCAGGCAGGAGTCGGTCTACTTGTTGCGGACGTGATGCCTATATACATGGTCATGCCTAGATAATCTCATAATTATTCGCTTTTCTATCAATTGCTCGACAGTAATTTGTTCACCCACCGTAATTCTTATGCTATCTTGAGAGAAGCCTCTAGTTAAACCTATGCCCCCCGGGTCTATCTTTTATCATATTTGCTTTCAATCTACTTTTATTTGCATCTTTACTTTTTGCATCTATAATATAAAATACCAAAAATATATTTATCTTATCATATTATCTCTATCAGATCTCACTTTCGCAAGTGGCTGTGAAGGGATTGACAACCCCTTTATTGTGTTGGTTGCGAGTTCTTTGTTTGTTTGTGTAGGTGCGTGGGACTTTGGAGGAGTCTCCTACTGGATTGATACCTTGGTTTTCAAAAACAGAGGGAAATACTTACGCTACTATTGCTGCATCACCCTTTCCTCTTCAAGGAAAACCAACGCAAGCTCAAGACATAGTAGGCACCACTCCATGGAAAACAGTGTTGGACGTCTTAAGATTTTTATCAGTCGACCCCATGCGACGGAAAGTCTCATAATAAAGGATGTTGATGCTACTGCCTCCATCCATGAGCACTTTAGTGAATTTATATCCTCCAACTTGAGGCGCCACCACCAAGGCCAAGTGACCCGGATTGTCAACCCGGGGAGGGTGATCCTTTCTACTCCACGGAATAGGCTGCTCAGACCATCGCAAGTAACAAGGAACTGCCGGCTTAACATCGTTCACATCTTTCTTATGAATCTTCTGGTCCCGCTTGCACAAATTGGTGGTAAACACATGATATTGTCCACTATTCAGCTGCTTTGGATTACTCTGATAACTGGATTGCTACTGCTGCTGACCTCCCTGGCCAGATTGCTGATTGTAACCACCTTGATTACCTTGAGGGCCTTGAAAATTGGAATTAGAACCGCCACCTCCATAACCCGGGCCATGAGAACCGCCGCCACCTGAGCCGCTGCCCAGTCCATGATTGCTGTCAAACATGTTAGAGTTTTTGAAAGCCTTCATGATCGTACAATCCTTCCACAGGTGAGTGGCCGATTTCTGCTGAGTGTCATGACTTGGACATGGCTCATTTAGCAACTGCTCAAGAGTGGGACCTGACCCGCCGGGCCGAGGAGGCGGCCTCCCCTTACGTCATTCATTGTTGCCCTGCACATTGGTGTTAGCCACAAACTCCGAGCTACCATCCGCCTTACGTTTAATATTGCCCCCTTGATTTGTCGGGTTATGCTGAGGGCCCTTAGCGTTGCCGCTCTTCTTTCCCTTCCCTGTCTTCTCATCGTCAGACTCAGGATCCTTGGTACTATCAGAGTCGGCATATTTGACTAGAGCCGCCATCAGCTGGCCCATGTCATTACAATCACGCTTGAGCCTCCCTAACTTCTGTTTCAGAGGCTCAAAACGGCAATATTTCGCCAACATTAAGACTGCAGAGCCGGCGTCCATCTTATTGGGTGAGTGTATGATTTCTTTGACCGGGGGCACCCAATTGGTCGTGGATTCACCCTCCTCTTTCTTGCAATTAGTCAAGTCCACAATCGACATGGGCTGCTTGCATGTGTCTTTAAAGTTCTGAATAAACCGGGCTTTTAACTCTGCCAATGAACCGATGGAATTAGGTGGTAGCCCCTTCAACCAAGTACGGGCCGTTCCATCTAGCATCATGGTGAAGTATTTGGCCATTGCAGCATCACTGACTTCTAGTAGCTCGATGGCCATCTCATAGCTTTCAATCCACACCTGAGGGGGCAAGTCGGCCGTGTAATTAGGCACCTTTCGAGGTCCCTTGAAATCCTTGGGCAAACTCTCATTGCGCAGAGCCGGCACCAAACAGGGCACACGCGCAGTCCTAGATGTCACTCCTGCCTCAATTGAAGTCGTCGGATAAACCGGAAAAGGCTGGTAAGCCACCCGCTGAGCCGCCTGCTGAGCTGCCCGCTCGGCTTCTTGACGTAACTTGTCTTGATCAGCCAAATTAGGAACTCCATCACGCGTCGAGTCATGCCCACGCGGCTGGTCTCGGCGCTGGGCGTTGCTTGTAATGGCTGGTGAGTCCATGTGCCTGCTATAGCACCGGCTCCGGCTCGGGTGAGGGGTCGAATGAATCATGTCTCGACTATAAGAATATGCCTCCTGCTACGCCAGAGCTGTCTGAAGAAGTTCTTTGACCCTTCGTGTTTCAACCGCTGTCGGATAGTCGCCATCCACCAGGAGAGCCGCCAAGCGTGCCACCGCAGCGATCATGTTCTCCAAAGGCCTAGAATAATGACCCGGTGGTGTTGGTACATGGTGAGGCGGAGCAGCATTCAGACGAGGGGGTTCCGTCACACGTGGCTGAACCGGAATCCCAGCACCGGGCGCCGCAGCCCGGTTTACCTCTGGCGGGTTACTGGGCCCTGCCCTAGGCGTACGGAAGAGGTTTCTAGGCTCATAAACCGTAGGCAGACGAGACTGAGCCTTCTGGTGCCTTCTCCTCATGATCTCATTTGATGCATTCTGATCCATTGTAAGTTGAAAAGCCTCTGATTGAATCTGCTGGGCCCGGGCATCCAAAGTCGCCCGCTCTGCGGTCATCCTGACGTCCTCTGCCATCAGGTTCTCCTTGGCTTGTGCTACCTCCTCACGTAGATGTGCCACTTCTGCATCATGTTGAGCTTGATCCGCCGGATTGACCACAGCGGTTAACAAAGCTGTCATCTTATCCATTAAAGCCATCAGGACCTGAGCCGGCGGGCGCACAGGGCCTCCTGCCCCGGCTGCCATCACCGCTGCTGACCCGGAAGTCATTGCTGCCGCAGCCGTAGAGTTCTGCCCGGGTTGCGTGCCAGCCATGAAGATCCCTACTCTGTTCGGCGGCTCAAAGGGGTCTGAAATACTGTTGCCATTGGAACAGCCCCCAAGCCGGCCATCTTGCAGTTGATACAACGAATCCGTCTCACCCGTGGATGACTCACCATCATAGTAGATGACCGTCTCACCGCCAGACATAGATCCTTCAGAAAATTCCCCTCCATGGATGCATCCCACGAAGGCACGCTTCATGGCGGGCTGAGCTCGGGCGGGTCTCGCACGCTGAGCCGTCTCGATGATGTCGGTGCAGATGTCCGGCTCAGGGCCCGGCTCGCCGATCTTGCCGATGAAGACGTGGATTCCGCCGAAGGAGACCCGATACCCGTACTCAATTGAGCCGGCCTCGGGGCCCCAGCCCGCGTCGTTGATGTAGAGCTTGCCGCGACGACTCTTGGTCATCCGGCCCACAGTGTATCCCTTGAGCCCTTTGAAGTTGCCCTTCAAGAACTCAAATCCACCGTGCGCTGGCCCCACGGTGGGCGCCAACTGTCGTGGAAACGTCACGGCATATGTCCTAGCAAAAGGACTTTGTCGTGGAGCCATGTAAGTGCATCTAGTGCCCCTTAGTGATTTGGGTGTATTGAGGACTTATAGGTTAAGGGTCTAATGCGTTTATGAGTGTACACAGGTCGATAAGTCTATGAGGAGTTTGATATTTACAGAGAAAATCGACCCCTATAAATGAAGTTCTTCAACTGAAGACTTTGGTATTCTGAAGACTTTGAAAGTGAAGAAATTGGTGTGACCTTGAAGACTTGGTATTCATTCGAGGAACATGAAGCGTGACGACTTTTGTTTTCGTAGTTTCGTTTTCCCTTTCTTGAGTCATAGGAAACACCGTCTTTGTTAAAGAAATTCGAGGAAATACTAAGGAAAATTTCCATGTGATGCTCAACTCAAAATCCTACACCTACCAATCCCTTGAAAGTGAAGCCATTGGAAATCTCATACGATTCAGTCAATTTCTTCAATAGCAGAGATGAAGTTCTTACGGTCATTGAGAATTTGTTCTGACTGAGGAGTTAGGAATTTGCCAGTGCGGATTGCCTACACAGTGAGGAACATGATAGCCCTGAGGAATTTGAACCTCAAATTTCTGACCGTTGTTGTGCTGCGCGCTAGCTGTTCCAAAATATCTTATCCACCTAACGGTCATATCATTGAAGGGCATTTATGTCTTCTCATGTCGGGCTGCTCCCTAGGCTATAAATAGCCGCCCCCTACAACCACTAGCTGGTTGGCTGCTCCGAGAGAACTTGACACTTGTCATTTGAGAGCAACCCATCCTCCGAGGACTTTGAGTGAAAATCATCAAGTGAGGAAAACCCAAACCCAAACACCTACAAAACCAAAGTGATTGAGCATCACTGAAGAGATTGATCCTGTGTGGATCCGACGCTTGTTACCTTTGAAGACTGTGCTTCTTCCAGACGGTTAGGCGTTATGGTCTAGAGCATCCAAGAGGAATTGTGGATCGCCGGGTGACCGAGTCTGTGAAGGTTTGGAAGTTGCCTGAAGACTTACCACGAGTGTTGGACGAGGTCTGTGTGACCTTAGTTCAAGGAGAATACGGTGAGGACTTGGTGTCCTGAGCTGCGTGCTTAGCGACTGGGTGACCGGGACTGTGTGTCCTCGAGTTTAAATACTCAGCCGCTCCAACCAGATGTACAACTGAGACAGCAATTGGAACTGGTCTACCAAATCATTGTCTTCACCAACCTTACTGGTTCTATTTCCTCAACTCTTTCATTTCCTCATTACTGTGTTGAGTGATTGTTCATTTCTGTGTTTAAAGACTTTAACTGAAGACTTTCTCAATTTCCTCAGTTCAATTTCTTCAATCTGTTTGTCTTCATCTTGTGTTATCTTGTGATTACGCTTTCTGTACTCTGTATTTGTCTTCATTTCATCATGATGACTATGCCTGTATTCTGTTATGCTTACTTCTGAGTACTTATTCCGCTGCAAGTAGTTCTTCGCTAAGGAATTTCCTCACCGGCAAATTCCTCAGTGAAGAATTCATTAAAAATCGCCTATTCACCCCCCCCCCCCCCTCTAGTCGATATAACGCACTTTCAAGCCATCACAACTAGGAAGCTTAAAGGGGTTAAAACGGGACAAAGGACACGGGAGTTTATACTGGTTTGGCCCCTTGCGGTGAAGGTAATGGCTTAATCCAGTTTGAGGTGGGATTGCTTATGTCGTTTGCCAACATGACGAGTCTGTTAAACACTTATTTTGTGAATGTAAGTTCGTTCGGTCAGTTTGGGCCATAAATCAAGTTGCTTCAAATTTATACCCCCCCCCATGTAGTGCACGTAACATGTTTGACAACTGTTTGACAATGAAAATGTCCAGCTCACGTTTGATCGCCTCACTGACATCACAAATGAGCTTCATGCTCTCGGCGCCACTGAGATCACCAAGCATGAAATCGTCAAGACACTACTGAGATCACTTGACAGCTCTTTTGACACCCTTGCCCTCATGATACAAGAACGTTCTGACTTCAAGACACTCGATCCGTCTGATATACTTGATAGGCTCAACACACATGATTTCCAGCTTTCAGAGAAAAGAGATATCTATGGTCCCAACTATGGCCGAACTCGCGCTTTGAAGGCAAAAGTTGTTTCCTCATCTGAAGAAGAATCTGATTGCGGTTCTGATGATCCTGAAGACATTGGAAAGGAACTTGCTATGCTTGTGAAGAAGTTCCAGAAGTTCACTAGGAAGAAAGGCTTCAGAAAGTCTTCACGATCCAGCTCAAGAAATGATGAAGCTTCCACTCATGACTACAAGAAGAGAACATGCCACAAGTGCAAGAAAACTGGACACTATATCTCCGAAAGTGTCCACGATTGGGACAATGAGAAGAAGAAGAAGAAGAGCAAGGAATATGATTACGATGACAAGAAGAAGAAGAAATCTTCAAAGTCTTCTTCCAAGTCCTCATCAAAGTCTTCATCACATAAGAAGAGCTCATCCGCAAGGCTCGTGCTTTTGTTGGCAAGGAAATGGATTCAGAGGAGGAGTGCAGTTACGAGGAGGTGGAGGTGGAGTCACGAAGAGGAGTCCGACCACAGCGTTGCAAGTCCGGGCTTTAGCCACATCCTATGTTGCCAAGTCCATCTTCAACACCAAGACAATGACTTCTACACCAACGCTGAAGGCGATGACAAGGACGACCTGCTCCCACCCTCTTTGCTTCATGGCACGCGGTGCCAAGGTAAAATCACGTGATGCTTACTTTCAAACATCAAGTGAAGATGACTCTGATTGTGAATCCAAACCCAGCTACAAAACACTTGCTAAAATTGCAACCGAACAACAAAGAGCTATGGAACATACTCAAAAACTGTTAGACAAAAGCGATGACACATTGGACGCGGAAATGACACGTTCACAGTCCTTAGTTGAAGACATTAAAAATCTTCATGCTAAGTACCAAGAACTTGAAAGTCGTCATGAAACACTCTCGACTACTCATGAAAAGCTCTCCTATGATTATCTTCAAAGGAAGCAAGAGCTTGAGAAATTGAGAGCGGCTCATGAAGATCTTCAAAAAGAGAATGAGTCACTTCGCGCTCAATAGATCAGTTCCGCTCAGGATGGATTTGAACCACCATGTCTAAAATGTCTTGAGCGTGATATCGCTACCTCTGTTGCTGAATGTTCAACTGCTACTCTTGTTGCATTGTCTTCAACTACTAATGTGGTAACTAACCCCTCTGAGGAGGATACCACCGCTATTGCCGATGAAAATGCTAGGTTGAAGACGTTGCTTGAAACGAGGGATGTATAAAAGTGCGAAAGGGCATCGGACACTTTGCGATGTCCTCAAAAGCAGATTCTGAACCGAAACCCTAGGAAAGAGGGTGTTGGGTTCGAGAGGAAAATGAATGTTGATGGTTCCCTCAGCACGAAAGCGGTATCCCAAAACCACATGGGTTCTTTGCAAAGGGACCTTCAAGGATCCTTCCACCTTATCTGGCTTTACCTGTGCTAACCCTATTATCATTGATGAATCCTTTGATGCAAACTATAAGCTGTTCAAGAATCATAATGGTGAAGTGTTTGCCAGGTATATTGGTACTAACTGCAGGAATGGACCGCCTATGAAGAAGATCTGGGTTCCCAAAAGCTATCTTGAGAATCTTCCAGTGAATGTCATCATGACACCACACAGGAAGAAGACAAACCCGTCATATGGTCCAAAGGCTTCATACAGACGGAGGACTCACAGAGTCACCCTAACGCCAATGTTTTGCGGGAAACCGTACTCAAATTTATGAATATGAGCGTGTGTCTTCAAACCGCTATGTTCATAGAACTAAGAACTTTTCTGCTTATTCATATGAGTATCATTCATCTCCTGCAAGGCTATTTGCTAGGGCTCCAAAGCCGAAATTCTCAGATGCTGCACTTAGACTCATTGCTTCTAAGCCACCCCTGAAGATGTGGGTGGTTAAGAAGAATTAACTCTCTTTTGCAGGAAAGGGTCTCCAGCCGAAAATCAAAGGTATCTGATGCTATAGCTGGGGACCTAAAACATCTTGTAGGCACAAGATCAAATGCCCAAATGGTCTCACTATGTATTTTGTTCCTGAATCGTTTGCCATTCATCCTATCAGTCCTAATCTTGATTTAAGCTTCAATAATCCACTTGCTCGTCAAATGTTTATGCTTCACAATGCTCTTGGTGAAGCCTATCCCCTAACTGTCTTTGTAGGGTATGACACCTCATGCTTGAGAATGGATTATGGACGGTGGATGCACTAATCATATGATTTGGTGATTGAAGTCTTCTCATGGACTCAACCTTACGTCCATCGGACAAGAGTCACATCACATTTCTTGACCTTTGGTAAAAGCAAGGTATTGGGTCTAGGTAGAGTTGCAATCTCAAAGGATCAACACATGGAAAAAGTGATGCTTGTTGAATCCCTTGGTTTCAACTTGATGTCTGTCTCAATGCTTTGTGACTTGAAGATGATTGTGATATTCGGAAAATATCGTTGCCTTGTACTAATGGAATCTGACAAGTCTCTAGTCTTTGAAGGGTATAGGAAAGATGATCTATACATGGTAGATTTCTCGGCAGGTCCACGACTTGCCGTATGTCTTCTTGCAAAAGCTTGAATGCTGGCTCTGGCATCGGAGGCTGGGGCATGCTGGCATGAGGAACTTACACACTCGCCAAGAAGAAGCATGTCATAGGCATCGAAGGTGTCAAGTTCAAGAAGGATCATTTGTGTGGTTCCTGTGAAGCTGGAAAGATGACTAGGGCAAAGCACCCCTCGAAGACAATCATGACGACATCTCAACCCTTCGAGCTATTACACATGGATTTGTTTGGCCCTACTCATTACTCTACCCTCACAACAACTGCCTGTCTCTATGGCTTCGTCATTGTTGATGACTACTCGAGATACACGTGGGTGGACATAATTCTCTACAAGACTGAAGTGCAAGATGTCTTCATACGCTTCGCCAATCGAGCAATGAACAATTATGGCGTCAAGATCAAGCATATCAGAAGTGACAACGGCACTGAATTCAAGAACACCGGACTTGATCTTTATCTGGATACCATGGGAATCACTCATGAGTTCTCTGCTCCATACACACCTCAGCAAAATGGCATCGTGGAGTGCAAGAACAGAACCCTCATTGAGATGGCTCGAACAATGCTCGACGAGTACAAGACACCAAGAAAGTTCTGGCCTGAAGCTATTGATACAGCTTGTCACGTCATCAACCGTGTTTATATCCATAAGCTTCTGAACAAAACATCCTATGAGCTCCTTACTGGCAAGAAGCCAAATGTCAGCTACTTGAGTATTTGGGGCTAAGTGCTTTGGATCAAGGATCCCCATCACAAGTCAAAATTTGAACCAAAAGCTCACGAAGGCTTCATCTTTGGGTTCTGGAAAGGACTCACACTCCTACAGAGTCTTCAACCTCTATCTCTACAAAATTGTCGAAACTGTGGGCGTGCGATTTGATGAAACCGATGGTTCACAAAGAGAGTTCCTGCCAAGTACACTAGACGAAGCTCCGCCCAGCGAATCTATCAAGCTGATGGGAACTGGTGAAATCATGCCTTCTGAAGCACAACCTGAAGAAGAACTTATCATTTCTGCACCTAACCAACCTAAAGACAATGCTCAGCCTGAAGACAATCCTCCCAATGATGACAATGATCAGCAAGAGCAAAGTCTTCGTCCAGTTCATCCTCGAGTTGCAAATGAAGTACAGATTGAGAAGATAATCAATAGCATCAATGCACCTGGTCCGCTTACTCGCTCAAGAGCAACACAACTAGCAAATTTCTGTGGGCACTTCTCTTTTGTGTCAATATCAGAACCCAAGAAAGTTGCTGAAGCCTTTATGGAACCAGAATGGATACAAGCTATGCAAGAAGTACTTCAACAGTTCAAGCTAAACAATGTTTGGGAACTTGTCAAGCGTCCTGACCCTCGCAAGCATAACATTATTGGCACCAAATGGATATATCGAAAGAAGCAAGATGAGCATGGTCAAGTCGTCAGAAACAAAGCACGTCTTGTGGCTCAAGGATATACTCAAGTTGAAGGAATTGACTTCGATGAAACATTTGCTCTGTAGCTAGGCTTGAAGCTATTCGCATACGCTAGCCTATGCTAACCACCACAACATCTTTCTCTATCAAATGGATGTGAAGAGTGCATTTCTCAACGGCAAGATTGAAGAAGAAGTATATGTCGCTCAACCCCCTGGCTTTGAAGATCCAAAACATCCAGATATGGTGTACAAGCTAAATAAAGCACTGTATGGCCTCAAACAAGCTCCTCACGCCTGGTATGATACGATCAAAGACTTCCTGAAGAGCAAAGGCTTCAAACCTGGATCCCTGGATCCCACACTCTTCATGAAGACATATGATGGAGAACTGTTTGTATGCCAAATATATGTGGATGACATTATCTTGGTGCACCAACCGTAAGTATAGTGATGAATTTGGATACATGATGCAAGAACAATATCGAGATGTCCATGATGGGAGAGCTCAAGTTCTTCCTCGGTCTTCAAATTAAATCGACAAAGGAATGGAATCTTTATATCTCAAGAATATTTCCTCCTAGATTGTCTGAAGAAGTTTGGAATGCAAGAGTGCAAAGGATACACGACGCCAATGCCAGCCAAACACCATCTGGGTCCCGACGACAATGGTAAAGAGTTTGATCAAAAGGTATACCGCTCCATGATTGGTTCCTTACTTTATCTATGTGCATCTAGGCCAGATATTATGCTTAGTGTTTGCATGTGTGCTCGATTCCAAGCGGCACCAAAGGAATCGCATCACTTAGGCGTGAAGCGAATTCTTCGATATTTGGCTCACACCCCAACACTTTCGGATTATGGTATCCAAAGGGCTCAAAATTTGATTTGGTTGGATTTTTGGATGCTGATTATGCTGGTGACAAGGTGGATCGCAGGTCTACATCAGGCACATGTCACTTTTACGGGGACGATCACTTGTCTGTTGGTCTTCAAAGAAGCGAGCGTATCACTCTCAACTGCTGAATCTGAATACATTGCTGCTGGATCTTCTTTGTGCTCAGCTTTTATGGATGAAGCAAACTCTCAAGGACTATGGCATCAATCGACACAAGTACCTCTCTTCTGCGACAACGAAAGCGCCATCAAGTTTGCCAACAATCCAGTCCAGCACTTTCGAAGACAAAGCACATTGAAATTCGTCATCATTTTCTCGTGGATCATGTCATGAGGAAAGATATTGACATCATTCACGTCAACGAAGAGCAAATGGCAGATATCTTCACAAAGCCCTTGGATGAGAAAAGGTTTTGCAAGTTACGGTGTGAGCTAAATATCTTGGAATGCTCAAATGTCCTGTGATCAAGCACACATCCTAACACTTATGCATGTTGATGACTTAGATGTGCAACACACGATGTAACGTATATCTTCAATCAATGAAGACTTACATTACGAGTGTGAATACATTAACGTGGAATTTTACTTGAGCGCCACGATAATTGTCTTGTGATATGCAGGTCTAATACTTCCTATACGGTGGGTAACGATAGCACCAAATTTCTCTGTTTGAAGTGTTTCACTCATGGCGTTATTTCTGCAATATCTTCGCATTTGATTTGTCTTCAACTTCAACTTATCTTCATGATTTTCTTCACTATGTTGATTTGGTTGCTGTCTTATATATATATATATATATATATATATATATATATATATATATATATATATATTGTTACATCCTCTACAGCATTCACTTATAGCTATGTTTCCAAGTTGAATCTTTTGAACTAAGTGAATGTGATCGGACCCCAATCTCTCTATGCTTTCTATCTCAAACTCTATCTGTCCAAATCATATGCATTCTATTGAAACTTTCGAATGTCTTCTCTGCGTCCTTGTCGTGAAGACACAGAGACAAACTTTAAGTCTGTTTTAAATGATTCATCCTTACTGTTGAAATCCGGAGAAGCCGGAACGAACATCCGACAAACCTGGCGAGCGTGGGAACGTGGGACATCTCAGAGTATGTTGCATTCTTGCCACGTGCCCCTCAGATATGAACCGCCAGGGGCACCTGCGTAATTGCGCTGTGCCGCACACCTCCTTATAAATACATGTCCCCTGCGGTAAAGAAAATCTTCTTCCACCTCTCCACCTCATCAAAACCCTAGCGCCACCGCTAGCTCTTGACGATGCCGGCGATGAAGCGCTTAGCTGCCGCGACTTCTCCGACGCCATCCTCACGCCGGCCGCGAACATCGTCATCTCCGCCGCCGCCGTAGGTGTCCTCCTTCGCCAAGTTAGGGCACGGTGGATTGAACTGCTCGGCCTCCTTTTCTTCCCGTCTAGCAGTTCTTCGAAGTGGTAAATATAACTCTATTTTTACCATCTCTCAAGATTCATCCTACTTACCAAAATTGGTTTCTGCCCATACAATGTTAGATCTATTCTGTCTGCATCTCATACTGCCTAGTATATTCACTTAAGCTTCACAACTAGTTAGATTCCTCACTTGTACTTATTCACGGATTCGTACCAATCTGGAACCAACTCTTAGCATATAATTGAATGTCTTCTCATCATGAGTTCAATGTCTTCAAACTGATTTATCTTGAATCTTACGAGAATGCATATGACCTCTTCCCCTTCCCTCGCATCTCTAATGCTATCACAGGTACATGTCCGTGGGAGAATCCCTTGGTTCTCATAGTCTGCATTCGTTTGTAGAATTCTTACAGCATCAAACTAACTCTCCCGAAGCCAGTTCCTATTTGTCCAGCAAATGCAAGCTTTTGAAGCCTTTGAACGTATTGAAGCTATTCAGTTTGAAGTTCATGGCTGCAGATAAATCAGTCAGGAAGGGCGGCAGACAGCGTCGTGAGGGAACCTCAAAAGATCTGCCTGATGACCTCACAGAGCTTTACAAGACAGATCCCGAAGAGAATTACAATCAGCGCAAGACGCGCATCCAATGGATTCGACGATATTGGGCTGAACAGTGGTTCAAGTAAAATTTCGTCACCCAGGAATATGCCGAGAAGAATGCTATCAGAAGCCCTTGGGGTGATATTCTTTTTTGAGGACTTTCACCCAAGAACATGGCTGAAGCTATTGCACAGGGTTTCTATCCTTGTATGGTCCGTGGACCTCAGCCTGAGAATGCCGACCCAACGTCTTTGCTCTGGTGTCATGACGATAATCTCTTCAAGCGCAACTTCCAGCACGCAAAGGCTTCTGCAAAGGAAAACAAGAAGTCATTGGGATTAGACTTCAACCCTGGTCCTTCTGCTCCCGTCTTTGACGGCTCACGTGTGTGAACCCAATGTCATCGGTCTCTTTTCAAACCTTGATGGCCTCATCACTTACATCTTGGTCCAAGGTGCCAAAGTGGATCACTCGATGGCGATGCTGATTACGATGAAACCCAGCTCCTGCTCCTGCTCCAAAGCCGCGAAGCAAAAGAAAGTCAAGGCTTCAAAGTCACCGCTCCTCCAAAAGCTTCACATGTGAAGCCACCGCTACTACACCTCCCCAAGCCGATTAATGCAGTCTCAAGATCAATCCCATATCTCCAAGAAGGCGGAGAAGAGAAAGAAAATTGTCAAGAATACTGAATCGACATCGACTCCTGCTGCCATTCTGCGAGAAGAGCACATTGATCTGTCCAAAGTGATGAAGATCTTGCAGATGATGCCCTTGAGCAACTTATCAAGAGCAAAGAAGAAGCGAAATCTTCAACAATTTGCCTCTCTTTGATGTGGCAATCATCCATCACTTCATTGATGAGTGGTTTGACACCCCAAACATCAGCTTTGAAGATCTGCAACTTCCGATTGGCCTCAGCGTCTCCTTCAATGGAGCCATTGCTTCTGAGCTAGCTCTTGCTCAGCGCATTGTTGAACTGAAGAACAAAATCGACTATGAAAAAGCTCAGTTCAAGAAGCATATGGCTGCACTCAGCGTGCAAGATGTCAAAAACTTCAAGGTCATGCTGCACGACCTCAAGGAAGCCTTTCTCAAGAAGCGTGAAGAAGCCAGAGGCTCTCGTGAGCGCATGAAGAGTCTGGTGACAAGTGTGTGCTTGCCTACAATGAGGTTGAGAAGCGCAGGATCTTGGCCGTCTGGCATTGACCCTAGAATGGCTGCAAAGAGGAAGAAGTCTTCAACTGACCAAGCTGCACCTTCAAGGCAGGAAGAACCCCGCATAGTCTTCCCAAGCAGCATGACTGGCTCGAAGCCAAAGGTCCGGTCAACCGCTTCTGAACAGAAGAAGACGAGGGCTGCCGAGGCTGAAGCCAGAAAAAGGAAAAATCCTGACGCCTCAGATGTTGCGCCCTCCAAGAAGAAGCTTAAGACCAAGAAGAATCGGGCTTCTCCCACAGAGCCCTTGGTTGTTGAACCCATTTCAGTGGTTCGTCCCGCGTCTGCTACCCAAGAACTTCGCATGACTGTTCATGAGCCTGCTTCCACAGGCTCCACTGGCTGAAGAGATTCCAGCAGTTGATCCCATCACTGCTGAAGACATTGGTCACCATGACAATGTTGAAGATGATGAGGTTCTTCCTCAAATTGAATACAATATGGTATCATCGCCTGTTCGTACGAACAGCGAACTCATCGACATTGGTCGCCCTCGACGCCAATTGCTCAGGATGCTTCATGGGCTGATCGCCCGCAACAAGAAGACTCCCCTAGTACTCCCCAACAACAACAGCAAGAAGAAGAGGAAGATTTTGAGGCCCAGACAACCCCATATCCAAAGGCGTCGCCAGCATTTCGCAGGCTTCGCAAAGGTCAAAGGCCTCAAGTACCTCTCTCGAGCGTTCCAGAAGGAGAAGTGCACCACCAACCAGTTGCACGTCAAGTATTTTCAGAAGCCACTCCAACTGTGAATGTCTCCGAGTCTGAAGCCAAAGCTGCTGAAGACAATCCGGCTGCATCAGCCGCAGACACCCAAGAAGAAGAAGAACGTGTCCCTACACACCCTGTTATTGAAGAAGTTATTCCTGGTATCAACGTGCCAGTGCCCGACCCTCCAGCTCCTCAAGTGGAGGTTGAAAACATTGAGGCTGCCACTTCCAACGCCAATGAAGCCAATGACGTGGTCATGGCTGACGCAAATGTGGAGCCTGCACCAACAGCTCCTGAAGCCAATGAAGGAAATGTGCCTGAAGCCAATGAGGCAACTGCTCCTGAAGCATCTGCTGAGCAGCCTGAAGCCTCAGTTGTTGCCACTGATCTAGTTCCGCCACCAAGGCCTTACACAATTGAGCAAGCATACAACTATGGTGAGCTAGTCACAGTAAGATGGCCCGTTCTGGTCCCTCCGCCTCATGCCTCTGGTCCTCAGTTCGACTATCATATTGCGCATAGGCCTCAGGTCCAGAAGCCGAAGCCAAGACTGCCAAGGTTTCCAGGCACTGCCACCTCAACAGGTTCTTTCAATGCAAATGGCTTCAAAGCCCACAACACTTTCTTTGACAGAGCAAAGAACCCCTACACAAGGCCAAGGATATCATCTAACCGTTTCTGGAGTTATCAGCAACGAAGCTATTACTCCTGCGTTCTGTATGATCAAGGGCGCATTTTCCCTCATATGCGCCTCGACACTGAAGCCATTGCCGGACTGCCATGCTTAGAAGAAGCACTTGATTGCTTTCGTGATGCAGGTCTGCTCGGCTTCGTTACAGACAAAGAACACTGGAATGAAGAACTTGTGCTTCAATTCTATGCTACCCTCCACATCCGCGGCTACAACAGAGATACGAAGACATGGGTTCTCGAGTGGATGACAGGAAATGTTCATCATGAAGCCAAAGCTCTTGACATCATTGAGCTCACAGGCCTACCCACTCCCGGAGAGCTGTTTGAACCTGGTTGTCAACTCCACCGCGATGCACTGGAGAGCATATTTCATAAGCCAGAACTCGACATGAGTCAGATGTTGAGCATGATGAAGCCACTGCCACATGACGCTGAATACCCTCAGCACTTCTTTGTTGATGACCTTGAGTATCTGCCTCGTACCATGTATCACATCATCGGCGAACTCTATGGCCTATCAAAGGGCATTCATCATCTGCAAAACTGGAAGGAGCAATGAAGACATTGGTCTTTTACATCCTCAACCGCATCGACTTCAATACGCAAGAATTCTTCATCCGACAATTGGCTGCGTCTGGATCTGATCTGTTTGGTCTGAAATTTTATGCTCCATGGGTCATGCGCCTCATCAAGATGCACTCTGCTATCAACTATCAGCCCTCTGCTCGCAATCATCTGATCTTTCTACCAGAGGTTGATATGTCAGTTGAAGCCATATACCCTGAGCCAGCCAAAACGCCACTTTGTCTTCAGAATGCAGATCACCATAGCTTCTCTCAACCCATGGAAGGAGTCCAAGCGGTATCTTGTGTCTATCCCCTGGCTGGGAACACACGTCTGCCTCATCGTGCACAAACTGAAGCCACTGAGAGCACAATTGGCCAAAGGCCTCGGAAGCGCTCTCGAGTCCTCAATGATCGAGAACTTCTTGTCGCACTGCATCAGAAACAAGATAAGCATCACTCCTGGCTCAAGAGACAGATGCAAAGCCTCTTGGTGGACGTCAATCGCATTCGAAACCTTGCCAACAAGAATGCTTTTGTCACTCACGAGACCTGTCGGCGACCATGGAAAAGTTTGACCCTGCTCAGTGCTGAAGCAGATCTTCAAGACGATGGCTTCACTGAACGCTTCAAGTTTGACTCCACTCCTCCACGGAATGCAGTCCTACGACGAACTCCATCTCTTGAAGACTCTGACAATGCCAGAGTGATCGATGATGAAGCCGATGCTACTTCACCGCCCCCTACTTCTGCACGCATCGACACTGCACCAAGTTCGTCTGCACCGCCAACCAACAACGACAACCCTGCTGCATCATCTACTTCTGAAGAGGACGAGTAGATGCTCTATGTCTTCAAACCTTTTTGGTCCTTACTGACAAAAGGGGGAGAAGCATATGAGTTTGATAGTCTTCAAGCGGGTTCATAAGGGCGGTTGCATAATATTTTGCCTAGTGTTTACAACTCTCGCTTTTGATACATTTGGTTCTTTTAGTTGTAACACTTAAACTCGATGGTCGTCTGCTACTTATTTGCTTTACTGCAGTGCGATGATAAATTCCGCATGTGCGACGATAACTTCCGCACTTAGATCATTCTGCAGACGTCCGTTTTTCATTATGCATGCCATTCTCTTAGTTATATCATTTCATGCATGATGAATTATCTTCATAAGTTGAAGAGGATCTCCACAAGTACAACCTGCCATGTGCATTTGCATTCCAAAAAGCAAACTACTTATATGCACATCTTCGTGGGGAGCCTTTGCCACTTATGAAGACAATTCCTATCCTTTACAATTTCACATATTTTATCCCCATTGAAAACTTCAACCAGTTTGTCATCAATCACCAAAAAGGGGGAGATTGTAAGTGCATCTAGTGCCACCACTAGTTGGTTTTGGAGTATTGACGACAAATGTGGTTGAAGGACTAATGCGTTTGTGAGAATTGCAGGATAACGCTGGTAGTGTCCCTCATTGAGTCGGTTTACCTACCGGAGATGACCCCTAAAAATGTATGAAGACATTGACGACAATGGTGGTATGTGAAGATATTCACATTGAAGACTGTGACATGAGAAGACATTGAGTGAAGACTATGTAGCGCTTGAAGATCGTGGTCGTTTCGTTGTTTCCTTTTCTTCTTTGTTGAGTCATAGGAACCACCGTCTTTGTTAAGTGGGGTCCAAGTGATCATAGTCGTAATGGTGAAGTGATGCTCAACCCAAATCCTATGTCTTTGAGTGAAGACAATGAGAGCAAATCTTATCCAGAGCTGGATGAGTCAGCTTTGCTTGTAGCCCAAGTAAAGTTGCCGTGTGTGTTTGAAATCTGACCGTTGGAACACATGTCAGTTCCTTAGTGACCCAGGGTCATTTCGGACATATCAAGTCGGGTTGCCTAGTGGCTATAAATAGCCCACTACCTACACCATTAATTGGTGGCTGCTCAGAGTTAGTGCACGGCTTTTGTCGTTTGAGAGCAACCCACCTCGAAGCCTTTGAGAGAGAGAAATCCTTGCGAGGACAAAGCCCAAACACCCAGAGCCAAAGAGTGTTAGGCATCACTGAAGTCTTTACATGCATGTGACCTGAAGACTTATTACACTTGAGGACTGTGAATCCTCCACCGGTTAGGCGTCGCGTTCTGTGCATCCAAGAGTCGTTGTGGATTCTTTGGTGAACGACTCTGTGAAGGTTCGGAAGTCTACCTTGAAGACTTACCAGAGTGATTGGGCGAGGACTGTGTGTCCTTCGCTCAAGGGGAATAAGGTGAAGACGCGGTCTTGAAGTTGAATCTCAGCCTCCCTAACCAGATGTCACAGCTTGTCACAAAGAATCGAACTGGTCCAACAAATCTGTGTCTTCAACAAGTGGTAGTTCTATCTTCTCCCTCTCCTTACATAGAGTTTGTCTTCGTGAAGTCATTGCCTATTTGTCATACCTGTTTGACTTCATTGCTTGACTACTTTTGTTGATTGGCTTCTCACTATCTTCCATCTTGATCCTACTACCAAGCTGCTATTAGTCTTGTACTTTCACGTTATTGCATACTAGATTATGGTTTGCTTGTTGTAGTTTATCTTCCGCTGCATATCAATTAGGTCATTTCTATTGTTTGTCTTCGAAACATCCGTGTTTTGAAGACTTTCCTAAAAATCGCCTATTCACCTCCCCCCCCCCCTCTAGTCGATAACTAGCACTTTCAATAAGGCTGTGAAGCATATTCTTCGATACTTAGCTCACACAGCAACACTAGGATTATGGTACCCCAAGGGCTCTGCTTTTGATCCCATTGGATATTCTGACTCTGACTATGCTGGTGATCGTGTGGACCGCAAGTCAACATCTGGTACTTGTCATTTCCTCAGACGATCTTTGGTCTGTTGGTCCTCGAAGAAACAGAACTGCGTATCACTGTCTACTGCGGAAGCTGAGTACATTGCTGCTAGTTCTTGATGTGCTCAATTGCTGTGGATGAAGCAAACTCTCAAGGACTACGGCATCAACGTGAAAAATGTGCCTCTCTACTGTGACAATGAGAGTGCCATCAAGATTGCTCACAACCCAGTTCAGCACTCAAAGACAAAGCACATTCAGATTCGTCATCATTTTCTTCGTGATCATGTGTTGAAGGGCGACATTGCTTTTGAGCATGTGAAGACTGAAGAACAGATAGCCGATATCTTCACAAAGCCCTTGGATGAGAAGAGATTTAGCAAGTTGTGGTGTGAGCTAAATATCTTAGAGTCTTCGAATGTTCTTTGAAAAGGACACTCATCCTAACACTTATGCAAAATTGATGACTTAGATGTAGAACACATGAAGAAACGTTTTTCTTCAATCAATGAAGAATAACACTCTAAGTGTGAAGAAATTAATGAAGAATTTGATTCTCAGAACCCTACGACAATTGTACGCGGTGTCTGAAATCATCATTCTTATACGGTGGGTCACGCCACCACCAAAGTTGAAAATCTTCAATTTGAGTTTTTCCTCAGCTTTGAAATTCTTCAGTTTTTCAAATTCTTCAACTTTGCAAAATCTTCACTGTTTCCGTCGTTTTTCTTCATTGGCTATATAAATATATATGGGTTTATGTCCTCTACAGCATTCACTTATGGCTATTTCTTCAAGTTGCGTTTTTTGCTAAGTGAATGTGATCGGACCCTTCCCCCTCTATGCTATACTCAACCCAATCTATTCACAAATTCTTCATGTGCGTTCTATTTGAAACTCGTTCAAAATCTTCACTGTGTCCTTGTCAGCTGAAGAAATTGCGAACGGAACTTTAAAACTAATCTTCTTCAAATCTTCGGCTTTGCCGCTCAAACCGTTCCGCTTCCTATGATAGATTTATCTATTCACCCACGATCTAACACGATCTCCACTTTTTAGTACGTGGGTGACACATGTCAAGCGAATGAGAAGGGTCAGGGGCACGTTCGTCCTAAATCTATGGGTGAACAGTTTTTCACTGCGACTATAAATACCCTCTCACCCCTTCCTAACTTCCTTTACTCCACTCGACTTCTCTCTCCCGCTCGAGCTTCTCAAACCCTAGCGCCGACGCTACTCCATCGTCGCCTGTGAGGAAGAGCTTCACTGCCTCGACCTCGTCGCCGTCGTACTCGCGCCGGCCGCGGAAATCTTCACTCCGTCGCCGCTGTAGCCGTCTTCCTCCTGTGAGTTAAGGCGCGGAAGATCTGAACTGACGAACTTCACATCTGTTCTTCCCAGTTCGTTGTGTTCTTCACTATGGGTAATTAAAAGTTACTTTTACTGCCCTCTTGATTCATATTTTCTCTACAAAATCTTCAAAGGTGTTTTATTCTTCAAGTCCTCACACACAAAACACCTCACTACTCATCTGTTCTTGATTCATTTCCCTAAGTATCATTTTTTTCTTCAAGATTCCTCAATTGTGTGGATCTTCGATCTATACAACTCTGGAACCTAAGACAAAGAACACTTAGTGAAATTCTTCAAGACTCATCTGGTCAAATTCCTCAAACTTGTTCTTTTTGAAAAACCTTCTGAGAACGCATATGACCTCTCCAAATTCCTCGCAACTATACTCTGTTCACAGGTACAAATGTCCGCTGCTGAATCACTAGGTTCTCATCAACTTAACTCATTTGCAGCGTTCCTCGAAGAAAAGTTGCATACTTCTTCAGAGAATTCGATTGTAGAAATTCCTCAACTGAAGAATATGGCAGACGGTAAGAAGCCGCAGAAAGGAGGAAAGAGGCCTGAGGTCATGACTGCTTTTGAAATACCTGAGGACATCTATGCTGACTATTGCACACCTGATGAAGCCAAGTTTGGCAAGGAGGACAAAATCAGCGCAAGGTGCGACATCAGAGGATTGAAAGGAGATGGGCAAGAGAATGGAGGGAGTACAAATGCGTTACTCCAAAGTATATGAAGAAATTCGCACTTAATCCTCCATGCCCAAGAGCTCCATTAGCACTGCCAAGAAGTCAACCCCACCAGCATCAAGCGTGGTGAGGATTTTCCTCAAGAATGGGCCAGGCGCCAAGCCAAGTTGGCTAGACAAGCCAAAGAAGCAGTGAGGAAATTCGATGAAGACTCAGCTGCTGCTGCTGCCACTGAGGCCTTTGTCAAGCCTAGAAAATCAATGGCTAAGAAGCCCGCGCACAAGCCAAGTGCTTCACCGACAGTGCCCTCACGGCCTAGTTCCTCAGCAATGCCCTCACGGCCAGGATCTTCAAAGCCCTCACGGCCAATTCCTCATGCTGCTCCTGCTCCTTCAAAAACCTCAGCTCCTCCTCCAAAGTCCTCAGCTGCTCCGGCAAAGTCCTCAGCACCTGTGCATCTGGCCACGTGCCAAAGGACTGCAGACATCTCTATTGCCTCTGGTGTCTCAACAAGTTCCTCGGCTGCACCAAATTCATCATCAGGCCCCACTCTGCTGAAGAAAAAGGCAACTGTTGGACGAGGTCCTCGGCCAAGTCCGAAGAAGAAATAGGTTGCTTTCCAAGTGCCATCTGACGATGAAGTTGATGATGATGAACTTGCAGAAATCATCAGAGACAGACAAGAAAAGGCCGCTCAAGCCAAAGGCACACCTGTGTCACTGCTTTTGGATCCTAAGAAAATCCTCGATTACATTGATCTCTGGCACAAGGATCCAAACACTCCTATGCCTGATTTCCATTTGACTCCTGGACAAAGTCACATGTTGACCCATTTCATCTCTGAAGAGAAATGGAAATTTGAGAAGGCCAGGCAGATCAAGAAGGCTCCGTTCAGGAAAGAGAAGTTTCTGAAGAAAAACGTTGTCAAAATGACAACAGATGAACTCATCAAAATCCAGTCTGAAACCAAAGCTCTCAGCGATGACTTCAATGCTTACTATGCTGATTGGCAAGGAGCCAAAGGCAGGTTTGTTAAACTGACTGAGAAGTTCACCAATGTTGCAGCTCCAACGCAACAAGAAGTTCCTCAAGCTGAACCTTCTGCGCAACCTACTGAAGAACATGCCAGCACCACTGATGATCTTCAGACTGCTGAAGAAAATGCTAGTTCCAGGGCTGATGACTCCATTCCAGCCGCTGAAGAAATTGCCAGGGCATCCACTCGTGGTGTGCCTGAAGAAAATGAAGAAGTCAGGGCAACTGCATCAGTTGCGCCTGAAGCAAATCAACCAGTTTCCTCAGCTCCTCCTGCGCCTACGCCAACTCCTATCCTTCCGTCTGCATCAGATGTGAAGAAGACCAAGGCTGCAAGCGAGCTGCAGTGAAGAAAAGGAAAGCATCAGCTGCTTCAGATTCTTCAGCACCGAAGAAAATGAAGCCTATGACCAGCTCGTTTGAAAACCCCATTGATGTTTTTCCGATCTCAACCATGCCATCAAAGGACCTTGTTCCTTTTGGTGAAGAACATGTGATCCCTAACGGATCTGATGAAGAAAATCATTCTGATGCTTCGTCAGAGCAGATTGATGAAGAAATTGATGTGGATGTGATACCTTCTACACCTGTTGTATCCTCACCAATGCCTCAGTTCACAGCTGAAGAGGCTGGTGTTGAAGACATTGAAGATGAAGACGTGGATATTGGAAGTACAACGCCAATGATGAACGATGACTTTTGGGACAGTCAGCACCCCAATTCTCCACTCTTCACCCCACTACAACAAATACCTCAGTCCCCTGCACCAACCGTTCAAATGGGCTCTGAAGAAACTCATCCCACCTCGTATGTGCATGAAGAAATTCCAGCCACTAGTGCTGAAGAAACTGCTGCTGCTGATCCTTTGAACACGCAGACTGCAACTGAAGAGGAACCAGAAATTCCTCAACCTGAAGAACCTGAGATTGCGATGCCTGAGGTCGTGATGCAACTCACTGACACTCCACTGCCAAAGCCAAAGAATCCATTCTCAACAAAGCAAAAGTTCAAGGCTGAAGATTTCTTCGGCGAGCATGTATTCTTCACTGACTACAACCCATATGACTTTGCTCGCATAAGGAAGAGGCGTTTCTAGACTGCTAGTCAAGCCAATTTCTATTCCTCTGTGCTATTCAACAAAGACAAAGTCTTCGATCATGCACACATTCCTCACGTGGACATGGAATCTCCGCCGGGCTTCGAGCCAGTCCTCAATGTTCTTCACGACGCTGGATTGTTGAATTTCTGCACTGACATATGTGATTGGAATGAAGAATTCATTCTTCAGTTCTATGCGACGCTGCACATCACAGGAGATTATGAAGATGTGAACTCATGGGTGTTGGACTGGATGTCATAAAATACTCACTACAAGGCACCAGCAACTGAATTACTTCGTGCCCTCCCACTTAGTCCTCCCCTTGACGGTGCTCGTTGCGTCTACAGTGCACCTGAGCTTACAAATCATTACATGCAAGTGCTGATGGAGCCTTTGAAGCCAGGGCAGGCCCCTCGAACCAAATTCCTCGTCAAGGAATTATCAGATGTGCCTCGGACTGTCTATCGCATTTTAGCGAAGACAATGAGTCCTATCAAAGGCCACGACTCAAATGATGAAGAAGTCGTTCGCATCATGAAGAATATGCTTTTCAATATCATTCATGGCGTTCCGTCAACTTCCATGATTTCTTCATGAGGACTCTGGCAAACATTGCTATGTCACCTTTTGAGTTGAAGCCTTATGCACCATGGATTATGAGATTCATCAGGACAAGGTCTTCACTCAATTACAAGGCTGATACTCTGAACCACTGCAGCTACTTGCCTCCTATTGAAGTCCTCAAACGGACATTTTCCTCAGCTGATGACAAAGGCAAGGCAACTGCTGTGATAGATGAAGGCATTCGTCCATTGGATGGTCAATTTCGCAAGGCTGCATCCTACTCCACCAATGATGACTCTGCCACACATGACTCTGCCGCCAACAACTCTGCCAAGCAAAATCCTCAAGCCACAAAGACCGTGGTGATGACTGATCATGAGTTACTCCTCAGTCTTCATCAAAAAGTTGATCGCAATCATAAATGGGTCAAGCGTCAGTTTGGTTCAATTCTTCACAACATGACCTCAACACACAATGCAGTGAAGAAAAACCAATACTACCTCCATGAAACCTTCAACCGTACCTGAGCTGTTCTGTCTCATGTCTACAACGAAGAAGATCTGAAGAAAATGGGTCTCAAGGAAGAATTTGACTAGTCTGCACCTCCACCAAAGAAATACAAGAAGGTCAAGGTTCCTTCCTTGGTGGCCAGCTCCTATTCTTCATCGCGCGACACTGATGAAAATGAAGATTTGGATGACACTGCGGCAGGCCCTACTATGACAAATGACCCCGACAACGATGGCGCTCCTCCATCAACTTGATATTCTTCAGGGGCGTTAGTCCTCAGTTTCGATCCTTTTGGTCATTAGATGACAAAGGGGGAGAAAGTTGAGTTAGTCTTCAAGCGGGTCTCTATTATATGGGCGTTTTTTGCTAATTTACAACTCTCACTCTTCTGAAACTTTATTGGATCGAGTTGTAATCTTAAACCTGATGGTGTTCTGATACTTTTGATGTGTTCTTCTGCATGCTTATTCCTCGTTAAAGTTATTGCACGCATGCTGAATTACATCAGTCACCATATTTCATCATCCATTTCAAATTCTTCATACTATATGTCAAATGCGTGTGTGAATTACAAGATATAGGGGGAGATCTCCATGATTCAACTCTTCAAATGTGCATTGCCTCAAAAGCAAATTCCTCACTATGCACATCTTCGGGGAGTTCTTCTATATCTTGCAATCAAATTCCTCAATATCAGTATTTACACTTCATATTTTTATCCCGTTGAAAACTTAACCTATGTTGTCATCAATCACCAAAAACGGGAGATTGTAAGTGCATCTAGTGCCCCTTAGTGATTTTGGTGTATTGAAGACTTATAGGTTAAGGGTCTAATGCGTTTATGAGTGTACACAGGTCTATAAGTCTATGAGGAGTTTGATATTTACAGAGAAAGTCGACCCCTAAAAATGAAGTTCTTCAATTGAAGACTTTGGTATTCTGAAGACTTTGAAAGTGAAGAAATTGGTGTGACCTTGAAGACTTGGTATTCATTCGAGGAACATGAAGCGTGAAAACTTTTGTTTTCGTAGTTTCGTTTTCCCTTTCTTGAGTCAAAGGAAACACCGTACTATTAAAGGGGGTCGAGAAAATACTAAGGAAAATTTCCATGTGATGCTCAACTCAAAATCCTACACCTACCAATCCCTTCGAGTGAAGCCATTATAAATCTCATATAGTTCAGTCAATTTCTTTAGTGACAGAGACGAAGTTCTTCTGGTCATTGAGAATTTGTTACGGACCGAGGAGTTAGGAATTCGCCAAAGTCGGATTGCCTACACAAGTGAGGAACATGATAGCCCCGAGGAATTTGAACCTCAAATTTCCGGACCGTTCTTTGTCTTCTTGGCCACCTGTTCCAAAATATCTTATCCACCTAACGGTCATATCATTGAAGGGCATTTATGTCTTATCATGTCAGGCTGCTCCCTAGACTATAAATAGCCGCCCCCTACAACCACTAGATGGTTGGCTGCTCCGAGAGAACTTGACACTTGTCACTTGAGAGCAACCCATCCTCCGAGGACTTTGAGTGAAAATCATCAAGTGAGGAAAACCCAAACCCAAACACCTACAAACCCAAAGTGATTGAGCATCATCAAGAGATTGATCTGTGTGGATCCGACGCTTGTTACCTTTGAAGACTGAGCTTCTTCCAGACGGTTAGGCGTCATGGTCTAGAGCATCCAAGAGGAATTGTGGATCGCCGGGTGACCGAGTCTGTGAAGGTTTGGAAGTTGCCTGAAGACTTACCACGAGTGTTGGGCCAGGTGCATGTGACCTTAGTTCAAGGAGAATACGGTGAGGACTTGGTGTCCTGAGCTGCGTGCTTAGCGATCGGGTGACCGGACTGTGTGTCCTCGAGTTTAAATACTCAGCCGCTCAACCGGATGTACAACTGAGACAGCAATTGGAACTGGTCTACCAAATCATTGTCTTCACCAACCTTACTGGTTCTATTTCCTCAACTCTTTCATTTCCTCATTACTGTGTTGAGTGATTGTTCATTTCTGTGTTTAAAGAATTTAACTGAAGACTTTCTCAATTTCCTCAGTTCAGTTTCTTCAATCTGTTTGTCTTCATCTTGTGTTATCTTGTGATTACGCTTTCTGTACTCTGTATTTGTCTTCATTTCATCATGATGACTATGCCTGTATTCTGTTATGCTTACTTCTGAGTACTTATTCTGCTGCAAGTAGTTCTTCGCTAAGGAATATCCTCACCGGCAAATTCCTCAGTGAAGAATTCATTAAAAATCGCCTATTCACCCCCCCCCCCCTCTAGTCGATATAACGCACTTTCAAGCCATCACAACTAGGAAGCTTAAAGGGGCTAAAACGGGACAAAGGACACGGGAGTTTATACTGGTTTGGCCCCTTGCGGTGAAGGTAATGGCTTAATCCAGTTTGAGGTGGGATTGCTTATGTCTTTTGCCAACATGACGAGTCTGTTAAACACTTATTTTTTGAATGTAAGTTCGTTCGGTCAGTTTGGGCCATAAATCAAGTTGCTTCAAATTTATACCCCCCATGTAGTGCACGTAACATGTTTGACAACTGGTTGCAGGGTATTGATAAACAATTTTCTGCACATATTCTTGTGGGGGCGGCTGCCTTATGCTGGGCATTGTGGCTTACTAGGAATGATGTGGTTTTTAATAATAAATGTGTCTCATCTCCTATGAAGGTTATTCATGTATGTACGCGATGGCTCCGTACTTGGTCAATACTGCAGAGGCCGGAGGACAGAGACCTTTTTATGACGGCGTTTACATGGCTGGAGCTTATGGCCAGGGAGGTTTTCTCTCCCCATGGATGGCGGTGTGATCTCCGGATAGGATCTGCCACATCATAGGCTGGACTAATCTATTATTTTAGCTGTAAAACGATATTTATTGTTGGGTCGGTTGGACTTATTAGCTATGTGCACCATCTCGATATATCAATTCAATGAAATATCCTTTATCAATTTTTTGTACCTAATTCTACCTAAACATATATTAGAGTTGCATGGTACTACACTAACCATCCTATGTCTCCATGGTCAGCGAGGGCTAGCCAACTCCAAATGGCCCGAGTTCAAGTTGTGAGAAAAAACCAGAACAATTTGCAAATAGAGCCATGTAAAAGTAGTTAGTTGTGCGGTCAAAGAAACGATGACATGGCATCAATGTGACCTTTTTTTGGTCTTAAATTAATTTGGCCTTATTTGCTCAGATAACGAGTGTATGGGCTAAATCCAATCACTTCTCGAGTTGTTGTTCTAAAACGTGCAATCAGTTGTAGTTCACGGACCAGTGGTGCATTTCACTATTGAACCAACTTCCATGTAAATTAGGTGCAACTCCGCAGATCTGATCAAATATGACACCCCATCCACAACGATTTAAGGAATTGTGTCACAAACAACACATTCACAACGGTTTCGTATATTAAGTCATGTGGGATGATTGGCACATGGACATGCCTAAAAGAAATCATCACGGAACCCACATACATGACCTTTTTTATGTGCAAGACTGCTGTATATCTGTACGCGAAGACTTTTTAGGAAGCCTTTATCCATGATGATTCGAAATTATGCCTTTCGAGCTATCCCCCATTATATTGCTCCCTCCTTTATCCATTCGAAACCCTAGCAGTCACACACTCCTCCACCTCACAGGCCTCCTCGACTGCAAACTCCTCAAACTGTGTCCGCCCTACTACAATGGATCCAGCCTGTCCACTGGACCTCTAGCCCCTACTCTGCCACAAAATGCAAAATTGGCATTGCTTGGTGGTGTTCTTGTTGTTTATTAGGTTAGATGGAGAATTGGCATTGACATTATATATGCTTGTGCAAGCGTATATTTTTCTTTGATTGGAAACAAAAATCACATGAATGGAGGAGAAAATAAGTAAACTATTTTGCACCAAATGATGTTTCAGAACATATTAAAAAAATACAAATATAACAAATATATAAACAACATAAACATGTGAGAGAGCATCGGTCATGTTTCCTACAATGTTGTGTTAGTATATTTTTTTGGTTATATTAGTGTCTTTCTTAAAAAAATTAGTCCTAGCTAGTTAGATTATTACCATCACACTACTAGGAAAACGCTTATAGATAGAAGTTCTGACAGCCTGATTTTTGGCCCTTTCTTTTTCTTTTGTTTTTCCAAGGTTTTTGCGTGAGTTTTCTTTTTCCGTGGCTTTGTGGTCTGGAAACTGAAGAAGATGACCTCTTCTTTGCTTCTAGAGTGGCTTGTCATTCCCAAATCCAACCCTAGACCATGTCATTTTCATCCTAGCCCAAATCCCAATATTCTTTTTATTGGGAATATCCCTTTTCTATTAAAGGAATAACTCAAATTGCCCTAGGTTGTGAAGCAACATATATTTTCCTCACTCCAAAAAATTCCCAAATAATTCTCATAAATTGTTTGGGTCATATCTTGATCAAATATGGCAAAACTTTTCATTGCCATGTTCAAAAATAATCCCCCAATATTCCTTTTTCTATTCTGCCCTGAATGGCACTTTGTGAAGGAAGTGTCATTTATATTTCTCCTATTGACTCCCAACATTTTTGGGCATGTTTATATGTCCAAATAATTTCCCCATGCACAAGTTCAAATTTATTTGCCTAGCCAATCTACCTCAGTGAATTTTCAAAGTTTCTGTCAAATAGAAGGCTTTGTGAAGGAAGTACTAGGTAGGAGTACCCAAATGAGTTGAACTTTTGCACACTACTTAATGTGCTAATATTAACCCCTTCCACCAATTTTCAGCCCCATCAAAAATCCTGATAAATTACCAGATAATTCTTATACCCATAAAACATCTCTCCACCCATTTTGGCATTATTTCAATGAGCCATTTGATCACCATAATTATTCCAAGTTTCTAGTCAGCAGAGATGTTTGTGAAGCAAGTGCTATTTTGGTTTGTCCATTTGGCATGAGCTCTTTACAACATCTTTATATGACCAAATGACTAAGCTTTGCCCAATTTGAGCTAAAGTGGACACTCCATGTGAGTGCACCACCATGATCTTCATTTCTGGACCAAGTATGCAGTTGTGAAGTAACTGCAGTAAATCTTGATCCTTTTATCCTCAAACTCTTCAGGATCATAGTCCTTCCTAGCCTAAACACCCCAGACAACTTATTTGCTTTCAAGTAACTCCCTGCTGACCACATTGAGCTGGTAAAGTTTACTGCACTAAACTTCAGAGCTCACTAACTATTTAACTAGAGCCTCTTTCACCTTGTTACCACCTCAGTTGAAACCAACCTTCGAAGGACTTACCACTATACATCAATTTCCAGCTGTTTGCCTCCCCCACATGCCAGCACTGGTGGTGACCACCGTTTTGGCATGCCATGCGCACGTCCAAAGCACTGTTTGTGCTGGACCCCCTCCTCCTCTCGTCGTCTTAGAGCCCGTGATCATGTCCAGCATGTTCCCCGCATCGTCGCCGTTCTCCTGGACCCCTCTCCCCTCCGTCCTCTTCCTCACCGACGCTCGCCGACGAGCGCCCACGAGAGATCTGTGGCCAACCGTGCTTTTATGGCGCTCGACCTCTTCCTCTGCCCCTCCTTTGGCCTCCTCCTCCCCGTGAGCTCCTCCTTGTGCGTCGCCGTCGCCTTCCCCCGAGCACATGCGTGAGCACACGCGTCCGCGGTGCCGGACAAGCGTCGCTGATGGTGCCAGCGCGGCTCCCTCTCGCCCGGCTATATATAGCCCTCTCCCGAGCCTCTGGACCTCACCTCCGGCCTCGCCTCTCTCCACTAGCCCTCCCCAACCACTCGCTCAAGCTCCAGAGACCCTCCCTGCCCGCCATCACCGCCATGGCCGCCGCCTCGGCCCGGCAAGATTAGCTCGAAGCCGGCCCCCTCCCTCCCTCATTCCGTCACCAGAGAACTCCCCTCGGCCCCCTGATCCTCCCCACCTACCTGCCCCTCGTCGGAGTGCCCCGCAGCCCCGTAGCCAAATCCCACCCGAAGCATCTCTGCCGGAGTCCGCTCCCTCATCGCTCTGGTCCTTCTCGGCGTCCGTGCCCCGGCGGGATGGATGCGGCGCCTCTCCCAGATCTCCCCAATACCCGTAGCCTCGCCGGAGGCGGTCTTTGGCGCCGGAGCTCGTCGCCGGAGCTCGCCCCGTCCTCTGCTCCGTCGGGCGGCGTCGGGAACAAGAAGATGACGACCCAGCCACCATGCCAGCTGGTCGCGGGCCCCGCCAGTGGCTGGGCGTTGACCCCGCGAGCCAGCATGGATAAGTGAAGGGCCCCACCTGTGGGACCCGCACGCGTCAGCCCCGCCACTGTTCCTTTGGATAAGGTGAAAGCGTATTTTCCCAGAATGCGTTTTCACTTTTTTTGTTCAGGCCCCTGGTTGAAATTATTTTCATTACAGATGGGTCCCTGTCAGAAAAACTTCCATATCTTTTTATCCGTAACTCCGCTTGAGCCCCTCCGAGAGAGAACTGTTTAAGCAAATCCTTGGTGACTTCTTTGCACTTCTCCCTGGTGCCTTCTTCATCCCCAGGCAAGCCACAATACCCACTTGCATGATAGTCATGCAGTAGCCATGGTTTTCAACTTGAATCTTTATTATATATTTGCTTGTTGAAAAGATGGTTATCGTTGTTTCGGTGATGTCTAGATTTGCATGTTCACTTTTGTGCTATGTTGTTTTGCACTCTGTGATCATGTTATACCTGCTAGTATTACCTGTCATATGTTTATGCTTGCTAGTAGTACATGTCGATGTTGGAGATGGTCATGCTAGTCAGTATGCCATGTTCAGTGGATATGAGTTATTGTTGATATGGTGGATAGTTATGTGAGATCCTCATGATGATGTTGATATCATGTTCATGCATTTTATCATGGCTCAGCATATTTGCATTCAAGTTAACCAGATTAAATTGAACTTGAACACCTGTTGGCTGAGTCATGGTGTCGCTGAATCGATGCTGACCAGTGCAACCACGCTTACCGGTATGGGACGGTCCTAACTGGTTCTATTGTTGTGCCTCTCGCCGGTGCCTCCAACGAGGGACGGTTATGGGCGTGCGCTACCCTGATCAGGTAGGCGGACAAAAGCCTTGTGTGCCCGTAGTTGTTATAGCCGGCGGATCCCCGTGTGCGGTCGTTTATGTGTTGGGCCACGACGGTGGTCGTTGTGTCCGGAGGTAGGCACGGGGCCACCCATGACTTAGCTCAGTGAGGAGTAAGTCAGAGTGGCCGGGAGAGTGTCATGGCAGTAGATCGGTTTTGTCAGAACGCCGTTGGTCCACCCGAATGGGAGAGCGAGGTCATGGGTTCCGTAGTGTGGGTACAGTGTACTAACCTCTGCAGAGTGTATATTAATCTATCGATAGCCGCGCCTGCGGATAAGGGCCCAGTTCGAAAGTAGGTCACACCATGAGTCAACAGTAATAAGAATAATGTGCTTAATAACAATGAGATAAGTTGGCTGTGATCGCCGTAAGGATCACGGGCCAAGTGTTGGTCGGGTTGTGATCGCCGTAAGGGTCACGGGCCATTTAGTGGTCGGGTTGTGATCGTCGTAAGGATCACGGGCCATTTATTGGTCGGGTTGTGATCGCCGTAAGGATCACGGTTTGGGACCAAGTGTTGGTCGTGGTTGTGATCGCCGTAAGGATCACGGTGGTGTCGAGGATACCGAGTTGTTGTATATTCGTGATGTTGTACGTGAGTCGTGGGTAAAGATCAAGCTCCTTGTGGTCGTTTACTGATTACTACGGTATTGTTTATACCGAGCTTGATTTAATCCTGAGATGATCGTGTGATCTCCGAGGTTGGTAAGTGATGCATGTGTTCGTTACGAGGTAACTCGAGCAGTATAAGTAGTGCATGATAGTGTCATCATGTTGCATGCTAGTATTGTCGGATTAATATGTTCATGTTATGTTAGCCGTATCATGTTTATGTTGATGATGCCATGTTATGCTGATGATCTCATGATAATTCATGTTTAACCTGTAATTGCCATGCCGTTGTCTGTCTTGAATGCTTCTGGTTTATTGTGAGCTTGCAAGTACATTTAATGTACTGACCTGGCGTGTCATGCCAGCTTGCAGGTCATTCCGGATTTGATTGCTTGCTTGTCGTGGTTTCCGTTCGTGCGACCTAGGATAAGCGTTCCAGCCAGAGTCCCTGCGGATTGGAGTTCACCACCGTCATCGTTGTTCCGCTGCTAGAGTTATTCCGCTGCTTCGAGTTGTTCTGCTGCTTGCATAGAGCAACTGAGGATGGCGTAGTGTCGCCGTACCGATGTTATTCATTGTAATATCGGAGACCTTGTATTCATATTCGTGTAATAATAGAAAGCTGGTTTGTTCTATGCTAGCAGTGTCGTATTCCAGAAGACTTCTCCTCGATCTACGAAATTTGGAATACGGGGCGTTCCGGTTTTCTCTGAGCCGGGGTGCCACATCGCTTGGTATCAGAGCAGGTCTGGCTGTAGGACGCCCTAGACCGCGCGAACGTTAGAAATCGGTAGAATAGACCCCAGTTGGTTTGTAGAATTTGGTTGCTGCATTTGTTTGTTGCACAGCATGCATATAGCCTTAGTATTTGTGATAACGGTTTATCTGGTGAGTGTAGCTGGCATCGGGTCGGATCCACTACAGCTCAACCTTTGCATTTCTCCAGTTCCTTTTTCTTTCGGTGTTTGGTGTCATTTCTGTCCCAGCAGAGTGGTGCCAAGTGAGCCCGACACTGTTTGCCAAAAATGGTGCTCAGGTATCGCACCGATGTCTTTCTTTCTTTTCTGCCTATCGTTTCGGTGATGGACATGCTTCCATCCCGGATCGTTCTTTTATTTTTTTCGTGTTGGCAACCCTTAATGATCTTAGTTATCAAGAAAAGGGCAATGTCAGCAGCCTTAGTTTTTCCCTCCTATCCTATTTCTTGGACGAGTACGAATCTTTTCTCGTCTGCTTGATAATAATGTGGTTGCGACCTTCGTGTCCCACTACATGATTACCGAGTACGTCCTCGCCTCCGAGCTAGTATCTGGCTAAGCTACAACTTGGTGTAGCGCTGTTTACGCCAAATCTTCCACACATTTATTCATCCTCATGCACACCGCCACAGCATATTAGACCGCAATACCGGAGTTTCCGCGAGATTTGTGTGCTTAGGTGTGCATGCCTATTATTGTGTGACTAGCAGTAATATGTGATGATTGCCTGATTAATTATATTAGTAGTATGCTTGTGTGCTTTTGTTTTAATCGTTTATGTTGTTCCTTTCTTTGGGCCTTCAGTGTTACAGACTTTTCCCCTATTAAAGTTGCTCATCAGCCGACACCGGACCCGAAGAGTCAGCAAGAAAAGCATATATTTGGAAACTCAGCTAAACAGAATGGAATTATCAGTAGACTGCAATAAAAATTGGAATATCTCGTTTGAATGCAAAAGAAATCCTGGATGGACCGCCAGTATCAAGTTTGCATTAGCATGTACTCATCACAACAAAATGATTAAATCAGCAAGAAGATAAATTGTGTGCAAGGTTGACAGGAGATTATCAAAGGTATGGCTCAGATACAAGTTCAATTTTTCGTTGAGGATGATTTTGACGCATGATATACCCGGAAGCAAGCAAAAATATGGCATATACTCAGAAAGGAGGATATTCCTGCAAAACCCCGTTTCATGCAAGAAATCAACAGCAAAAATATTAAGATGGTATGTATATGTGGAAATCGGTCCGCATATCACAATAAGAAGTTTCTGGTGTAAGCAACCCACTTTTCTCTCGCAAGATACCAGAGAAGCTTCCAAGGAAAGATTCATCTATCTTCCTCAGTACGATACGTGGATGATTTCCCGTGCAAGGTACTCTGCCTTCTTCAGCAAGCAACCGCAAAAGCTTCCAGCATAAGGTACTGAGTCTTTCCCCAGCAAAGTCTTTAAGGGGGTAAGCTTCTGAAGCACGATACCCAGTCTTCTTCAGCAAGCTGTCCGATGAAAGTTTTGAGCACAAGCCAGCAAATATTCCGCAGTAAGACATTGGTACAAGGTAGTATGATGTGAATTGACAGCATATGGTAGTGAATCCCAAGAATCAGATCCGCAACATTTTGGTCAGAATCAAGAATCAGCTAGAATACACGTCTGTCTCGGAATCAGGTCCTCACATATATGCAATGAGCATACCACCAAGATCTTACAAGTCACTCGGATGAAGATCTGATAACCACGTGAGGATGGTTAATAGAAGAAAGCCTATATACACCGTAGTGTGACAAAGGATTGTGAGGATTAACGACAGCAATGAGCTAAATACAAGTACCCGTGAACCTGGAAAATGATCCTGATGAGCCCTTGTCCCCTTTTTATCCAATGACGGCACCACGCCTGTGATCTGAGCTGTTTCTAGCTATCCGGGGTGGATGCCGATTTTTGTTTCTCTCTTCAACGACTGTCACGAGTCTGAGCTGCTTTTCGGCCGTCTCGTACAGCTGTTGAGTTTCTTTTTGTGACAGTAGCCCTATAGCTGCTTTTTGGCTATTTTAGGGAGCTGCCACATTCTTCTTATCGACCCGGTCTCATGCTCTGAGCTGCTTTTTCGTCCGTCTTGAGCCGTGGTTGAGTTATTTCAGTAATGTCCCAGATCTGAGCTGTAAAGACCATTCTGGTGGCTACTGATTTATTTGCCGATTTCTTGCAAGGGTTTCGGATGATCATTTCCAAACGATCAGAACTTGAGAGGTGTTGAACCTACCATTTAATGGGTTACCTTATCAGAAGAATGAGGATAAACTACAATTGCCGAAAAATTGCACCGACAGTACCTATGGTCATACGAAGGAGTAATATGGCCCAGCTCTTTCAGCCAAAGATCCAGACCAAGAAAACAAGAATGAAGGAGCAAGACCAGTGATGTAGGTATGAAAATTGTACACGACCCCATGGTGCAGATCCCCCGGGCAGTCTAAGTCAGTATTGATCCACATGGATATGCTTACAGCATGAGTAATCGGCATGAGGAATAACAGTCGGGAAGCCCGAGTCCTCACTTATATGAATCATCATGGATAGCCTGTCGTGAACAAAAGTTTTCCGTCAGAACCACCGTCAGTCAAGTCTGCAGATATTATCATACAGGCTAAACCCTTTATGTTGGCCGCGACACGAGGCAATCAAATATTTGTTACGGATCCGCTACTCACGACAATGGAACCGGTTAAGATGATTCAGAAACTTCTGCGATGAGTCAGAATCTGTCAGGAAACGGCTATGTTTTAACTCACTATTTGGAACCCCAAAGGACCTGCATTTAGTGGAGAAACCCAATGCAATGAGTTAGAACTTGAGTTTTCATCAGAAAATTCTGATCATCGCTACATGAAACGTTGTCAGTGCCGGGTGGCACACCCAGCGGAAATCAGTTTTGGATTTGTGAGACGGACATATGTTTCAGTCGTGATAATCAAATCACACTCAGCTAGTCAGCGGATCTAAAAAGAAATTGGAGCCTATATAAGCATGAACAAGCAAGGTAAGATCTGTCAGAAAGAGGATACAATGAATCAAACCACCCCAGGGCCAGTCAGGTAAAAATTTAATGGGAACAATAATAAAGGAAAAAGGATACCCGAGTTGGAAACGGTTTCCTTAAGTCAGTATATTCATACTTGTTCCCTGACTAACCAAATCTCGAGGACGAAATTTTTTTAAGGGGGTAAGGTTTGTGACAGCCTGATTTTTGGCCCTTTCTTTTCCTTTTGTTTTTCCGAGGTTTTTGCCTGAGTTTTCTTTTTCCGTGGCTTTGTCGTCTGGAAACTGAAGAAGATGACCTCTTCTTTGCTTCCAGAGTGGCTTGTCATTCCCAAATCCAACCCTAGACCCTGTCATTTTCATCCTAGCCCAAATCCCAATATTCTTTTTATTGGGAATATTCCTTTTCTATTAAAGGAATAACTCAAAATTACCCTAGGTTCTGAAGCAACCTATATTTCCCTCACTCCAAAAATTCCCAAATAATTCTCATAAATTGTTTGGGTCATATCTTGATCAAATATGGCAAAAATTTTCATTGCCATGTTCAAAAATAATCCCCCAATATTCCTTTTTATCTTCTGCCCTGAATGGCACTTTGTGAAGGAAGTGTCATTTATATTTCACCTATTGACTCCCAACCTTTTTGGGAATGTTTATATGTCCAAATAATTGCCCCATGCACAAGTTCAAATTTATTTGCCTAGCCAATCTTCCTCAGTGAATTTTCAAAGTTTCTGTCAAACATAAGGCTTTATGAAGGAAGTACTAGCTAGGAGTACCCAAATGAGTTGAAATTTTTCACACTCCTTAATGTGCTCATATTAACCCTTTCCACCCATTTTCAGCCCCATCCAGTTATCTATGTGAGCACAGGAGCAAACCTATGTTTCTGGCAATATTTTCAGGTTTTGAAGCAAGTATATTTTATATTGCTTCAAAAATCATGATAAATTACAAGACCATTCTTATACCCATAAAACATCTCTCCACCCATTTTGGTATCATTTCAATGAGCCATTTGATCACCATAATTATTCCAAGTTTTTGGTCAGCAGAGATGTTTGTGAAGCAAGTGCTATTTTGGTTTGTCCATTTGGCATGAGCTCTTTACAGCATCTTTATATGACCAAATGACTAAGCTCTGCCCAATTTGAGCCCAAGTGGACACTCCATGTGAGTGCACCATCATGATCTTCATTTCTGGACCAAGTATGCAGTTGTGAAGTAACTGTAGTAATCTTGATCCTTTTACCCTCAAACTCTCCAGGATCATAGTCCTTCCTAGCCTAAACACCCCAGACAACTTCTTTGCTTTCAAGTAACTCCCCGTTGACCACATTGAGCTGGTAAAGTTTACTGCAGTAAACTTCAGAGCTCAATAACTGTTTAACCAGAGCCTCTTTCACCTTGTTACCACCTCAGTTCAAACCAACCTTCGAAGGACTTACCGCTAGACATCAATTTCCAGCTGTTTGCCTCCCCCACATGCCAGCACTTGTGGTGACCATCATTTTGGCATGCCATGCGCACGTCCAGAGCACTGTTTGTGCTGGACCCCCTCCTCCTCTCGTCGTCTTAGAGCCCGTGATCATGTCCAGCATGTTCCCCTCGTCGTCGTCGTTCTCCTGGACGCCTCTCCCCCTCCGTACTCTTCCTCACCGACACTCGCCGACGAGCGCCCACGAGAGATCTGTGGCCGACCGAGCTTTTATGGCGCTCGGCCTCTTCCTCTGCCCCTCCTTTGGCCTCCTCCTCCCCGTGAGCTCCTCCCTGTGCGTCGTCGTCGCCTTCCCTCGAGCCCATGCGTGAGCACACGCCTCCGCGGCGCCGAACACGCGTCGCCGGCGGTGCCAGCGCTGCTCCCTCTCACCCGGCTATATATAGCCCTCTCCCGAGCCTCTGGACCTCACCTCTGGCCTCGCCTCTCTCCACTAGCCCTCCCCAACCACTCGCTCGAGCTCCAGAGCCCCTCCCAGCCCGCCATCGCTGCCATGGCCGCCGCCTCGGCCCGGCAAGATTAGCTCGAAGCAGGCCCCCTCCCTCCCTCATTCCGTCACCAGAGAACTCCCCTCGGCCCCCTGATGCTCCCCACCTACCTGCCCCCCGCCGGAGTGCCACGCAGCCCCGTAGCCAAATCCCACCCGAAGCATCTCCGCCGGAGTCCGCTCCCTCATCGCTCCGGTCCTTCTCGGCGTCCGTGCCCCGGCGGGATGGATGCGGCGCCTCTCCCCGATCTCCCCGGTACCCGTAGCCTCGAGGGAGGCGGTTTGTGGCACCGGAGCTCGTCGCCGGAGCTCGCCCCGTCCTCTGCTCCGTCGGGCGGCGTCGGGAAGAAGAAGACGACGACCCAGCCACCCTGCCAGCTGGCCGTGGGCCCCGCCAGTCAGTGGCTGGGCGTTGACCCCGCGGGCTAGCGTGGATAAGTGACGGGCCCCACCCGTGGGACCCGCACGCGTCAGCCCCGCCACTGTTCCTTTTGATAAGGTGAAAGCGTATTTTCCCAGAATGCGTTTTCACTTTTTCTGTTCAGGCCCCTGGTTGAAATTATTTTCATTACAGATGGGTCCCTGGCAGAAAAACTTCCATATATTTTTATCCGTAACTCCGCTTGAGCCCCTCCGAGAGAAAACTGTTTCCGGCAAATCCTTCAAATCCTTCCGCGGCTTCACCGCACTTCTCCCTGGTGCCTTCTTCATCCCCAGGCAAGCCACAATAACCATCTGCATGATAGTCATGCAGTAGCCATGGTTTTCAACTTGAATCTTTATTAAATAATTGCTTGTTGAAAAGATGGTTATCGTTGTTTCGGTGATGTCTAGATTTTCATGTTCACTTTTGTGCTATGTTGTTTTGTACTCTGCGATCATGTTATACCTGCTAGTATTACGTGTCATATGTTTATGCTTGCTAGTAGTACATGTTGATGTTGGAGATGGTCATGCTAGTCAGTATGCTATGCTCACTGGATATGAGTTATTGTTGATATGGTGGATAGTTATGTGAGATCCTCATGATGATGTTGATATCATGTTCATGCGTTTTATCATGGCTCATCATATTTGCATTCAAGTTAACCGGATTAAATTGAACTTGAACACCTGTTGGCTGAGTCATGGTGCCGTTGAATCGATGCTGACCAGTGCAACCACGCTTACCGGTATGGGACGGTCCTAACTGGGTCTATTGTTGTGCCTCTCGCCGGTGCCTCCAACGAGGGAAGGTTATGGGCGCGCGCTACCCTGATCAGGTAGGCGGACATAAGCCTTGTGTGCCCGTAGTTGTTATAGCCGGCGGATCCCCGTGTGGGATCGTTTATGTGTTGGGCCACGACGGTGGTCGTTGTGTCTGGAGGTAGGCACGGGGCCACTCATGACTTAGCTCAGTGAGGAGTGAGTCGGAGTGGCCGGGAGAGTGTCATGGCAGTAGATCGGTTTTGTCGGAATGCCGTTGGTCCACCCGAATGGGAGAGCGAGGCCATGGGTTCCGTAGTGTGGATACAGTGTAGTAACCTCTGCAGAGTGTATATTAATCTATCGATAGTCACGCCCGCGTATAAGGGCCTGCTACGTCTTGAGCTTGCGTTGGTTTTCCTCGAAGACGAGAGGGTGTAGCGACCCGACTCCGTAAGAGTCGAAGTCTCTGTGCTTACCGTGCTAGTCCCTGGATCGACTTGCTAGCACATTACGCACTCGATGAAATAATGTAAATAACACACATCTCTTTATTACATCGATAATCCAGAGCAATACATTTATTACAAAATAGGGCATAGAGCCAATAAACAAATATCATGGAAGCAAAATAGCAAATGAGTCCAACTCCACGAGCAAGGTTGAGTGTAGAACATCGACCTATCGCACCTTAATCTTCATCAGATATATCTGCAACGTGATAAGTTGCAGCCATATAGGTCAGTACATTGAATGTACTGGCAAGTTACATCATAAGTGTAAAGAACCTAATTGTACATGCAATTTGGCTGGTGGAAAGCTCTAAGTTTGGTTTTTGCATAAAGCTAGTTTTTCCCTATTAGAAAAGATGTTATTCTACTACTACACACTTTGCATAGGATGAGTTGGCAAAGCCAACTCCATCCGTTCCCAAGTTTCATTTAAATCCCAACTGTTTAATTAAAGGTGAGGAGATCTCCCGGCATTTCCACTACTAGATGCTCAACTTGTCCAGAATCGGGACACGACTAATCGATTAGGTTTTAACACTCTGCAGAGGTTTGCGCACTTCTCCCCACAAGACTCGACCACCTCCATGATCGAAAGATCGAGACATAGTCTTTCAAAAATGTTCCCCCTTAACCCACGGATAGGCCGGTACACCTACATCATTCTACATTTGCTAGCCCATCCCGGAAGGGGTCACACTAACTACTCAACTAAACCAGAGCCCATATTGGCTTGTGGCTGCACACGTAAGCTTCTAGACATGAGAATACGATTGATCTCTTTGAGCCTGAGCGGACGGTCCACTAATGGTGCACCACCATGGATTTCCCATGCGTCTCTAATCGCATTTCGCCACCATTCCAACAAGTTTCCGCCCAGGTAGTTCATTAATTATCTTAGGTCCTATTTACTACATTGTCACTCATATTTTACAATGATCACTCCCTAATCCACGTCTACTTAGCGAAGCAACATAATGTAAAACGATGGCGACAATGTTATAAGGTTCAGACCTACCTCAATGAACTACTTGGTGTAAGCATAGTCATACGGCATTAATTCCTACCATGCAGTCCTACCGCAAAGAACTAAGTGCATAATAAAAACATAGGTAATGAAATGTGATCAAGATGCAACTTGCCTTGGTAATCGCTGGTTGAATTCTAAAGATCGATAATATTCGCTTCGCACTCCGCAATCTACCGCAAAGAAGATAAACAAACATAAGCAAACATTCTAGAGAACCGGAAAAGAACATGCAAGGCAAAAGTCTCGGAAAAACCAAATGAACAAACATCACACTTAACTAGCATGAAAATATTCTAGGTGCAAAACAACATAGGCACATGGTTCAAGAAGTGATGTGAACTATAGTGCATACTATGCATACTAGTAAAATATTAATAGGCAGATTCTAGTGTGTGAAAATCATTGTGACAAAGTTCCAGGTGATAGGGTTTGTCTCGTGACAAAGTGCAAAAGAATCAACTTAATCGGAGCTACGGTTTGAGAGATATGGCCATTTGAAGTTTGAATTCAAATCTGAATAAATTCAAATTTGAATCTGACACAAGTTTGCAAAAAGGATACCACTGGATAGATCTAAACATTACGAAGAATTTGCCGCTGGTTTCATCGAGTTTGGATCTACGGTTAAAAAGTTATGGCTAATCTAAGCTCAGGGACTAATCTGTGAAAAAAAAGGACTAAACAGTGAAGGAAACTATTGCAACCAAGTCCCTGGCCACGTGGCGGCTCGTGGCTGGCCGAGCAGCGTCCGCTGCGGAGGTTATACGGCGAACGGCCGCTAAATAAGAAAAACTGTGGCGGCGGCTAACTAAAGAAAAACCGACGCTCGGTTTAAATAAACCGCACGGTCTAAGGGAACCGCGGTTAACCGCGTACCTCTTCGCAAAATAAAAAAAACGAACCTAATCTAATCTGGGCCGTCCACGGTAGATCGAACGGGCGAGGGTGGGGTGGTGGCTCACAGTGGGTGGTGGTGGTGGCCGGCGACGACGAAGACGGCGGCGCGGCGTCGGTGACGGAGGGGGAGGCGGCTACGGCGGTCCTCGGCGTCGGGGAAGAAGATGGGGAGGTCCGGCACGGCGTCCGCGATCCGCTGGTGGGGTTGGCGGGCGGCGGGGTGGTCGGAGCTCCGGTGAGGACGCGACACGTCGGGGCGTCGTCTCCGGTGGTCCCTAAGGGCAAAGAAAATGTCAAACGGATGCTCATCGACCCGGGAAATATTTTGGTGAAGAAGAGCAAGGTCGGGGCGGTTTACTGGTGGCGTTTTACTCCGGCAAGGAAGCTCCGGCTCCGGCGAGATCCAAAGCAGGAGGGCGTCGGCTACGGGTGTTGTGAGGCGAAACGAGATGGCGAGATCGACAGAGGGGGTCCTGGCCTTTATATAGGCGAGGGCAGAGGGCTCGGGGTCGACGGATAAGCGTTATCCGCGAGGGCCTCGCCCGGCGGTTGCGGGAGCGCGGCGGCGAGCTCATCCGAGCGGGGCAAGCGGGAGGTTGGGGACGAGCTGACGAGCGGGGCCCGCCTGGCAGCGGCAGTGAGAGGAGGCGAGCGAGGGCGGCGCGGAGCGGTCGACGTCTTGGGGTTTGGTAGCGCCTTGGGCGCTGGCCTTGGGCCAAATGGCCAGCTGGGCCGGTTGGGGCGCTCCTGGGCCGAACCCAGTTTCGGTCCGGGCTGCGGTGAGTGCGTGCGTGCGTTTTTTTTTAAACACCGAACACCGCAAGATTGAACCCAAAGCTAAGCACTTCTCCCATGGCAAGAAAGATCAATCTAGTAGGCCAAACTAAACCGATAATTCGAAGAGACTTGCAAAGATAACTCAATCATACATAAAAGAATTCAGAGAAGATTCAAATATTATTCATAGATAAACTTAATCATAAACTCACAATTCATCGGATCTCGACAAACACACCGCAAAAAGAGATTGCATCGAATAGATCTCCACAAGAGAGGGGGAGAACATTGTATTGAGATCCAAAAAGAGAGAAGAAGCCATCTAGCTAATAACTATGGACCCATAGGTCTGTGGTAAACGACTCACAACTCATCGGAGGGGCAAGGATGTTGATGTAGAGGCCCCCCGTGCTTGATTCCCCCTCCAGCAGAGTGCCGGCGAAGGCTCCAAGATTGGATCTTGCGGATACAGAAGGTTACGGTGGTGCAAATTGTGTTCCGTGGTGCCCCTGGATGTTTTCAGGGTACGTAGGTATATATATGAAGAATAAGTACGCCGGTGGCCGCCCGAGGGGCCCACGAGACAGGGGGGCGCGCCCTATAGGGGGGGGCGCCCCCTATCTCATGGAGGCTCCGGTTGCTTCTTGACTTGCACTCCAAGTTCTCTGGATCACGTTCGGCGAGAAAATCACGTTCCCTAAGGTTTCATTCCGTTTGGACTCCGTTTGATATTCCTTTTCTTCGAAATACTGAAATAGGCAAAAAACAGCAATTCTGGGCTGGGCCTCCGGTTAATAGGTTAGTCCCAAAAGTAATATAAAAGTGGAAAATAAAGCCCAATAAAGCCTAAAACAGTAGATAAAGTAGTATGGAGCAATCAAAAATTATAGATATGTTGGAGACGTATCAGGCATCCGCAAGCTTAATTCCTGCTCGTCCTCGAGTAGGTAAATGATAAAAAGAGAATTTTTGATGCGGAGTGATACTTTGGCATAATTTCAATGTAAATCTTCTTAGTTGTGGTATGAATATTTAGATCTGAATGAATACAAAATAAAAGTTCATATTGATAAAAGAAATAGTAATACTTCAAGCATACTAATCAAAGTAATCATGTCTTCTCAAAATAGGATGGCAAAAGAAAGTTCATCCCTACAAAATCATATAGTTAGGCTATGCTTCATTTTCCTCACACAAAGATGTTCCCAACTTCTATACCCCCGATGACAAGCCAAGCAATTGTTTCATACATAAATAATCTCAAACTTTTTCAAACTTCACGCAATACATGAGCGTGAGCCATGGATATATCACTATGGGTGGAATAGAATATGATGATGGGGATTGTGTGGAGAAGACAAAATAGGAGAAAGTCTCATGTTGACGAGGATAATCAACGGGCTATGGAGATGCCCATCAATTGATGTCAACATGAGGAGTAGGGATTGCCATGCAACGGATGCACTAAAGCTATAAATGAATGCTCAACACAAGAAAACTAGTGGGTGTGCATACAACTTGCTTGCTCATGAAGACCTAGGGCATTTGAGGAAGCCCATGGTAGGAATATACTAGCCAAGTTCTATAATGAAAAATGCCCACTAGTATGAAAAAGACAACTTATGAGACTCACTATATGAAAAACATGGTGCTACTTTGAAGCACAATATATGAGACTCACTATATGAAGAACAAGGTGCTACTTTGAAGCACAAGTGTGGAAAAAAGAGATAGTAACATTACCCTTTTATTTATTTTCTTTTTTTTGGGCCTTTCTTTTTTTCTTTTTGGCCTTTTTTTTATTTGGGCAATGCTCTAATAATGATGATCATCACACTTGTATTAATTACAACATAAGGATTACAACTCGAAACTGGAACAAGATATGACTCTATATGAATGCCTCTGGCGGTGTACCTGGATGGTGCAATGAATCAAGAGTGACATGTATGAAAAAATAATGCATGGTGGCTTTGCCACAAATACGATGTCAACTACATGATCATGCAATGGCAATATGACAAAAGTAAGGTGTGTCATGATGATGAACGGAACGGTGGAAAGTTGCATGGCAATATATCTCGGAATGGCTATGGAAATGCCATAATAGGTAGGTATGGTGGCTGTTTTGAGGAAGATATAAAGAGTTTTATGTGTGATAGAGCGTATCATATCACGGGGTTTGGATGCACCGGCAAAGTTTGCACCAACTCTCAATGTGAGAAAGGGCAATGCACGGTACCGAAGAGGCTAGAAATGGCGGAAAGGTAAAAGTGTGTATAATCCATGGACTCAACATTAGTCAAAAGAACTCATATACTTATTGCAAAAATTTAGAAGTCATCAAAAATCAAGTACTACGTGCATGCTCCTAGGGGGATAGATTGGTAGGAAAAGACCATCGCTCGTCCCCGACCGCCACTCATAAGGATGCACAAGCCAGGTACACTTCATGTTTCAAATTTGTTACACAACTTTAACCATACGTGCATGCTAAGGGATTTGCTAACTTCAACACAAGCATTCTTTAAATTCATAATCACCCAACCAGCATGACTTTAATATTACCACCTCCATATCTCAAAACAATTATCAAGTATCAAACTTTTCTTAGTATTCAACGCACTCAAAAGAAAGTTTCACATATCTTGAATACCAAGTATATTAACTTTAAGCAAACTACCATGCTATTAATGACTCTCAAAATAATCTAAGTGAAGTATGAGAGATCAATAGTTTCTTTAAAACAAATATACCACCGTGCTCTAAAAGATCTAAGTGAAGCACTAGAGAAAAAAGGTATGTACAGCAAGGATGATTGTGGTAAACTAAAAAGCAAAGACTAATATAATACACGACGCTCCAAGCAAAACACATATCATGTGGCGAATAATAATATAGCCCCAAGTAAAGTTACCAATGAACAAAGACGAAAGAGGGGATGCCTTCCCGGGGCATCCCCAAGCTTAGGCTTTTGGCTATTCTTGAATATATTGGGGTGCCATGGGCATCCCCAAGCTTAGGCTCTTGCCACCCTTTATTCCATAGTCCATAAAAGCTTTACCCAATACTTGAATACTTGACAACACAAAACTCAATAGAAATCTCGTGAGCTCCGTTAGAGAAAGAAAACAAAAGACTACTTTAAGGTACTATAATGAACTCATTCTTTATTTATATTGGTGTTAAACCTACTGTATTCCAACTTCTCTATGGATTATAAACTATTTTATTGGCCATAGATTCATCAAAATAAGCAATCAACACATGAAAAACAGAATCTGTCAAAAACAGATCAGTCTGTAGTAATCTGTAACTAACACAATCTTCTGGAACTCCAAAAAATGTACCAAGATTAGAAGACCTAGACAATTTTTTTATTGATCAGCAGCAATTGGAATCAGTATTTTATCACGTTTCTGGTGATTTTTAACAATTCGGGCACTGAGCGCAAAGTTTCTGGAAATTACAGCAAGATCAAATAACTATCATTCAAGAAGATCCAATAGGTTAACTTGGCACAAACACTAATTAAAAGATAAAACCACATCTAAACAGAGGCTAGATGGATTATTTATTCCTAAACAGAAACAAAAACAAAAAACATAAAGAAAATTGGGTTGCCTCCCAACTAGCGCTATCGTTTAACGCCCCTAGCTAGGCATAAAAGCGAGGATAGATCTAGTTCGTGCTGTAGTAATAAGATAAATCGGTGAAGCTCATTTCATATTCTCTACGTTCGGCAGCAAGTTTTATTTGAGGCAACCAAAAGTAATCAAAAGGGCTAAATTTAATAGGGCAAAATTCCCCAAGATCAATTTTAGGAGGTACAGGTTCCTCTTTTGGCCCTTCATAATGCACAACCAATTCATCATTATAAGCGTTCTTTTGACAGAACCTTGTGAGTATACACTCAATAGAGTATCCTAACTCATTATTTTGAATAGCCAAATCATCATTAAGTTCAGAGATTCTATCAATTAAAATATTGGTTGGCACCTTTTTTTCTAAGGTTCTCATTGAAAGCAACATAGTCAAGAGATTGAAAACGCATAATTTCTTCTTGATCAAAGAGGATAGATTCTATGGGAGGACGGCCGGCGTCCACCCTATAATGCGCAAATATTTCCTTGGCCTCTTTTATTATAAATGTGAATTCATGAGCCAAAAAGATAGTAGCGGCACGCTTAACAGAGGAGTGTTAAATATTAGAAAATTCTAAGAAAATCCTTTGTATAGAAGGGTGCATATGCATAAATTGCCTTTCAAGTTCAACAATAAGCATGGCAATAGCGTCCGCAAGACTACTAGTTCTATGAAGAATAGAACAGCCCATAGAGTGCAAAGCACCAAAGACAAGAAAGAAATCTTGAATAACTCCTTTTCCAATAATATTACCACTACCGATTCGAAATCTCTTTGTATGATAGGTAGGGGATTCTTCAACAGGAGCATCAGAATTTTCTGTGACATTGTTATGCCCATATCGGCGGTAACTTCCCCAATTTTAGACATAACGACAAGCAAACTAACACACGAGCAAACAAACGGACGAGGGAAAAGGCAACGGAAAGAAGAGGAGGAGATTGGGAAAGAGAGGGCGAATAAAATGGCAAGGGTGAAGTGGGGGAGAGGAAAACGAGAGGCAAATGGAAAATAATGTAAATGCGAGGGAGATAGGTTTGTGACGGGTACTTGGTATGTCTTGACTTGAGCGAAGACCTCCCCGGCAACGGGCGCCAGAAATCCCTCTTGCTACGTCTTGAGCTTGTGTTGGTTTTCCTCGAAGAGGAGAGGGTGATGCAGCAAAGTGTAGCGTAAGTATTTCCCTCAGTTTTGAGAACCAAGGTATCAATCCAGTAGGAGGCTCCTCAAAAGTTCCCACACACCTACACAAACAAACTGAGAACTCGCAACCAACGCAATAAAAGGGTTGTCAATCCCTTCACGGCCACTTGCGAAAGTGAGATCTAATAAAGATAGTAAATAATATTTTTGGTATTTTTGGTATAGATGCAAAAAAATAAAGATGCAAATAAAAGTAGATTGAAAGCAAATATGATAAGAGATAGACCCGGGGGCCATAGGTTTCACTAGAGGCTTCTCTCGAGATAGCATAAGTATTACGGTGGGTGAACAAATTACTGTTGAGCAATTGATAGAAAAGCGCATAGTTATGAGATTATCTAGGCATGATCATGTATATAGGCATCACGTCCATAACAAGTAGACCGACTCCTGCCTGCATCTACTACTATTACTCCACACAACGACCGCTATCTAGCATGCATCTAGAGTATTAAGTTCATAAGAACAGAGTAACGCATTAAGCAAGATGACATGATGTAGAGGGATAAACTCATGCAATATGATATAAACCCCATCTTGTTATCCTCGATGGCAACAATACAATACGTGCCTTGCAACCCTTTCTGTCACTGGTAAGGACACCGCAAGATTGAACCCAAAGCTAAGCACTTCTCCCATGGCAAGAAAGATCAATCTAGTAGGCCAAACTAAACCGATAATTCGAAGAGACTTGCAAAGATAACTCAATCATACATAAAAGAATTCAGAGAAGATTCAAATATTATTCATAGATAAACTTAATCATAAACCCACAATTCATCGGATCTCGACAAACACACCGCAAAAAGAGATTACATCGAATAGATCTCCACAAGAGAGGGGAAGAACATTGTATTGAGATCCAAAAATAGAGAAGAAGCCATCTAGCTAATAACTATGGACCCGTAGGTTTGTGGTAAATGACTCACAACTCATCGGAGGGGCAAGGATGTTGATGTAGAGCCCCCCCCGTGCTTGATTCCCCCTCCAGCAGAGTGCCGGCGAAGGCTCCAAGATGGAATCTTGCGGATACAGAAGGTCACAGTGGTGGAAATTGTGTTTCGTGGTGCCTCTGGATGTTTTCAGGGTACGTAGGTATATATAGGAAGAAGAAGTACGTCGGTGGCCGCCCGAGGGGCCCACGAGACAGGCGGCGCGCCCTATAGGGGGGCGCCCTCCTATCTCGTGGAGGCTCCGGTTGCTTCTTGACTTGCACTCCAAGTTGTCTGGATCACGCTCAAGTAGAAAATCACATTCCCGAAGGTTTCATTCCGTTTGGACTCCGCTTGATATTCCTTTTGTTCGAAATACTGAAATAGGCAAAAAAACAGCAATTCTGGGCTAGGCCTCCGGTTAATAGGTTAGTCCCAAAAGTAATATAAAAGTGGAAATAAAGCCCAATAAAGCCTAAAACAGTAGATAAAGTAGCATGGAGCAATCAAAAATTATAGATACGTTGGAGACGTATCAGGGCCCAGTTCGAAAGTAGGTCACACCATGAGTCAACAGTAATAAGAATAATGTGCTTAATAACAATGAGATAAGTTGGTTGTGATCGTCGTAAGGATCACGGGCCAAGTGTTGGTCGGGTTGTGATCGCCGTAAGGGTCACGGGCCATTTAGTGGTCGGGTTGTGATCGTCGTAAGGATCACGGGCCATTTATTTGTCAGGTTGTGATCGCCGTAAGGATCACGGTTTGGGACCAAGTGTTGGTCGTGGTTGTGATCGCCGTAAGGATCACGGTGGTATCGAGGATACCGAGTTGTTGTATATTCATGATGTTGTACGAGAGTCGTGGGTAAAGATCAAGCTCCTTGTGGTCGTTTACTGATTACTACGGTATTGTTTATACCAAGCTTGATTTGATCCTGAGATGATCGTGTGATGTACGAGGTTGGTAAGTGATGCATGTGTTGGTTACGAGGTAACCCGAGCAGTATAAGTGGTGCATGATAGTGTCATCATGTTGCATGCTAGTATTGTCGGATTAATATGTTCATGTTATGTTAGTCGTATCATGTTTATGTTGATGATGCCATGTTATGCTGATGATCTCATGAGAATTCCTGTTTAACCTGTAATTGCCATGCTGTTGTCTATCTTGAATGCTTCTGGTTTATTGTGAGCTTGCAAGTACATTCAATGTACTGACCTGGCGTGTCATGCCAGCTTGTAGGTCATGCCGGATTTGATTGCTTGCTTGTCGTGGTTTACGTTCGTGCGACCTAGGATAAGCGTTCCAGCCAGAGTCCCTGCGGATTGGAGTTCACCACCGTCATCGTTGTCCCGCTGCTAGAGTTATCCCGCTGCTTTGAGTTGTTCTGCTGCTTGCATAGAGCAACTGAGAATGGCGTAGTGTCGCCGTACCGATGCTATTCATTGTAATATCGGAGACCTTGTATTCATATTCGTGTAATAATAGAAAGCTGGTTTGTTCTACGCTAAGCAGTGCCGTATTCCAGAAGACTTCTCCTCGATCTCTGGGCTGGAATACGGGGCGTTCCGGTTTTTTCTGAGCCGGGGTGCCACAGAAGTTTACCAGTAGCATTTGTTTGTGACCCCACGCTACTAGTAGTTAGTAGTAGCGCTGGCTAGTAAGAGTGCTACTGGTATAAGTTAGCAGCAGCGCTTGTTATCTAAACCCACGCTACTGCTAAGTGTAACACACCACAATATCTGATCACTAAATATTGGCAGCGCTTGTCGCCCAACCAGCGCTACTGTTAGTTTTCGATCTATAGCGCCTGTTGATATAAACGCCATCGCTATTTTTTCTATCTATAAAATTTTACCAAGAGCGTGTTATTTTAGCCCGCTTATAGGTAGTGCACCACCAGCCGTAGATATTTTGCAAGCTGCCATAGCAAGAGCGCGCATAGGAGACCAGCCATCGCTATGCCCGCCGGCCACCTACCACCTTTCCCCTCCTTCCTCCCCTTTCTTCTTCCTCCCCCTTCCTTTCTCCCCCTTTCCTTGCACCTTGCTTGTTCCAATGCTCCCCCTCCACCACCCCTCCATTAGAGCCCTCCCTTCCCCTCTTCTTTGCCCTTCCATCACCCCCCTCTTCTTTGCCCCTCCACCACCCCTCCATTAGAGCCCTCCCTTCCCTCTTCTTTGCCCTTCCATCACCCCCTCTTCTTTGCCCCTCCACCACACCCCTCCATTAGAGCCCTCCCTCCCCTCTTCTTTGCCCTCCACCACCCCCTCTTCTTTGCCCTCCACCACCACCCCTCCATTAATGCCCTCCCTCTCCCTCTTCTTTGCCCTCCACCACCCCCTTCCATTAATGCCTTCCCTATTCTCCTCTCCCTTTCCTCCCACTCTCTCCCTAGCTAGCTAGCTAGTTAGAGATATATATATCTATAGAGCTACTAGGTAATTAAGAAGAAAGGTGCTCGATATCCCTCTCGACACATAGGTGAGCAAAAAAAGTGTTTGTGTGGATAGGACCGAAACTATATATATATGGGCGATATGAGAATATACCGAATTGTGTGTGGCATAATTTGAGTTGCCTACATTGTGTATTTTATGAAATAATGTGGGTGACATGAGTTGCCTATGTTTTGCCGAATTGTCAATTCAATTCCGTTTCAGCGAATTTCGGGCATGCAAACTCAATATGTCTTATGTTTAGGGAAGGTCATGCCGAATTTTTGTATGAATTTGATCCATGCATGCATATATACGTGGTTATAATATTTGCTCCGCCTCACAGTGATCATGAAGGTCAATGGAAGGATGGTGGAAAGATACTGGCAATCCGCTGTGGATGACGTGTATGAAAAAAGATTGAGGGATGTTTTATGTCCGTGTCGAAAATGCAAAGGAAGAGTCAGGCTCGACCCTTTAGGGGTGGTAAATTCAAGGCGCACCTGCTCATGCATGGTTTCATGCATGGCCTTACTTGGTGGATAAGTGAAGATGATGATGATGATGATGAGGAGGAGGAGGAGGAGGACGTCGACGGGGCAGGAAATAACGACATGGGGCCACCAGACAAAGAGATGACCGATTATGTGCCCGAAGAGGAAGACGGCCTCAGAAATGTCGATGGCGAAGAGGCAGTTCAAGGCGGAGAAGACGCGGACACGCCACTGTCTTCGTCGCTACTAAGTTCAGCCATGCGGGACCCGCATGTTCGAGACCTGCTTCGCAAGAAGACGACTAGCGACAGAGCTGCTTCTAGAGAGGAGGCCAAACTGGCACAACTGGAGGTAGACTCGATGACTCCTTTGTATGACGGTTACAATAACCCCGAGGTGACCCGCTTGAGTTTCACACTAGAACTTCTGAAGATGAAGGCAAAAAATAAATGGACAGATACAAGCCTGGATGAGCTTCTGAAGTACCTAAAGAAGGTTCTTCCCGCGGGAAGCCCGTGGTCCTACTAGTGTCGAGGAGGCAAAGAAAATCGTGTGCCCTCTTGATCTGCCACATATTAGATATCACGCATGCATCAATGATTGCATCATATATCGGAACGAGAACGCGGAAAAAACCATCTGTCCAAAGTGCAATGCTTCATGATACAAAAAGGCCGGAAAGAAAGCTCCACAGAAAGCTGTATGGTACTTTCCGATCACTCCGCGTCTACAGCGGTATTTCGTAGATCCTAAGGAAGCAAAGATTATGCTACCGCACGCGGAGAGGGTGAAGCCGGATGACGGAGATGAACCGAGCTGAGACACCTCATAGATGCTAGCCGATGGAGAGCATTAAATGCTGAATTTGAATTTTTCGCAAATGATCCAAGGAACATCGTGCTTGGCGCTAGTAGTGATGGCATGAATCCATTTGGCAACCAGAACACCAATCATAGCACATGGCCCGTGTTTGTATGGATGTACAACCTCCCCCCTGGTTATGCATGAAGGAAAAATACATACACATGGCTATGCTTATTCAAGGGTCGAGACAACTGGGAAATGATATAAATCTGTATCTCGGGTTATTGAAAGAGGAGTTACAGACCTTATGGACAGCGCCGGCCAAGACATGGGATGCAAGCAAAGGAGAGTATTTCTACATGAGAGCCGCGCTGATCACAACGGTGCAGGACTATCTCGGTTACGGCTATCTCTCCGGCCAGGTGTGCCACGGATATTGCGGATGCACGAGGTGCATGGATGATACAACTTCTCTGCAGCTATCGAAAGATGGCGGGTCTTTGAAAATCGTGTAGATGGGGCATCGAAGATGGCTCGAGAAGGATGACCCATGGAGAAAGCGTGGAGATCTATTCAATGGTAAGGCTGAGCATTGAGGTCCTCCACATAAGTGTAGCGGTGCAGAAATATATGAGTTATTGAAGAACTGGGAAGAGTGCCCTCGCCGAAAGACGAAGAAAAAGGCGCCGGAGCCCCTGCTAAAGATATGGAAGACGAGATATGTTTTCTGGGACTTGGAATACTGGCCCATACTCGACACGCCTCATAGACTTGATCAAATGCATATCACAAAAAATATCCTTGAGAGTTTGCTTGGAACATTTATGAACATGCCGGAAAGGACCAAGGATGGGCCGAAGGCAAGAAAAGACTTGGAATTTTTGAAAATCAGGAAAGATCTCCAAATGCCCGGTAAAAGGTCGTCAGAGGAGACCGAGACGGAGACGGAGACGGAAGATAGGGGCAAAAAAGTAAACAAGAAGGAAGAACAATATTGCCCCCCTCTTGCTTCACCTTAGATCCGAAGGAGGTCGATCAATTGTTCAAGTGCCTTGCCGGAATCAAAGTTAGTTCGGGATACTGTGGGAAGATAAACAGATATCTGGACACTAAGAAAAAAAGGTTCAGTGGGATGAAGTCTCACGACTGTCATGTGATGACGACGCAGTTACTCCCGGTTGCACTTAGAGGGATTATGGACACACATGTGCGTGAGACGCTTACTAACCTGTGCCACTTTGTTGATGCTATCTCTCGAAAGTCGATCATTGTGAAGCAACTCCATAGGCTACATGAAGAGATCGTTGTCATACTGAATGAGCTAGAGATGTACTTCCCGCCCGCGTTCTTTGATGTCATGGTGCATCTATGTGTCCACATCGTGGACGACATCATCAACCTAGGGCCGACATTCCTGCATAGCATGATGCCGTTCGGGAGGATGAATGGGGTCATCAAAGGATTCGTTCGTAACATGTCCCGTCCAGATGGAAGCATAGCCTGTGGATATCTCGACCAAAGAGTGCATCTCTTTTCTCGTGAGAGTTATCGACCAAAGACCTCGCTGTTGGTTTACCCGTCAACAAGCAATCATGGAAGGCTCAAGGCGAAGGTCACACCAACAGTCATAGGGATGTGAATGTGTTACGCAAGGGCCGACAAAACGACCTTGACAGGGCAAACTTAGTAGTGCTACAACACCTAGATGTGCTAGAAGATTTCGTGACACTGCACAAAGAGACCATCGCAAAGAAGTACCATGACCATGGGGTGCACAGGACGGACGCTGAAGTTATTAGAGAGCACAACTCCACTTTCTTGTGTTGGTTCAAAGAGCGAGTTCTGGCTACTCCCCCGGAAGAGGGTTGTCCGAACGGAACACTCATATACGCCTTAGCACATGGCCCCTCGACCAACCTCGCGACTTATCAAGCATACGATATCAAGAGATACACGTTCTACACGGAGGAGAAAGATATAAACAGTGATGACCAAAACTCAGGCGTGACGATGGAAGCCATGACCGAGAATGTAATTGAAAGATATTACAGAAGGGTCGAAGAGATATGGGAGCTTAACTACTCTGGATTGCATAGCGCGGCGATGTTCCGTGTCAGATGGGCTAAAAATGTACACAGAGAAAACCGACATTTCACTACCATGTGTATACCCGACTCCAATGATAGCGGTACCGTCAACGCCATCGCCAAAAATGAGCCATGGGTACACGCTAAACACGTGACACATTTTTTCTTCATAACTGATCCGATCAATCCCAGCCATGTTGTCGTGAGGAGAAGCAAAAGGAGCATCGCCGGAATGGATGGAGTCGCCAACGAGGAAGACTATGACCAGTACGGTGATCCGATCAGGGAAGATGATGCTGATGACGACGAAAGATATGTCAAAAGAAGAGTGAAGACTACATTACCTACGAAAGATCGTAATCCCTGGAGAAGGAAAAGTCACGACCATGGGCTCAATTATTCGACAACGAACAAAAGAGGGAAGAAGATCAGTCTGAAGCGTCGCCGTCGCCCAAGCTGACAAACTAATCCCAAAATTTGTGTGTGTCTAGCTATTTTGTATACCGCCGATAGCGGTCAAATGATGTAAGATATATATTATACTAATTATTATCCAGAGGGTAACAGTGGTATTGCTCAAACGACAAACGAAATAAAACCCCTGAGTTTGTGGAATATGAAAAAGAACAAGAAAAATAAAAAGAAAAAGAAAAAGAAAAATGAAAAAGAAAAATAATAATAAAAGTAAAAAGAGAAATAAAAATAAAATAAAAAAGAAGGAAGTTTGTGGAATATGAAAAATAAAAAGAAAAATAAAAAAGAAAAGGTTAGCAGTAGCACGTTTTCGCTAGGACAGCGCTATAGCTAAGAAAAAGAAAAAGAAAAAAGAAGAAGAAAAGTTAGCGATGGCGTGTTTTGCTGTAAGCGCTATAGCTAAGAAAAAGAAAAAAAGAAAAAGGAAAAGTTAGCAGTAGCGCGTTTTCGCTAGAGCGGCGCTATAGCTAAGTTAGCTATAGCGCGTTTTGCCAAGACACGCTATAGCTAAGTTGCGTATACAGAGCCACTGCACCCATCTCTTCCCTCTCTCTCTCTCTCTCTCTCTCTCTCTCTCTCTCTCACTCTCTCGCTCGATCCCCTTTCTCTCACCACGCCCGCTGTTGCCAGACTGCACCATACGCCTCCCGTCGGCCTTTGCACCCGCCTACCCACCGACGCCCGCACCACGACACCTCCGCCTTTGCACACGCTGCCGTCGACACACGCCACACACCTCGACCCAGCATCGCCATCCCGACGCTCCCTCCCCCCGTGCTGCCCCCTGCCCTAAGTGCACCCATGTCCCGGCTCCTCCCACTCCGACGCTCTCGCTCTCTCTCTCTGACCAAATTTGGTCTCTTTGCAGATCGACGAGGAGGAGAAGGACCCCCTCTGCCTCGGCGACCCCGACGCCACCCCCTCAACCAGGACGCCACCCCCTCAGCCCCGGTGACCATAACCCCGACGTGCGGTGAGCCACCCCCTCCTTTCTGGTCAGGTAGCAGGATTTTGCAGGATTTTTCCTTATGCAGTGTTCCATGTCTGGTCAGGTAGCAGCAACAGTAGCATTAGTATCTAGGTTCTTTGGTAATTAAGATAAATACGATGAACTAATGGTGTAGAGACCATACTGAAACTAAGTTTCAGGGGCATATACTGAAAAAGAACATTTTTCAGAATGAACAGTGGGAAGACAGCAAGAAAGTGAACGACTAATTCTTAAACTCTATTGACAACTAGTTAGTGTTGGACCAACTAACTTGATAAGCAAAAGGAATTAACCTACAAAATGTAACCAAATATGGACTAAAACCTGGTCATAAAAAAAAGTAAATGAAAATGAAATTGAGGATTTTTAAAAATTCAGAAAATGGAGTAGTAGATGCCACTGAATATGCCACTGAAAATGGAGTAGCTAGCATCATTGCAAAAAACAATGCTCAAAAAATATCTTGGAAAGTGTCATGTTAGCATCATTGAGCATTTTTCTGCCACTGAAGATTAGTTGATTCTGAAGATTGTTTTTTGTATTAAGCCACAAGTAGTTGTATTGGCAGCAAGTACAGAAAGTATTGTTAGTGAAAATTTGCGGTGATCAATTTTGCATTTCTTTAACTAGTCCATTACAGTAGTCTGCAATTTTATTCGAATGCAATGTTGATGGACACAGCAGCAAGTTTATGAAATGAAATGAAATGAAATGATGTCCATTGGAGTCCATTTTGAGTTGCTCCATTGCTTGCGAGATGCTCTATATGTGACCTATGTTTTGCCAGTTGCTAAGTGACCTATGTTTTGCCGGAAATGTTGATTCATTTCCATTCCGGAAAATTTCAGGTGCTCTATATGTGCACTTTCTAGCAAAGGTCATGCAGAAATTTTTCGTGAATTTCGGCATGACTTGTGCTAGAAAGTTGGACATATCGAGTGCTTGAGATTTGTCGCGACGGGAATGAAACGACATTTCCAGCAAAACAAAGGTCACTTTTTTTCATTATTCACTTTATTATATAAAGCTCGATAATTAAACGACTACGACATTGAACCCTAGGAAACATGACCGACACCGATGAGGCCGGAGGTTCTCACTCCCAATTAGGTCGAGCACACACCTACCTCGACTTTCTGGCGGATCGGGAGACAGAAGCTGGGTGTCTGAACCGCCTTGTCATGACGGATGACGACGGTGGTGGCGCCACGCCGACATCGATGCCACCAACGACACCGCACCGAGGATCGGCGCTGATGATGTTCCTAACTATAGCACGGAAGGTGGGACCTCCCAAGCCAGTGAGGGAAAGAAGGGAAAGAGTACACGACGCCCAAATGAGCTCGGCATCGGAAGACTGGTGGTCACAGCGGTGCACCCTGGCGAGTTCGAGCCAATAGAGCCGCGAGAAGTGGCAGCGTGTTACGGCAACCAACTAGCATGCATCCTACGGGATACCGCTAACATCAACACCACAAAAATACGGAAGAATGAACATTTGAACAAGCTGCTTCTAACTAGGTTGCATGCAAGATTCCTGTTCCCCGGTCGGAATGACGAAGTCGACCCATGGGATGATGATGCCATGAAAAAAATCAACAACAAAGCCCTAGGGAAGTTCAGCAACGCATTAAGCGCTTGGAAAACTAGGGTGAAAAAGGCGATTCAAGTAGACCATGAAACCTACACCGAGATTGTTGCAGACAATCCTAAAATTACGATAGAGGACTTTGAAAAGTTCAAGGAGACTTGCAATGAAGAAACTGCCAAGGCCAGGTCGGAGAGAGGCAAGCAGCTGCAGGCAAAAAACATGGGGTACCACCGCCTTGGAAGTCATGGTTACACGGGAAAGAGGCCCGTGTGGGCTAAGGAGGATGCAGAATGTGAACGTTAGGGGATCCCAGACCCATTGGCTGAGTTCACCGACCAGCAGGAGCACGACTTCATCAGGGCCCGATTCTCGTGGGACCCCAAGAAAAAGATTTTTTTCACCGACGGGCCGACTAGGAAATTCATCAGAACACTGGTAATTATCCTTTTACCACCTTACATATTAGGTTCTGATCAACGAAGTCTACTACATTCTAGTCGCATTTGTAAATGATTCACGGTCCATTTTGCAGAGAGAGCAACACAAGCTTGCGGCCGAGAGCGACTCGTCGACTCAGTCGACTCAGTCGTCGGCGAAGTACAAGTGGGACACTCCTTTCAACCGGGCCATGAACATAATGATGGGACACCCGCCCGGCCAGCGACCGCAATATGGATGTGTGCATGGCGCCGGGGACAGGGCCACTTGGAAGTACTATTATAGCGAGGACCCCGAGGTCAAAAGACAGAGAAAGAAGTTCAGTCAAGTGACTATCGACGAGAAGGTGGCGCGGGCGATGGAGAAAGCAAAAGCTGAGACCAAAGCTGTAACATCCCAAATTTCCCATTTGGAATGTTTTACAATTATAGCTAAGCATCTATGCATTATTGTTTGAATTGAGTGACATTTGAATTATTTCAGAGGCTTTTGAGTTTGTTGGAACTTGAATTCAAATTGGCGATTGAATTTACTTCAAAACAATGCCCCGACAAATACTTGAGAAAAAGTATGAGAGGAGTAAACATGAGACTCCAAAAATGTCAGAAGAAAAGTTTTGCCAAAAAGTTTGAATTCAAATTTGATTTTATTTGGGATTTCTAGAAAGTGTTTTTTTTAGTTTGAGTTTTGCCCCTGGAAAAATGTCCGCGTTGTAGGATAAATTCCCCTGAGAATTTTGATATATATATATATATGTCCTATATAAAAATAATATATATTTTTATATATTCTCTCTTCTCTCTAATTCAAAAAAAAGGAAAAAAAACCTCAGCGCCCGAATAACTGCCCGGCCAGTAGCGCAGCCTCAGCCACCGAGCCGGCCTCAGTCGCCCCGCGCCCGACTCCTCTCCCCCTCGGTCGCCCGACCGAACCCTCTCCTCTCTCCCTCGCTGACGCGCCGGCCCCACCCCTTCTCTTTCCCCTCGCCCACGCTATGCCGCGCCAGAGCGCGTTCGACGCCGCCGCCGCGTCCGAATTCCACGGGATCACGATCCCGAGTCGCCCCCTGCCCCAAGTTGATGCCCTATAAATACCTCGCCTTCCTCCCCGATCCCCTAAAACCCTAGCCCAAAACCCACCGCAGCTCGCACCCTCGCCGAACGCATCTCGCCGCCGCCGCCTCAGTTCGCCGCCGTTTCTGCCACCGGTGAGCCACCCCACGACCTCCAAGCTACTCCACCCGAACCGCCACTTCATCCCGCACCTCCCTGACATCCTTTCTTTGCCCAGGAGCCCCCGACGCCGTCGCCCCGAGCTCGTCCGCCGCCCGCCGGAGCAGTAGCTCACCCGAGCTCGCCCCGATCGTCTCCTTCATCCCCGAGTTTCAACGACTCCACCCCGACCTCCCCAAGTTCCGCCGCATCTCCCCGACGTCTCCGCCGTCTTCCCCGACCACCGGAGCCGTCGCGCCGTCCACGCCCGAGCCGCCGTCGTCCGTCGCCGTCGTCGCCACCGCGGTATGTCGCCAGAGCCGCCCACCACCGTCCGATCTGAAACCTAGGGCACAGATTAGATCTAGCGAAAGGTTAGGTTTATCTTAGATTAGTTCGGTTTTATTCCGGTTCAGTTGCGGTTTATTTACATTAGATCGAACCGGTCGGTTTATTTTCTGTTAGCCTCGGGCATGCATTAGTTATATATCGTCTGAGCGTTAGATAGGCCCGTTAGCGCTAGTTTTTCTTTTTAGTTATATTTTCAGTTTCTGTTTTTTTTAGCAGATAGTTCTGTTTTTTTTTTTGCTATTTCTTTTAGCTGGTTTATTATTTTTAGTTGATTCTTTTTTTGTTAGTTTGAAAATTTGTTGTAGATTCTGTAGAAAATATTTTTAGCCATGTTTAAATTATTAGAAATAGTTTTATTTTAGTTTTAGACAAATTAGTTTTTCTGCCATAAATTGAGTTAGGATTTTTTTAGTGATTCTTTTTGCTACAGCTTAGTTTAGTTCATGCCTAGCAGTAGGAACTTGTTTGGGTATTTTATATTTAATAAAAAAATTGTTTTAGTCGAAATCGTGTGTTTCTTGATTATTTAACTAGCTAATGTTTTCCTATTGTTCTAGTTAGTAAATTATTTTATTTTTACTATGTTATAGTTAATTTAGATTAATTTCTGTAGCTACAGAGGATGAACTTTTATTTACAGTAGAGTAAAATTTTTATTTTATTTTTCCTTGCTAGGATTGTTATAGGCATAATAGGAGTTCTATAATAGCTTTTGATGTGATTCTTTTTGCTCCTAGTTTGTATGATGTTTTCCCTTCTGTTAGTTTAGCAAAACCCATGCTTAGTTTCTGTTAAGAAAAGTTTTAGTTGTGTAAAACTATTTCTTAGTTGTTGCTTGATGTGGTGAAAACCTTGATTTGCTTTCTCCGAGTTTTCTTTGGATTTTGGTTTGAGTGCTTGGGTGTTTTACTTCCAACTTGCTGTTATGTTATATTGTGCCATACTTATTTGTGCTATTGTTTGATTCGATAGAATTTCCTGAGTGCGAAGCCTGCTATTACGAGTCCCTAGCTTTCAAGACCGTCGAAAAAGTCATTTGATCATGTTTTTTTTTCTACCATACCTATGATTTTATTGCATTAGAATTATACCTCCCCACCATGCATGCAGTAGGAGAATTTTAAGTTATGTTCTTGAGTAGTATCATGAGGTAGGATGATCCCAATTCCCCTTGTTACCATTGCCCGGGACGATGTAGTTTATTTTGCTATGCTCGTGAGACGGGTTGGTTGAGTGATTCATAAGGGAGATGCGAGAGTCAAGATGATGACAACCCCATGACTTCAAGCTCAAGATGGACTTCAAAATTCACTACTGGGTGGTGGACGGTTGACGGGCACCCTGGAGAAACCAGCGGATGGCCGGGTTGCATGGAGAAGCGCCATGACATCTTGCGGAAAGCTTCACCCAGCCACGAAGAGACGGATGGATACCCCATTGACCGGAAGCTTACTCGCAGCCGCAAGCCATTATGGGCTCGGCTTGGGCGACCCTAGGCGTGACTCGGCGGACGGTGCTACGAGATGTAGAAGAATGGTAGGATTGGATGGGCACCGGCAAAGGGCCTGCAGGAACTCTTCGGAAGACCCTGTTTCGTTCATCCCATCTTTAAACACCAGGCAGTGCGAAGACTTAAAGGAGGGAACGATTCTTGCTGGTAAAGTGCGCAAACCTCTGCAGAGTGTAGATCTAATCGATTAGCCGTGTCCCCGGTTACGGACAATTTGAGCCTCTGGAACTTGGAGTATTTCGGATATCTCAACACCGAACTTAATAAATTAATTGAGGGGTTTATTTAATAATTGGGAATGAGACATTGGTTGGCGGAACCATCTCAATAACTACCAACATTTTGTAGTATTTGCAAACAAGTCCTTGTTGTAGGTAAAAACTGGCTTTTTCGCAAGACAATGAAACTTAGAGCCCCACAGCCAAATTGCATATAGTGTTAGTAATTTTTATTGTTGTTCTCTCTTTGACTTGCCGGCATATTCAAAATGCGGACCTACGGCTGCAACGCGTCTTATGTTGCGCAGGAGTTTTCCGATCAGAGTGAGGCTACGATCCACGCTTGGCGATTGCCCTATGGAGTCGGATGGACTCGCTATTCGCTTCACGCTTTCGCAGCTTTATTTAGTTTATTTCTCATGAGTTGGCCTTCGCCGAATTTATTCTATTGTAATAAAGACTCGATATGAGAATCGTAATAAATTCAGGTGTGATTGAACTTTGAATCTTTTCATCAATGTACCGTGTGTGCCAAAGATGATCTTGGGATGGTACAGCTACCACGTAGACTTGACCGATTTCGGTCGGGTCGCCACAGAGATGGTATCGAGCACACGCTGACCGTAGGACGTAACCCCTAGGATCGGAAAGCCATAGGAAGAGACTATTTATTTTATGTCCTTATCATTCCGTAATTCTCCCCTGTTCATATCTGACTTCTCTCCGATTTTCAACATTCTAGATGGCCGCCGAGTTCACCCCAGTTCTGTACCAGAGTTTTGCCAGCCAGATGAGACGATGCCTCTCGGCAAGAAGCTGGTTCAGATCGTGAAGAAGCTGAAAATTGCTCTGCCCTCAATCACCGGGAAGCCTACCAATGCACTTCCGACGGATACCCGCTACAGGATTAAGGTGCACATTCCAGGGAGGACCTTCGGAGGACATTCAGAGTCCATTGACTTTGAGTTTACCGATTTCACTTGGATCCTCGGAAGAGACATGGCGATTTATCGTGCACTTGGACAGCTCCTAGAAGAGTACAGGGCCGAGCTCGACCCATCAGACCTCGCCATGATTTCTCGCAGAGCTAGGAATGGAGATATCATCCGTACCGTAGAGGACGACTCCATTCTCTCATATGTCCAAGACTTGGAGAGTCTCCTCAGGAAACGGGAAATCCAGACTCGCCATAACTCGAAGGTACACAGGAGGCTGTTGTTCCGTGAATTGGAACTGGAGGAGAAAGCACACGCGGACTTCCTTGACCATGAAGAAGAAATCAAGGATTTCATGGAGAGAGTGGACAAGCTGAAGATTGATGTTGCCGCATTAGAGGAGAAGATGGACCTGGGAGAAGACCTTTTTCCGAGTGGAGATGACGGACCCCTCGTGAGCAATGACCAGGATTATGAAGAGAGCTCCACCGAAGAAAGCCACAAGAGGAGGCGCCGCACTGTGAGGACGCCAGACCGGAGGACACCGCACTGTGAGGACGCAAGGATAATTGATGAAGACATTTAGTCGACCGCCATGTTATTTTATTTTTCCGTCGATCGCTTAGGGCCGTTATTTTCGATTAGTCGTGAGAATTTGTAATCCGAGATTGAACCATGTTTGAGATGATTGAATAAATGATTGGTGTGATTATGATTGTGCATTCATATGGGTAGTGATATTTTCTCATTAGACCCTTGTTCTATTCTAATTTTCTCATCCACTCCAAAACACCAGATGCCTCCGAGACGTGACCCCGGTTTCAACTTTCCGCCGGAGCTCACCCAAATGATCCAAAGCAGCATAATGCCCTTATGCGAGATGCTCATCCGTAACTGAACAACAACAACAACAACAACAATCCACCGCCACCACCCCTCGCTGACAACTTGACCCGCTTCCTAAGGCTGAATCCGCCCGGTGTTCTCTAGCAAGACCGAGCCGATTGTGGCCGATGATTGGCTCCGCAAGGTCGAAGGAGTTAGCCATCGCTGGATGCACAGATGCAGAGAAGGTGTGCTTTGCCGCACATCGCCTTGATGGACCTGCAGCCTCTTGGTGGGAGAACTACACCGCCACTTATCCCATCGCCACCATCACGTGGGATCAGTTCCAAAGAAGCTTTCCGCACCGCTCATGTCTCACCGGAGCCATGACTCAAGAAGCGTGAGTTACGCAACTTACGCCGAGGAACCGTCTTGTGGGGCAATGCGTGGATGAGTTCAACAAGTTAGCTCGCTATGCCCCGGATGATGTGGGCCACGGATGCCGCAGCAGGAAAAATTTTCTCGAGGGACTCAATGACGAGCTGGGAATGCAGCTAATGGTGGCTACCTTCAACAACTACCGTGAACTGGTAGACAAGGCCACCATACTTGAAGGCAAGCAAGATTCGATTGATAGCCGCAGCGGAAGTATGGCCAGGGGAAGTACAACTCGAGCTCGGCCAAAAGCCCCGCTATGCCCCATACTGGAGGACATACCCATCACACCCATGGAGGACATAATCATGGAGGACATAACCATGGAGGGAATGGGAACAATCGCAACCACGACAACAACTCCAAGTCAGGCAATGGAGGCAATGGCAACCAGCACCGTCCCGCTTCGGCTCAGAAGGATCTGAGTCACATCACCTGTTTCAAGTGCCAGAAAACAGGGCACTATGCCACGGACTGCCCGGAGGCCAAGCAGAGGAATGGAAACGGCTATGGAAGCTCAAAGAAAGAAGCCCAACCCTTTTCCTCGTGCTCGTGTGAACCACATTGACGTGGAGGACGTCTATGATCAGCCGTATAATCGTGGTTGGCAAGTTTTTATTAAATTCACGCCCATTGGTACTCTTTGATTCGTGCAACTCATTCATTTATATCAAGGGTAGTTGTGGAAAAGTACGGGTTACCCACTAGAACCCTTAAAAGCCCTCTTCACGCCGGGCCCGCAGAGGAGAAATGATGGCGTGCTTAGGCTGTCATGCAACCCTTAACATCGGAAACCATAAATTTCCCGCAGACCTCATAGTATTGGAAACCTGCACCTTGGATGTAATCCTAGGCATGGATTGGTTGACGAAGTTTGAAGGAAACATAGATCGTGCTCAAGAAGACGATTCTCGCTCACCACTCCGGAGCGTAAGAGGATCAAGTATGTATCCGCACGTATCCCGATGAAGAATCAGTGAATTCCCTCACGGGAGTTGTTCAGAGGAAGTGCCAAGAGTGCAAGATTTTCCCGATGTGTTTCCGGAGGAATTTCCTTGATTGCCACCGGACAGAGACATTGAATTTCTGATTGAGTTATGGCCCGGCACAACCCCAATATCCAAGAGACCCTATCGGATGCCCCCGAACGAATTGGAAGAGATCAAAAACAAATTAATGAGCTATTGGAGAAGGGATATATTCGGCCAAGCTCGTCACCTTGGGGAGCCCCAGTTCTTTTGGTAGAGAAGAAGGATGGAACCCTGAGAATGGTTGTGGATTATCGTTCGTTGAACGACGTGACCGTCAAGAACAAGTACCCTCTGCCGATGATTAATGATCTATTTGATCAGCTAGTTGGAGCCAAGGTATTCTCCAAGATCGATCTTCGATCGTGGTATCATCGATTGAAGATCCGTGAAAAGGATATACCCAAAACAGCATTTACCACCAGTGTATGGTTTATATGAGTATACCGTCATGTCATTCGGATTGACTAATGCCCTGCATACTTCATGAATTTGATGAACAAGGTATTTATGGAATATCTGGACAAGTTTGTCGTGGTGTTCATCGATGATATACTGATTTTCTCCAAGAGCGAGGAAGAGCATAAGGAACATTTATGCCTAGTTCGAGAAACTCCGAGAACATCGCTTGTATGCCAAGTTCAGCAAATGTGAATTATGTCTGAAGGAAGTCGGATTCCTCGTACATGTTATTTCAAGAGAAGGAATAGAATTTGACCCCACCAAGGTTGTATCGATCCACAGATTGGCGATCACCCACCTCGACCAAGGAGATCCGCAGCTTTTCTCGGACTCGCAGGATATTATCTTAGGTTTATTGAGAATTTCTCGAAGATTGCCAAGCCCATGACTGAACTGTTGAAGAAGGACGCCAAGTACATCTGGACCGAGGATTGTGAAGCCAGTTTCCAGGAATTGAAGAAACGTTTGGTTACAGCCCCAGTGCTGATTTTGCCGGACATACACAAGGATTACCAGGTATATTGTGACGCTTCTCGCCAGGGACTCGGAGGAGTACTCATGCAGGAAGGAAAGGTAGTAGCTTATACCTCCGCATAACTACGACCTCACGAGATGAATTACGCCACACATGATTTGGAGTTAGCAGCCGTAGTGCATGCACTCAAGACCTGGAGGCATTTCCTTATCGGAAATAGTTGTGATGTTTAAACAGATCATAAGAGCTTGAAGTATATTTTCACGCAGAAAGAGTTGAACCTCAGGCAGAGGAGATGGCTAGAGTTAATCAAGGACTATGACATGAGATTGCATTACCACCCAGGAAAGGCTAATGTTGTAGCAGATGCTTTGAGCCGTAAGAGTTATGTGAATACTCTCATAGCGGAGGATTACCCCAGAGTTAGTCGATGACCTCGGAGATCTCCGATCGGAGATAGTTCCGAGAGGATATGTTGCAGCTCTAGAAGTTCAGTACACTTTGGCCGAAAGAATTCGTGAAGCCCAGAAGTCGGACAAGGAAATTGATGAGATAAAGAAAAGGATGAATGAAGGAAAAGCTAAAGGGTTTCGTAAGGATGAATACGGAGCTATATGGTTCGAGGATCATATTTATGTACCCAATGATCCCGAACTCAGGAAGCTAATTCTTCAGGAGGCTCATGATTCACCGTACTCGATTCACCCCGGTAACACCAAGATGTATCTGGATTTGAAGGAAAGTTTCTGGTGGATGTATGAAGAAGGATATTGTTGAGTACGTAGTAATATGCGATGTTTGCCAGTAAAGGCGGAACATCGAAGCCAGCAGGGTTACTTCAACCCTTGCCGATTCCCCGAGTGGAAATTGGAAAAACTTGGAATGGATTTTATCACAGGATTACCCAGGACCCGTTCAGGTTATGATTCCATCTGGTTAGTGGTTGATCGATTGACCAAGGTAGCCCATTTCATTCCCGTGAAGACTACCTATACCAGTTAGCCAAGATATACATGACCAGGATCGTATGTCTGCATGGAGTTCCGAGGAGTATCGTGTCAGATAGAGGAACACAATTTACCTCAAAGTTTTGGAATCAGTTGCATGAAACTTTGGGTACGAGGCTGGAATTCAGTACATCTTTTCATCCGCAGACAGATGGACAGACCGAGGAGTCAACCAGATTCTGGAGGACATGTTGAGAGCTTGTGCGCTAGACTATGGGTCTAGCTGGGATGATAATTTGCCATACGCAGAATTCTTGTACAATAACAGTTATCGCACCCGATCAAGATGGCCCTTTCAAGCTCTATACGGAAGGAGGTGCAGAACACCATTCTTTGTGGGATGGTGTTGGAGATCGAAAACTTTTCGGTCCCGATCTTATCGTAGATTCTCAAGAGAAAGTCAAGCTGATTCAAGATAGACTCAAGGTAGCTCAACCGAGGCGTAAGAGTTATGCCGACAAGAATGCAAGGAAATAACATACGAAGCGGGAGACCGGGCATATCTTCGTGTGTCTCCACTTCGTGGAATCAAGAGGTTCGGTGTTAAAGGAAAGTTGGCACCCAGGTTCATTGGCCCCTACAAAATCCTCGAACGTCGTGGAGAAGTTGCTTACAAGTTAGAATTGCCGGAAGGATTGTCCGGAGTTCATGATATCTTCCATGTTTCTCAGCTGAAGAAATGCCATGCCGAGATGGCCGATATTCCGTTGAGAGACACAAAGGTGCCCTAGAGGCCATACAGCTCGACAAAGTGATCGACTTATGAGGAGAAACCCGTGCGAATTCTCGAGATCTGTAACAGAGTCACCCGCGGCAAGATCATCAAGTTTTGCAAGGTTACGTGGAGTCACCATTCCGAGGAGGAAGCCACCGGGAGCGAGAAGAAGACCTCCGCCGAGACCACCCGCACCTATTTGTTAGTTAACCCGAATCTCGAGGGCGAGATTCATCTTAAGGTGGGTAGGTTTGTAACATCCCAAATTTCCCATTTGGAATGTTTTACAATTATAGCTAAACATCTATGCATTATTGTTTGAATTGAGTGACATTTGAATTATTTCAGAGGCTTTTGAGTTTGTTGGAACTTGAATTCAAATTGGCAGTTGAATTTACTTCAAAACAATGCCTGACAAATACTTGAGAAAAAGTATGAGAGGAGTAAACATGACACTCCAAAAAATGTCAGAAGAAAAGTTTTGCCAAAAAGTGTGAATTCAAATTTGATTTTATTTGGGATTTCTAGAAAATGTTTTTTTTTTAAGTTTGAGTTTTGCCCCTGGAAAAATGTCCGCATTGTAGGATAAATTCCCCTGAGAATTTTGATATATATATGTCCTATATAAAAATAATATATATTTTTATATATTCTCTCTTCTCTCTAATTCAAAAAAACCCCAGCGCCAGCCAATCAACTGCCCAGCTGGCCGAGCGCACCACTGGCCAGGCCAAAGGCGCATGTACCCGAGCCGCCGGCCTGCCCCCAGCGCCCCGCGCCCGACTCCTCTCCCCCTCGGTCTCCCGACCGAACCCTCTCCTCCCTCTCTCACCGATGCGTCGGCCCCACCCCTTCTCTTTCCCCTCGCCCACGCTATGCCGCGCCAGAGCGCGTTCGACGCCGCCGCCGCGTCCGAATTCCACGGGATCACGATCCCGAGTCGCCCCCTGCCCCAAGTTGATGCCCTATAAATACCTACGCCCTTCCTCCCCCGATCCCCCTAAAACCCTAGCCCAAAACCCACCGCAGCTCGCACCCTCGCCGAACGCATCTCGCCGCCTCCGCCTCGGTTCGCCGCCGTTTCTGCCACCGATGAGCCACCCCTCGACCTCCAAGCTACTCCACCCGAACCGCCACTTCATCCCGCACCTCCCTGACATCCTTTCTTTGCCCAGGAGCCCCCGACGCCGTCGCCCCGAGCTCGTCCGCCGCCCGCCGGAGCAGTACCTCACCCAAGCTCGCCCCGATCGTCTCCGTCATCCCCGTGCTTCAACGACTCCACCCCGACCTCCCCAAGTTCCGCCGCATCTCCCCGACGTCTCCGCCGTCTTCCCCGACCACCGGAGCCGTCGCGCCCACGCCGAAACCGTCGCGTAAATCGTCGCCCGTTATCGCCACCGCGGTATGTCGCCGAGCCGCCCACCACCGTCCGATCTGAAACCTAGGGCATGATTAGTTCTAGCGAAAGGTTAGGTTTATCTTAGATTAGTTCGGTTTTACTCCGGTTCAGTTGTGGTTTATTTATATTAGATCGAACCGGTCGGTTTATTTTCTGTTAGCCTCGGGCATGCATTAGTTATATATCGCCTGAGCGTTAGATAGGCCCGTTAGCGCTAGTTTTTCTTTTTAGTTATATTTTCAGTTTCTATTTTTTTAGCAGATAGTTCTGTTTTTGTTTTTGCTATTTCTTTTAGCTGGTTTATTATTTTTAGTTGATTCTTTTTTTGTTAGTTTGAAAAATTGTTGTAATTTCTGTAGAAAATATTTTTAGCCATGTTTAAATTATTGGAAATAGTTTTATTTTAGTTTTAGACAAATTAGTTTTTCTTCCATAAATTGAGTTAGGATTATTTTTTTAGTGATTCTTTTTGCTACAACTTAGTTTAGTTCATGCCTAGCAGTAGGAACTTGTTTGGGTATTTTATATTTAATAAAAAAATAGTTTTAGTCGAAATCATGTGTTTCTTGTTTATTTAACTAGCTACTGTTTTCCTATTGTTCTAGTTAGTAAATTATTTTATTTTTACTATGTTATAGTTAATTTAGATTAATTTCTGTAGCTACAGAGGATGAACTTTTATTTACAGTAGAATAAAATTTTTATTTTATTTTTCCTTGCTAGGATTGTTATAGGCATAATAGGAGTTCTATAATAGCTTTTGATGTGATTCTTTTTGCTCCTAGTTTGTATGATGTTTTCCCTTCTGTTAGTTAGCAAAACCCATGCTTAGGTTCTGTTAAGAAAAGTTTTAGTTGTGTAAAACTATTTCTTAGTTGTTGCTTGATGTGGTGAAAACCTTGATTTGCTTTCTCCGAGTTTTCTTTGGATTTTGGTTTGAGTGCTTGGGTGTTTTACTTCCAACTTGCTGTTATGTTATATTGTGCCATACTTATTTGTGCTATTGTTTGATTCGATAGAATTTCCGGAGTGCAAAGCCTGCTATTACGAGTCCCTAGCTTTCGAAGACCGTCAGCCAGGCAAGTCATTTGATCATGTTTTTTTTTTCTACAATACCTATGATTTTATTGCATTAGAATTATACCTCCCCACCATGCATGCAGTAGGAGAATTTTAAGTTATGTTCTTGAGTAGTATCATGAGGTAGGATGAACCCAATTCCCCTTGTTACCATTGCCGGGACGATGTAGTTTATTTTGCTATGCTCAGAGACGGGGTTGGTTGAGTGATTCATAAGGGAGATGCGAGAGTCAAGATGATGAAAACCCCATGACTTCAAGCTCAAGATGGACTTCAAAATTCACTCTGTGGAGGATTGTTGACGGGCACCTGGAGAAACCAGAGGATGGCGGGATGCATGGAGAAGCGCCATGACATCTTGCGGAAAGCTTCACCCAGCCACGAAGAGACGGATGGATACCCCATTGACCGGAAGCTTACCTGCAGGCAGCCGCAAGCCATTATGGGCTCGTCTTGGTCGACCCTAGGCGTGACTCGCCAGACGGTGCTACGAGATGTAGAAGAACGGTAGGATTGGATGGGCACCGCAAAGGGCCTGGAAGGAACTCTTTGGAAGACCCCTGCTTGCTCGTCCCATCTTCAAACACCAGGCAGTGCAAAGACTTAAAGGAGGGAACGATTTTTGCTGGTAAAGTGCGCAAACCTCTGCAGAGTGAAGATCTAATCGATTAGCCGTGTCCCCGGTTACGGACAATTTGAGCCTCTGGAACTTGGAGTATTTCGGATATCTCAACACCGAACTTAATAAATTAATTGAGGGGGTTATTTAATAATTAGGAATGAGACATTGGTTGGCGGAACCATCTCAATAATTACCAATATTTTGTAGTATTTGCAAACAAGTCCTTGTTGTAGGGAAAAACTGGCTTTTTCGCAAAACAATGAAACTTAGAGCCCCACAGCCAAATTGCATATAGTGTTAGTAATTTTTATTGTTGTTCTCTCTTTGACTTGCCGGCATATTCAAAATGATGACATACACGGCTGCAACGCCTTATGTTGCGAGGAGTTTTCCGATCGTGAGTGAGGCTACGATCCACGCCATGGCGATTGCCCTATGGAGTCGGATGGACTCGCTATTCGCTCACGCCCGCAGCTTTATTTAGTTTATTTCTCATGAGTTGGCCTTCGTCAATTTATTCTATTGTAATAAAGACTCGATATGAGAATCGTGTAATAAATTCAGGCGTGATTGAACTTTGAATCTTTTCATCAATGTACTGTGTGTGCCAGCATGATCTTGGGATGGTACAGCTACACAGAGACTTGACCGATTTCGGGTCGGGCCGCTACAAAAGCTGAGATAATCGCTGCCTATAGATCTGATATGGTGGCTGCCTTTACAAGCTTGATTCCAACAGTGGTCACATGGGTGCAACAAAATCCAAATGCGCCACCAAGTGATTTTCCCATGCCCAGCTTCACCGGGAGCAACTCAATGAACACCGCACACATACTCGTACCTAGTCGCACCCGCACCTCCTCCAGCACCTGCTCCTCCGCCCAGCTCTAACAGCAGCACTAGCTCCGTCTCTGGCTTGAATGTCGGACCGTCGACATTGGCTGAGCTCGACGCCCTCACGGTAAATACGCTTCGTCGCACCTTCATCAACTCAACTAATTAATTAATCTTCAGTTGTCGTTCTTTTTGGATCTCTGACGCCAAGACGATATGTCTTTGTAGGCCGACTCCACTTCGTGCACCCTCCTTTACAACATGAAGGGCGGGTTGGTGGATGTGGGGAAGGGTACTATAGTGAAGCCTAAGGATAGATTGTTTCACCGCCGGCAGATGCCTGATAACGCCTTAAGGGTATCCGTGGCGAGTGTGAAAGCGGGCTACGAGGGTCTCCCTCGTCCGATACAAACCGATGGAGAGGATGATGAGACCCCCACGCAGCTTGGCCAATGCAAAAATTGGCCGATCCTATGGCCGAAAAATCTTCTTCGTGTCGAGGTGGCAGGGAGCACACCAACGGGACCTCGGGAAGGTATGACCACAACACCACCTACACAAGTACAACCATCGTCTGTGCTGCTTGCTGAGATCGAGAGACATGAGGAAGGAGGGCCAACCGTTCACGGCAGATGATGCCATCTACCCCATGGAAGAGAATAGGGATCATGACATGGAGGAGGCCGACGATGACCCTAACCAGTATTTCAATACTGCCTTTGACAACGAAGTAACAATGAGTCAACCATATGAATATGAGATGCATGTACCAGAGCCGAAACGTCCTCGGGAGTGCAAGGATTCTTTGTTCATGAAATCCTCGCAGGACACGCCTCCAAATGCCGGCTCCACCCAAGCTCAACTAATTAGCCAGAGTCGTCCAAAGCTGAGCCCGAGAACACTAGGGGTGGTGCTCAGGGAGGGTCTGACAGACCCACCAGCACCTGAGCCCACCAAGAAGAAGCAGAGGAAGAGACCGGCGGCGAGAAAATCCAATAAAGCTGGCAATGTTGGTTCTAGCAGCCAGCCGCCTTCGACCAAGGTTGACCATGTACCGATGAAACATGCGCCATTAATTCATGTCGCGGAGAGCCAATGGTACCGGCGAATGCACTAGCTGCCATAGAAGGGGGTCTCAGGAGACTCCATGACCATGTGCTTTCGACAGAGAGAAGCCTCCTCGCCTCGGATGATCCAGGATACCCACTTTATACGGTTCATGTGATGAGCAGTTGCAAGATGTATGTCCACACATGCCCCGCGGACCTCTTCTTCCTAAGGTTTGATTACATCTTCCAGATGTTTCAAATGAGGACACTCGGTTTTACGTTCGTCCGCCTGTATGTGCTGCACATGAACTACATCGTCAGGAGAGAGCAATTCACCGGTCTTGCGGTCGCGGACCCATACTACATGCATGAGGGATTCTTGTCGATCAACGGCGCCAACCGTCAATATGCGAGTCAGTATATCGAAGAATTCTTGGTCAGCAATAAGGACAAAGAAACGATTCTCCTACCTTATCATCCTGTAAGTCATCCATGGATAGCACTATAACACATACATCCTTTCGTGCATTTCAATAGTTACTTTGCACGCATGGAGGCTAAGCTTGATCGTGTATTTTATGCGCAGCGGGGGTGTCGTGCCGTTCTCATTGTTCTTTACCTGTTACTCCCGCTCTATATTTGGACCCGTCGAAGAACATATAGAAGAAATATTACACACACATAAAGTATGTTCTGGACAGAGCTATGTTGGGCTTCAGCATGCGGGTTGGCTACATCCAATGCAAAAAAAACAAATAAGGCCGGGCTTTGTTTCAGCCACAAGACTGACTTCTGTTGCATCCAGCAACCGGCAAGAAGTGAGAATAATGGATTCTACGTCATCCATCTAATGATGGAGTATGTAAGGATGTGCAATCACTTTGCATGAAATCTTCATCCGATACCCATATCTAGAGATGGGCCGAAGCCTTGGAGCCGTGCCGGGTAATCGACTTCGAAATGATTTCTACCGGATCCAACAGGAAATTGCGTCCATCATCATCAAAGATGTCCTCGAAGAGAATGGGATGTTCTACGGCGGCCCAATATCGCGAGCTGACGTCCGAACTCAAGATTGCCCTACAGCGCCGTGACATGACGCCTTTCACTAAGCTTGGGTGCACCTTCCGGATATGGACAGATGGGAAGAGTGCACTTCTTAAAATAATGTGTCTGTTTAGTTACTTGTTACTTTCAGACGCATTTAAACTTCAATCTCTCAAGACGATTTAAACTATTAGATGTATGGTGCCGCGCTCTAGTTAATTACTTTCGGTACGATAAAATTTGTTAACTATGTTTACTATATATGTTGCTTCTATTTCATAACTGTTTTGTTGAATTCGCTTCATGGTATATATATGTGCATCTCTGACAGGTATATAGATCAACGATGGCGAGGAAGTGGTATGCCGTGTATGTAGGGCATGTTCCGGGTGTGTATGATGAGTGGCCAGAGTGCTGTGCCCAAGTCTCTCGCTTCTCCGGAAGCGAGAAAGGGTTTGATAGCAGAGCGGAAGCCAAGCTAGTTACTTGAGATTCATAGCACAACAGGGGATTCAGAACCAGCGCCGCTGCAAAAACTACTACATAATACCGCTTTTGGTCATCGTGATCGCTCTTATCGTGTATGTCTTAGTTTAGGTAGATGATGAAACCTGTGTCTACGGTGACAATGTAAGATACATGTCTTCATTAACTTGTATCGCTATTTTGAGATGATGATGAGATCGACATCATTTGTGTTGAGACTAGACTATGTTGTACCACTTCGATGATGATGATGAGACATTCCTTTTTCATATAGTTCCAGTGTATGTGTATGTTGTAACTGTATAAAACCTGTAAAAATACGAATACAGCAACATAAAAAAAGAAAATACTAGCAGTAGCGTGGGGTATTGGAGTAGTAGCAGCGCTGCTTACCAGTAGCGTTTTTTGAAGGGCCACGCTACTAGTATTAGCAGTAGCGATGGACAGAGGCGCGCTACTGCTAGATACAGATAGCAGTAGCGCTGGTTCAAACAAGCGCTACTGCTAAAAATAGTTGTAGCGCCGTAGCAGTAGCGCGCCTGCCCGCGCTACTAATAGCCAAAAAACCAGCGCTACTGGTAAGGATTTTCCTAGTAGTGTCAGTTGATCTAATAATTATTTTTTCGACAAAGATCTAATAATTAGTTGTAGGTTCCATGTGTAGTTATTTTTTTACATTATATTAGTGATTTTCATAAATGTGTTATTGTATTCGAATTGCAACCATTTGCAAGAGTGTGTGGGATAGGAGTGAGTTGATATATGCCATCACTACATTACAATGGCACTGCAAACAATGGCCTACTAGAGAGTTCAGGTATACTTCGAGCATGAGAAAAATCTTTCTCGACTCGTGAGATAAGATCTCTGTGCAAGCAAGAACGACATGGATACCCATGATTTTTCAATGCCCATATGATTTATTTGGGTTCATGATATTGTAAAAATGAATTTGACATGATTAATGCAGTTTTATAGAATGCTTCTTTGTTGTCTCCGCAGTCCCATGAGACAGCGTGTCCGGCCCGGATAAATCGAGGTTGCAAAGAAGAAAAAACTACTTTTCTTAATTCTTGCTCTCATGCTTCCCATGATCCATAATCAGTTCAATAATTGCCTTGATATCCTCCTCTATTTCATCAACCCACATAAACATTTTGTTTGGTGAAGGAGAGTAGTAATAGTATTTTGATGCCTTATAAGGGTGGTAAGCACCTTGATAACAAGAATCACGAAAACAACATTGGGATGTTGCTTCAGGTCATGGAGCACTATTACTTCACTTCCAGTCAACCAAAAGAAGTTGCTTAAGATTGGAAGAGAATTCCAAAAGTAACCGAGGCGTAGTTTAGCGAGGAATATCGACCATTGTGTTCAGCTTTGCTAAATAGTGGGTTCAGTTGTTTACTTAGTGTTGAGCTACCATCTGCAAGAGTGTGTAATATAGTGGTGGGTAGATATATTATATCACTACATTACAATGCTGAACGATGACATGATCAAAATTTCGGGCATACCTCAAGCATGAGAAAGTTCTTTCTCAACCCATGAGATAAGATCTCGGTACAAGCAAGACGACATACATACCCATGATTTTTCAATGCCCATATACTTATCTTAGTTTGTAATATAAAAAATAATTTAATATTGAAAAATGCAGTTTTATAGAATCCTTATGTGTTTTCGCTGGAGTGGCGGAGTCCTATGAGACAGTGTGACTGGCCCCAGTGGCAGAGCTACATGCATTGCTGAGGGGGCAGCTGCCCCCCTCCCCCTTAGGATATTTAGTGAAGAAAAAAAGTAGAGCCATAGATTAAGAAGATTGCGACCATTTGACCCGCCCCCGCCCCTTTGATTCTCTCTAGCTCCATCACTGACTGGCCGGATGAATCTGCATTGCATGAAACATGTCCACCGAATCGATCGTACTCAACTGTTCTTCAGTTTTTCTCCTTCTTTTCACATGATTGGTGTCGTGGAAACGTCACGGCAGATGTCCTAGCAAAAGGACTTAGTCGTGGAGCCGTTGCAACTAGGAAGCTTAAAGGGGTTAAAACAGGAGAAAGGACACGGGAGTTTATACTGGTTTGGCCCCTTGCGGTGAAGGTAATGGCTTAATCCAGTTTGAGGTGGGATTGCTTATGTCTCGATTACCAGGGAGCGAATTCGCTTGACCTAGCTTTCGATCTGATGTTACTTGTCCTGAACCACCGTTGAATCGTCCCTTTATATACAGAGGTCGACGCCCAGCGGCTCACGGAGTCCCGGCCGGCTCGTAAACGGTGTCCGGCTCGGTGACTATCTATTTTTGCCTTACAATACAAGTCATACACATATGGCGGTTTATCTCTACGGGCCTTAAGCCGCCTTTGGGCCTTGGGCCCTTAACTGAACCACCATCTTCAAGTGTCGTCTTGGGCTTCATATTATGAATCGCCATAGCTATAACCCGGCCCCTTCTGGATGGGTCATAGTTATATCCCCAACAATTGGTGTTGAAAAACAAATTGTTGGAGTGTTGGGGGCATTGATAGCGCTGAGTAGGTATCCATATGTAGACCGTCTCTGTAGTCATGTTGCATGTTAGCTTGCAAGACATATCCGATCGAGCTAGTGGATGAATCTGCGCAGAATATGCACGGCAGGTCGGCGGCGCGTATAATCGTACACATAGCTTTGCAAGTATCAGCGCGGCTGACTAAGCGTTCTAGTAATGGGGCACATTTTCTATTCCTTTTTCCTATTTTCTTCTTACATCTTTTTAGTCCTACTACATAATTTGTTGCTGTCATTTTTTTGCATGAATTTTGTTGCTGTCGTTTTACAAGAATATGTATCGATGTAAGGTTTTTTTTTGTTTACCAATCTATGTAACTTGTTTTATAGCAATATATTTTTTTGCGAAAAACATCACATATGTTATAAAAGTTCATCGGAAGTATAAAGCATCCCAAACAAAATTAAAATTAAAATAATAAGTCATTCATCATCTTTGTTTGTACATAACATATTTATTGATTAATATGAACATATTATGTGGACAAATAATATATTTCTCCATATAAGAATTTTTAATCTGTCGGATATTTTCAAAAAAAATTAGCGTACGTTAAGATTTTATTGACATACATGAGAAAATTCCAAGAGGTGAAACATATCAAAACATTTTTTTCCTGACATGACGATTTATTGTTGAAATGATTAACGTCACAATGCCGAGGTTTAAATAGATTTAGTACAGAGGGATAAAAACATATATTTACCATGTCAAGGGGTTTTGAGTTTACATTCAACAACCGATAACTTAAGGCAAATGAAGAAGTCAAATCATGTAGTAATGCTTAGAAGTTGGTTTTAAAATTTCATCCGTGAATTGAGCCCATTAACAATGTATACTGAATTTGTGGTTTTCATTTCTCGTCTTCTGGATTGAATTGGAATTTCAACTTTTTATTAAATACTCCCTTTGTTCCAGAATATAAGGTGTATACTGTGAATGTTGATATTTTCCTAAAACCTCGGTCAAATTTGCGCTCCTTTGACTTGTGATTCATGTTATATCTATATGCTACTTTATTTTCTTTTTATTTCATCAAATCTTTCGACAATGTTATTTCATGTCTGGCGCACCGGTTGTGCCACATGCATTGACGCATCAGATATAGGCAACGGTTGTGTCTCGCCCGCACCGGGACACAAGCTGATCTCGCCTCATCCTCGCTACTAATGGGCCGACACATTTGCACGATAGTTATTTTGCCTTCCCTGCTTTTAATTTTGTTCAGATTTTTGCATTTTAAATCCAAATTTTCAGAAACTTAAATTTAGTTTAAAAACAACAAATTTGAAAAATGTTAATCCAGTGTAAAATGTTTGTCAGTGTAATTTCAAAAAAATTGTTGAAAGCATTTTCTTGGATATTACGAAAATGTTCATGCATTTAAAGATAATGTACTTATATTTCTAAAAAAATGTTAATACAATGTAAAAAAGATTCATGTAATTACCAAAAACATTAGTTAACATTCAAATGAAATGTATTGTACATTTAAAAAATATTCACATGTTTGAAAAATATGTTTGTGATATATTAGAAAAATATAATACATTGTACAAAACTTTTCATGTAGTTTAAAAATATTTTTTCACGTGTGTTGAACACGTTTTCATAAAAGGTTGAACATGTATTTGGAAAATGTAATCTTCTATTTTGTTTAAATGTTTACAAAATTAAATTTCCAGATCTATATAAAAAAGTTTGACATCAAACCAAATATTTGAAAAAAGATATCATGTTTTTGAAAATATGTTGAAATTTGTATTAAATGTATTTGTTATCTATAGGAAACATGTACAATGTGTATTAAAAAAATTAGACATGTGCTGAATTTTTCGTTCAAATATGAAGAGTAAACAGAAAAAAAACAATGAAGAAACCCAGAAAACCAAAACCCAAAACAAAACCGGCGAGAACCAGACCCACTCAGCCAATAGATAACAAAGAAGAAAAAAACTGTTTAACATGGACTAAGCGGGTGTACGCTACAAAGACTCGAGCGAGCGAACGCAACGACATAGATGAAACCTGGTTAGGTTTCACTACAGGCAATTATCACTTCAGCACCGGTTATATCTATACCTTCTTTTTGAATTGCTTGTATTGCTTACGAGGCAATTGCTTCTTATGGTACGTCAAGAAAATTGCCCGAAAGTAGCAAAATATTACCCACCAATGCCACATATAAGTGATACAAAAATGGTTCACACACAGAATGCCCCGCCTGAGCCGGCCCATGTACTAGGGGAACCTCCAATACCACCGGGAGAAGGCGCACCGTGCCCATTTGAGCCGGCCCATGAACGGGCGGCATGTTATTAAATTTCATTTTTTTTTCGTTTTCTTTTCCGTTTCCCTTTTTTTGTACTTTAAATAATTTCGGAACTCGAAATTTCTTCGAAATTTTTATTTTGAAATAAGATGTTTAATAAATCATAAAATGTTTGCGGATTCAAAAATAATTCACGATTTTATAAAAAAATTCTTATTCAACAGATGTTCAAAATTTTGAAAACAAACGTTCGGCAAATCAAAATCTGTTCTTGAACTTTTAAAAAGTTCATGTATTAAAAAATCTTAATGCAACTGAATAAAATTTTGCCAATTCAAAAAATATTATGAGTGGGAAAATATTCTAAAAATACAAAATTTGTTCATGTCTTACAAAATAGTGGTTAATTCATAAAATGTTTCCTAATTTTTAAAATGTTCCTTTATAAAGTGTTCGTTAATTCGGAAAATGATCATTCATTTAAAAAATATTTGTTAAATCATAAATATGTTCATAAATTTCAAAAATGAGTCCAGCAGTTTCCAATACAATGTTCGTCCATTATAAAAATGATCGTCGACTGAACTAAATTGTTAAAAATATGTTCACAATTTTACAAAAATGTTTACAAATAGTATGAAATGTTCACGAATTCAAAAAAATTACTGATTCTAGGAAATGTTCAAAAAATTGTAAAAGTGTTCATGAATTTGAAAATATTCATGATTTTAAATATGTTCACGAGTTTAAAACATGTTCATGATTTTTGAAAAAGTTCATGTATTAAAAATGTTAATGCAATTGAACAAAAATTTGCCAGTTCAAAAATGTTCATGAATCAAATAATATACTAAAAATTCAAAAACTGTTCGTGACTTACAAGATAGTTTATACGTTCATAATATGTTCGCTGACTGGAAAAATGCGCATGCATTTCAAAAAGTGCTCCTTCAATAAAGAAAATGGCCATGAGTGTAGAAAAATTGTTCCACCAATTTCCGAAACAGTGTTCCTCCATTCTACAAATGTTCACCGATTCAAGAAAATTGTTTCAAAAAAGTTCGCAATTGTAAAAAAATGTTTGCAAATAGTACAAAATATTCATTAACTCAAAACTGCTCTTGATTTTACAAAATGTTCGAAAACTTGTAAAAGTGTTCATGAACTTGGAAAATATGCATGATTTCAAATATGTTCACGAGTTTTAAAGAATATTCATAATTTCGCGAAATTGAGGGTGATAGTGTATCTCGGTGTTGCAGCAAAATGTGATCATGCATATTGTAGTTTGTGATTTTTTTTCTCTCGTTGCAACGAGCGGGCCCTTTTTTCTAGTATGAACTACCCCAAGCACATAGAAACGTCAATAGGCCTGTGTACCAAATTGACCAAGCCATAGAACCACAATTCCCATTCCGCGCTAACGGCGCCCGTTACTTCAGTAACAGGATGCAGCACACACCCACACGACAACTAGAACGACAAATACAGACGTGAATTACTTCTATTTTTAAGCTTACTGGCCGCTTTACGGGAGCTTCGAAAAGCTTCCCATCGGTTCTGGATAGTTTCTAGAAGCTTCTCATCGATTTCCTACTTGGTTTTGTCTCTTCTTATTCGTTTTTTCTTTCTTATTTTCAGTTTAGATTTTTGTAAACATTTTTTTTCATATTCATGACCATTCTAAAAAATCATGAATAATTCTTAAATTCTTGAGGTTCAAATTTTTTATTTTTTTATTCATATTTTCTAACTTTTTGAAACGTCTGACCATTTTAAAATTAGTGAACATTTTTTAATTTTTGTGAATTTTTCCAAATTCATTACAATTTTCAAAACTGCAAATAATTTTTCATTCAGTATTATTTCCAAATTCCTGATTTTTTTCTTAAATTATTATCTTTTTAGTTATTTGTTAACTTTTACTTAAATTCATGTATTTTTTCAAATTTGCCCAAATTTTAACCTTCAAATTCATTTTTTTTTTCAAATTTATGACTTTTAAGATCCGTTAAAAAGTGAGCCGATGACCAGTCGAAGAACAAATGCTCCCGCGGGCAATGCAACCGAGCATTTGCTCGTTATTGGGCCACATCCCATACAAGATACACACGACCGCCGTGAGCGGAATTCGGGACATGAAGTACAGTAGATGAGGTCTCCTGAAGAATGGCAATCCCTATTTGGCGTTTAAGGTGATGTTTCGTACAGTTTAAAACTTGGCGCACACCGGCAATCTTCCTGGCCTCGGCCCATTTACACTTTTCTCTCGTTCTGACCGTGCGTCAATTTTCGAAATCATTAATTGAGGAGTACTTCTTTCGAGAAAAGAAAACATGCTCTCGTTTCGGTTTTTTACGTGAAAAAAAAGTTCATCAAAACCTATCAACATGGGATCTACTTCTGAATATCTCGAGCGAGGAATTGAAAGATGAAGACGAGTCGAGATTTGGACGCATAGTTTAAAAGATAAAACATTTTGAGCGCTTCTTAATTAGTTGCTCTCGGTAACTATAGCTGTGGGCGTGCCAGTTTTTCCTTCATTCTGATTTTGGGAACCTGTAGATGCTTCCCCGTCTGTTGTCTTTCTATTTTTTTGGTTTATTATTTTACTTTTCCTTTGTGCTTTTATCCTTTTAAATACTTTTTTTGACTTTTTTGTTTTTGTTTATGTTCCGTTCTTTTTTTTCACTCTAATTTTGTTGGATTTTTTTTACAAATTCGAAATTTTTATTTAGCAAAGTTAATGTTTTTTTGAAAATTGTGAACAATTCTCAAAATTTTCAATTTCATGAACTTTTTGTAAATCCTTGAATGTTTTAAATCTTCGTGATTTTTTAAAAATCCATGAACATTGTAGTGAATTTTTTTAATCGGCAAAGTTTTGAAATTCATGATTGTTTATGTATTCGTTAACTTTTTCAAATTTGCGAGCTATTTTCAATTTTCAAGTTCGTGAACACTTTCCAAATCCATGATTTTTCTAAGTTCATATATTTTTAAAAATCTTCTTGTTTTGTAAACGAAAATTCAAAGTCACAATTATTTTCTGAATGCTTGAATATTTTTGAACGGTGTACTTTTTTTTTCAAATTCGTGGACACTTTTGGAATTACTGAACTTTTCCTAAATCGATGAACATTTTCTGATTTCATAAAAATGACATTGAAGTAGCCGGGTTTTATACTGCAATGCAGTAGCAGCAAAAGCATAGGAAGTTACCAGCGACGACCGAGCGAGCGACCAACGCTGTTGGGCCGCGGCTTGTCTCGCCCGTGTGAGCGCCAGCGCGTGAAGCGCTGAGGAGGTCTTCTGAAGAACCATCGCGCTTCGAACGGATTGGCGTGACCAACCTGAATTCCGATTTCTATCTCGATCACGATTCGTGCTCAGCTTTTGGTTTCTCTCTCAGTACGGTTTCCAAGCTCGATCTAATAATTTGATCCGGCACTGCTCCGCCATAGGGGAACCACCTTATATACAGTACAATTTACCAGCGAAAGCCACAAAGATTTCGTCACACCGGGTGATACATCGTTGATTCGCAGGCATGTCGGCAAGTCCGATGCCGCTGCCGTGCCTCGCCTTCCACAGGGTGGAGGATCGACTCACGGTACTCTTCAGCTTGTCGGACAGGAAGCCAATGGCCGGCGTAGATATCAGCGCGCTGGAGAACATGACCATCTGTTCGACTGCGCGCCCGTGGCTTCATGTTGGCCCGGGACCCGACCTCCCTGGCCACCTTGCCGCCGCAAGATCGAGCTCCCGCCTTTGGGACTTGATGTCGACGACGACCTCCTTGTAGACTGCAACTGCCTGCTCTCCGACCAGCCCACCGTTCCCGGCTGCGTCGTGCTCCTGGCCCAGCCCGACGCGCCCCTCATATGGTACTGTCGCATCGGAGGGGTCAATAGATCCTGTGCGACACATTTCACGTGAATTGGAAGGAGTGCGACGTGGTTGACGAAAATAGCTGTAGTGCAACGCTTCAGAAGTCTAAATAGCCAAGGCCCACTCAGGCTATTAAAATGGTCGTCAACGGGAGTGAGATTATGTTTAAGACATGTCCCACTTGACAGAGCATCTAGTTAAGGCCCCACCTGGCAGTGCATCAGGTGAAATGTGGCTTTGTGCCTGTCTGAATCAGGTGAGCAGTGACACGTTGCTCCCTCCGCTTTGTTCTCGGCGGTGAGCGGCGACGGCGTCAGAGCTTTTTTTCTCGGTGACAGCAGCGGCGGAGCTGTCGTTCTCGGTGACGGCGGCGGCTGTGATGAGTAAATCGTGAACCCTTGCCCCGTCCTGTTCCCCTCCTTGTCGAGTTAGATCTCACCGCATCGCCTCTGTTTCCTCTGTTTTTGGTCGATTTGATCCAGATTTAAAAGGGGAGGGGCCTGACCGCGATGGAGCCGCCATAGACAACAAGGTCGACTAGGTATGTGCATCATTTCCAACCTATGCGATTTGTGCGTCATCCGCTTCCGCAAGGTCACACTGCCCGCCATTGACAAACAGGGGTAGGACATTCGAATTCACTGTCAAAATCTTTCCTTCTAAGGCGAAGCTAGGTGATGGTAGCGTGCGAGACATAGAGAGAGATACAATTGTGAAATGGGAGGTTGAATGTGCAGAGATTGATCCTCAGGAAATACAGAGCATGGAAGAGAGGGCCGTGAGAAATGTCGTGGAGAAAATTGGGGAGAGCATTTTTTGGGTCCAGAGCAGGAGGTAGCATTGCTACGGTTTGATAATTCGAAGGGTGAGTATGTGAGAATTGAGAATGGTGAAGAGATGGTTGATGAAATCGATCGGCAAGACGGCTGGGCAAGCAAAATGTACTACCTTTCATGCAGAGCTCGTTGATCTGAAATTAGATTCTAAGGTTGGATATGTGCCCTCAAAGTTGGCTTCACAGATGGTAGATGATGATTGGGCTTCACAGAGACAGATAACACCCATGTTTACGGGTGAAGTGACAGTAATAGGGGGAGTTGATCAAGATGTAGAAGAGGGTTGTGATGGTGCTACAAGGGTTGTTTGTGTTGATTAGAATTCAGTACAATTAGAAGACACTACTGATTTGGTCATTGCACCAATGGTCGACATCGAGATGGCCAAAAATTTGGCATTCCAGTAGATCCAGTAGATGATCATGATGAGGAAGAGAGGGATGAATCTAGTTTGCCTAATGATGCTAACAGAGATGCTTGTGAAGATGTGGATGGACAGCTGATGAAAGATGCTGCAGATGACGATGTAGATCATGCACATGATGATGAGCTTGTAAGTGTGTATGACAAAGAAAATCCTGTTATTGAAGTAGGCAAGTTGTTCCCAAGCATGAAGGAGTTTAGGATGTGTTTCAAGACTTATGCAGTCAAACATGAGTTTGATGCCAAGACTATGTGGACTGACAGAAAGAAATTTTATGCAAAGTGCAGAGGTTTCGATGGAAGCGTTAGGCCTTGCAAGTGGTACATATCTGCTAGAATTCAACCTGATGGAAGTACCATTAGGGTTAATCAAATCCCAAATCCACATACTTGTATTACAAGTTCACAGAGAGTATCAACCATGACATCACAACTTTGGATTGCAGAAAAGATCACTCCAATTTTAGCCAAGAAACCAAATACTACAGCAAAGAAACTTAAAGTGGACTTGGAAAAGCAGTACCCCATTAAGGTGAAGTATACCACGGTATGGAAAGCAAAACAGAGGGCAATGAAAGAATTATATAGTGATCGGGCAAATACTTTTAGGATGCTTTATAACTTCAAAGCAGAGGTGGAAAAGAGGTCACCTGGCAGTGCTGTGGAGATATATACTGAGGTAACAGAGGATGGTAGAGTTCTTTTCTCCAAGTTATTTATGGCTTTAAAGCCTTGCATAGATGGCTTCAAAGTAGGGTGCCGTCCATATTTGAGCATAGACTCGTCTTTTTTGACAGGCAAATGGAATGGTCAATTGGCAGCATGTAATGCTTTAGATGAACACAACTAGATGTTCTCTGTTGCTATTGGTTTGTTTCAGTCAGAGACAGAGGTTTCATGGACATGGTTCATGATGTAGTTGAAAAGATGCATAGGTCCAGTGTCACCTTTGGCAGTACACACAGATGCATGTAAAGGGCTAGAAAATGTTGTGAAGAATGTTTTTCCTCATTGTGAGCAGAGGGAGTGCTTTGGCCATATGCGGATGAATTTGATCAAAAATTCAGAGGGGAAGAATTTGGGAGAATGTGGCCAAGAAGAAGATCTTACACCAAACAAACACATTCATATCATCTTGATAAGATAAAAGCAAGATGCAAAGTGAGTTTGGTCCATGGTTGAACACCTATCATTCTCTATTGTGGTACATGTCGATTTAACAAATACCATCAAGTGTGATCATATCAACAATAACTTGGCAGAAAGTTTTAACAACAAGATAAAGCAGTTAAAGAACTTGCCTGTGCATGACATGGTTGACCAGATCAGGATCATGATCATGCGCATGTGGGAATTGAGAAGAAGCATTGGTGATTGTCTGCAAGGGGATAAGCTTCCTGCAGTGGTACAACAGGTGGTGAAAAGGAGCAGGAATCTTACACATTTGTCTGTTGAAAAATCTTCATTGTGGGGTGCTGAAGTTAGAGATACTAAGATTAGAAGGAGGCATGTTGTTAACACTGAGTTGCATGACTGCACTTGCCTCGAGTGGCAACACACCGGGAAACCTTGTGACCATGCCATACTTTTCTTGGCCTCCCAACCCAAGATAAACATGCACCCATACTTGCATGAATACTACTCAGTGGCAAGATTCAAGGCTGCATATGCAACTCCAATTCCAGCACTTACAGATTAGTCTCAGTGGCCTGAAGTGGAAACTGAATTTTCCATGTGTCCTCTCCTAACAAAAAGAAAAGCTGGCAGACCTAAAGAGAGTAGATTCAAGGCATGGTTTGAGAAAGGTGGGAGTAGTAAAAAGGGGAAGGGGAAGAAGGACGCAAAGCCAAAAAGGTAACAAAAATAGATGCAAACTGTGCCAGGAACTTGGGCACCGAAAAGGATCTCCAAAATGTCGCTACACTCCTGAAAGGCCAAAGTATGTTTACGTTTGTGTTTTTTTTAATTTGGTTGTTGTACTTAATTACTAGCCAAATTACAAGCTTTGTTTTCCAGGAGGAAGCGTGGAGGTCAACTCCTTGTTGTTGAAGATTGCTGTGCAATCAAAAAGGCAAGAAAATGGCTGTAAAAAATAAGAAGTTATGGTGATGAACCAGAGTTGGATGATGCTGCGGTGCAAAATGAACAAGAGTTGGATGATGTTGTGATGCAAAATGAGCAAGAGTTGGATGATGCTGCGGTGCAAAATGAGCAAGAGTTGGATGATCTTGTGATGCATCATGACCAACATTTGGATGATGATGTGGTGCAAACTGAAGTTGTTGTGGCAGATGTTCTGCAAACTGAAACTGAAACTGAAACTAAAGATGTTCTGCAAACTGAAGCTATTGTGGCAAATGTGATGCAAACTGAGCCTATATTGCAAGTTGTATTACCAATTGAAGCTACTGGAGTTGTTGTTGTGCAAACTGAGCCTCATGTAGATGTTGTGGTGCCAACTCCAGCTGTCCTAGCTAGTCCAGTTATGAAAATCAAGCGTTTGAGTGAACTAGGTGTCGTACGATCAAAAAGTGGTACCAAGAAGAAGAAATCGAGTGCTAAGAAGAAGAAGAAGTGAAAACTTCATTTGTCAAACTTGTGTAATGGTGATGTGTGTTGTAGAATAACAAACTTGCCTCAATTTGTGTAAACTGGTATTTGTGTAATGCTATTTAAATTCTGGCCGAATTTTAAATTTGACCCAAGATTCAAGTTTGACTCAAAATTCAAATTCAAATTTGTTTAGTATGTGGTATTGATGGTACAATGGTTTAATATTAGTCATATGCATGTTAAGCAATCAATCCGAGCACTTATTGTTGATGTGAAAAACTTGCCTTAATGAGCTCTGAAGCTAGGCTAAACACCCCATTCCTAAGAAAAAAAAATCGACCTTTTATAAAAGGTCCAAAAATCAAAACTTGACATCTAGTGTGCAAATATAGGGTCCATGCCAAATATAGGATCATTTGGGTAAACTATGACAAGCTTAGCCCTAAACCCTAGCTTGAATCACATGCAACCTCGTTCATGATAGCTATGTAGTGCGAAGGGGTTTTCATGAAAATACCCATAGACCAGGTTTCTTATTTTTCCCAGCAACTCACTCAGATAATATGATGATGGGTGAAAGTTTCATATTTTTATGATTTTTTTTGAATTAGTTATGCTCAACCCTAGCTTGAATCATATGCAACCTCGTTCATGATAGCTATGTTTTGTGAAGGGTTTTTCATGAAAATACCCATATACCAAGTTTCTTATTTTTTCCAGCAACTCATTCACATAATATGATGATGGGTGAAATTTTCATATTTTTATGATTTTTTTGAATTAGTTATGCTCAACCCTAGTCCTCAAAACCCCTCATAACCCCATCTGAAACCCCGTATCCTTCTGAGCCACTAGATCTCTATTAGTGAACGGTCTGGATCAGGCGCTAGGGCCACATCACTGATCTGCTTGATGCTCTGTGACTGGCTGCATTCGACAACGCTGGATAACCTCCCTCTTCTCTGGATCGCTGGATCACTGCATGTTCAACGATGTGGATCAGCATGCAGTGCCACGTCAGTGATCCACGGGCTATGCTCTGATTTGCTGTAGTGGTTTTTAGAGGATGCAGTGCCATGCAATAGCCGTTTGTTTTTTCCCTTGTTTTTTACGCTGCGGCAAGTGGGCTAGCCGTTGGGCTCTGGTAAAAGAAGCTCACACGTTAGACCTTTGGACCGAACGTTGCCTCCTCTAGCCGGGCCCTAGCCAGCAGGCTACATTGCCATGCATGCATGCATGGGCGGCACACCCAAGAAAACGGGGCGGCAAACGCAGGCGTGTCCCCTTGACCCACGACGGCACAGACGCGTGCGGGACGTCGCATCATGGCAATTGATGCACGGGATAGAAGAACGGGTAGGCGTGACCCCTTGACCCGCGACCGCTGGCACAGACGCGTCACATCCTGGATATTGATCCAGCTTGATGGTAGCCTTGGTTTCCCACGCTCGTGTACACACTTCTATGGGCTCATTAATTCCACCTGGTGAAACCACTCAAAGAAATCAAAAACCACGCCACACTTGGGCTATTTAAGCCACACCTATCGTCTTCCTCTCCCTCCTCATCCATACCCCATCCTCTCCTCTCCCATCTGCCCTCCCTCTTCCTTCTTCTCTACAAATCAGACCCGATTGATCCACCATGCAGTTCACCGGGGCTACCTACCGTGTGCCGCCCACCTTCCCCGAGAGGCTCTACCATGCCGGAGTCTGGGTGGAGAACACCCTACGGGTGTGGGCGATCTCGAGGTGGAGGGGGGCAAGGGGGCTGACCGAGTTCTTCCTATCCTCCGGCTACCGCCACCTCCCGAGGGGCTCTCCGGTCATGTTTCAAGTCAAAGAGGTCAGTAACAATGGCCATGCTATCGGGCTCATCGTGAGGTTCACCAACCCCTTCGATGCCTACTACCTCATCGGTCGTGTTTTTTGGTGTGGATGCGAGTTCATTGCATTCACCATGTACAACATCTTCACCGACTTCGACAGCGCCTTCCCCGCCGATGAGCACATGCACACCCTCCCATACCCCACCGACGACGACTAGTGAAGGAGTTGGCCATGGAGCAAGCCAGTGGTGTTTTGTCTTATCTAGGGTGTTGTTTTATTATTGTCGTGTTGGGTTGAACTATGAACTTTCTATATAAGTTGTAATGGTACTATGTATGTCGTGCTTGGGACCCGTTTATGCTACTATCTATGTATCTCATGCAATGCTACTACTTATGCTACTATATTGTGACGTGTTCTATCTGTTTTTTTTCTATCTAGTTGATATTGGTCAGTTGATATATATCGTGCTTGATGTTGTATCTAGTTGACCTATGTGTCACTAATTAAACGGGGTAGATTCTGTTGGAAATATGCCCTAGAGGCAATAATAAAAGGATTATTATTATATTTCCTTGTTCATGATAATTGTCTTTTATTCATGCTATAATTGTATTATCCGGAAATCGTAATACACGTGTGAATACATAGACCACAATATGTCCCTAGTGAGCCTCTAGTTGACTAGCTCGTTGATCAACAGATAGTCATGGTTTCTCGACTATGGACATTGGATGTCATTGATAACGGGATCACATCATTAGGAGAATGATGTGATGGACAAGACCCAATCCTAAGCATAGCACAAGATCGTGTAGTTCGCTTTTGCTAGAGCTTTTCCAATGTCAAGTATCTTTTCCTTAGACCATGAGATCGTGTAACTCCCGGATACCATAGGAGTGCTTTGGGTGTACCAAACGTCACAACGAATCGGGTGACTATAAAGGTGCACTACAGGTATCTCCGAAAGTGTCTGTTGGGTTGACACGGATCGAGACTGGGATTTGTCACTCCATATGACAGAGAGGTATCTCTGGGCCCACTCGGTAATGCATCATCATAATGAGCTCAAAGTGACCAAGTGTCTGGTCACGGTATCATGCATTACGATACGAGTAAAGTGACTTGCCGGTAACGAGATTGAACGAGGTATTGGGATACCGACGATCGAATCTCGGGCAAGTAAAATACCGATTGACAAAGGGAATTTTATACGGGGTTGCTTGAATCCTCGACATCGCGGTTCATCCGATGAGATCATCGAGGAGCATGTGGGAGCCAACATGGGTATCCAGATCCCGCTGTTGGTTATTGACCGGAGAGCCGTCTCGGTCATGTCTACATGTCTCCCGAACCCGTAGGGTCTACACTTAAGGTTCGGTGACGCTAGGGTTGTATGAATATGAGTATGCAGCAAACCGAAAGTTGTTTGGAGTCCCGGATGAGATCCTGGACGTCACGAGGAGTTCCGGAATGGTCCGGACGTAAAGAACTATATATGGGAAGTCGAGTTTCGGCCATCGGGAAAGTTTCGGGGTCCACCGGTATTGTAACGGGACCACCGGAAGGGTCCCGGGGGTCCACCGGGTGGGGCCACCTATCCCAGAGGGCCCCATGGGCTGAAGTTGGAGGGGAACCAGCCCCTGGTGGGCTGGTGCGCCTGGCCCCCTCTGCGCCTAGGGTTGGGAACCCTAGGGGGGCGCCCACTTGCCTTGGGGCACTCCACCCCTTTGGGCCGCCCCCAGAGATCCCATCTCCTAGGGCCGGGCGCCTCGGGTCCCTGTATAAAGAGGGGGGGGGGGGGTGGGAGGGCAGCCGCACCCAACACCTGACGCCTCCCTCCCCTCCCTGCTACACCTCTCCCTCCCGTAGTTGCTTGGCGAAGCCCTGCCGGAGCCCTGCTACATCCACCACCACGCCGTCGTGCTGCTGGATCTTCATCAACCTCTCCTTCCCCCTTGCTGGACCAAGAAGAAGGAGACGCCACGCTGACCGTACATGTGTTGAACGCGGAGGTGCCATCCGTTCGGCGCTAGGATCTCCGGTGATTTGGATCACGACGAGAACGACTCCCTCAACCCCGTTCTCTTGAACGCTTCCGCACGCGATCTACAAAGGTATGTAGATGCACTCCTATCACTCGTTGCTAGATGAACTCATAGATGGATCTTGGTGAAACCGTAGAAAATTTTATTTTCTGCAACGCTCCCCAACAAAGTGGCATCATGAGCTAGGTCTATGCGTAGTTCTCTATTGCACGAGTAGAACACAATTTGTTGTGGGCGTAGATGTTGTCAACTTTCTTGCCGCTACTAGTCTTATTTTGCTTCAGCGGTATTGTGGGATGAAGCGGCCCGGACCGACCTTACACATACGCTTACGTGAGACGGGTTCCACCGACTGACATGCACTAGTTGCATAAGGTGGCTAGCGGGTGTCTGTCTCTCCCACTTTAGTTGGAGCGGATTCGAAGAAAAGGGTCCTTAGGAAGGGTAAATAGAAGTTGACAAATCACATTTTGGCTTTTTCAAAGGTAAGAAAACGTTCTTGCTAGAACCCTATTGCAGCCACGTAAAAGATGCAACAACAATTAGAGGACGTCTAACTTGTTTTTGCAGCAATTGCCTCGTGATGTGATATGGCCAAAAGTTGTGATGAATGATGAATGATATATTGTGATGTATGAGATCATGTTCTTGTAATAGGAATCACGACTTGCATGTCGATGAGTATGACAACCGGTAGGAGCCATAGGAGTTGTCTTAATTATTGTATGACCTGCGTGTCATTGATTCAACGCCATGTAATTACTTTACTTTATTGCTAAACCGTTAGCTATAGTAGTAGAAGTAATAGTTGGCGAGCAACTTCATGGAGACACGATGATGGAGATCACGATGATGGAGATCATGGTGTCATGCCGGTGACAAGATGATCATGGAGCCCCAAGATGGGGACCAAAGGAGCTATATGATATTGTCCATATCATGTCACTACTATTTAATTGCATGTGATGTTTATTATGTTTATGCATCTTGTTTACTTAGAACGACGGTAGTAAATAAGATGATCCCTCATAATAATTTCAAGAAGGTGTTCCCCCTAACTGTGCGCCGTTGCTAAAGTTCGTCGTTTCGAAGCACCACGTGATGATCGGGTGTGATAGATTCCTATGTTCACATACAATGGGTGTAAGACAGTTTTACACATGCAAAACACTTAGGTTAACTTGACGAGCCTAGCATGTATGACATGGCCTCGGAACACAAGAGACCGAAAGGTCGAACATGAGTCGTATGGAAGATACGATCAACATGGAGATGTTCACCGATGATGACTAGTCCGTCTCACGTGATGATCGGACACGGCCTAGTCGACTCGGATCATGTAACACTTAGATGACTAGAGGGATGTCAAATCTGAGTGGGAGTTCATTAAATAATTTGATTAGATGAACTTAATTATCATGAACATTAGTCTAAAATCTTTGCAAAATGTCTTGTAGATCAAATGGCCAACGCTCATGTCAACATGAACTTCAACGCGTTCCTAGAGAAAACCAAGCTGAAAGATGATGGCAGCAACTATTCGGACTGGGTCCGGAACCTGAGGATTATCCTCATAGCTGCCAAGAAACAATATGTCCTAGAAGCACCGCTAGGTGAAGCACCCATCCCACAGAACCAAGACGTTATGAACGCTTGGCAGTCTCGTGCTGATGATTACTCCCTCGTTCAGTGCGGCATGCTTTACAGCTTAGAACCGGGGCTCCAAAAGCGTTTTGAGCAACACGGAGCATATGAGATGTTCGAGGAGCTAAAAATGGTTTTCCAAGCTCATGCGCGGGTCGAGAGATATGAAGTCTCCGACAAGTTCTATAGTTGTAAGATGGAGGAAAATAGTTCTGTCAGTGAGCACATACTCAAAATGTCTGAGTTGCACAACCGCCTGTCCCAGCTGGACATTAACCTCCCGGACGAGGCGGTCATTGACAGAATCCTTCAGTCGCTCCCACCGAGCTACAAGAGCTTTGTGATGAACTACAATATGCGGGGGATGGTGAAAACTATTCCTGAAGTATTTTCAATGCTGAAGTCAGCAGAGGTAGAAATCAAGAAGGAACATCAAGTGTTGATGGTCAATAAAACCACTAAGTTCAAGAAGGGCAAGGGTAAGAAGAACTTCAAGAAGGACGGCAAGGATGTTGCCGCCCGTAAGTCGATTGCCGGAAGAAGTCAAAGAATGGACCCAAGCACGAGATCGAAAGTGCTTTTATTGCAAAGGAAGGGTCACCGAAGCGGAACTGCCCCAAATACTTAGCGCATAAGAAGGCCGGCAACACTAAAGGTATATTTGATATACATGTAATTGATGTGTACCTTACCAAGACTCGTAGTAACTCCTGGGTATTTGATACCGTGCCGTTGCTCATATTTGTAACTCACAGCAGGAGCTGCGGAATAAGCGGAGGCTGGCGAAGGGCGACGAGGTGACGATCTTGGCGTCGGGAATGGTTCCAAGGTCGATGTGATCGCCACGTCGACGCTACCTCTACATTTACCTACGGATTAGTTTTAAACCTCAATAATTGTTATTTAGTGCCAAGTTTGAGCATGAACATTGTATCAGGATCTCGTTTAATACGAGATGGCTACTCATTTAAATCCGAGAATAATGGTTGTTCTATTTATATGAGAGACATGTTTTATGGTCATGCTCCGATGGTCAATGGTTTATTCTTAATGAATCTCGAACGTAATGTTACACATATTCATAGTGTGAATACCAAAAGATGTAAAGTTGATAACGATAGTCCCACATACTTGTGGCAATCGCCGCCTTGGTCACATTGGTGTCAAGCGCATGAAGAAGCTCCATGCTGATGGACTTTTAGAGTCTCTCGATTATGAATCATTCGACACATGCGAACCATGCCTCATGGGAAAAATGACCAAGACTCCATTCTCCGGAACAATGGAGCGAGCAACCAACTTATTGGAAATCATACATACCAATGTGTGCGGTCCAATGAGCGTTGAGGCTCGCGGAGGATATCGTTATGTTCTCACTCTCACGCATTTACTTAAGTAGATATGGGTATGTCTACTTGATAAAACACAAGTCTGAGACCTTTGAAAAGTTCAAGGAATTTCATAATGAGGTAGAGAATCAACGTGACCAAAAAATATAGTTCTTACGATCAGATCGTGGAGGAGAATATTTAAGTCACGAATTTGGTACACACTTAAGGAAATGTGGAATAATTTCACAACTCACGCCGCCTGGAACACCTCAATAGCGGTGTGTCCGAACGTCGTGTCGCACTCTATTGGATATGGTGCGATCTATGATGTCTCTTACTGATTTGCCGCTATCATTTTGGGGATACGCTCTAGAGACAGCTACATTCACTTTAAATAGGGCACCGTCTAAATCCGTTGAGGCGACCTTTGTATGAATTATGGTTTGGGAAGAAACCTAAGCTGTCGTTTCTAAAAGTTTGGGGATGCGATGCTTATGTCAAGAAACTTCAACCTGAAAAGCTCGAACCCAAGTCGGAAAAATGCGTCTTCATAGGATACCCTAAGGAAACCATTGGGTATACCTTCTACCTCAGATCCGAAGGCAAGATCTTTGTTGCCAGAACGGATCCTTTCTCGGAAAAGAGTTTCTCTCGAAAGGAGTAAGTGGGAGGAAAGTAGAACTTCGATGCAAGATTACCTCTTGAACCGGAAAGTAGTGCAGCTCAGGAAAATGTTCCTGTGGTGCCTACACTGACTGGAGAGGAAATTAATGAAGATGATCAAGGTACTTCGGATCAAGAAGCTACTGAACTTCGAAGGTCCACAAGGACACGTTCCACACCAGAGTGGTATGGCAACACTGTCCTGGAAATCATGTTGTTAGACAACGGTGAACCTTCGAAATATGAAGAAGCGATGGCGGGCCCGGATTCCAACAAATGGCTTGAAGCCATGCAATCCGAGATAGGATCCATGTATGAAAACAAAGTATGGACTTTGACAGACTTTCCCGATGATCGACGAGCGATAGAAAACAAATGGATCTTTAAGAAGAAGACGGAAGCGGATGGTAATATTACCATCTATAAAGCTCGACTTGTCGCTAAGGGTTATCGGCAAGTTCAAGGGGTTGACTACGATGAGACTTTCTCTCCCGTAGCGAAGCTCAAGTCCGTCGGAATCATGTTAGCAATTGCCGCATACTATGATTATGAGATATGGCAAATGGGCGTCAAAACGACATTCCTTAACGACTACCTTAAGGAAGAACTGTATATGATGCAGCCGGAAGGTTTTGTCGACCCTAAGAATGCAAACAAGGTATGCAAGCTCCAGCGATCCATTTATGGGCTGGTGCAAGCATCTCGGAGTTGGAACATTCGCTTTGATGAGATGATCAAAGCATTTGGGTTTGTGCAGACTTATGGAGAAGCCTGCGTTTACAAGAAAGTGAGTGGGAGCTCTGTAGCATTTCTCATATTATATGTAGATGACATACTTTTGATGGGAAATGATATAGAACTTTTGGACAACATTAAGGCCTACTTGAATAAGAGTTTTTCAATGAAGGACCTTGGAGAAGCTGCTTATATATTAGGCATCAAGATCTATAGAGATAGATCGAGACGCCTCATAGGTCTTTCACAAAGCACATACCTTGATAAGATATTGAAGAAGTTCAAAATGGATCAGTCCAAGAAAGGGTTCTTGCTCAGACATAAGGTGTGAAATAGATCTCGGCTCAATGCCCGACCACGGCAGAAGATATAGAAGAGATGAGTGTCATTCCCTATGCCTCAGCCATAGGGTCTATTATGTATGCCATGCTGTGTACCAGACCTGATGTAAACCTTGCCGTAAGTTGGTAGGAAGGTACCAAAGTAATCCCGGCAAGGAACACTGGACAGCGGTCAAGAATATCCTGAAGTACACGAAAAGGACTAAGGACATGTTTCTCGTTTATGGAGGTGACGAAGAGCTCATCGTAAAGGGTTACGTCGACGCTTAGCCCGACACGCATCTGGATGACTCTAAGTCACAAACCGGATACGTGTATATGTTGAATGGTGGAGCAGTAAGCTGGTGCAGCTGCAAGTAGAGCGTCGTGGCGGGATCTACATGTGACGCGGAGTACATGGCAGCTTCGGAGGCAGAGCATGAAGCAATTTGGGTGAAGGATTTCATCACCGACCTAGGAGTCATACCCAATGGGTCGGGGCCGATCAAACTCTTCTGTGACAACACTGGAGCTATTGCACTTGCCAAGGAGCCCAGGTTTCACAAGAAGACCAGGCACATCAAGCGTCGCTTCAACTCCATTCGTGAAAATGTTCAAGATGGAGACATAGAAATTTGCAAAGTGCATACGGATCTGAATGTCGCAGATCCGCTGACTAAACCTCTTCCATGAAAGCAAAACATGATCAACACCGTAACTCTATGGGTGTTCGATTCATCACAATGTAACTAGATTATTGACTCTAGTGCAAGTGGGAGACTGTTGGAAATGTGCCCTAGAGGCAATAATAAAAGGATTATTATTATATTTCCTTGTTCATGATAATTGTCTTTTATTCATGCTATAATTGTATTATCCTGAAATCGTAATACAGGTGTGAATACATAGACCACAATATGTCCCTAGTGAGCCTCTAGTTGACTAGCTCGTTGATCAACAGATAGTCATGGTTTCGATCGTGGACATTGGATGTCATTGATAACGGATCACATCATTAGGAGAATGATGAGAAGGACAAGACCCAATCCTAAGCATAGCACAAGATCTTGTAGTTCGATTTGCTAGAGCTTTTCCAATGTCAAGTATCTTATCCTAAGACCATGAGATCGTGTAACTCCCGGCTACCAACGGAGTGCTTTCGGTGTACCAAACGTCACAACGTAATCGGGTGACTATAAAGGTGCACTACGGTATCTCCGAAAGTGTCTGCTGGGTTGACACAGATCAAGACTGGGATTTGTCACTCCATATGACGGAGAGGTATCTCTGGGCCCACTCGGTAATGCATCATCATAATGAGCTCAAAGTGACCAAGTGTCTGGTCACGGGATCATGCATTACGATACGAGTAAAGTGACTTTCTGGTAACGAGATTGAACGAGGTATTGGGATACCGACGATCGAATCTCGGGCAAGTAAAATACCGATTGACAAAGGGAATTGTATACGGGGTTGCTTGAATCCTCGACATCGTGGTTCATCCGATGAGATCATTGAGGAGCATGTGGAGCCAACATGGGTATCCAGATCCCGCTGTTGGTTATTGACCGGAGAGCCGTCTCGGTCATGTCTACATGTCTCCCGAACCCGTAGGGTCTACACACTTAAGGTTCGGTGACGCTAGGGTTGTATGAATATGAGTATGCAGCAAACCAAAAGTTGTTCGGAGTCCCGGATGAGATCCCGGAAGTCACGAGGAGTTCTGGAATGGTCCGGAGGTAAAGAATTATATATGGGAAGTCGAGTTTCGGCCATCGGGAAAGTTTCGGGGTCCATCGGGTGGGGCCACCTATCCCGGAGGGCCCCATGGGCTGAAGTGGGAGGGGAACCAGCCCCTGGTGGGCTGGTGCGCCCCCTGGGTGTTGGGGAACGTAGCATAAATTCAAAATTTTCCTACGTGTCACCAAGATCTATCTATGGAGAAACTAGCAACGAGGGAAGGAGAGTGCATCTACATACCCTTGTAGATCGCTAAGCGGAAGCGTTCAAGTGAACGGGGTTGATGGAGTCGTACTCGCCGTGATTCAGATCACCGATGATCCTAGTGCCGAACGGACGGCACCTCCGCGTTCAACACACGTACAGCCCGGTGACGTCTCCCACGCCTTGATCCAGCGAGGAGAGAGGGAGAGGTTGAGGAAGACTCCATCCAACAGCAGCACAACGGGCGTGGTGGTGGTGGAGGAGCGTGGCAATCCTGCAGGCTTCGCCAAGCACTACGGAGGAGAAGGAGGTGTTGGAGAGGGAGAGAGAGGCGCCAGGCTCAGTGCTGCTGCCCCCTCCCTCCCCCCTTTATATAGGTGCCAAGGAGGGGAGGGCGCAGCCTTGCCCCCTCCTCCAAGGGAGGGGTGCGGCCAAGAGGGGAAGGAGTCCATCCTCCCCAAGGCACCCTGGAGGTGCCTTCCCTCTATGGACTCTTCCTCTCCAAGTGTTTCATGCGCATGGGCCTCTTGGGGCTGGTTCCCCTTGGCCCATGCAGGCCTAAGCGCACCACCTAGGGGCCCATGTGGCCCCAGGGCAGGTGGCCCCACCCAGGGCCCAGGACCCCTCCGGTGGTCCCGGTACAATACCGATATCACCGAAACTTGTCCCGATGGTCAAACAGCACTTCCTATATATAATTCTTTACCTCCCACCATTCCGAACTCCTCGTGACGTCCAGGATCTCATCCGGGACTCAACAACATTCGCAACCACATACAAGCTTCCTATATAACCCTAGCGCCATCGAACCTTAAGTGTGTAGACCCTACGGGTTCGAGACAAGCGACATGACCGAGACGTTCTCCCATCAATAACCAACAGCGGGATCTGGATACCCATGTTGGCTCCTACATGTTCCACGATGATCTCATCGGATGAACCACGATGTCAAGGACTCACCAATCCCGTATACAATTCCCTTTGTCTAGCGGTATTGTACTTGCCCGAGATTCGATCATCGGTATCCCGATACCTTGTTCAATCTCGTTACCGCAAGTCTCTTTACTCGTTCCGTAACACATCATCCCGTGATCAACTCCTTAATCACACTGTGCACATTATGATGATGTCCTACCGAGTGGGCCCAGAGATACCTCTCCGTCACACGGAGTGACAAATCCCAGCCTCGATTCGTACAACCCAATGTACACTTTTGGAGATACCGTAGTGCACCTTTATAGTCACCCAAATTACGCCAGGACGCTTGATACACCCAAAGCATTCCTACGGTATCCGGGAGTTGCACAATCTCATGGTATAAGGAAAAGATACTTGACATTAGAAAAGCTTTAGCATACGAAATTCGATCTTTGTGCTAGGCTTAGGATTTTGTATTGTCCATCACATCATTCTCCTAATGATGTGATCCCGTTATCAATGACATCCAATGTCCATGGTCAGGAAATCGTAACCATCTATTGATCAACTAGCTAGTCAACTAGAGGCTTACTAGGGACATGGTGTTGTCTATGTATCCACACATGTATCTGAGTTTCCTATCAATACAATTATAGCATGGATAATAAACGATTATCATGAACAAGGAAATATAATAATAACTAATTTATTATTGCCTCTAGGGCATATTTCCAACAGTCTCCCACTTGCACTAGAGTCAATAATCTAGTTCACATCGCCATGTGATCAACAGTGATAGGTCACATCGCCATGTGACCAACATCCAAAGAGTCTACTAGTGTCTTAAACTAGTTCACATCACCATGTGATTAAGACTCAATGAGTTCTGAGGTTTGATCATGTTTTGCTTGTGAGAGAGGTTTTAGTCAACGGGTTTAGTCAACGGGTCTGAACCTTTCAGATCCGTGTGTGCTATGCAATTCTCTTATGTCATATTGTAAATGCTGCTTCCACGCTCCACTTGGATCTATTCCAAACGGTTGCTCCACTATACGTATCCGGTTTGCTACTCAGAGTCACTCGGATAGGTGTTAAAGCTTGCATCGACGTAACGCTTTACGCCAACTCTTTATCACCTCCATAATCGAGAAACATGTCCTTATTTACTCCAAGGACAATTTTGACCGCTGTCCAATGATCCATTCCTGGATCATTCTTGTACCCCTTGACTGACTCATGGCAAGGCACACTTCCGGTGCGGTATACAACATAGCATACTGTAGAGCCTATGTCTAAGGCATAGGGGACGATCTTCGTCCTTTCTCTCTGTTCTGCCGTGGTCGAGCTTTAAGTCTTAACTTCATACCTTACAATTCAGCTAAGAACTCCTTCTTTGACTGATCCATCTTGAACACCTTCAAGATCATGTCAAGGTAAGTATTATTAAACATTTTGATCTATCTTATAGATCTTGATGCTTATTGTTCAAGTAGCCTAATCCAGGTTTTCTATTTGAAAAACACCTTTCAAATAACCCTATATGCTTTACAGAAAATTCTACGTCATTTCGATCATCAATATGTCAACAACATATACTCATCAGAAATTCTATAGTGCTCCCACTTACTTCTTTGGAAATACAAGTTTCTCATAAACTTTGTATAAACCCAAAATCTTTGATCATCTCATCAAAGCGCACATTCCAACTCCGAGATGCTTACTCCAGTCCTTAGAAAGGATCGCCGAGCCAAGATACCTTTTAGCATCCTTAGGATCGACAAAACTTTCTCGATTGTATCACATACAACCTTTCCTTACGAAAACTGGTAAGGAAACTCATTTTGACATCCATCCGCCAGATTTCATAAATGCAGCTTATGCTAACATGATTCCGACAGACTCAAGCATCGCTACGGATGAGAAAATCTCATCGTAGTCAACTCCTTGAACTTGTGAAAAACTCTTCGCCACAAGTCGAGCTTCATAGACGGTGACATTACCGTCCATGTCCGTCTTCTTCTTAAAGATCCATTTATCTCAATGGCTTGCCGATCATCGGGCAAGTCCACCAAAGTCCATGCTTTGTTCTGATATATGGATACTATCTCGGATTTCATGGCTTCTAACCATTTGTCGGAATTTGGGCCCACCATCGCTTCTCCATAGCTCGTAGGTTCATTGTTGTCTAGCAACATGACCTTCAAGACAGGATCACCGTACCACTCACGATGCGATGCAGCGTTCTTGTCGTCCCACGAGGTTCGGTAGTGACTTGATCCAAGCTTCATGATCAATATCATAAGCTTCTACTTCAATTGGTGTAGGTGCCACGGGAACAACTCCCTGTGCCCTACTACACACTAGTTGAAGTGACGGTTCAATAACCTCATCAAGTCTCCACCATCCTCCCACTCAACTTTTCGAGACAAACTTTTCCTCGAGAAAGGACCCGATTCAAGAAACAATCCCTATTGCTTTCGGATCTGAATTAGGAGGTTTACCCAACTGTTTTGGGTGTCCTATGAAGATGTATTTTATCCGCTTTGGGTTCGAGCTTATCAACCTGAAACTTTTCCACATAAGCGCCGCAGCCCCAAATTTTTAAGAAATGACAGCTTAGGTTTCTCTAAACCATAGTTCTTACGGTGTCATCTCAACGGAATTACGTGGTACCCTATTAAAGTGAGTGCGGTTGTCTCTAATGCCTAACCCATGAACGATAGTGGTAATTCGATAAGAGACATCATGGTACGCACCATATCCAATAGGGTGCAACTATGATGTTCGGACACACCATCACACTATGGTGTTCCAGCGGTATTAATTGTGAAACAATTTGCACAATGTCTTAATTGTGTACCAAACTCGCAACTCAGATATTCATCTCTATGATCACATCACGGACATTTTATCCTCTTGTCACGAAGATCTTCAACTTCACTCTGAAATTACTTGAACCTTTCAATAATTCAGACTTGTGTTTCATCAAGTAAATATACTCAACATCTACTCAAATCATCTGTGAAGTAAGAACATAACGATATTCATCAGATGCCTCAAAGCACTCATTGGACTGCACACATCAAAATGTGTTACCTCCAACAAGTTGCTATCTTGTTCCATCTTCTTGAAACCGAGGCTTTTCACCATCTTGCCCATGTGGTATGATTTGCATATCTCAAGTGATTCAAAATCATGCAAGTGCAAACGATCCATCTGCATGGAGTTTCTTCATGCGTATACACCAATAGACATGGTTCGCATGTCTCAAACTTTTCAAAACGAGTGAGTCCAAAGATCCATCAACATGGAGCTTCTTCATGCGTATACACCAATAGACATGGTTCGTGATGTCTCAAACTTTTCAAAAACGAGTGAGTCCAAAAAGATCCATCAACATGGAGCTTCTTCATGCGTTTATGACTTACATGGCAGTGCCACAAGTAAGTGGTACTATCATTACTATCTTATATCTTTTGGCATGAAAATGCGTATCACTACGATCGAGATTCAATAGACCATTCATTTAGGTGCAAGACCATTGAAGGTATTATTCAAATAAATAGAGTAACCATTATTCTCCTTAAATGAATAATCAGATTGCGATAGACATGATCCAATCATGTCTATGCTCAACGTAAACACCAAATAACAATTATTTAGGTTTAACATCAATCTCGATGGTAGAGGGAGCGTATGATGCTTGATTACATCAACCTTGGAAACACTTCCAACACATATCGTCAGCTCACCTTTAGCTAGTCTCCGCTTATTCCGTAGCTTTTATTTCGAGTTACTAACACTTAGCAACCGAACCGTATCTAATACCCTGGTGCTACTAGGAGTACTAGTAAAGTACACATTAACATAATGTATATCCAATATACTTCTATCGACCTTGCCAGCCTTCTTATCTACCAAGTATCTAGGGTAATTCTGTTCCGTTGGTTGTTCCCCTTATTACGTAAGCACTTAGTCTCGGGTTTGGGTTCGACCTTGGGTTTCTTCTTTGGAGCAGCAACTTATTTGCCGTTTCATGAAGTGTCCCTTCTTGCCCTTGCCCTTCTTGAAACTAGTGGTTTCACCAACCATCAACAATTGATGCTCCTTCTTGATTTCTACTTTCAGCGGTGTCAAACATCGTGAACACTTCAAGGATCATCATATCTATCCCTGATATGTTATAGTTCATCACGAAGCTCTAGTAGCTTGGTGGCAATGACTTTGGAGAAACATCACTATTTCATCTGGAAGATCAACTCCCACTCGATTGAAGTGATTGTTGTACTCGGACAATCTGAGCACAAGCTCAACGATTGAGCTTTTCTCCCTTAGTTTGCAGGCTAAGAAAATCGTCGGAGGTCTTATACCTCTTGACGTGGGCACGAGCCTGAAATCCCAATTTCAGCCCTCGAAACATCTCATATGTTCCACGACGTTTCGAAAACGTATTTGGTGCCTCTACTTAAACCATTTAACCGAACTATCATGTAGTTATCAAAAAGCGTGTATGTCCGATGTTCGCAACATCCACAAACGACGTTTGGGGTTGAGCACACCGAGCGGTGCATTAAGGACATAAGCTTTCTTCTGTCCGCATAATCGCCATCACAACTTTCAACTATATTTTCTCTAGGAACATATCCAAACAGTGGAACTAAAGCGCGAGCTTACGACATAATTTGCAAAGATCTTTTGACTATATTCAGGATAATTAAGTTCATCTCATGAACTCCCACTCGGATAGACATCCCTCTGGTCATCTAAGTGATTACATGATCCGAGTCAACTAGGCCGTGTCCGATCATCACGTGAGACGGACTAGTCATCATCGGTGAACATCTTCATGTTGATCGTATCTACTATACGACTCATGCTCGACCTTTCGGTCTCTGTGTTCCGAGGCCATGTCTGTACATGCTAGGCTCGTCAAGTTAACCCCAAGTGTTTTCTTTGTGTAAATCTGTCTTACACCCGTTGTATGTGAACGTAAGAATCCATCACACCCGATCATCACGTGGTGCTTAGAAACGCATTTAACCGTAGTAACGGTGCACAGTCGAGGAGAACACTTCTTGAAATTTGTGTAAGGGATCATCTTATTTACTACCGTCGTTCTAAATAAACAAGATGCATAAACATAATAAACATCACATGCAATTATATAGTAGTGACATGATATGGCCAATATCATATAGCTCCTCTTGATCTCCATCTTGAGGCTCCATGATCATCATTGTCACCGGCATGACACCATGATCTCCATCATCATGATCTCCATCATCGTGTCTCCATGAAGTTGTCTCGCCAACTTATTACTTCTACTACTATGGCTACCGTTAGCAATAAAGTAAAGTAATTACATGGCGTTGTTCAATGACACGCAGGTCATACAATAAATAAAGACAACTCCTATGGCTCCTGCCGGTTGTCATACTCATCGACATGCAAGTCGTGAATCCTATTACAAGAACATGATCAATCTCATACATCACATATCATTCATCACATTCTTCTTGGCCATATCACATCACATAGCATACCCTGCAAAAACAAGTTAGACGTCCTCTAATTGTTGTTTGCATGTTTTACGTGGCTGCTTTGGGTTTCTAGCAAGAACGTTTCTTACCTACGCAAAACCACAACGTGATATGCCAATTGCTATTTACCCTTCATAAGGACCCTTTTCATCGAATCCGTTCCGACTAAAGTGGGAGAGACAGACACCCGCCACCACCTTATGCAACTAGTGCATGTCGACCGGTGGAACCGGTCTCACGTAAGCGTCGTGTACGGTTGGTCCGGGCCGCTTCATCCCACAATACCGTCGAATCAAGATAAGACTAGTAACGGCAAGCATATTGAACAAAATCAACGCCCACAACTACTTTGTGTTCTACTCGTGCAAAGAATCTACGCAATAGACCTAGCTCTGATACCACTGTTGGGGAACGTAGCATAAATTCAAAATTTTCCTACGTGTCACCAAGATCTATCTATGGAGAAACTAGCAACGAGGGAAGGAGAGTGCATCTACATACCCTTGTAGATCGCTAAGCGGAAGCGTTCAAGTGAACGGGGTTGATGGAGTCGTGATTGCCGTGATTCAGATCACCGATGATCCTAGTGCCGAGCGGACGGCACCTCCGCGTTCAACACACGTACAGCTCCGGTGACGTCTCCCACGCCTTGATCCAGCGAGGAGAGAGGGAGAGGTTGAGGAAGACTCCATCCAACAGCAGCACAACGGCGTGGTGGTGGTGGAGGAGCGTGGCAATCCTGCAGGCTTCGCCCAAGCACTACGGAGGAGAAGGAGGTGTTGGAGAGGAGAGAGAGGCGCCAGGCTCAGGTGCTGCTGCCCCCTCCCTCCCCTTTATATAGGTGCCAAGGAGGGGGGGAGGGCGCAGCCTTGCCCCCTCCTCCAAGGGAGGGGTGCGGCCAAGAGGGGAAGGAGTCCATCCTCCCCAAGGCACCTCGGAGGTGCCTTCCCCTCTATGGACTCTTCCTCTCCAAGTGTTTCATGCGCATGGGCCTCTTGGGGCTGGTTCCCCTTGGCCCATGCAGGCCTAGGCGCACCACCTAGGGCCCATGTGGCCCCAGGGCAGGTGGCCCCACCCGGTGGGCCCCAGGACCCCTCCGGTGGTCCCGGTACAATACCGATATCACCAAACTTGTCCCGATGGCGAAACAGCACTTCCTATATATAATTCTTTACCTCCGGACCATTCCGGAACTCCTCGTGACGTCCGGGATCTCATCCGGACTCGAACAACATTCGGTAACCACATACAAGCTTCCTATATAACCCTAGCGTCGCCATCGAACCTTAAGTGTGTAGACCCTACGGGTTCGGAGACAAGCGAGACATGACCGAGACGTTCTCCGGTCAATAACCAACAGCGGGATCTGGATACCCATGTTGGCTCCCACATGTTCCACGATGATCTCATCGGATGAACCACGATGTCAAGGACTCAGTCAATCCCGTATACAATTCCCTTTGTCTAGCGGTATTGTACTTGCCCGAGATTCGATCATCGGTATCCCGATACCTTGTTCAATCTCGTTACGGCAAGTCTCTTTACTCGTTCAGTAACACATCATCCCGTGATCAACTCCTTAATCACACTGTGCACATTATGATGATGTCCTACCGAGTGGGCCCAGAGATACCTCTCCGTCACACGGAGTGACAAATCCAGTCTCGATTCGTACAACCCAACAGACACTTTTGGAGATACCTGTAGTGCACCTTTATAGTCACCCAGTTACGTTGTGACGTTTGATACACCCAAAGCATTCCTACGGTATCCGGGAGTTGCACAATCTCATGGTATAAGGAAAAGATACTTGACACTAGAAAAGCTTTAGCATACGAACTACGATCTTTGTGCTAGGCTTAGGATTGGGTCTTGTCCATCACATCATTCTCCTAATGATGTGATCCCGTTATCAATGACATCCAATGTCCATGGTCGAAATCGTAACCATCTATTGATCAACTAGCTAGTCAACTAGAGGCTTACTAGGGACATGGTGTTGTCTATGTATCCACACATGTATCTGAGTTTCCTATCAATACAATTATAGCATGGATAATAAACGATTATCATGAACAAGGAAATATAATAAATAACTAATTTATTATTGCCTCTAGGGCATATTTCCAACACTGGGCCCCCCTCTGCGCCTAGGGTTGGGAACCCTAGGGGAGGGGGAGCCTCCACTTGCCTTGGGGGGCACTCCACCCCCCTTGGCCGCCCCCCCCCCCCCTAGGAGATCCCATCTCCCATCTCCTAGGGCCGGCGCCCCCCTGGGGTCCCTATATAAAGAGGGGGGTGGGAGGGCAGCCACACCCATCACCTGGCGCCTCCCTCCCCTCCCTGCTACACCTCTCCCTCCCGTAGTTGCTTGGCGAAGCCCTGCCAGAGCCCTGCTGCATCCACCACCACGCTGTCGTGCTGCTAGATCTTCATCAACCTCTCCTTCCCCCTTGCTGGATCAAGAAGGAGGAGACGTCACGCTGACCGTACGTGTGTTGAACACGGAGGTGCCGTCCGTTCGGCGCTAGGATCTCCGGTGATTTGGATCACGACGAGAACGACTCCCTCAACCCCGTTCTCTTGAACGCTTCCGCACGCGATCTACAAAGGTATGTAGATGCACTCCTATCACTCATTGCTAGATGAACCCATAGATGGATCTTGGTGAAACCGTAGAAATTTTTTATTTTCTGCAACGTTCCCCAACAGATTCCACTATGGACATGCAAGTGTATGGGTACCCAAGTTTTTTTGCAAAAAAAGAAAACCATATCTTGGTGTGCTGCATGTGTGCATGCATGTATCTAGGCGCTGGCTAATAGGGTCACCCTAGCTAGTAGGTGTAGGGTGCAAATTTTTGTGCAACCATGGGCATGCAACTAATACAAATAATTTGGGTTTCATGGAACCATAGACATGCATAAAAAGAATCACAAAACAATAGTGGGCAAGCAACAAATATGTAAAACAAAAAGTACAATACATACGGCCCAACATTTATTCGACAGAAAAATTTGGCTAAAGAAAAAAAAGTAAAGAAGTATATGTTTCTTAAAGGTTTATTTGCCGAAGCAACATTTTATTTTGAGGTTTTAGTCGAAGCATTTTTTATAAACATGGGTGCCTCTATGCTATAAAACTGGGCTGGTGCCCCTACGCGGGTGGGCTTGCTCAATTTGGGCCTGGTTATTTTCTCACGACCCAACATCTTTTCGGCAGCAAGATTTGTTTTTCTGAATTTGGGGGTTGTGCACTCTGTTAACTGAAGAACAAGAACAAAGCATAACACTGAATATTTCTGCGTGGATTCAGTTACAAGAACTTGGCATGATGCACATATCGCATCCTATGCCCTGACAGACCTAAATGCCCCCTCTAATGACGGATGAATAGCAAGTAAAACATAAATAGAGCAATGACACAACAATTAAACCCCCTTGCCATGATATTTGCTTGTTTCTACAAATTGATCATCTCCATTTGATTTTTCTTGATCTTCTTTAGTTCCTCGGTCAGTTGAGACTCCAAGTGAGGTTCAGCATGGGTAGCATTGCGCTCATAGCTCGCCATCGGCACGACTCTGCCCGCCCCTCTGTCCGAGCTCTCCATATGCGGCACCCCGCCCAAATTGAGCTCCCAGGTTGCGGCCCCGCTTGAATCAACGTAGCCCTCGAACTGAATCCTCTCAACATAATCACCCATCCACTCGAAATGTGTGCATTTCTTCAGGATCTGAAAACAACAACATGAACCCTAAATTCAAAATTCGAGGGGAAAAAACAAAATATGGAGAAATCAGAGCAAAAGGCAGTGAAAGTACGGGCTAAGGACCGAGATCTAACCTTGCCATCCCTTCCTACCATTGATTTGCTCAAGCACTTCACAAATTCCCGTCCAAGATTTCCATTCTCATCAGTCCTACTGACCCACCGTTTCAGAGGCTCTGGGCGTGGGCATGACGGGCACCTTGTGAGTGGCACCGGACCATACTGACGCCATTTTGAGTGTGTGGCAGAGGAGGTGGACATATGGACTAGGTCGCCGGAGAAGAGGAAGAATGGGGAAAGGGGAAGCAATGGGCGGTGGCGGGCGGACGGGCACGGGCGAAGAGGTGGGTCCCATGCTTACTGGACAAGTGCTGGGTCCCGCGCTTACGTGGATAAGTTGTGGGTCCAGCACATAACAGCTAATGAGGGCATCAGTTCAGCTTAAGGGCCATGTCGTGTCTGGGCTATTTACTCGCTCAAAAGTGTCGCACCAAAGCCATTCCGTCGAACAACGTCTCACTCCTTCCAATTCCCACGAAAGATGTCGCACATGAGCTATTCACCCCGCATCGGAGACAGGCAGTGGAGCAAATATGAGTACGACATAGGAACCCAGGCTCTTCCGGACTGGGATCCGACAGAGGAGAAGGTGGTCATATGCCCGATCGCGCCGTGCCGGGGCAAGTTCTACTTCAACAGCACCGCGACCAGCCTAGGCGTGATCGACTTCTCTGGCGCTGCGCCGGTCTTTGGTTCCATCGACGTGAGCCAAGGGTGCAAGGATGTTCCCGCTAGAGTTTTCCTCGTGGAATCCAACGACGAGCTCTACATGGTACACTTGTTGTTCGTCCGTGTCCGGGAGCCGTACCATGCTGCCACCGTTCATAGGATGGATTTCGCCAAGCGACAATGGTGCAGAGTGGACGATCTTCGCGGCTGCACGTTCCTCTTGTCCACGTATGAATTTGGCACCTCGTTCTCTGGCGACGGCTGGTGTGGCCTGCGACAGGATTGTGCCTATTTCCCGGACCGTCACCAGAAAACGTTGCAGGTCTTCAATGTAAAGGACGGAAGCAATGGCGGAGCTATGTGTATAGCTGAGGGGGCTATTGCCCTCCCCCCCCCCCCCCCCCCAGCCCAACACAAATTCCTGAAGGAAATTTTTTTAGGGGGGCATAATTAGAACAAAGTATTCTTATTAGTCCCTGTTAACATGTATACTTTGCTTCTGCCCCCCCCCCACATTGCATTCAAGCTCCGCCACTGGACGGAAGTACAGAGTTGCAGAAACTAGACGATATTCCAGTGTCGGACAAAGCATTTTGGGTGCTTTCTACTGATCTATAGAGCAGCAAAAGAAACCACAAGCTTCGTTTCATGTTGCTTTTAGTTGTCGCCCACTTAATTTTGGTTTCATTACTTGTGTGAGAGTCTGTTTTGTCACCAAATTGCATTGTGTAATTCTTCTTAGAATAATAAAAGTTTCTAGTGTCATGTTATTAGCGCAATCATGTCTTTGATGTTTTCAACTATGATGATTTATGGACCCTAATAACTAGGGAATGTTCCCCCTGGGAGAGGGGTGCAGCGAATGATCTGATCGGCCCAGCGAATGTTTTCGTTCGCTACAGGATTCTCCCAGCACCCTATCGCTATTTTCCCTTAGGCTAATACACACTTTCTTTTTATTGCTCAATAATGTTTAGAGGAGTACAATTAATAGAAGGTTGCAAAAGCCATAAATGACGGGCTGCAGATAAACTAAAAGGCATGTTTAGCGAGGCTATGTGCCTCCAGATTCAAGGCTCTTCCTTTGAAAATGAAAGAGCATTCTTGGAACTCCGATGCCATAATCTTTATCTCCTGGATGATATGACCATGTTTCCCGCCAGTCCTACCCTTTATGTTTGACAAGACACCTTTACAGTTTGATGCAAAAATGATGCTTGCTTGTAACAGGTCAGATGACAGGGCCATGGCCTCTCGGCATGCTAAAGCTTCAACCATAGTCGGGTCGGTTACCCCACCAAAAACCAGTGCCGAGGATCTAAGATAGTTTCCTTGGGCATCTCTGCAGATAGCACGAACAGATCCATGATTAGATGAATTTCCAACACCCCTGTCTAGCTTTACTTTGGCTGATCTCACGGGAGGAGTGACCCAGATCAGGCCAGCCATGACTTGCATGTTCACATGGCGTATATTGGTCTGTGCAGGTTTAATAGCATTTATCTCACCAATGAATCTCTCTATGAATTCATTGTACCTCCCGGACTCTGGAAAACAGCTTCATGAATTGCCTGGCGTCGTGCGTGCCATTTCGCCTAGAGAGTAACCAACAACCGTATGAACTGGTTGTGTGGCAGTGATTCCAACATAGAAAAAAATCCAACGTTTTGCGTATGGTTAGAGCCAAAAAAGGGGCAAAAAATGGCCAGATTCGAGCGCCAATATCAAAGTAATAGGCCTTGTGCTCTAGAAAACACAAAGAAAAATCAGAAAGAACTGTCATGATACAAGTATAAAAAAATGCCATTCTATGTGTTTTCTTTGTCTAAAACAAAGATCACACAAAAAGTAAAATTCCACATCTATGAAAAAATATGTATATAAAAAACTATTAGTTGCCAAATTAAAAAAAAGTATTTTAACTAATATGCCATCTTGTAAAATCATACATGTCAGATTTGAAAAAATCAAAAAAAGGAAATTACCATGCTCGATATAATTAAAATTCCATGACATCAAAAATAAAAATGTGATGATGCAAAAATATTAAAATTGCCATCCTTTGTATTTTTCAAAATTAAAATGCCACGCCTATAAGAAATAAATTACCATGCTATAGATGAAATTTTTCCGTTTTCTTAATAAAAAAATGCCATGCTCTTAAGAATAAAAACATTCATGCTCTTAATAACAAAAGTGTCATGACAAAAAACATAAATTAAAAGTTTACCATGGATTTATGAAAAAAAAACATGACATCAAATTTTCCTTTTGGCATATCTTTAAGTACGCAAAGATTTATGAAAAATGCCATCTTATTTTTACAAAAAAGTCATGGCTAAAATATGCATCTGACATGGCAGATGCGTATTAAACTATCCCAAAAAGAAGATGCGTATTAAACTTGCCATGGAAAAACAATGAACAGTAAAAAAGAAAGTCTGAAAAAATTGCCATGGCTGATGCATATTAAAGTTGCCATGATATTTGAAATAAAAATGGCATGATTTGTACAATAAAAATGCCATGTGTGTAAGAAAAAAATCATTTCACTCGGCAAAAAAATGTTTTTTTTTGCCATTGCCAGAAATTGCCATGGCAAACATACATATTAAAATTGCCACGGTATGTTATAAAAAATTGTAGAAATAATTTGCCATGAAGGTAAAAATGGTCATACTGAGTTCAACAAAGAAAAGTGCAGTACAATGAAAGTACAACGATATGTATGAATTGCCATGGCAAAGTAATAGAATAGTAGTACAACTATAAAAAGAATGACAAGTTTCAATGAACAAACTTCCACAAATTGCCATGTGATGATAACAACCCATTCGTTCTCACAAAACATGTCGTACTCCCTTTTCGAAAAAAAACATGTCGTACTCCCTTTTTGAAAAAAAAAACATGTCGTACTCCCTATACAAATATTTACCATGCGAGTGTTAAAACTTTTGCCATGTGAATCTTACAAATCTTATAAATTTTCCATTATGTTTGAAACAACTTTATCTAACTTTTCTTCCCTAGATTTACCTTGAGACTACATAAATCCTAGACAAGATGAACACAAAAATGCCTATGCATTCAGACCAACAAATCTTTAGACATGTAAACAAATTTCTCACACAATACAGACAAAAAATGCAGTTATATATTTCGTTACATGGCACGTCAGGAGGTTACCACGGTGTTGTGCAGGAGCTCACCGGCGCGTCCTTGGCGCTTGGCCTCAGGGATCATCAAAATGTTGACCACATGGAAGATGAACAGAGATAAAGGAGGAAGGTAGAGAGATAGGGGAGGGAGGGGAGAGAAGGGCAACTTGGGCTTTTGCTGCTATCAAATCTTTCTATAGATGGATCCTTGGTTCTGTTAATATTAGTTTCTGGCATGATCTTTGGGTTTGGAAGAGTTCCCCAAAAACTAAGCTTTGGGATGTCGAAAACAATTGTTCCATAGCCTTGGTCTGGGATGGTCAAATACTTAAACTCACTTTTAGACGATGTGTCAATTCTGGATTACATCCAGGTGGAATGAACTTTTATTAGTCATCGAACCTTTTACTCTGAATTCATGTGTTGATCAACCCGTTTGGTTATTGGAAGCAGATGGTAATTATACTACCAAATCTTTTTACAATTTGATTAACTTTGGTGGGGTGTCTACTCCTGTTTGGAAGTAGCTTTGGAAATTTTTTGTCTTTCCAAACTTCCATGTGTTTATGTGGCTGGTTGGTCATAATCGTATCCTGGCTCGAGATAATTTAGATAAGAGACAACATATTGAAGATTTAACTTGTCTTATTTGTGAAGAATCAGAATATGTTCAACACTTGTTGTTTGATTGTGTTGTGGCTAAAATGATTTGGACATATTTGTCTGAAATCTTTCATTTTACTATACTGCGATCTATGGATGACATAATGGAAATGTAGACTCATTGCAAGAAGTTTGTTGCCGATAACATATCATGTGTTGCTGCCATGTGGAGCTTATGGACTGCTTGGCTCGGCGAGATGTCAGGGTAATTCTAAAAAGAGTAAGCGTGCTTCATCAATGGAAGATCATGTGTACGGATTCCCAGTCTGTGTTTATGCAAAGGTTCTTATTACTTCTGGGTCGGCAAATTGCTCAGGGTTGCTTGGGTTTAATCCTTCTGGAGGGGTTGGATGATCAACACCCAGCTTTCCTGGGAGCCAACTTCAACTGTAATTGCGCTTAGGTAGCTAGGATGTGTTCGTTTGCCTAGACAGGCTCTTTTGTAAATGTAATAAAGGTACTTTAAACATCCGGTCTAAGCTACTTTGGCTTTGCCTGAGTGCTGTAAGCATTCTCTTACTATGTGGTTGCCTCGTTTTTCAATAAAATGGGGCGGAGGTAACCCCTTTCTTTAGAAAATAAGTCCCTTTCACGGCAATATATAGAAACATATGTAATGTTCAGGAAAGTAAAATAATGAAAAAATTATATAAATCCTTGTACTGTAAATGTTCAGGAAAGTAAATAATGTGTAACGACAACAAAGATTGAAGATCAAAATACAACATACGTGTTCAGTAGACAACAACATGAAAGACAGAGAAAAAAACTGCGCCTCGTTTCGGTGATCAAATTTGGAAGCTTGAAAAGCTATAATATCACTGTGATATAAACCAAGCATAACCATGGACAAACCAGGATGATTGTGATCTTCCCTCAATCTCTTGTACAGCTCTGAAATCTTGTACTTAACGAGTGTTTTTTTTGTCCTACAACTCTAAAATCTTGTACTTAGCAAATCACTTAACAATGATGGGCGAGGATGGCGGCGTGCCTTCAACTCACTTTAATGTTTGTAGTCGTCGCTAAATGTTCAATGTACTATGATTGAAAATGAATAAACTGAAAGTTTTCCCTAAAAAACAACAATGCCTTTTACTCCCCTTCACTGGCTTCTGTTGCAGGCCGTCGACGGGTGTTATTTTTTGATCCTATAGCCTCGGGCTAGGCCGTTTTCACACGCATATTTGTTGCGGGCTGGTATACTTGTATTTTTTTCATTGGGAAAGGATGGTATGTTGTGAATTCAAGAGAGAGTCAAGAGGGTAAAGAAGCGAAATTACTAGTTAAGGAGTACTCGTTGCAAAGATCACTCCCATCTCAGTGGCGCGCTGCATGTGCGCCACTTATCGCAACCTGAAAGTTTTTTCTTTTTTCTTAGATTCGTTTATTCAAAGCATTTTATCTCTTTAACTGTGCGTCCAAATCTCGAACCGTTTTCACCGTTGGATTCCTGGCGTCAAGATCTTAAAAACTAGATCCCATGTTGATAGATTTTGACAAACTTTTTTTTCACAAAAAAACTGAACGAAAAAACCAAATCGAAAGCATAGGTTTTTCCCTTTCCGAAAGAGGCACGCCCGTGCCTCTCGCGAAACAACAACAGTGCGTCTCATGGAAGCAAAACCGTGCCTCTCACGGACGAAAAAAAGAAAACACGTTTTTTCCCATTTCCGAGGAGGCATGGCCGTGCCTCTAGCGGAAGCAAAACCGTGCCTATCTTGAAAGAAAAAAAAAACAGAAAACATTCTGAGAGGGATGCTCGTGTTGCCTCTCACGGAAGCACAACCGTGCCTCTGGCGGAAGGAAAAAAAGAAAAACGCGTTTTTTTCGTTTCCGAGAGGCACGGCCGTGACTCTCGTGAAAGCACAACCGTGCCTCTCTCAGAAGTAAAACCGTGCCTTTCGCGGAAGGAAAGAAAACAAAAAACACGTTCTTTTTTCGTTTCCGAGAGGCACGGCCGTGACTCTTGCGAAGCAAAATCATGCCTCTCGCGGAATCAAAACCGTGACTCTCGCGAAAGGAAAAAAAGAAAAAGAAAAATGGTTCAAAAGTTCAAGAAGACCGGTGGAAAACTGAAACGTCGAAAAAAACCGTTTAAAAAGCCAAAAACACATGCGGAAAAATAAAAAAACAAAATTCGGAGAAAGCGTCCAGAGTGCGACACGTGGGAGGCGGCTAGGAGCGCGCCAAGTGGCGCTAATCATTGCAAGGCTCCCGAAGAAGCGCTCGTTAATTGGAACCGGCTCCTCTACCGTGCCGCTGGGCACGGCAGAGTGCCGTGCCTTCTTATACACCGCCAGCGTGCACATTGATATGGGCTAGAAAGGCTTACCTCCTGACCGAAAGTCTATCTTAACTAGTCCAGACGTTCAGCTGATGCAGCATGCTTTCCTCCAAGAAAAAACGGATGCATCACGCGGCTGGACAGGTAGAAAGAAAAATTAACTATTTTCCTACCTATTTCCCAACCCCTAAATAAACTATTGCCCCTATAAAATACTTGTTTATTATTATTGTCTCAAAAGACTAATTACCTATTTCCCAGCGTGACAGTCAGACACGAGCAACATTTAATTAACTTTTTGGGGTTTCTTATTTTATTTTATTTTTTATCAGTTTTATTGCTATATTTTTATTTTGGTGGATTCATTTTTCTCATGCTACTTGTGTAACTACATCATATCCACCGATCGCAGCAGTCAATAGTTCGTCGGTTGTGCACAATTATATGTTACCTATCTTTCATGGCTGCCAATAAGGGCAGTGGAATTATTTTACCCGTGGGGTTGAGTGCCGCTAAAACATGTTAGGAAGGGTCAGAAGATTATTTTAAAACATGTCCGACAAACGTGATTGCCGCCTAGGTCTCTCCTTGCTCCTCCCTCACCGTCGCCGGGGGGTGCGGCCAGGCGAAGCCTGGTCGTCGCCTACTGTTGTGGGGCCTCTCTTGCTTCCTCGCGTGGGCGCTGTGGCGCGGGACTGGGCGCCCTTGCCGAGATGCGGCGCGGACGGCGGGTGCCGCAGCGCGGCGGCGCGCCGGTGCTAGCTCCTCTACATCCCCAGGCTCCATGATGGTGGTAGTGGTTGGTACCCTCTCGGTCGTGTGGGTGGCGAGAGGTGTATCGGCGGGTGGCTTGGGCGTTTGCTCTTCTCATCGGTATTGGTGACGCCCCGATCCCGACCTGGGGTGTTGGGCTCGTCACACTTGTCCTAGAGACCTCATGGTGGCGCGGGCTCGGCATTGTATGGGAGCTGCACCTCCATTTTGTATCATTTGGCCATGTACTTTATTCGGGTGTTGCTTTATATATAAAATAGGACGAAAGCCTATTTCGAGACAAACATATTGTCTAAAAGAATTTTTTAAATAAATCCTTAAGACAAAACAATACAAATAAAACCATTCTTACAATATGAGTTCATTTTCATTTTGCGCATGTTGCTCATGTATATTAACTAATAGGTAATTAGTCTTTTGAGACAATAATAGTAAATTAGTATTTTGTAGAGGAAATAGTATTTTCTAGGGGTTGAAAATAGTTAATTAGTTTTTTAGCAATAGAAATCATCATTAATTAGTTAATTAGTTTTTTAGCAATAGAAATCATCAATTGGGAGGACCCATACCAATGGGCACACTGGTGTGTAAGAAGGCACGCCGTGCCCAGCGGCACGGTAGAGGAGCCGGTTCCTCGTTAATTTGTTTCTCTCGTAAAGAAGACTTTAACTCATCAGTTCTTATCCGTCCTTGCCATCTTTCTTTTCCGGGGTTTTTCTTCTAACATTATTTTGTATTAGCGAATCTTTTTAACACAGTATAATCGAAGTCGCTCACATATATGAGCATACACAGGCTGAGCCGATAAATCATCTTGAGATTAACAAAGTCGTCGTCACAGACGTCTTCGTAGTCGACGGGAACGTCTCCTCCCACTGAACACACATCGCCGGAAGGCCTGAAATAAATTTAGAAAAAGTACAAGCATTAATGTCAAGTCTGGGACTTGAACTCTGATGGACAGGAATACTGTCCTCCTAATCATCTAATCATAGGTTTACTTCTTTTTTGCGGAAAAACTTCCAATCTATTCATTTCAATCATGGCAGTACAACGAATACCAGAAATAAAAATTACATCCAGATTTGTAGACAACCTAGCGACGAATACAAGCACCGAAGCGAGCCGAAGGCGTGCCGCCGTCATCGCCCCTCCGTCGCCTTCACTTAGTTGACATGCATGTCCATCTTTAAGACATAATTTGTCTCGTCTTCACTTAGTTGCATGTCAATCTTAGATGCGCAACTTGTTCAATCGTGGTCTAGTTGCATATTCATCATCCTTGACATACAACTCACCTAATCAAGTTACATGTCCATGTTCAACAACCAACTTGTCCTGGCATCTACCCAGTTGCATATCCACCTCAACACACATCTTGGCCTAACTGATAGTTGCATGTTCATCTTTAACATAATAGTATGACCCAGTTGCATGTCCATCCTCAACATGCAACTTGATCCTAAATTACCTAGTTGCATGTCAACCTTTGACATGAAACTCATCCAACCAGACCACACTCGACGTGCAACTTGCCCGACTTCGAACTAATTGCATGTTCACCCTCGATACACAACTTGCCTGACTTTGATCTGAGTGAATATCCACTCTCAACACGCAACTATCTCAACTCCAGCCCAGTTGCATGTTCACACTCAATAGGCAACTTGCCCCAACACCTACCTAGTTGCATATCTACCCTTGACACACAACTTTTCCGACTTCGATCGACTTGCTTGTCTACCATCAACACACAACTTTCCCGATTCCAACCCAGTTGCATGTCCACACTTGACGCACAATTTTCCCGACTCCGACCCAGTTGCATGTCCACACACTTGATTCACAACTTGCTCGACTCCGACCAAGTTGCATATCTAACCCTCGACATGCAACTTGTCTGACTTTGACCCAGTTGTATGTCCATCCTCGATACAAAACTCGCCCGGTCCAATTGCATGTCCACTCTCGACACATAATTTGCTTCTGACACCTACCAGTTGCATGTTCATCCTTGACATGCAACTTGGCCCTAATTGACCCAGTTGCATGTCCACCTCTGACACGTAAATCACCCAACACAGTTGCATACCCACCCTTGACACACAACTTGGCCAAATCCAACCCAGTTGCATATCCACTGTTGGCAACTCGCATGACCTAGCTGCATGTTTGCCTCGACAAGCAACTTGCCTGGTCTCATGTCTCACAAGTCAGTTGCATGTCCACTTTTGACACTCAGCTAATCCAACCTGGTTGCACGTCTACTCATGACACGCAACTGGCCCTACTTCGATCTAGTTGCATGTTCACCCCAACACGCAACTTTCTCGGCTCGGACCGAATTACATTTCCACCCTCGACACGCAAATCGCCCGACTCCAACCTAGTTGCATGTCCACCCTCGACACGCAACTTTCCCCCGACAACTACTCAGTTGCATATACAACCTCGACATGCAACTTGCCTAACTCCGATAAGTTGCATGTCCACCCTCGAGATGCAACTCGCCCGACCCAGTTGCATGTCCACTCTCGATAAGCAACTTACTCCTAACACCTACTACTTGCTTGTCCACCTTTAACACACAACTTGCTTGACTCGGTTGCATGTCCACCCTTGACACACAACTTTTCCGACTCTAACCCAGTTGCATGTCAACCCTTAACACGTAGCTTGCACAACCCAGTTGCATGTCCACCTCGACATGCAACTAGCCCCCCAATACCTACACAGTTACGTGTCCACTCTCGACATGCAACTTGGTCATAATTAACAGAGTTGTATTTCCACCTTAGACATGCAACTCGGCCCATCTAGTTGTATGTCGACCCTAAACACACAGTTTGCCCGAGTCCGAACTAGTTGCATGTCCACCCATGACACGCAACTCACCTGACCTAGTTGCATATTGTCACGCCCAAGATGCGACCCTATCCTAAAGGAACTCGAAGGTCCCACCAAGGATAGAAGCGCATCTTGAAGACGCTTTTGCAAGGTGGATATCATTACATCAAACCATTACATAATAGTTGGGGATACACACATAAGGCACAAACGCCCCAAGAATACATCAACATCATACAAGAGATCAACATCCGACTACGGATGGAACACAAACAGAAACTCAAACGACATCCACCCTGCTAGCCCAGGCTGCCGACCTGGAACCTATCCCCTGATCGAAGAAGAAGCAGAAGAAGAACTCCAAAACAAGCAAGCATCGCTCTCGCGTCATGATCATCGCATAACCTGCACCTGCAACTGTTGTTGTAGTAATCTGTGAGCCACGAGGACTCAGCAATCCCATAACCATGGGTATCAAGACTAGCAAAGCTTAAAGGGTATGGAAAGGATAAGTGGTGAGGTTGCAGCAGCGACTAAGCAAGATATGGTGGCTAACATACACAAATAAGAGCGAGAAGAGAAGCAACGGAACGGTCGAGAAGCTAGAAGTGATCAAGAAGTGATCCTGAAACTACTTACGTCAAACATAACCCAAAACCGTGTTCACTTCCCGGACTCCGCCGAAAAGAGACCATCACGGCTACACACACGGTTGATGCGTTTTAATTAAGTCAAGTGTCAAGTACTCTACAACCGGATATTAACAAATTCCTATCTGCCACATAACCGCGGGCACGGCTCTTGAAAGTTTATACCCTGCAGAGGTGTCCCAACTTAGCCCATCACAAGCTCTCACGGTCAACGAAGGATATTCCTTCTCCCGGGAAGACCCGATCAGTCTCGGAATCCCGGTTTACAAGACATTTCGACAATGGTAAAACAAGACCAGCAAAGCCGCCCGATGTGCCGACAAATCCCGATAGGAGCTGCACATATCTCGTTCTCAGGGCACACCGGATAGGTCAGCCTATGAGTAAAACCAGCCCTCGAGTTGCCCCGTGGTGGCCCCGCAGTCTGCCCGGTTCGGACCAACACTCGAAGGAGCACTGGCCCGGGGGGGTTAAATAAAGATGACCCTCGGGCTCCGGAAACCCAAGGGAAAAAGGCTTAGGTGAGGCAAATGGTAAAACCAAGGTTGGGCCTTGCTGGAGGAGTTTTATTCAAAGCAAACTGTCAAGGGGGTCCCATAAATCACCCAATCGCGTAAGTAACGCAAAATCAAGGAACATAACACCGGTATGACGGAAACTAGGGCGGAAAGAGTGGAACAAAACACCAGGCATAAGGCCGAGCCTTCCACCCTTTACCAAGTATATAGACGCATTAATTAAATAAGAGATATTGTGATATCCCAACATAATCTTGTCCATCATGGAGCAATCTTCAACTTCACCTACAACTAGCAATGCTATAAGAGGGGCTGAGCAAAGCGGTAACATAGCCAAGCAATGGTTTGCTAGGAAGGGTGAAAAAGGTTAGAGGCTGACATGGCAAAACTGAGAGGCTTGAAGAACAAGTGATAGGTAGCGCAGCATAGCGATAGAACGAAGCAACTAGCATAGCAATGATAGTAATGAGATCCAGGGTAACGGTCATCTTGCCTGAAATCCTGCTAGGAAGAAGAACGAGTCCATGAAGAAGACAAACGGGAGTAGTCGAACGAATCCTCACAATCGCAACATTACCGGAACTAAGAAGCAACACCGGAAAGAAACAAACAACATGGTAAATACACAAGCATAAACATGGCATGATGCACAAACAAGTATGATGCATGTCCGGTTTAACGAGGCATGGCATGGCAAAGTGCAACAAACAATACTACAAGTTAAGTGGAGCTCAATATGCAACGAGTTGCATATTGACAAAACACCACATTGACATATTTAGTTTAATCTCGTTTAAGCTACCAAATAATATTAAATGTTGTTAAACATGGCAAGAAGTGAAGCATAATTAAGCTACCTATCTAGGCAAGTTTAAATGAGGCCGGAACAACAAACAACAATTCCGGAAAATCCCCATATGCAAATTATGGATTTGGTACTGTTCTGCCCTAAACCATATTTTAGAGTTGTTAAACATGCAAGATGAGTGCACCATGTTAAACTAGGCATTTTTTCACCCCATTTACATATAAAGTTTATTAAATTTGGAGCTACGGTTATTTAGTTATGAAATAAATCATTTTAACATGGCATTTGAGCAAATTTAAACAAACAACATTTTAAACATTTTTAACATGGATGAAAGTTGCAGATTATGAAACTAGATGAAAAACTAAGCATTTTCATATAATACATGTTTTATTTGGATGTATGGTCAAAAAGTTATTAGCAGTTTAAAACAGGGGCATTTCAGCAATAAGCATGTCCAGGATTTAATGACAAATTCGCAGCACAGAAAAAAAACAAGTCACGGGCCGAATCTGGCTTGCCCGACAGGGTACAGAAGGGGGACTGGAGGGGGCTGCTCACCCATGGGCTTGGCCCGGTTCGGTGGAGGAGGCAGGCCGGCTGAGGAGCGTTGGGCCTTGGGCGGCTGCGGTCAACGGAAGCAGGGCAGCGGCTGAAGCAGTCGTCTCGTCTCTGCTCCAACGAAACAGAGGAGCGGCGCGGCGAGGGACTTGCAGCGGCGGGCGCGGCGGAGGAGGCCCGGACGGCGACAGCGGGCGGCGGACTTGACGTGCGGGTTCTGGATCCGGGCGCGAGCGAGGCGGTGGTGAACTGGAGCAGGTCAATGAGGCAGGGGACCGAGAGGGACTTGGCGGGGAGGGGGGGGGGTCTTGGGGCTCCGTCGAGCTGAGGAGGTCCAGCAAGGATGGGGATGGCCGGGACCCGACGGATCCGTGAAGATGCGGTGGTGGCTCTGTTGCGGTGACGGACGCGAGCTCGGGCTGCAGTCATCCATGGCGACGTCGTGGGGCTCCTGCTCGAACAGATAGACAGAGGGGGTCGGGTGAGAGAGATCGATAGGAAGGAGGCGACGCAGGAGAGGTGCGGCGACCTGCTAGTGGTGGGGAGCTCCAGCGACGAAACTACAGAAGACGGCCTTGGAGCGTTGGTGCTCGAGGCGAGGGGCATCTCCTCGAGTAGGAAGAAGAAGCAGGGCGCGGCGGTGGTCCTGGAGGTCGCCGTCGAGGCGGCTGGCCGCGCGAGAAGACGAGGCCGAGCGCTCCTGCTCGGGCCTTGGGAAGAGAGGGGGGTGGTGGCTGCTGTACGAAGGCTCGGCGAGGGGTGGATCGGGAAGGAGGCTGGTTGGGTGGATCGGGCAGGGGAGATCCCGAGGGGGATTTGGTGGAGTGGCGGCGGCGGCGATGGGTGGATGGGACAGGAGGCCTAAAATTTAGGGTCAGGGGGCTATTTATAGGAAGGGGTTAGGTTTAGGGGCTAATCGGACCCTTCGATCGAAATCAAACGGACGGAAAAATAGGCTAGGGAGAGTCCAACAAAGAACCGAAGATAATTTCGGGATGTTTGGGGATGATCCGGATCCAACGGCGACGACTGCTCGGGTCGGGTTCGGGAAAGGTTTCAGACGCGCACAAAGGGTCTGAGAGAGGTGTAGAGAGGGTCAAACGGTCAGACTAGAGGGAATCGAAAACCCGGTTGGTATCGGAACGGTCAACGAACGCAACGGAGAGAAGCGAGGAGCAGTAACTACGAGCGGATGCAAGTTTTATGAAAAACATGAGAATGCAATGCTCATGATGACATGATGAATGATGAAGTCATGTACCTGGGGTAGGGTCATAGACCTGCCCAAAGGTACCCTCCACAAGGACACTCGCAAGAGAAGCGGCCTTCCAGTCGACCTGGTAGGTTTCCACTCGACAGATTCAAAGAGACTCGACCATAAAGACCCACTCGACCGCCATGAGTCCAAGAGCCACTCGGTGCCCAAACGGTCTGTAGTTAAATAGTCTTTATGATCTTAATGACACTTTATGTAAGGCGTTACCAGTAACGCCTAGCCTTAACGCACCTTAAACCCTCTCACTTTCGTGGGCTGGCTGAGGTCCCGGCGCACTCTATATAAGCCACCCCTCCACAGGTAGAGGTTCGCACCTGTAACACATACGCATATAATCCAGTCGACCGCCTCCGGGCTCCGAGACGTAGGGCTATTACTTCCTCCGAGAAGGGCCTGAACTCGTAAATCCCTTGCATATACAACTACTCCATAGCTAGGAACTTGCCTCTCCATACCTACCCCCCATTCTACTGTCAGACTTAGAACCACGATAGTTAGCGCCCACCATGGGGCAGGTGTTCTAGTGATTTGTTGAAGAAGTTGGGATTCTTTCGATCTCCTACATCATGGTTTCAGGTGGAGTTCTGGTTGACGGCCACGAGATCCGTCTCGGTGCGCTCACGTTCGTCGCCGACGACTCCGGTTGGCTTCAGGAGGCTCCACTCGGACGTGGATCGCGCTCCCGTCCGCTGGGCGACGACTTTCACGCGTGTGTCCGCGGCGTCCTCCTCAAGGCAACCGTCGACCCAGATGGGTCGGCTCTCGTCACCGTCTTCGCTCCCAGCCTCCCACCGGCGCAAGCGTTCCAGTCGGTCGAGGCTTCAGTGGTGGGTGAGGCATGCGGTGGCCCGCCAGTCGGCCACCCCCAAGTCGCGGCGATCGAGCCCGACGAATCTCTCTACGGCCTGTTCGACTGGCTCCGCAGAGACTGCGTCTGAATGCGATAGCAGTGACCCGGCGGCAGAGGTTCTGATGGTCGATGGACCACGCAGTCCCCCCGGATTCACCCGCACCAACGGAGGTGACGGTGGAGGCGATCCGGAGCAAGCCCACGAAGATTACTTGCGCGAGCCCCTCACTTCGCTCCAGAGAAAGGAGCTTCGCCGTCGGAACATGGATGCACTTCACACTCCTATCGTTGGAGAAACCCCCAAGGCTCGTGACTTGGAGGATGCGCGCCATTAACTGGCTGGCGCACTCGACCGAGAACCTTCAGCGAGTACTCACGACGCTGCCGACCAAGGGTTCCAGAATCCAATCGACGTCAGCTCTTTCAACCGCCAACTCAGGTATATCAAACTCCGATTCAGAATTTAGCAGCTGCCGCCCGTATAGAAGAGTCAATTCACCTTCCCAGTCGGAGGCGGGTAGAGGTTTGCTGCAAATCAGAGATCTGCTCCGGGCGGCAGGAGATCAAAACTCAGTTGTATCACAGTCGCGGAACAGGATTCACAGCCGATCCGTCGCTGCGAATTCAGTCCAGTCGGCCCATAGTCCGAGATCGCCCCCTAGGCGTGAGGAACGTGGAGGCCGGCGTGATGATCAGTACAAGGGCCGCGAGCAGTATGAGCACCGATTCGATCGCAACAATCGACGTCGAGTGCCCACTCCTCCCCCAAGGGGTGGATCATACGCTCCTCGGCAGCAGGACGACGACGCCTTGACAAAGGTGTTGGGCGAAGAGTTTCATCGACCCCTGTGGAACCGGGCTTTGATGCGAGATCTATTATCGTTCAAGGTTTGGTCGACAGAATGAGCTCACCGAGACGGGCCATGATAGAGATGTTCCCCTAGCAGCAGAGTTCATGTCTCGGGACCAGAGTGTTTCAGCAGAGCCATCGAGCCGCGGTGATTCCTCCCAACTTCAGGTTGGCGATCGAGTCGATAAGTTCCTTTGGTGAATCCAAGCGACACTTGGCTTGAAGATTACCGAGTGGCTGTTCAGATCGGCGGTGGCAACGATGAGGTAGCCATGAAACATTTGCCTCTTATGTTGGAGGGTTCAGCCAGGGCGTGGTTGAATTAGTTAGCACCCAGCAGTATTTACACTTGGGAAGATCTTGCCCGAGTGTTTGTCAGGACATTTGAAGGAACTTGCAAACGACCAGCAGGATTGACGGAGTTGCAGTCGTGTGTGCAAAAGTCGAGTGAAACTTTGAGAGATTATATCCAGAGGTGGATCGCTTTGCACCACACGATCGAGAATGTATCGATCACCGAGCGATCTGTGCCTTCAAAGAAGGTCTCAAGAACAGAGAGTTGAGTTTGAAATTTGGTCGAACCGGAGATATGACCCAGAGTCGGATGATGGAGATTGCCACCAAGTATGCAAATGGTGAAGAAGAGGATCGGCTCCGGAGTGGTAAATATAAATCGGCCGCCAATGAGGCCGGCGGAGGAAATTCCAGTCGGAAGCAGAAGCGCAAAGCCGAGCCAGCCGCTCCCGGAGAGGCCTTGGCTGTGACCCCAGGAAAGTTCAAGGGGAAACCCCAAGAAGGTGAAAGACTAGGATGGAAACGACGTGTTGGATTTGCCATGTCATATTCATACAAAGAAAGATGAAGAGGGTAAACTCATTTACCCGAAACATACCACTCGACAGTGTCAGATCTTGATTCAGCAGTTCCAAGGAAACAACTCAAGGATAAGGATAAGGAAACAGACAAAGTTGAGGACAAAGATGACAGTGATGATGGATATCCCCAGGTCAATTCCACCCTGATGATTTTTGCTGACGTCGAAAGCAAAAGTCGATTGAAGGTTATCAATCGGGAAGTGAACTTGGTTGCTCCGGCGACTCCCAATTATCCGAAATGGTCCCGGACCGCCATCACATTCGACCAGTCTGATCACCCGACGCACATTGCCATACCTGGGAGGCAAGCATTGGTGGTCGACCCAGTTGTTGAGGGCACTCGACTGACCAAAGTCCTGATGGATGGTGGTAGTGGCCTGAACATATTGTACGCGGAGACGTTGAAAGGAATGGGCATTCCGATGTCCAGACTCAGTACCAGTAACATGAGCTTCCACGGAGTCATTCCTGGAAAGAAGGCTGAGTCACTCGGCCAAATTGCCCTTGATGTAGTTTTTGGTGATTCGAAGCATTTCTGAAAGAAAAGTTGACCTTTGAGGTCGTGGATTTCGAGCGCTTATCACGCTTATTCGGGAAGGCCAGCTTATGCACGTTTCATGGCCCGACCATGTTACGTGTATCTTAAACTGAAGATGCCTGGTCCCAAGGGCGTGATTACTGTTACGGGAAATCGGAAGAAGGCGGAAGAGTGCTTCCAGAAAGGCTCTAAGATCGCCGATGCTCAGTTGGCAGTGGTAGAGCTACAAGAGTATCAGAAAACTGCAGATCCGAGTGATTTGTTGCGAGCTAAGAAGCCTGCTACGGAGTCAGCATTTCAGTCGACTGGTAAGACGAAACAGGTTCACATTCACCTGACTGATCCCAATGCTGCTCCGACCAACATCTCCACAACACTCGACTCAAAATAGGAAGAAGCGCTCATCCAGTTCCTCCGTGAGAACTGGGACATCTTTGCATGGAAGCCTGCTGACATGCTGGGTTTTCCCAGGGAGCTGGCTGAGCATCGCCTACGAGTCGACCCAAAATTCAAACCGGTTAAAGAATATCTTCGGCGGTCCGCCCGTCGAAGAGAAAGGCCATTGGCGAGGAGGTGGCTCGGCTCTTAGCGGCAAAGTTCATCCGAGAGATCTACCACTCCGAGTGGCTCGCCAATGTCGTCATGGTCCCCAAGAAGGACAAGTCGTTGCACATGTGCATCGATTTCAAGCATATCAATCGGGCCTCCCCGAAAGATCATTTCCCTCTTCCTTGCATTGACCAAATAGTCGACTCAACTGCGGGATGTGAGAGGTTGTCTTTTTTAGACGCCTATTCCGGGTACCATCAGATCCGTCTGTATGGACCCAATGAGATTAAAACAGCGTTCATCACTCCATTCGGGTGCTTCTGTTATGTCACCATGCCATTCGGTCTCAAGAATGCCGGAGCCACATTCATGAGGATGATTCAGAAGTGTTTGCTCACTCAAGTCAGTCGGAATGTGGAAGCGTACATGGATGATATAGTGGTCAAGTCACGAAAGGGTTCCGACCTGTTGACTAACCTTGCTGAAACATTTGCCAATCTCAGGAGGTATGATATCAAGCTTAACCCATCAAAGTGTACATTTGGAGTTCCTGGTGGAAAGTTACTCGGTTTTCTCGTTTACGGCGAGGAATCGATGCTAACCCGAAAAGGTTGGCACCATACTCGAATGAAGCGCCACTGCATGTGCACGATGTCCGAAACTTCTTGGATGCTTGGCCGCTTTAAGACGATTCATCTCTCGCCTCGGTGAAAAGGCATTGCCTCTTTACCGATCGATGAAGAAGTCGAGACAAGTTCGAGTGGACTCTAGAAGCTGATGCAGCGTTTGCGAGCTCAAAGCTCTGCTCTCCACCCAGCCGGTGCTTGCTGCCCCAATCAGCAAAGAGCCTTTGCTGCTTTACATTGCAGCCCTTTGGACAAGTCGTCGATGGTGCATTTACGGTCGGCGGGAAGAAGAAGGAAAAGCCTTCAAAGTTCAACGCCCAGTTTATTATCTTTAAAAGTGCTGACCCCATCAAAGCAAAGATACCCTCACTATCGTAAGCTTGTTTATGGGATCTATATGACCACAAAGAAGGTTGCTCATTATTTCTCCGATCATTCCATTACGATTAAATCGTGACGCCCATTGTCGGAAATTCTTCATAACAGAGATGCAACTGGTCGAGTGGCAAAACGGGCGATTGAACTCCTTCCCCTTGATATCAAATTCGAGGCAAAGAAAGCCATCAAGTCCCAAGCAATAGCAGACTTCCTCGCCGAGTGGATTGAACAGCAGCTTCCGACTCAAGTTCACTCGGAGCACTGGACTATGTTTTTCGACGGTTCCAAGATGCCGAACGGTTACGTGCAGGGTTGTATTGGTTTACCCCCTAGGAGATAGGCTCAAATATTTTATCCAGATTCTCTTTGATTCTTCAAACAATGTAGCAGAATATGTAGCACTCCTGTATGGGTTTCGCATGGCCATTTCACTTTCGGCGTCCGTCGCCTTATGGTCTACTGGCGACTCGGATCTGGTTGTTAATCAAGTGATGAAGGAGTGGGATGTCGAAGCCCAGCTATGACAGGTTATTGTAATGCAAAGTGAGAAAGCTGGAGAAGAAATTCGAGGGGTTAGAGCTTCATCATATACCCGGCCCGAAAAATCAAGTCAGAGATGATTTGGCGAAGGTAGGATCCAAGAGGGAAGCCATTCCTAGTAATGTATTTTTGGAGCACATTCATGCACCATCAGTGCAGGAGGATCCTTTCACAGAAGAAGCCCCGCAACAAAAGAGTGCCGATGATCTGGCTGAAGTTGAGGTCCCAGCCGTGGTCGACCTAATTATGGAAGTTGTGGTCATCACTCCCGATTGGACGGTGCCGTACATCGCATATATCCTAAGGAAAGAGCTCCCAGAGAATGAAGAAGAGGCTCGACAGATCGTCCGACGATCCAAGGCCTTTACAGTGATCAAGGGACAGTTGTTCAAAGAAAGCATGACTGGAGTCGGCCAGAAGTGTATCATGCCAGAAGAAGGTCAGATAATTCTTGAGGATATCCACTCGAGGACCTGTGGCCATCATGCATCCTCTCGGACCATTGTGGCTAAAGCATACCGAGCGGGATTTTACTGGCCGAAAGCAAATGAAATGACAAAAGAAATAGTTGACAAGTGCGAAGGATGTCAGTTCTATTCCAACATGTCGCACAAGCCCGCCTCAGCCTTGAAGACCATTCCACTCGTCTGGCCCTTCGCTGTTTGGGGATTGGACATGATAGGACCGTTGAGAATGGCGAAGTGGCTTCACTCATTTACTAGTAGCGGTCGACAGGTTCACCAAGTGGATCGAAGCCAAGCCCATCAAGAACCTCGATGCATGCAATCGCTATCGGTTTCATCGAGAGTTGATATTCAGATATGGAGTTCCGCATAGCATCATCACCGACAATGGGTCAAACTTCGATAATGACAAGTTCAAAGCCTTCTGCGCCTCTCAAGGCACGCTGGTCGACTATGCTTGATGGCTCATCCTCGGTCGAATGGACAAGCGAACGTGCAAACGGCCTCATTCTCAAAGGGCTGAAACCACGGCTGATGCGTGATCGCAAACACGCAGCAGAGCTTGGGTCGATGAACTTCCATCGCCTTCTCTGGGGATTGAGGACCACTCCTAATCGGTCGATCGGGAGAACTCCATTCTTCCTGGTCTATGGAGCTGAAGCAGTTCTGCCGAGTGACACCTTCACAATGCGCCTCGAGTCGAACTATACTCGAAGAAGAAGCGGAACAAGCCCGGCAAGATGCGATCGACCTCTTGGAAGAGGAGAGAGAAATGGCCCTGATCCGCTCGACTATCTATCGCCAAGACTTGCGTCGACTCCATGCCGTAAGTGTGAAGAATCGAGCCTTCCAAGAGGGAGATTTGGTCCTCCGAGTGGATCAACAGAAACCACACAAGCTCGCTCCCACTTGGGAAGGTCCCTTCATCGTCACAAGAGTTCTCCACAACGGAGCGTATCATCTCTACAACGTTGATCACCAGATCGACGAGCCTCGAGCTTGGAACGCGGAGCTGCCCGCCCCTTTTACACTTAATACTCACTCGGTTGAGATGTAATAAAAGTACTTTTATAGTTTATTTATCTAAGACAAGAATGTTATAATTTTCCCAGTGATTGTTATTACTTTTTGTTGAAATTTCCCCCAGTGGGTGGCTTAGTTGCGAATCCGGTTCGCCTAAGTTTGTAAAAAAAAATCCTTTTCGAGTGGCGATCCAGTCTCCCACTCGGGGGCTTACTGCGAATCCGCTTCGCCTAAGTATTCAAAATCCTTTCCGAGTGGCGAGCCAGTCTCCCACTCGGGGGCTTAGCTGCGAATCCGCTTCGCCTAAGTATTCAAAATCCTACCGAGTGGCGAGCCAGTCTCTCACACCGGGGCTTAGCTGCGAATCCGCTTCGCCTAAGTATTCAAAATCCTACCGAGTGGCGAGCCAGTCTCCCACTCGGGGGCTTAGCTGCAGTCCAAGTACTCGCCTAAGTATCCAAAATCCTACCGAGTGGCGAGCCAGTCTCCCACTCGGGGGCTTAGCTGCAGTCAAAGTACTCGCCTAAGTATTCGAAATCCTACCGAGTGGCGAGCCAGCCTCCCACTCGGAGGCTTAGCTGCAGTCCACATACTCGCCTAAGTATTCAAATTCCTACCGAGTGGCGAGCCAGCCTCCCACTCGGAGGCTTAGCTGCAGTCCAAGTACTCGCCTAAGTATTCAAAATCCTACCGAGTGGCGAGCCAGCCTCCCACTCGGAGGCTTAGCTGCAGTCAAAGTAATCGCCTAAGAATTCAAATCCTACCGAGTGGTGAGACAGCCTCCCACTCGGGGGCTTGCAACAGCCCAAGGATTCATTTAACATCCAAAATAATGAAAATCGCAAGGACTGACGAGGTGCAGGTCGACTGTTCCCTCCTCCTTCAAAGCTACGCCATAAAAATCCTACCAGTGGAGAGCAAACCTCCCACTCGGGGCTTAGCTGCAGCCAGTGCTCGCCTAAGTAATAGAAATCCTACCGAGTGGTGAGCAAACCTCCCACTCGGGGGCTTAGCTGCAGCCCAGCGCTCGCCTAAGTAATAGAAATCCTACCGAGTGGAGAGCAAACCTCCCACTCGGAGGCTTAGCTGCAGCCCAGTGCTCGCCTAAGTAATAGAAATCCTACCGAGTGGAGAGCAAACCTCCCACTCGAGGCTTAGCTGCAGCACAGTGCTCGCCTAAGTAATAGAAATCCTACCGAGTGGAGAGCAAACCTCCCACTCGGAGGCTTAGCTGCAGCCTAGTGCTCGCCTAAGTAATAAAAATCCTACCGAGTGGAGAGCAAACCTCCCACTCGGAGGCTTAGCTGCAGCCCACTGCTCGCCTAAGTAATAAAAACCCTACCGAGTGGGGAGCAAACCTCCCACTCGGGAGATTAGCTGCGGTCCAGTGCTCGTCTAAGTAAGGAATTCATCCCAATCCGCAAGGACGACGAGGTGCAGGTCGACTGTTACCTTCTCCTTCGGAGCTTCGCCACAAGTACAACATGCGGTCCATCCCAATCCGCAAGGACGACGAGGTGCAGGTCGACTGCTACCTCCTCCTTCGGAGCTTCGCCATAAGTACAACATGCTGTTCATCCCAATCCGCAAGGACGACGAGGTCGATCCACGGTCATGTTCCATCTCTACCTGCAGGATAGATGAAGCACAAGTCGACTGGAGTTTCAACGGAATATCTTCCGAATGAGGAATAAAGTTCTCTCGAAGGCAAACAAAGCATGTTAAAGGATAAATCAAGTTCGGATAAACGTCCTACGGATCCAAAGGTGCTCAGGCGTTAAGCCTGTTAAAGTTTATCGATTACATAAAACCACTCGGCATTCCGAGGCAAATTTAAGGTGGGACTTAGAAGTTTTTACTCCTCCGGTGGAGGACCTGGAAGGTGCAACAAACTAGTCGAGGTCGATTCCGTCGGCAATACGGGTAGCAGCAGCGATGAAAGTCTCCATGAAAGATCTGAAGTCGTGCTTCCTGGTGTTGGCAACCTTGAGAGACACCAGCTTGTCCTCTTGTGCTTCTTTGCAGTGGACATGAACCAGAGATAGAGCAACATCAGCACCACACCGGCGTAAGACTTTTCCATTCTTGCACTCGACTTGGAATCTCATTCAGTCGAGTCATCAGGGATTCAAGGTCATTCTGAAGCGTCTGATCTGGCCAGAGAGTCGAGTCGATCCGCAACACTGCAACTTTCAGTCGAGCAAGATAATCCACCACGCTAGCAACGCGAGACTCCAGTCGGAGCACATTCATAGCAGCTTCATCCTTCACAGGAGAGTTGATGGGGTCCAAACTGGTTTCCACTCGACTGGTTTCTTCTTCGAAGTTTCGACAGAATTCTGAAAACACAGCTCATATTCAAAATAACGATCATGTGATGAGCCGGTGACAGCAAGACAGTCGGGTAAAAGAGATTACCTTCAAGCATGAGAAACAGCTTCTTGGCGAGCCCTCCAAGATAAATCTCCAGGTCATTTCGCTTCCCCGCCAGTTGGCCAGCCTTGTCAGACAGAGCAATCTTGTCGTTCTTCAGTCGACTAACTTCCTTGTTAGCCGCGTCAAGAGCGGCTTTCAGCTTGGCATTTTCATCTTCAAGTTTGTCGACTAAGGCAAGGTTCTCTTCAGCGAGCTTTGTTTTCTCCAAAGCCGCCTTCTGTGCCTCTGCAAGGTCAAGGTCCTTCTTCTTCTTCAGAGTCTCCTCCAGTTTATCTGCAAAGCAACAATGAGAACAGAGTTGAGAATGAACAGAAAAACAAAGGCAGTCGTCAAGTTCTCACCAGCCATACCTTTTGCTTCATCCTTCGCCTTCTGCAAATTCTCCTGAGCAAGCTTCAAATCGAGGTTGAGCTGGATCTGTTTGTTCTCTAACTTCAAGATAGCGAGCCACAAGCTCGCAAGATTTCTACAAAGAGTCAACCAACGAAGACATCAAAGACAGATCACTTCCGAGTGATTAAGGAAAAATAGTAGCATTTCTAAGACTACGATCGAATAAAATCATTCGACAAAGTAGTCTCGGGACTACACCCAGTAGTGCACTCAGCGTGTTCCCCACTGGTTTTACCAATTTGGTTCGACCAATGACCAAAAGAGGCAAAAAGGTTATGTGTCGCCGGGTCAGCCGCGATAATAACAACAACCCACAGTTCTTTAGACTATAGTCGACTACACGCAGTCGACCATAGTCTCGGGGACTACACCCAGTGGGTGCACTTAGCGTGCCCCCACCAGTTTTACGGTTCCATTCGACTTGGTCCGTCCAGGTCGAGTGAAGAAGTTCACAACATAAAGACTATAGCCGACTGCACGCAGTCGACCATAGTCTCGGGGACTACACCGGTGGGTGCACTCAGCGTGCCCCCATAAAAATTCAATCGACACACCCACCCGGTGGGTGTACAGATATGGAAATCTCCGTAAGGAAGCGATTTGGTAGCATATCCTAACAAAGCAAGCAACGATCGACTTACTTGGACATTGCTCTGGAGAGCTGAACTAGCATCATAGGCCGCCTGGCTAGCCTCTCGGACCGCTTTCACTTGCTCCATCATGATCCCTGCCTAGCGTATGGCCTCCTTAGCAGCACTCACTTGGTCTTCCGGGACGTGGTGTATAGCAAAGAGAGATGGTGGATCAGCAGTCGACGAAGTGGGTCGGGCACTTGTCAGCGGTACAACGAAAGACACAGAAGCCCGAGTGGGGTTGCCTCCCTCGAAAACCAGCATCTCAGGAATCGCCGCGACTGGAGCAGCCTTGCCAACAGACGCTCTCTTGTTCTTCCTCTTCCTCAATGGCGCTTCCTCGTCATCATCGGGGAGATCAATGACGTGAGGCGGAACTACAAGAAAGATTCAAAAGTAAACATGGAAGTCCAATCGACTAAAAGCGAAACCTCAGAGATCATACCAAGGTTGGAGGTGGCAGCATCCTCCATTTCCTGATCTTCGTGCTTGGCTGAAGTCTCGGAGGTAGCGGCACTGTAGATTTCAAGAATCGGCTGATCAGTCATCGAGTCGACCAAAAGTTCACTCATGTGGAATAAGGAAATACAAGGTTCTGTTGGTTACCCGGAGATGGTGGGGATGACCATCCGCATCTTGGGCAGAGCCTTCGCCGGCTTTGACGATGTTGCTCGAAGTTGCTTCGGCGGTTTCTCGATCGGTAGCGAGGAAGTTGTCCTAGGTCGCTTAAACCGTCGCCGATGGGCACAATAGCTTTACCGCGCCTGGCCGCTGGGTCATGCGTCAACTTGGACCTTCCCTCCGAGCGAGGAGGATCAACGTCTTCCTCCTCTTCCTCCTCCTCCTCCTCTTCATCAGAGTTGTCATCCCCCTCATCCTCCTCGCCGTTGGACTCCCATTCCTCCTGACTTTCACCTCCACTTCCTTCTTCTTCTTCGACTGTTTCCTGCGCCCCGTTGGGCATCGAGTACATCTCACTGGTGACCTAGAAGACAACAAAACAAGGCGAAAGTCAGTCGACGAATTGGCATCTAAACAGAATGAATGCAGCCGAATCATAGTCGAAGATAAGTGGTTGTACCTTGTCTACTTTGTAAGTCTGGTCGAGTGGTGGAATCCTCCTAGCTCCGCGAGGGTTATCTTTGTTTCCTGTGATGGCAGTCATCCACTTCTCCAGCGTGGCGTCATCGACCTCCTCTGGATGGACCTGAGTGGTATCATCCGTACCAGAGTACATCCACATCGGATGACCTCGGTATTGGAGTTGGTGAATACGCCGTCGAAGGAAAACCTCCAGGAGATCCATGCCGGTCACCCCGTCGCGAATGAGATGGACTACGCGCTCCATCAGCAATTTTACTTGGGCCTTCTCCTCTGGTAACACCTTCAGGGAAGACGGCTTGTTCACTCGACTCATGGAGAAAGGAGGGAGCCCGGTCGACTGCCCCGGCGTCGGCTGGTCTTGGCAGTAGAACCAGGTCGACTGCCACCCTCTAACCGAGTCAGGGAGAGTCATAGCCGGAAAGGCGCTCTTCCCCCTCATCTGGACCCCGAGTCCCCCGCACATCTGGATTACTTGGGTTCTCTCGTCATTCGGGTTCGCTTTCTTCACCGTCTGAGAGCGGACAGTGAATATGTGCTTGAAGAGACCCGGTCAAGGTCGACAACCCAAGAAGTTCTCGCATAACGAAATGAAAGCAGCAAGATAGACAATGGAGTTGGGAGTGAAATGATGGAGTTGCGCTCCAAAAAAGTTCAGAAACCCCCGGAAAAAAGGATTCGGTGGCAGAGAAAATCCCCGATCTACGTGGGTGGCCAGGAGAACGCACTCACCCTCTTCAGGCTACGGTTGCCACTCCGTTCCCAGAAGCCTCGCCGACCCATGGGGGATCAGTCTTCATTGGCCAGATCGGTGAGGTCCTTCTCGGTGATGGTTGAGCGGATCCAATCTCCTTGGACCCAGCCTTGAGGCAGTTTGGACCGCGAAGAGGATCCGCCCGATCAGGCGCTCTCCCTTAGCCTTCGCCGCGCCTTCTTCACCCGTTCGGGGCTGCGGTCTTCTCCTTCACCATGGTCGCCGGGCTAAGCAATCGAGCTCTTGGCGCTGGACAGGCTAAGAGCGCAGCGAGAAGGTTTGGAGGCGGAGGGAGGAGAAGATTGGGGTCGCACTGTTCAAAATACCCTGTCCGACGCTTTATATGGGGCCGCTTCCGAGTGGCTGACCGGTAGGCCCAGGCAATCCCGTCAAATCCCGCAACAGGCGCGCACGCGATACGTGGCGAAAAAGGCGGCACGAAAATCGAGGCGTCATCGTCTTATCCCATCCGAGTGCCGCAGTTTTCTCCGCTTCGCGCGCTTCCCAAAATTCAGATCCCGCGAAATCCGCTAACTGCGGAGCAACCTGTCAGACAGCAGATTTCCTCCGATCCGTCGCTCGGAAATCCTCAAGTTCACAAAGTTCACTCGACAAATGTGAAGAATGGATCAAGGCGATCGAAAGAGAAGTTGATGCCATCAATAAAAGTTCGTTGATCCGCAGTAAGACACACTGCAACCACGAAGAACAGGTCGGAAAGATTATCAACTCCTTCCTCACTCAAACCTTGATCCATTCGGGGGCTAATGATGAAGTCATGTACCTGGGGTAGGGTCATAGACATGCCCAAAGGTACCCTCCACAAGGACACTCGCAAGAGAAGCGGCCTTCCAGTCGACCTGGTAGGTTTCCACTCGACAGATTCAAAGACACTCGACCACCAGTCGACCACCAGGAGTCCAAGAGCCACTCAGTGCCCAAACGGTCTGTAGTTAAATAGTCTTTATGATCTTACTGACATTTTATGTAAGGCGTTACCAGTAACGCCTAGCCTTAACGCACCTTAAACCCTCTGCTACATGGGCTGGCTGAGGTCCTGGCGCCCTCTACATAAGCCACCCCCCTCCACAGGTAGAGGGGTTCGCACCCCTGTAACACATACGCATATAATCCAGTCGACCGCCTCCGGGCTCCGAGACGTAGGGCTATTACTTCCTCCGAGAAGGGCCTGAACTCGTAAATCCCTTGCGTATACAACTACTCCATAGCTAGGAACTTGCCTCTCCATACCTACCCCCATTCTACTGTCAGACATAGAACCACGACAATGAATGCAACAAGCAAAAAAAAGCACGGCAACAACGAAAAACATGGAAGATGTATGGAGCGTCGGTCTCGGGGCGTTACAACACTCCACCACTACAAGAGGATCTCGTCCCGAGATCTAGGATGGCACCGGAGAGAAGCGGAAGAGATAGAGGTAAGACAGTTGCTTCTTTGACAAACGAGTGAAACCAATGAACCCCGAGAGGTTGAAAACTTGAAAGAATAACACAATAGAGTTGAACGAATTTGAGAGCATTCCAGTAGAAAACAGAAACAAGGAACACCATGTGAACCTTGGAGGATGCAAGGCTATGAATGACGAGTACAATGGACAAGAAGAAATTGGAACAACTCTGGTTGAAACGAGATAAACAAGGAACAAGGAAGAACAAATTCGGACAGCACTCCGGTTGAAAAGAGATGCAAGACTTGATAAGATGAAAAGAACTTGAAGAGATGACACAACACTTTGGTTAAATGGATAAGCACGAAAAGAACACGATCCTCACAATTCGAGATGACGAGTGAAAAGAGCAACATCACAATGCCTCCGTAAGAAAGAATAGAAGTAGAACATTGGAATAACAGAATGGAGTAGAAAATGCCAACTTCTGCCACAAATGAGCTTGGAAAGCACCCTTCCAAGAAGGTTATAATGGAGTTGTTGGAAAACCAACAACGAAAAGAATAAGCTTGTAGTGGGCTTATGGAAACATCTCAACACTTATGGTGAAATTCTGCCACTAACGAAAAACAATTGTTTGTTTGAGATCAAAGAAGAGATGAAAACGTCTTCCAACAAGATGATAGAGAGATAACTTGGATCATTAAGCACCACAAATAGCAACATTCCTTAGGGAAGGCTTTAGGTGAAATCTATACCAAGATAACTCCAAAGAAGAGATTGATGGATTTAAAATACCTCATTCTTGACAACATGTGAATTATGTAAACCTGAATGGAAATTGCCAAGAATGATATAACACCACCTCAAAAGCTAAGGTAGAAAGAATTGCACTTCGAAATGCAAGAAGAAGAATACTTGAACGCCTCAAAACAAAACATGTGTTGAGCACCGTGTTTAATTTAGAGTATAGCTTGGCGGATATGACTCCGAGAGAAAAACTTGAAGAACAATTGAAGAATGAAGAGAATCCTTGATGAACCACCATGTAGAGCCTCAATGAAGAACTCCGGTAATAAAAGGATGATAAAAAGAAGGAGAAGTTGAAAACACAAGGTGAAGCCTTACAATGATTTAGATGAAGCTTCGCGACGATAATGCGGAAAACTTGGAACTCCGGAAAAGAAAAGATGAAGCATCTCGAACCGAGAAATGTGACATGATGAATAACTCTGGTAAGAAGAAACTAGATCACTTGGATGAAACAATAATAAGAATTACGTTATGCGTATCCTTCACCAATTTAAATTGATGACAAGCAACGGATTTGGCATACTACTTACTCTTCTTGAGGGATTACGGATAGAGATAGCGCAAACTTGAGAAGGTATTGATGGAACCACCGGTGGGATTTGGAAACAACGAATGAATTGATATGATAACAAAGGAAGTGAAATCTTGAACGAACCACCGTAAAAATTGGAGAAGAGAGTAGCAAGGGAACAATTCACCGGAAAGAATTGGAAAACGAATGAAGATACTTGAGGGGATTTAGATACATGAGAACGAAGAGGCCATGAACTGATTAGAGGTTATTTGAATGATGCACCGGTAAGATTTGGAGAACGATAGCTACGCGCTGAGAATGAAGAATTATGACATGATGGCCTTCGGAGGAAAGAAATGGAAACAACTCATGAAATGCTCCGGATGGTAAGAAAAGAATTCTCACAATCGAAAACAATTATGAGAGGATGACATAAGCTAGAACTATGAATCTTCAAGAGAACGGACCAAGATTTAGGAGAAATCCTTCTTCGGTCTTCAAATGTTGAGAATGATGATGAGAACCACCATGAATTGTTGAGATACTCCGAAATGAAGAATAGAAAGGTTGAATCAACGATGAAAAGAATTTGAAAACGATCTTGGAGAAGGCATATGACTGATGGAATCCATTCTTACGTCACCCTTTGCAAGAATTTGAGAATCGCTCTGGATAAATTAGAGGAGTCAGGTAGGATCCTGGAAAAAAGACCTGTGGGTTAGGGCCCACTCCGAAGATACACCGTTGAACAATTTAGAAGAGAGATTGCACCAGTAGAATTAAATGGCTCAAAAGAGATAACAACCTCGAGATATCTTGAACAGATTAGGAATGATAACACGAATCTTTCGAGGTATCTTCAGCACACCAGAACAAATGGAAAGCGAGAGGTGAATGATTAAGAGATACAGCGGCATGAGAAAAACATTTGAAACGAGGAAAGGATATGATCGGCAAGGCTTGAATTGAAACCACCAGAGAAGAAAAGAGAACGAAGAATGATAAACTTGAACCTTCCTTAGTATCTTCCTGAGAATCACCGGATAAGAACATTAACGGAAAAGAATGGAGAGACTTCCCATTAATAAAAGGATACATGATTAAGAAATCTGAGTCCTTGAAGAAAAAGGGTGGGAGGGCGGGAAAACAAAGGCAACTTGGGGAAGATGGAACAAACACCTTTGAGAAAACTTAGAATTGATCTTGCGGATGTTGAAAATGATCGGATCCACTTGAAGAGGAGCACACCGATTGGAAAGAGTTGACATGACAATCTCGATGATCAAAAGGATTAGTACTCCCATAGAAATATGAGAACACCGCTTGAAAGATATGGAATCAACACTTGACATTGAAGCAACTCGAATACCACAACTCAAAACAAAACAAAGGATTGGCTTGCAGAAATAAGCCGGAACAAATACATATGATAGAGATTTACCCAATCCCATATCGTGCATCTCATCGAAAAGATATTCTAGGAGCTACTTGAATTCCCACCTATAAAACTCCTGAAACTTTCTGGTTATGCAATCTGGTGTTGGGGATACAGGGGAAGCAATATATATCTCACCCAAAACTAACAATTCCTACATCCAAGCTGTATCCATCCGTCAACACATAACCAAGAAACCTTCGGAAATCGTGTACCTCAACCTTGAAAAGCATCCGTTATCTGAGCTATGGCAATACTCCCGAACTCCCCAAGATCGGGTGGTGTCGAGGTTATCTCACCAACAACTGCATAAAAGAGATTTTTGATGTCGGCAAAACTCGTATTCCGAGCATAGCGATAAAATTGTGACGACAACACCTCGGAGCTCAACTCCCCGGGACACTGCCACAACCCCTAAATGTCAGGAGGCACCAAGAGCAATGTTCTCGTCACAAGAATATCGGAACGATCCCAAGATACCCGCGTGATCCTAATTTTTTTTTTGAAAAATTGAGGGGAGGAAAGACAAAACTTATACATCGAGAGTCCTCACCAGAGCGACGAAGGGGGCTGAGGAGTAAAAAGAATCCTACTCTCCGATATATATAATCCTAAGACTCAAAATAGTTTTCTTCTAGACTCAACAACGACCAACAATCAAGGTGGCTCCTATGGTCGGTCGAGGCTCTGATACCAACTTGTACGCCCAAGATGCGACCCTATCCTAAAGGAACTCGAAGGTCCCACCAAGGATAGAAGCGCATCTTGAAGACGCTTTTGTAAGGTGGATATCATTACATCAAACCATTACATAATAGTTGGGGATACATACATAAGGCACAAACACCCCAAGAATACATCAACATCATACAAGAGATCAACATCTGACTACGGATGGAACACAAACAGAAACTCAAACGACATCCACCCAGCTAGCCCAGGCTGCCGACCTGGAACCTATCCCCTGATCGAAGAAGAAGCAGAAGAAGAATTCCAAAACAAGCAAGCATCGCTCTCGCGTCATGATCATCGCATAACCTGCACCTGCAACTGTTGTTGTAGTAATCTGTGAGCCATGAGGACTCAGCAATCCCATAACCATGGGTATCAAGACTAGCAAAGCTTAAAGGGTATGGAAAGGATAAGTGGTGAGGTTGCAGCAGCGACTAAGCAAGATATGGTGGCTAACATACGCAAATAAGAGCGAGAAGAGAAGCAACGGAACGGTCAAGAAGCTAGAAGTGATCAAGAAGTGATCCTGAAACTACTTACATCAAACATAACCCAAAACCGTGTTCACTTCCCGGACTCCGCTGAAAAGAGACCATCACGGCTACACACACGGTTGATGCTTTTTAATTAAGTCAAGTGTCAAGTACTCTACAACCGGATATTAACAAATTCCCATCTGCCACATAACCGCGGGCACGGCTCTCAAAAGTTTATACCCTGCAGGGGTGTCCCAACTTAGCCCATCACAAGCTCTCACGGTCAACAAAGGATATTCCTTCTCCCAGGAAGACCCGATCAGTCTCGGAATCCCGGTTTACAAGACATTTCGACAATGGTAAAACAAGATCAGCAAAGCCGCCCGATGTGCCGACAAATCCCGATAGGAGCTGCACATATCTTGTTCTCAGGGCACACCGGATAGGTCAGCCTACGAGTAAAACCAGCCCTCGAGTTGCCCCGTGGTGGCCCCGCAGTCTGCCCGTTTCGGACCAACACTCGAAGGAGCACTGGCCCGGGGGGTTAAATAAAGATGACCCTCGGGCTCCGGAAACCCAAGGGAAAAAGGCTTAGGTGAGGCAAATGGTAAAACCAAGGTTGGGCCTTGCTGGAGGATTTTTATTCAAAGCGAACTGTCAAGGGGATCCCATAAATCACCCAACCGCATAAGGAACGCAAAATCAAGGAACATAACACCGGTATGACGGAAACAAGGGCGGCAAGAGTGGAACAAAACACCAGGCATAAGGCCGAGCCTTCCACCCTTTACCAAGTATATAGATGCATTAATTAAAGAAGAGATTGTGATATCCCTACATAATCTTGTCCATCATGGAGCAATCTTCAACTTCACCTGCAACTAGCAGCGCTATAAGAGGGGCTGAGCAAGGCGTTAACATAGCCAAGCAATGGTTTGCTAGGAAGGGTGAAAAAGGTTAGAGGCTGACATGGCAAACTGAGAGGCTTGAAGAACAAGTGATAGGTAGCGCAGCATAGCGATAGAACGAAGCAGCTAGCATAGCAATGATAGTAATGAGATCTAGGGTAACGGTCATCTTGCCTGAAATCCCGCTAGGAAGAAGAACGAGTCCATGAAGAAGACTAACGGGAGTAGTCGAACGAATCCTCACAATCGCAACATTACCGGAACTAAGAAGCAACACCGGAAAGAAACAAACAACATGGTAAATGCACAAGCATAAACATGGCATGATGCACAAACAAGTATGATGCATGTCCGGTTTAACGAGGCATGGCATGGCAAAGTGCAACAAACAATACTACAAGTTAAGTGGAGCTCAATATGCAACGAGTTGCATATTGGCAAAACACCACATTGACATATTTAGTTTAATCTCGTTTAAGCTACTAAACAATATTAAATGTTGTTAAACATGGCAAGAGGTGAAGCATAATTAAGCTACCTATCTAGGCAAGTTTAAATGAGGCCGGAACAACAAACAACAATTCCGGAAAATCCCCATATGCAAATTATGGATTTGGTACTGTTCTGCCCTAAACCATATTTTAGAGTTGTTAAACATGCAAGATGAGTGCACCATGTTAAACTAGGCATTTTTCCACCCCATTTACATATAAATTTTATTAAATTTGGAGCTACGGTTATTTAGTTATGAAATAAATCATTTTAACATGGCATTTGAGCAAATTTAAACAAAAAACATTTTAAACATTTTTAACATGGATGAAAGTTGCAGATATGAAACTAGATGAAAAACTAAGCATTTTTCATATAATACATGTTTTATTTGGATGCATGGTCAAAAAGTTATTAGCAGTTTAAAACAGGGGCATTTTAGTAATAAGCATGTCCAGGATTTAATGACAAATTCGCAGCACAGAAAAAACAAGTCACGGGCCGAATCTGGCTGGCCCGACATGGTACAGAAGGGGGACTGGAGGGGGCTGCTTACCCATGGGCTTGGCCCGGTTCGGTGGAGGAGGCAGGCCGGCTGAGGAGCGTTAGCCTTGGGCGGTCATGGTCAACGGAAGCAGGCGTGGCTGAAGGCTGCCCTGCCTCTGCTCCAACGAAACAGAGGAGCGGCGCGGCGAGGGACTTGCAGCGGCGAGCGCGGCGGAGGAAGCCCGGACGGCGACAGCGGGCGGCGGACTTGACGTGCGGGTTCCGGATCCGGGCGCGAGCGAGGCGGTGGTGAACTGGAGCAGGTCAACGAGGCAGGGGACCGAGAGGGACTTGGCGGGGGGGGGGGGGTCTTGGGGCTCCGGCGAGCTGAGGAGGTCCAGCAAGGACGGGGATGGCCGGGACCCGACGGATCCGTGGAGATGCGGTGGTGGCTCTGTTGCGGTGACGGACGCGAGCTCGGGCTACAATCATCCATGGCGACGTCGTGGGGCTCCTGCTCGAACAGATAGACAGAGGGGGTCGGGTGAGAGAGATCGATAGGAAGGAGGCGACGCAGGGGAGGTGCGGCGACCTGCTGGTGGTGGGGAGCTCTGGCGACGAAACTACAGAAGACGGCCTTGGAGCGTTGGTGCTCGAGGCGAGGGGCATCTCCTCGAGCAGGAAGAAGAAGCAGGGCGCGGCGGTGGTCCTGGAGGTCGTCGTCGAGGCGGCTGGCCGCGCGAGAAGACGAGGCCGAGCGCTCCTGCTCGGGCCTCGGGAAGAGAGGGGGGTGGCGGCAGCTGTACGAAGGCTCGGCGAGGGGTGGATCAGGAAGGAGGCTGGTTGGGTGGATCGGGCAGGGGAGATCCTGAGGGGGATTTGGTGGAGTGGCGGCGGCAGCGATGGGTGGATGGGACAGGAGGCCTAAAATTTAGGGCCAGGGGGCTATTTATAGGAAGATGTTAGGTTTAGGGGCTAATTGGACCGTTCGATCAAAATCAAACGGACGGAAAAATAGGCTAGGGAGAGTCCAACAAAGAACTGAAGATAATTTCGGGATGTTTGGAGATGATCCGGATCCAACGGCGACGACTGCTCGGGTCGGGTTCGGGAAAGGTTTCGGACGCGCGCAAAGGGTCTGAGAGAGGTGTAGAGAGGGTCAAACGGTCAGACAAGAGGGAATCTAAAACCCGGTTGGTATCAGAACGGTCAACGAACGCAACGGAGAGAAGCGAGAAGTTGATGTCAATTGTTCGCCAATGCGCCGCTGTCATCAAGGATTCTCTTCAATTGTTCGCCAATGCGCCGTTGTCACCGTCCCTTTAACGGAAGACTTCGTGCACGTGCCCTTAAGGACCAGCTCCCTAAAGTCGTAGTCATCGTCATTGAATCCTTAAATATATAGCTCCGAAGCATCAGACACCAAATCTCTCCACATGAGAAGAAACCGTAACCTCGCCGCCCCATGGAGACAGCAATAATCTACGCCAGAGCTCCGTCGACTACGTCCAAATGAACAAACTTGAGGAGGATCGGACCCAGAAGACAAACTCGAAGAAGAAGCGCCGCCATCTGTCCGAACGCCGCACCAGCGAGGACTAAAGAACACCTAACCTAAACTAATTAATACTCGAAGCGGAGGCACCAGAATCCCCCTCCCCATCACCGGCCGTCGGAGAGGCTGACAGAGGAGAGACGAATCCACGAACTCACCAATGAAACCCGGAGGCGAGAGTTTGCCCTAGTCGCCAAGGGATAGGGGAGGAAAAGCTAAAGACTTGTATGCCAGTTCATTTCCATTTACATGGTCGCTTAAAATATAATCTAGCTAACAATGCCTTCCCACATTAAATCTCAAGAATACCAAGAATCGAGTAAAATAGATTAAGGGAGTACCTAAGATTTTTTTTCATGTTTCGGTCACTTTTTGTTCTATTCGTGAGGTTCCAAAATATTTTTTTGAGGCAGTGAGATTCCAATCTAACAGCTGGTTTCCACGCAAGTTATAAAAAGTGACTGAAGAAAACGCCTAGTCTCATCGATTTTTAGCAAGATCAGCCGACCAAATCAAACAATACAGACAGAGAAACAGACACCTAATCAAATAGACGATGCACGTACTATTCGGCCCAGAACTTAAGGCCTAAAGAAGAGACGGTTGCGAGCTCCTGTAATGCTAACTTGGTAAGTAGAGTAAGATTGCCTAAAAAAAATGCTAAGTAGAGTAAGACCCAATTAATTGTTCCCGTGATGTGTTTGACTACTATGGCCACATGCTCATACATGAGAACGCTGCATATCGGTGAAGATGTGAAATTACACTAAAAAAAGGTAAAGATGTCAAATGCTAATTTATTTTTAAGAAGGACGTGTAATGCTAATTAAATTGCTCTATCATAGTGAGATGGTAATTTGTAAGCTCTTCTGGCCCATAAGAAAAAGCTTTGCAATCATGAAAGTTTAAATACCATAAATAGTTTCACAATGCAAAAAATGTAAATTCAAATTATGGAACTAAACAGGGATAAACTATGCAACCAACAAGAAGAAAGGAACACTGACAACAAAAAAAGAAGAAATGCCCATGTAGGAACGAACAAGGAAAAATAAACACATTTCACGTATAAAGCGAAGCTAATTAATATACATTTCTTTGTGTATTCAGTACTTACATCACAAGTGACATACGTTGGTGGCTTGATCGAAGAATCGTCTGAGACACGCCTCTCCGAAACTTAAATAATAATTAATAGAAATTAATATATCAATTACAAAGAACAATTTCCTTCTACACTCCTGACACAAAGTTAAGTTGTTTATTCATAATTAACCTTTTAATGGACCAGTTAATGTGCTTTTCACCATCTGATCAGGATCCACAGGCTGAGCCTTCTTCTCCCCCCTATACATAAACTAAAATAAAAACTGAAAAATAAAAATAAAAATGAAGTTTTATAAGAAGGAATGAATTAGTGGCATTGGCATTATCATTAAAGACTAAAGAATATTAAAAACAATTAAAATAAATAATAACAAAACTTGCACACAATAGGCACAAAATTGCGTATTTTTAAAATATGCAAAGAGTAAGCATAATAGTGTAGTTTTGCAAAAATGAAGTTTTCTAAGAAAGAATTAATTAGTGCCATTGATATCACCCTTAAAGAATAAAGAACATTTTAAAAAAATCAATCATATGATGACAAAATTTGCAAAGTTCTTACAGAATTTGCACTTTTCTATTATTGTACAATGTTTTTGTTTATACTTACACACACACACACACACACACACACACACACACACACATACATATATGAGCATGCTGCATGCCCGTAGAGATGTCAAATGCTATTTTTTAGAAGGACATAAAATGCTAATAAATTGCTCTATCAAAGTGAGATGGTAATCTGTAAGTGCTTTTGGCCCGTTAACAAAAAAATGTTGCAATAAAAACCAGCACAGAAATTGCGCTTTTCTTATATGTAAGAATACAAAAATAAATAGTGGAACTCTTGTAAAAATAAAGTTTTCTAAGAAAGAATAAATTAGTGACATTAATATTGCCTTTAAAATAAAAAACTTAGGACAAATGATGATAAAATTCGCACTCAATTCTTACAGAATTTGCGCTTTTTATAAATGCAAGAATAAATATACATTAGTGCAACTGCACTCTAGTACTCCTCATCCGAAATTACTTGTAGCTCAAACAGATATATTACATCCATGCAAAATGTATAATATTTATTTGTATACATACACACAGACACAATATTCACACATCCATGCAAAGAAAAAGAAAAAACGACTCGATAAAAATTTAAAAATTAAAACAATCAGGCATAAAAGATTAAGAAAAATGATTGAATCGAAAAAAATCCAGGCAGCTGTCAAATAGCAAAACGACACACACGATAAGAATGCCACAAATATATTCAAAATACAGAAGAGAAAATACAACCAAAATGGAAATTGTAGAACTTTGCAATATGTTTGACCCTCTTTCATCGAAAAGGCTTTCGTCCAATTATATATACTAGCGAACCTCGCGCGGCGGCACGCCGCGCCCGTTTACAGCTTATATTGTACATACTGGTTTATTTTGTGTGTTCACTTCATTTATTCATCAATTAGAAAGCAATATTGGGTTGCAACCATCGCACAAGGTAACTTAAGATAAAAAGTTTACATTCATAATTGACTTACATATAGCATACGTTCATACAGTATTACAATACGGAGAAGATTCTTTTATTACAACTGGACACAACTTGGTAAAATGGGATTAAAACGACTGAAGGAGACTAAAACGACCGATACTTGCACACAAGATAGCATAGGACTTCAAACGTGACTGCAGATGGCATTAGAGTCTGAAATCAGGTCATTCTCGAACACTCTCCCATGGGGTTAGTGCCAATAATGAAATGATATAGTACTTTTGCGAAGTGACAACTACCAGCGCAGCTGATGATGCGGTCTTCAATGAATGGACGCTGTGGATGCACAAAGAGAGGCACCGCATCAGAGAAATCGTTGCATATACGTGCTAGTATCTCTGTTTGCGTCACAGAATCGGCTTGGCAAGCAGCAACTTCACGTTTAGCCATGTTAAATTGCCAATGCTTCGCACGTACTTTCTCTTGAGCTGATAGGAGCTTCTGCTTTGTTGCCTGCAACATAGAGTAATTATAGTCGTTGATTGCAATGGCGTAGTTCTCACAAATGTAGTTCACAGCTGCCTGAGCAGCCCCTTCTTCCGCCTCGTCTTGTCTCGCTACGGGTTCTCCTTTAAGAATCAAAGGATTTTCATTGATGCTCCCTGTGGAGTATGCCGCCCCCGTATGCACAGACGCCTGTATCGTACCATCAAGGTACGTGCAATGAAGGTATCCTTGCACCTCCTGCCTTATAGCCGAGCCGACAACGCCGCGACCGTCCATCCGTTGCTCCTATATGTATACATCACATCATTTGTATCAAGATCATCTCAAAGAAAAATTATGTGCGAAGGGAAACGGGTTCATTGGTATTCATTTTACACAGGACACACTATTAAAAGAGAAAACAAATAGCAATACACTCCAAAGATTGCTTTATTCTAACTAAATGTAACTTAGTAGAAAATAACGACTGCCTTAAAGCAACTGTCTAATCATTCTGGTATAACCTCCCGCTGGGTTTGTGCCAATGATGAAGTGATAGAGTGCTTTTGCAAAATGCTGCAGTATACGGGCGCTGGGGTACATACGTAATGGGACCACATCAGAAAAGTCGTTGCATATGCGCGCTAGGATTTCTGTTTGCCTTGTGAATTCAGCTCGGTGAGTTGTCACTTCCTGCCTAGCCATATTAAATTGTCATTGCTTGGTGCATATCTTATCTTGAGCTGTAAACAGTTTGTCGTTTGTTACCTGCAACATATGGTAGTTGAAGTCATTGATGATGACATTGTAGTTGTTGCAAACGTAATCCAGCGATGATTGAGCAGCTCCTTCTTCAGTCTCGTCCTGTTTTAAATCCAGCGATGCTTGAACACCATGGGATTTTCATTAATAATGCCTGGACGACATGGCACTCCCACGTGAACAAAGGCTTGTATTGTACCATTAAGGTAATCACGGTGAAGATATCCTTGAACATCTTGCTTTATTGCTGAGCCGACCGCTTCAAGCATCGTATGCCTTGATATATACACATTAGGTCATCTTGCTGCACGCATATGCTCAAGATATTCACCATATTATTTGTCAGTAGAAAATGCCCCCAACCACAAGAATATGGTAGTAAGATAGATGCATACCATATCAGTGCAGGTGCCACTCGTAGTAGAACTTGGAGAACCCTTTCCACTTTTCCTCCTTGATTGTTTTCCCGGTAGGAAATTCTTGACGAAACTATTGGTGCTCATGACTTGTGCCTTTGCTGTTTGAGCCCCGAAGTAGATGAATCTTGTGAAAGACCACACACAAATATATAGCAAACATAAGAGACGATGACTCATCAAACTGCTAGCACAAATGTGGTAAGTGGCAACCATTGCCTGAGTAGATGCGCCGTAATTTTGCCAAGCGTCATATACTACCCGCCGTTAAGCATCCAAGCAAACGTACCCTGTAAACAGCTGCATCACACAACACCACAGGAATAAGAAAAAAATAACAATAAAAAAATGGATAAATAAGCACACAAGTCCATACTTTTGAGTAGGGCAACAACATCCTTTGAAAGAGGAAGCTCAGTTACACGCACTGCATCACATAAACCACATCAGCAAGCACCAATGAAAGCGAACAAAACAGAAAGGAAAAAAATAAAAGATATGAACAAAAACACAAATGAAGCAAGCCTGTGTAGTGCGACCTACCTCATAGTTGTACCGTTGGTAGAGTGATTTGTTTGACATGTTGTTGATCTCAACTTCTCAAGCAAAACCACTTAATCGCCCCCTTCGTTTTTTTGCTTAACAATAAATAGACTGCAGTATCAAGGTTACTTGTTGGATCCGTAGTGGTTGTTCTCTAAGCATGCATATGTGGATACTCCTGCCTGAACCCCAACTCTAGTAAGCACTACAGATATATCAGGTTCCCATGATAGAAAAAAAGGAACCATTTTTCATGTAACAGAGTAAATGGCCCAAGCCCAGGGCCCCAGGCTGGTACAGTGTTACTACGGTGTTCATACAATGCACAATATGCTACAACCCATGAAGTAAATAATCCTGCCCATAGGAAAAACCAGGCGGCCAACCTCGACCACGTACATCACATGCATGACCCATGCAGACAAACACGACCACGTCGACCAAGGACCAAGCGCGAAGCCCATGCAGCAAGCATGCATGTACAGACAGCTTCAGGTGCCCGTAGCAAAACCAGATGAACAGCTACCACAACGTCACTCACGTGCATGGCCCATGCAAACAAACACACACGTATATACTCCCTCCGTTCCTAAATAATTGTCTTTCTAGAGATTTCAACAAGTGACTACATACGGAGCAAAATGAGTGATTCTACACTTTAAAACATGTCTACATACATCCGTATGTTGTAGTCCATTTGAGATGGCTAGAAAGACAATTATTTAGGAAGAGAGAGTACAACTCAAAAATGCCCTTGGCAGTTAGACAAACAACATCAAAACAACCCGGACATGCAGACGAACCACTACGCCCACCACTTAACCCAATCCACGTCTACCTTAACAACCTGCTAACAATAAAAAACATACAGTAAGAAACAAAGAAATGCCTAGAGGCCGATACGGGAAGGCGGCGGGAAGGAGCAGCAAAATCCACACCCCGATTGAATTCACAGAAAGAAGCACATGCAGAGCGAAAGAGAACCATCATGAAAACAAACCACAACACCAAAACAAAAAAATAATCTCAAAATCAATGCACTATCCGATAGTTGAATCGACAGGGCGCTTTCCCAGTCGGATCTCATCCCTCCGCCACCTGCAAGAACCATCAAGAGCAGACTCGGACACCAAAGAAGGAGACCCTAAGCAATCAAACCAGCAAAGAATTAAGCACAGAGAATAACACCAGCCCCTACTCCATGGCAAGCGCGATAAATAAAAAAAAAAACATAAAACGCCACGAGGCTGGAGAACCGAAGAGCCCGACACGCACTCAGGCCCAAGAGACCGGCCAGAGTGGCCACTCCGTCGCAGCAACTGGACATCAGACATGGAACTGTCCACCATACCCGCAGGCTGAACCGAAACACCGAGCGAAGCAGGAAGAAGGGCTCTAGTCTACGACTAAGTTTTTCTACCGGAACCGGTACCTACCGGTGTGACATCCACCACACATGCATTTTATCAAGATTCGTGTGATCTGATAACGTATATTATATCTTGCTCTATACATTGTGAATACTAGTGACACAGCCTGACAGAAGGTACATGGTGGCAGCCTTTTACAGAGAAGAGAGAGATAGGGAGGAGAAAAATAACCGTGCATGCATGCATTCTCTCTCCCATACATCTAACATGCATTAATTTTCATCCTCATATTTGAAATGATTGATATATTTTCAAACAAATGTTCACTTTTTAAACTTTTTATATATTAGAATTGCTACCGACAAGACCTTCAAAACAAGATCAATCTAGGATATATTTCAACTACTTTTATTTTGTATATTTCAATTATCTTTGAAATCACTTTCAGAAAAATATAAGATTATTTCGGTATTTCACAAAAATGATTTCGACTGTTTCACTAATTTCCAAAAAAAATAATATGATTTCACTTGTTAAAAAAACTAATTTTAAACATTTTTAAACACTGGTTTCACTTATTTAAAAATGCATATTTCACTAATATTCAAAAACAAGTTCACCAATTTCATAAAAATGATTTCACTCATTTAAAAGAACTAATTTCACCCATTCTTAAACACTACTGAAAGTGTTACATATTTCTCAAAACGATTGAATGATTTTTAGTGAGATATTAATTGAAATAGCTATGTGTAGTTGAGCTGTGTAAAATATGTGAAACTGATATTTCAATGTGTTGTTGCACGTTGTCAAACTAATTTCTGTGAAAAAATATGAAATCACTTCTCTGAAATATATGAAACTGATATTTCTCATATTTGTAACTTGTTATTTCAGTGAGATATGTATTGAAAAAATATGAAATTACTTCCCTGAAATATATTTCAATGTGGTGTTGCGAGTTGTGAAACTAATTTTTGTGAAAATATATGAAATTACTTCTCTGAAATATATGAAACTGCTATTTCATATATTTGTAACTTGTTATTTCAGTGAGATATGTATTGAAATATATGAAATTACTTCTCTGAAATACATATTTCACTCATTCACAAATTGATTTTATTATTTCAAAACAATATATCATTTATTTGAAACAACTGATTTCACTCAGTTGAAAAAACTTATTTCACTCATTTGAGAGAAAACATTAGATTCACTCATTTGAAGTACTATATTCCACTCATTTAAAAAAACTGATTTCACACATCACAAAAAATTATATTTTCAAACTATGTTTCACATATTTGAAACATTGAAATTAAAAGGTGTTTAAAATACAACTTCTGTATACTTTAACTAACCAAATTTACTCATTGAAACAATCGATTTCACATATTTGAAATAACTCATTTCATAGTTTTATAGTTTTTCACATATTTCAGTTAATTGAAATATGGTTTGAATCGTTAAATTTAGACTACTTTCAAATGTATCAAAGATTGATCTTGTTTTGAAGATCTTGTCGCCAGGATTTGAAATATATATAAATTATCCAAAACAAACTTTTCGTGCAAAAGATATGAATGATTAAAATCCATGAATTTATAGGGTGAGAGGTGTGTCCGTGTCTGTGTCATGCATGCACTTTTGTAGGACCCACTAAGACCTTTCAATGACCAAAACACATGCAAATAAGACTCATGTCAGATAAAGCTGTCAGAGTAAAACAGGGAAATACAAAACCACTTGCAGCCGAATACAAGAAAATACCGAACGCAGTGCGCAGATCACAAAGCAAATCAACCGTGGATATCTCACCGGCACATACCGGCAACGGTAAAAGAGACTTTCCGCTCTAGTCTAGTGCCGAGGAACGCTGGAACATCGGCGACCCGGACGGACGCGATGTTGCAGCGCAGCCGCGCGGGGTAGCTCAAGCCACGCGCGACCTCTCGTTCTCCTATTCCCTGCTCGCCCGCCGTCTCCTCCACCGGTGCCGTCACCACCGGCCACCTCGCCGACGCCCTCGCCGCGCGCCCCCTTCCTCAAGAAGCTGCTCCACGCCACACTCATGTGCCCCGTCGTGCACCTCCTTTCCACTCCCGCAAGCTACACACCCACTACAGGCCGACCCGATACACCAAGCGAAGCAGCAAGACGAACCGAAGCACCACGGCGGCCAACCACAGCCCCACGCAGCCGAGGGGGTCGACCTGAACGCCGCCGACCATTATGGCTAGAAGAAGAACGAATAGGTGCAGCTTTCGGTGCTCAACTAATTTATATAATCTACCTAGTAGATGAGAGGAAGGAGACGTGGGAGAGGTAGGCTACATATATAATAGGGGGTGTTGTTACAACGCTAACAGACTGCTATACATGCATGGATACGTACAGCTTACGTTCAACATACACGATGGAGAACGATGCCATGGACTGATGGACGGCGCATCTTCGAGCGTCCGTGCGGCAGGCAGCCACGCCGGAAGACACCGTGCTCGCGCCGCGCGGGTTGGCGCTTCCATCCAGAAGCCTCGCTGCTTCGGGCAGGCGAGCCAGTGCCGGGAGGCCACAACAACGGGGGCGCCGTTCCGCGTCGAGGTCCATGGAGCATCATGCGTCACCTCTGCTCACACTTGACGCTGGGCCTCGTCTGCGGCGTGAGCAAAGCGGCCACGCCGGGGCCGAGGGCTGTGGCCTGTGGCCGGAGAAGGCCGCTGCACACGCGGAGCTGCTCCCGATGGCGCCGCGAAGCAGGAAGACGGCGACCAACGACAACTCCACGCAGCCGAGGAGGCCGACCCAGACGCCGCGGCCCATTACGACAACAGCAGGAAGAACAACCATGGAGCTAATTGTAAACAAGAAGAAGGAAACGAACCAGAGCAGGTAGGCGGAATACAGGAAGGAAAAACACCTACCTATTTGTAGTGTACAAAGGAATGGAGAGAAAGAAACAAAATCATACACAGAGCATGGAACAGCGGCAGACTTAGAATGACCCATATAAGCGGCACCGCCTTCGAAAAGCAAAACATAGACACATCCAGATCGAGTAGACCATGCAAGCAGCGTCAGTCTTTCTATTTTTATTTTCTTCTGTTGATCATCTTCGAGAGCTGGAAAGCGGCGAGCTAGACCGTATTGGGTGGCCACACCACTTTTAAATTATCGAACAGTTCGCTCTAATCCATGAGCCGGCTGTCCGACCGCCCATGTCCCCTTGTCGTGTTGTCATTGGACCTAACTACCCATCCCCTGGGCACCGCTTCGCCGATTACTATTGGCCAGTTATGTATACAGGCGCCGCACTCCGGTTCGGCTGATTGATTGTGCTTATGTCCTTTTTTGTCTTGTCGTTGGACTCAAGTGCGAATCCCCTGGTCACCGCTGGGGCAGTTGCAATTGGCCGGTCGTCCACCTAAGCGGTGTATTTTCATTGGGCCGTATGCATGCAATAGCTGAATTGACTACATACCTCTGTCAACTGTCGCCTTGCACTTGGACGTAGGTGCACACCGGGGTGACCGCCGCTTTGCTCATTTCTTCCCGGCTGCACGCGGTTCTTCTGGCATGCGAAGACATACGTATACTTTTTCTGCCACATCCTGACCTATTACATGCTAGAACAATGCAAAGAAGGAAAACAAAATTGAAAACATGCATGCATGCTACTCCCTCCGTTTCTAAATATAAGTCTTTTTAGACATTTCACTAGGTGACTACATACGGAGCAAAATGAGTGAATCTAAACTCTAAAATATGTCTATATACACCCGTATGTAGTTCCCTAGTGAAACCTCTAAAAAGACTTATATTCAGGAACGGAGGGAGTAGAACGGTGCAAAGAAGGAAGCAAGATTGAAAACGAACACAACACGTGGGGCACAAACACCTTGAATGGCTAGAGCCACACGGTGAGGAAGCAAGCACGTTCAAATTTTTTTTAAAACAAATGTACAGCTACACATGAGTTTCTACCACGCCATATCCCAAAGAAATGCATGTGTCAAGAAACCAAATGCCCACAAGTTGCTTTCGTCCAAGTGGTTAAACCTCAAGGCAAAAACTCTCCCGGATATAGAGGCTTGGGTATATAAAACACCGCATCAATCTTTTGGATTAGTTTGAATTGCTTACCATATATGTCACGTGGTAAGCACCGCACCAATCTATTTGACCCTTCTTCTCTCTAGAGCCAGCTAAAATCCATCGCTGTGTCACAAACGTGGCTAGCTAAGAGCATCCACAATCGGACCCCCATACCCACTCCAAACGCCTGGGCGGGTTGCCCGGTCAGTGTCGGACAAAATTTGGCCGGCTAACTGGACTCCTCATAGCTGGCCCAAACGCTCGAACTGACCGGCACTCTCCATACTCGGCCCAAATCTGGGGCGGATACGGAGGCGCCCAGTCGCGCCCACCACATTGGATCGGCCTGCTAGGGCCCGCGCTGAGAAGACATCGCCAGGAGTTCGAGCACCGCCACCAGCTCCTCCAGGTCCCGCCGGCGGAATGTGGGCCGAGCTTGCCCATCTCACTCCACGCCGCTCCAGATCCGGAGCAGGGCGGCCATCAACCTTTCTCCTCCGGCCCGAGCACCGCCTGGGCAGCGTTGTGTCCTTGTGCGTGCGGCTCTCATGCGGATGCGCACGCCGGAGTCTGAGGCGAAGGCGGCCTGGCGCGAGCGATAACGGGCGTCGGCCGCAGCAGAGCCCCACTCTTCCAGCGAGCAGGTGCGCTCCGTCCTCCTTGACCCGGAGGAGACGCTCCTCCGCGAGGTCATGTGTAGATTGCTGACCATGGCAGAGACCGACGCGCGGTGCTCGACCTCAGGCTTGAGGCCTCCGAGCGCCTCATGCTGGAGGAGACCGCCGCCGCCAAGGCCGCCTGCCACGCGAAAGAGCAGCGGCGCCTCCTCCGACGCCTCTCCGGTTACATTTCGTCGACATCGGAGAGCGGCATCACCATCACATATGACGACAACGACGACCCTCCCGCCACGGACGCATCCATGGAGGAGATGGACTGCCGCGCCAGCAACTGCAAGGGCAAGGCCCCGAAATGGTGATCTCCGCCTCTCCGACAACGTTAAATATATATTGTATGTAGGAGTAAATTGCACAAAACCACCACTTTGAAGGCTAGCTTTGCGAAAAACACTACAATACATTTTTTTCCAGAAAACACCACGCCTACGGTAATCTTTTTGCAAAAAACACTGATTGGCGGATCGGGCTCAGTTAAGTGAGTTTATGACAAATGGGGCCCGCTAGTCAAGCTGACGTGGCACCAATTTCTCACACCGTTACATGAAAACGTTTGCTGGATGTGGGGCCCGCTTGTCAGCCTAACAAGCCTCTCTCTGGCATTCCATCGAACAGTTCGAGTGCAGTGCATAGGCCGGTGGACAAAGGCCGATGTCGCGAGCCTCAGCCAGGCGACGAAGGTCAAGGACGCTGGCGCCAGGATGCGGCAGCCGGCCGAGGCAAAGTCCGCCATCGCCGGGCGTGGCGAGGTGTCTGTGGTCGTTGCCCGTCGACCGCGTCCATGGCGAGGGCTGCCGTCGCCCGTGAAGCGAGCCGTGGCGAAGGCTGCCGTCGCCCGTCCGACCGCGTCCGTGGCGAGGGCTGCCGTCGTCGTTGCCGCACCGGGGGGAGCAGAGGACGCCGCCCATCCTGCCCCCGGCCGTGTGGCGGCCTTCCGCCACGCGCCGAGGACGTCGTCGCCGTCGCCGTTGACTCGGTGCGGCAACGATGATGGCGGGCGCTGCCTCGACGGAGATCTCGCGAGGGCGCGAGGATCCCGTTGCCCCTCGCGATCCTCAACTCCTTCCCCAAGCTCGGAGCTCCTCAACCCGCTCAATGGCCGAGGTGCCGCCGCCCCTCGGCCAGATTCCCCGTCCGCAGCTCTTGACGCGCGGCTTTGGCCCATGGCAGCGACGCTGCATGCCGTCCAATGCAACCCTGCAGCCACCCCCAGACGCGCGCGGAGCGCTTGTTCCAGAGCCGTCGGGGGTGAGCTCCCTCGGGCCCCAGTCGACGCCAGCATCGGCGGCTCCAGCGCTCCTCTGTCTAGCAGCGGGAGGTCAATGAGCACCAGTTTTTTTTCTTTTTTCTTTCAATGACAGGTGGACCCCACAGGGCCACACATGATGATAACGTTAGCCAACTTCACCATTACTTAGGCGGTGCCACGTCAGCCTGACTAGCGGGCCCAATCTGTCATAAACGTGCTCAATCGAGTCAAATCCGCCAATCAGTGTTTTTTGCAAAAAGATTACCGTAGACGTGGTGTTTTTTGAAAAAAAAATGTATTATAGTGTTTTTCGCAAAGCTAGCCTTTAAAGTGGTGGTTTTGTGCAATTTACTCTGTATGTAGTAGAATCAGGCAAACAATGTCTTTTGTCTCCGATGAACTATGTCCGATGAAATGTTTGTCATTATATCTTATCTATGTTGTTGATCTATGTTCTTGCATGCATTATATGGAATTGAGTATCTTGATACGGGGACCGCAGTTGTAGATAAGGGAAAAAGTGGGTTGCCCGGTCAGTGCCAGCGGGTGCGTCCACGGGGCGTATAGGGGCTCGGATTAGATGATCGTGGTTGTAGATGCTGACGACCTGGCTTCCGCGCGTCACGCCCTTAATTTTTGTGCTGTACTACGTGTCGGCTGCCGCCTTTCTTAATCTCTCTCTACCTCCTCCCACCGTAAGGGAAGGTAATCTCTTTTCCGTTTCTGTCCAGCAACTCTTCGATCACCACATGGCAGGAAAAAGCGTGGTGCAGAACTGGCCGCATTTTTCCGCTTCGGAACGACCGCAGAACGCGAGGATGCTACTCCCACCAGGGAATGAAATTTTATGCAAGTAAACAAAGAGAGCTCTGGCTTTGAGAATCACTTAAAATATCATAAGTGTGGTCTTCTTGCCACTTCGTCGACGAGAGTGATGATCAACGGTGCTCCTGGCAAGCCGATCCTGCCCTGCCAAGGTCTTCGACAAGGGGCTCCGCTCTCCCCAATGCTCTTTATCCTATGCATGGAGCCCCTACGAGGCCTCTTCCAGTACTGCCTGCAACTAGGGGCGCTTTCCTCCCTATCTAACACTGGATTACGGCAAAGAGTCTTGATGTTCGCAGATGATGTCATGTTGTTCTTCAAGCCAACCGAGCTGAAGAGCCGCACTTGTGGAGCCATTTTAGACCTGTTTGGACACGCCTCGAGGTTGTCAGTCAACATGAGCAAGAGCGCCGCTATCCCCATCCACTGCTCTCAAGAGGAGGTATCGCTCGTCTGCTCAATCCTCGGATGCTTGAACAGCTCCTTCCCTTGCACCTACCTGGGGCTGCCGCTCACCCTACGCAAACAATCAGCAGCGCAGCTCCAATGCCTAGTGGATAAACTTGCTGACTGCCTGCCGCATTGGAAGGCGGCAATGCTTCCGAAGAGTGGTTGCCTAACACTGATCTTATCGGTCCTTTGCGCAATACCGATCCACTCCATGCTGGCCTTGAGCATTCCGGTGAAGAATTGAAGATCATTAAGGCCCTGTCAAAAATCTGCCGCGGGTTCCTCTGGTGTGGGAAGAAAGAGGCGACAGGAGGGCACTGTGCCGTGGCATGGGACAGTGTGTGCAGGCCCAAGTGGGTGGGTGGGCTTGGGATCCCCAACCTGAGCTGGTTGAACAAGGCCTTACAAGCCCGATGGCCATGGTTACAGAAAACGGACAACAAGAGACCCTGGGCAAGAGACATCGGACCAAATCTCACTGCCAATGAGATGGCACAATTCCTGGCTCTGTGGCAAAGGGTGGCGGACACGCAACTAGTGGAAGGGGAGGAGGACAAAACTATTTGGTCGTGGGAGCAGAACGGGAACTTCTCCGCGCGCTCTGCATACGCGGCAAATTTCATGGGCCTGCAAAGATCACCAACGGTGGAGTTTACATGGAAATCAAGTGCGCCACTCCACTGTCGCTTCTTCCTTTGGCTCGCAATTCAGAACAGATGTTGGACGTCAGACCGGCTGGCCAAGCGAGGGCTCCCGCATCAGGACTCATGCCCCTTCTGTGACCAGCACGAGGAATCACTACAACACCTGCTTCTTGACTGCGTGTTTGCGAGGCAGGTCTGGCACGAGATGGGAATGAGCCGAGTTTAATTGCAATCAATTAGAAGAATAAAGAAGAATTACTGCATTTCATAACTGATTTTTTTCTCTTTTTATTTCGTTTCTTTTTTATTTATACCTTCTTTATCTTTAGTTTTATCTAGTTAATCAATAGTATCTACCGGCTCGAACTCGAATTTGATCGCCTTCCATACTTCACAAGCTGCGGCTAGTTCAGGACTCCATTTGCAAGCTGCTCGGATAATTTCATTACCTTCGCGAGCAAGATCGCGCCCTTCGTTACGGTGCATGAGATAGAACCACTCCAGGATGAATCTTTGAGCGCCTGGTGCTTGAGGCAGGACCAACACCCGGCACATCGCAGGTCCTTAAGGGCTAAATGCATCCTTGCCTTATGGACAATTTGGAAGCATCGAAATGACATCGTGTTCAACGGGGCATCGGTATCTCTGCCACGAGTCAAGAAGCGGCTCCAGGACGAAGGGAAGCTTTGGGCCAAGTCTGGACTGTTCAAGGGTGACATTAAAGGTTTCGAGGAGCACGGTAGTAGGCAGACGGATCGTGAGTAGTACGCCTTAGTGTACTGGCGGAGTTGGTCGTGTGTCATGTAAATATTGTAGCCCGTGTGGATGTTTGGGAGTCTTTCCCATCCTCTCTTTAATGAATGATACACACACTCGTGCGTATTCAAGAAAAAAATAAATATCATAAGGCTAAAATATCATTTTGTGTGTATACAAAGTCTAAAAAGTACTCCGTATCACTCAAATTTTCTGTGTATACAAAGTCTAAAAAGTACCCCAGGTGAATATAATCCTTTCGTCACCCGCAGAAAAAAAGAATATAATCCTTTGGTGCCGAGAGAAACGTAAAACAGGTGCCATGGAGCCTGAGCCCCACCACAACTTCCCCTTGCTGTTAAATGCCAAAATTCCATAAGTCCTGCTACTGTAATGTTCAGCAAAGTGCAAAAGCTGTAACCAGAACATACATCAAAGATCAAAATACAACATATATATGTTGCAGTGGTCATATTTGGAAGCTTCAAAAGCTAAACTATCAGTGCACCATGAAACCAAGCACAGCCATGGACAAACCAGGATGGTTGTGATCTTCCCTGGACCCCTTGTGCAGCACTTAAATCATGCACCAAACGAGTCAGACATACATTCATACTGTTACTGCCATGATCCATAACTTGCTGTTCATCATTGCACTGCACCCAGCCTTTGATCTCTTCTTCCACAAGCAGCTCAAATGTACCTAATCCAAACTCACGTATCTATGTTTTCTGTCAAACACCTGCAGAGGAACCCGACACACCTGCAGAGGAACCCGACACACCTACTCCTGCCATAACAACGAGGAAAGTGCAGTAAGTATATACGTACTAACTAGTAGATGGCTAGATGCATGGTAGTAGTATATAAAATATAATTGCTCAAATTATTTGATGGAAGAGAATTTCTCAACTTGTCATCTTAAGGAGGAAGAAAGGCTCTAGTCCCTTCTTCTACACACATCTTGACCTCTTTATTCGGCAGTAGTGAGAATTGATTCAGCTAGTTGGGTTTAGGGTGGCTGAAAGGGGCGCTGTAGGGATCCCATCTCTTTTCTTTAGAAGATCAGGCAAAGGTGGTCTCATTCTCATACCACAGCTTTTTCTTTTTCCTTTCTCTCCTGCAACTCTGGGGGCAGCCCTTCCATCACCACATCCACATGGCAAGGAAAAGAAGCGTACATGGTGGTGGTGCACAACTCTTCTGAAAACATTCGGGCCGCCGATGACACACGACCACGAGGGAATGGAATCCATGTAAAGAAAGAACAAAATAAGGCTATCCATCCCATGCACGTACTATACAACATACAGCGTTGGTGTTTAACAGTTTATATATGTTCCCAGTTCTTAGCTTATCTGACTGTCAGTTGGATTACAAGTGGTACAGGAAATTAAGCAACGCAGGCTAGCTGCTGTCGACAACGGATTAACTAGCAGCTCGGCATCTCAAATTCTAAATCATGTTCAAAGTTCTTGTTAATAATAAGAAGAAAAGGGTAAACATGCCTCTTCCTCAGCATAGATAATCTTCTGAGTTTATTTTGCATATATATACAAGTCCAGTACATTTTATCTTTATGTGGCCTTTTGTCGCTGTGTGGGAAAAAGGCCCTAGAAAAAAGCGCAGTAAATTGTTTTAACTGACTGCAGTATAGTGCAAAAACATCGGTATCCTAGATTCTGAATTGCAAGTTCAAATATCTAGTTAGAAAATTGTTCCTCTGATAGTTACAATGTCTACATGATTAATAGAATTTCCTCATGCTTCCCTGTCGTGAGGAATATCCGTATGGTTTGATGGCTATTCAAAATTAATACATGAGGCAAAGCAACATTATTCGAACTCTCCGACTGGCAAAATGTGTTTAGGTAGAAGATGAGCCTAGAAATAGCAAAATGAAATGGAGAAACTAGTATTAAGGTTCTGACGATGCCCAGCACATGTGAATTTGTTCTTGTGTGTATGATAATCACTATATGTCCCCAACTAGTATAACACTGCTCCACTATGTCTGGAAAGACTGCAAAGTACTACTCCCTCCGTCCCATAATATAAGATGCTTTTTGACTCTAGTGTAGTGTCAAAAAACGTCTTATATTATGGGACGGAGGGAGTACTAACTAGCAGTTCAGAACGAATGCTGACCTGCTCAACCAAAGTTGTTGGAGGGATCATTTCATCAACTAGCAGTTCGCATAAACTGAATTATTCGTGGCCGCTTCACCCTGCATGCCGACAAGATATGATTTAGGAGGCAATCATGCAAGCACAACATTAATGAGTTCGACTTGGTGTAATTGAGATACCTTGGGGTTGATGATGAAAGTCTCGCCTTTCGTAACTCCCATCTTTTTGTATATACGCTTGTCAGTGTTTCCATCGCCATATCCAGCATAAAATGGATTGTAGTCGGAAGGAAAAAAGTGCTTCATTGTCCTGTCAAAGAACAAAAAATACAAGTTGTTCCTCAAAAAAGAAAACAAGTTGACAAAAGCCTGTGGCCTTATGTGCCAAAGATTATGCATCAGCCTTCACAAGAGAACTTAGGAGCCAATCACATGAAACCCCTTAGTTAATCGAGCAGGCTGAGTGTATGTTGTGTAGTTAGAAGGGTATGGTACCATGGGTGAATTAAACAGGAATTAGCCAATCTAGGACCTTTTAAATTCCAGAGAGATTGCAAGTCCAGAAAAATTGATAAAATCAGCATTATTTTTGTACTTCAGTTACAACATGCTAAGCAAGCAAACTCAGGAGGCTGATTCTAAGAATTACCTCCAGACAAGCAAACATGAACTCATGTGGTGCTCTTTGCATAAAACTGAGAAAAACAGAGGAACCATTAGAAGATGCGAAACAATAATTTTATATTGCAGTAAGAGAAGCAAATAGTTTATCATTAGGAGCAAATTTCATGTGGTTAATCAGAGGTTGAACTACAGATCATCCCAATAGAGTTAAGAGAATCCAAATGGCAAATCAATTTGCTAAATGAAATCATAATTAAGAAAAACATGTTAACATTCAACCCATGGTTAATAGATGATGTTACCTTCTCAGTAGAGTGACTGCAACAGTCCATACAGCAAAATTATGACTGGTCCATTAGGCAGTACTTTCCCATCCTGCAAAAATTGTAGAAGGATGATTGAGTACATAATTAACCAACTCAATAGACATACTAACTATAGAAATAGGCATCTTTTTTTGGGAGAAATAGAAATAGACGTCAAATAGATAATCAATGCAGTTATACTGCATATATGATCAGATCACCACAGGTTGAGAAAAGTGCCAGAAGGAAACAACAAACGGCAACAGCTATATTTACCTGTTTTAGATTGAAAAGGAAGTTTTTTGTCAAATATGCCTGGACAGTGGCTCTAGCACTAAGGAGTATTAGTTGATAACCATTTTCCTGGTTGGAAACTAGAAGGCTCATCAGAAACGTTTGTGGCATATATGAACAAAACTGCATACAATCTCATCCAGAAATAACACCTGAAACTAAATCTCAAAATTGTGTATAACACCTTTATTGCAGAAAAGAGTCGAGCAACACCAGACTGACTCCAATCTTGTCCTACTAAAGGCATGACCTGGACCAAGTGATCAGACCTGAAATATAACATCAACCACTCGCATTCAGTTGTTGTGATAATTTACAGAAAAAGTTATTCACAATACAGAAGCTCTACAATGCAAAGGAAAATGATGCAGTAAGCCGCAAATTCATCAGATAGAGCTGAGGTTTAATTCAGTTAGTCCAGGGCAACCTTGTCCACAGAAATTTTCAGTTGAACTAAGAAGGAAATTTGCTGGAGATGCATAACCAAGAAATTACATGCAAACAAACTATTTTTGTGATGATCTAACTTTTGAGAGAAACAGTTGATTAAAATCACTAGTTTTTAAAATAACTCGCACTGCTAGCTAGTGTCATGTATACTTTTACTAATTGTTGGTCTGATATTCACATGGACCAGACCATATGATGATATGAATCATTTCAACAGAGTTGCAAAGAGAACCATCAAAGGTATCATACTGCGTGGAACAGAAGGAACTAATATCAGGAAATGCATATCCGGAGAGCGAGTAAAGAGTAGCCAAATCATGGCCTGAAAAATAAGAATATATGTTGTAAAGTTGATGATCACTCGCCCGGGGCACGTAGGTGGCAGCAATGCATGAGCAATGCGAAAGAACCAGCAAGAGATCTGTTCAAGCATTGCTCATGAGGTTCAGGAACATATCTTGAGGTACTCAAATGACACAATTCCGGCCCGTTTAATGAATGCCTGGAACAAAACCCTCCATCAGATATAAATATACATGAGGTTCAGCAAGAGGAGGTTAATTACATTGATGAACAGAGTTTAAAAATGATAAAATATGTTGCACGTAGGTAGACACGTTACAAGAGTTGGCTGTCCCTGATGCCCTAGCACAATGCTCCACTATGCATGAGTTCACTTCGACTGATTTGGGATCTTGTCTTTCAAGCTTGATTTCAATCAATAGACCGCTTCTTTTGTCTCATGAGCGCATGGATTCACCTTTGTGTTGGAGAATAATGCAAGGGATTTATGTTCTTTAGAGCTCGTTTCCCTGTCCCAATGTTAAAGATATGGCCCGGTCGAAGCTGTAACAGCAGATCAGCAAAGACAGGTCAAATCCTAAAGTCCAAAGGAAAAAGGTTTCTACTGCTTTGGGCTGTCTTAGCGTTTTTCTGACACGGTGTGACATGTGCCAACATATGTGTTCAAGCGACATTGTGATTGGAGCAAAAAACCTTAGTAATTTCGTCAAGAAAAGAAACACCATATGCTCCTTCTGTTCATTTTAGAACAGTCTTATGCTCAAAATTACAATGTGTCCATTCACAGTCAATATTGTTTTATCTATCCTGTCCTCGTTTATTCCAGGGACTCCTTTACTCCATGATCTTCCTACGAGCCTTACTCTTAGAACTTTCTTAATCTATGTATCCCAATCAAATGAGACATATGAAAGCAGAACATGGATCATAAGTTTATAAGAACGTGTTAGTGAATCGGTCTGGAACTTAACAAACAACATGCTAATTAATGAATTGTGGAAACTTGATGATTATGCTGATTATGAAAATGTTAATAACCAAATTATGATAGCTCTCGTGATGTATATTTGTTTCATGCAGTATAATGGTCCTTCCAGTACACATACCTGCTAGGGCAGCTCCCTGTCAATTACTACTCCCTCTGTAAACAAATATAAGAGCGTTTGGATCACTATTTTAATGATCTAAACGCTCTTATAAAAGTTTACAGAGGGAGTAGTATAGAAGCTGGAGGGCCTCTCGGCTTTGCATATCCGTGAAGAACTTGCGATGATGCACTCTTGCGGATGAAACAGTCTACTTCTTCAGCAGTTGCAGTGCTGCTGTTACAGAATCATATAAATATCAGCAACAAAATCAGCCTAATAACCTACTGTAGCATTTTGTTACTGGATGACCCTCTCCAGTGTGCCTCTTATAATCGAATGTTTACTTTTGGAAAAGGTTCACCCACACTGTGATTTTCAAGAGAATAGGCTGGTTTAAGGCCTAGCAAAAAAAAAAAACTATAAATTCGTATCTCAACAAAAAATTCAGCAATGCACATCTCAACATACTGTACAGCGTGAAGCGCAGCAATCAGCTCTGAATCACCGCTTAGCTAATAAATCTAAGACTTGTTCAGTTGCGAGAAAAGATAAAGGTTTCTACCGATTATTTTCTAGCACTAATATACAGTTGGGATAGGTTACATAGATGATTTGGTTGTACTAAGTACTCATCAATCTTCTTAGTCGAACTGAGATTGCTTAACAACGTTTGCTAAAGAATTAACAGATGCGCCTTTAAAAGATACAGATCAATTCAGCTAACAAAATAATTTCATGTATGGGGCGAAAATAAAGAACTATTGGAGGTAATCAGTTAGAGTTTCAGAGCATACTGTATATCCTTTTGAAATGAACTTGAAATAACCTTCACTTATCTTCTTGTAAACAGCTAACCTCCTAGCCAGATTCCTTGTATAACTGCTGGATAGGTGCTGGCCTGCCGCGCGATACCCAGCACGAAGAGACTCCCCGTGTGGGGTTCTGCGCCCGGGAGGCTCCACCCGAAGCCGGAGAGGAGAGGGCGCCGGCGACCGTGCCGCTTGCCGAGGTGGAGGGAGGCGAGGGGCCGGCCGCGATGGCGAAAAGAACGGGGGAGAGGCCGCGGCGTTAGCGGCGGCCCTCGGCCGGGTCGCAGCGCACGCCATAGCCGTCCCGAGCTCGTGTAGCGCGGCCAAGCACGTGCTCAGCGGTCAGCGCCGCCCCTCCCGGTCCGACTTCACGCCGCCGCTTCCGCTGCCCACCGGCGCCGTGGCAACACTCATCGGCGGCTCTAGGTTCCTCTTCTACCCGGTCACCGGTGCCGGCTCACAGCCGCAGGGATAGAGTGACCCACTCCTCTCTCTCTCTCTCTCTCATGGGGAGTGCCGTCTTGATCCTACTCCCATGCCATGACTCCGCCGTTGCGAGAAATCTGGGGAGAGAGATGGGGCCAGAGAGGAGGAAAAATGCAAGAGGTGCCCGGCCGTTGACCGGGGGCAGCCACGGCAGGGAGCCATTAGGGGTGAAGGAGGCTGAAGAGATGATGGGAGGAGGATGTGGGTGGCCGCGAGCGCTTTGGAATTCCCATTGCTGCTGCTGCTGCTGCTGCGAGCCAGCTTATTTTTTGTCTTTTGTTTTTGAGAAAGCTGCTGAGCCAACGCAATCAATCAGTCAGTCATCAATCAAACGTCCAGAGGAGGGAGAAAAAGCTGGAGCAGGAGAAGCACAGAAGAAAAGCGAGGAGTAAAAAAGGTAATCTGTCATGCATGCATATTGCTCCGAGACAAAGTAGCACCGCGGATTTCTTGATGACTAGTCCTTGACCGGATCATTCTTCTACCATAATATAAAAAACGTTTCTAACACTAGTCTAATGTTAAAAACGTTCTTATATTTTAGGACAGAGGAGTAATTATTTGTGTTTGTATTGTTTCAGGCGTCAGACACTTATGATAAATAAAAAACCAGGATGTAAACTTCTTGCTGCAGACTTGAGTAGGCCCTCCAACTTCTTAAGAGGTTTACCTAAAAGATTCGCGATATACTAGGAAGACCTTGGCTTGTGCCTGTGGGAGTTTGAGCTTGTGGTTATTGATTATAGTGTGGAGAAGATAGATGTGGTCGACTTCATGTCTCAATTGGAATTGTCGCACGTGCTCGGCCTCGAGGATCTAGACCATGATGGTTCGAGGTTTGGTAAAGGAGAAGAGACCGATGAGGATGATGATCCCAAAGTGAAGGATGAGGAGGCCGACGACCCCGTGGATACTCAAGCAAGCAACAAGAGATCAATGGCACAAAACTATTCACAAGCCAAAGACATTGATTTGTGTCATGCTTGGATGAACGTGTCACTTGATGCATCGGTTGGCACATATCATACCAAGGAGAGACTTTGGAGTACGATTGAACACTATTATTGCTACACCATGAACGTCTCATCCAACCGCACTCAAGGCTCTCTTGGACACCGTTACCGAACACCGTTGGAGCACCATCCAAGAACAACACAACCGATGATCTAGTTGTATTGATCAAGTTAACCATGCACCACCTGGTTGGGTGCAAACCATGGAGTATGGGCCTATCATCCAAGAGATATACAAGCAACACAACAAGAAGAATGGCGACAAGGCCTTCACATTGCACCATTGCTACAAGGAACTAGTTGGAAATGAGAAGTGTCTCCATTGGAACTTCGAGAACACACCGAAGAGGTCACAGATTATCATATATGTTGAAGCCAATGACAAGGAGGATAAAAACCCATTCAAGAGGCCAGATGGTAACAAGATTGCAAAAGAGAGGAAGAAGCATGGAGGCGTCGACGCCTACGAAGAGGAGATTTGTGCTATGATTGAGACCAAGGAAACATTGACGCCCGAAAGCAAAGATGACAAGATGACCAGGTGGAACGAGCTCAAGTGCCTAGAGGACGAGAATTGGAGGTCAAAGTAGGCAGTCAAAGAGAGGAAGGTGAAGGAGGAGGAGCATAGGATTACACTCGAGAAGGAAAGACTTGCAAAAGAGAAGAATGTCAAAGAGAGGGCTATCATGTTCTTGTACCGAAGCACGGTGGATGCCACGACAAAGAAGTATTGGGAGCACACTCATTCATATACCATAGCCCAATCAGAGGCTTCTTGTATGGGTGATGCTGGTGGTGTCCATGGAGGTGATGGTGGTGGTGGTCGTGGGGGTGATGGTAGTGGTGCCTATGGAGATGATGGTGGTGGTCATGGGGTGGTGATGCTTTTCTGGAGGTGATGGGCATGAAAGTGCTTGAGTTGATGAGCACGAAAAATGCCTTTGGTAGGCTGGATCCACGACATAAGGCATGCTATTGACAAATGATAGACTAGGAATCTATACATAGAAAATAACCATACTTAGAGATAACGTGGTAAAAACAAAATTGTCATCGAGGCGCCCTGGAGTTCATCTCATTAGATAAAGCAATCCTACTAATTTTCCCTCTCATAGAAAACAACTTCACAATCTGATCCTCACTCAACCATATTTGGAATGTCATGTGCCAATTCATTTAAGCCATCTATTGCACAGTACAATGATTTCCGTTGTAAAACTCAAATAGGTCGGGAAACTGTTCTGACAGAGGGTTTATCCCCACACCAGCAATCATGCCAAGAATTAGTTAACTTTCAATTCCCACCTTCATCATTATCCTTTAGCTAATATGATTGGTTTTCAGCAAATCAGCCCAGCGAGGGGAATCTCCCACTGAACTATTAACCTAATAGATGCCATTTCTCGAACATGCACGTTTGGCTCTCAGCTGTATATCTCCCACTACGATGGTGATGAAGAAGAGGTTGGTGATGATGATGGCAACGAAATCGCCTCTCCGAAAGCCAATTCAGCCTCTAGATTAGCCCTCCGAAAGAAGGGCAAAGGTGGTGGTGGTTCCGTGTGGCAAAAAATACTGAAAAAATCCGTTAAGGGTTTCAGGACGAAAGATAAATATGGACCAAAGGAGGGCATAAGGTGGTCACCAAGGGAGCCGACACGCCTAGTCCACACGCCCCCAAGCCACGTGGCCACTTGGTGTGCCCCCTCTGGCTCATCTTCTAGCTCTGATGTTACTTCATCCGAAAAGAAATTTTGGTATTTTCTTGCAATTTTTCAGGCAAATTTATTTCTAGTTTTATTCACATATGCAAGTTAGATGACAAAAACATAGCAAAAGTGCTAAGAAAAGTTGATACGTTTGAGACATATCATCTCCCCCAAGCTTAGCTTATTTCTTGTCCTCAAGCAATTCAGACAAACTGACACGACAAATGAAAACTTTTACGATCACTTTTGGTAGGTGTACACACAGAAATGTAATCCATGATAACTTTATAACCATCTTATGAGAGCAACTATATGCATAACAAAACTTAGTAACTTTGTTCTCTCGTGGTAAGATTCCAATCAACTAGCAAGTTATAATAAATCATCTCAAACATCAACATGATCAAAATAGACACGATGCAAATATAACAACATGGTATCCCACTAGTTCTTTTGTTAAGAAAAACATAAATGAAGACACCAAAGAAGTTCAGGCAGTGACTAGATATTATGATTTAGTATAAAGCGTCAGATTCATGCATTACCTAAGGCCCTTCACAGTGCTTCATGATGTACAGGTGCTAAGGATGCCACATATGCAAAAAATTAATGTGGCAAATCAATTAAAGAGGAGAGAGAGAGAGCATTATGGTGACCCCAGGAAGAAATAGTGCTAAGCACGCGGACCTATGCAAAATGACTACCAACCAATACATGAAGGAGTATAATTATTAAACAATTCCATGCATGAGGGAAGAGGGAAGCTTAGCTACAAAAGCTAAGCACCTATGCATTGGGAAGACTAGTTGCTAAGGTTTATAATGCACCTAGCACCTCATCTAAGCACCCATGCATTGGAAGAGGCCTCATATTACTTAGAGAGAACACATGTTAAACTAAGAATAATAAATTTCTCCCCGAGTTTGCTCTAGAAAGGTGATGACACAACATAAGAGTAAATAGATAGGCCATTCGGTAAGGGAAGCAGGGATCGCCACATGTTTAATTTTAGAAAACCGGCAAACTTGTGATGTCACATTTTGTAAGGTTGTTTTCGGTGTTTAAAGAACGGGAAGACATGTTTACCCCCATTCTTCTTGTAATGTCTACTTTTGTACTTTGCACTTTGAACTTTATTTGTGTGATTCCCTTTCCTTTAGGAGATTTGGAATTTTTGAACAGAATTGATTTTCTTGGTTGCGTCCATTACAAGAAGAATAGGAAACAAATCATTCAAAAGGAATTTCCATTTAATTAAGTGTGAGTTTTTATTGGAAAGGATTTTAAGCTTTTGTGCAAACTTGTGATGGACGCATGCATCAATGCATGATTTTTGTATGTTTGCTCTTTAGAATGCATGATTGCTCTTTAGAATGTTTGATCGTGAAAGTAAATAGTGAAGTTGTCATTTCCGTAATCTTTATTGCCGAGTCATCACTTCATAAACTTATGGTCATGTTTAGCAAGCTCGACATTCACTTGGGGACAAGCGGGATCTATGCTTGGGGGAGCCGATACGTCCTTTTTCTATCACTATTTCTTATTATAGTTTTCTCTTTATTATCAACATTTTACACATTATAGCTCAATTCTAATGTCTTTTTTTAATTTGCGTGGACTACATGGAGAGGGAATTAGCGGAAAGATGGAAAAGAGGAGCAAAATAATGGAAATGAATAAAGGAATTTTTGGAGCTCAATCACAATTTTTTGTATAGAAATTCTTTTAGAAGAAAAGACCCACAGAGTGACGAGATGGGACTAGGGGGTTCCCTATGGGGGCCATGCGGACACCCCTTGGCCATGCAATGTGGCTGTGTGAGGGTCACATGCACCGCCTCCTGACGTCCTTTGACCGATATTTTTCTTCTGCCCTAAAATTTGTGTGGGATTTTTCGTCGGCATCTGCAAGGAGGAATATGGGCAAAGCACTTTTCTGCTCCTGGAGGGCTGTTTCTCTGGGATCCTTCCCCTCCGGAAGGGGGGCACCACTGACGGTCTATTCATCACGGGGATCGTCATCAACAACAACACCATCATCTCCATCGTCCATTTCCATCCCTAGTTTCCAATCTATGAAGTATACCTCAGGTCCTTTGCTGAGAGTACTTTTTGGTGAGGATACTCTTTGTAGTTGATGCTTAGAAGTATTATTGGTGAAAGATTTATATGTTCATATTGTTCATCGGTTTTCCATCCCCACTGATCATGATCCATATGATATCCTATGAGTAGTCCATATGATACCTTGTTGCTAGTAATCTTGTGAAGTTGAATACAATGCAACTTTTCGATATTATGTTGTGATGTAATTCTCTAGTGGCGATGTGTGAACGTCAACTGCATATCACTTCACCGTAAGGGCCTAGTGGAGAGCATTGTGTTAATAGTTTATCTATGGTAGGTGGTTGGAGTGACATAAATTACCAAACCCTAAGTTTATGAACCGTTACATGAGGAGCTTTTGGATCCCCAAAGTTTATTGCTATGATTAGATGATATCTTGATTATTCTCTTGTATTTGCAGATACTTGCATGAATGTATAATCATAAGTATGATGTTGTTCAAGTAAAAACATCACATTAGCATATGTTCCACCGCACAACAAATTATCAAAGCAATAAACGTTAACTCAATAAAACTAGATGAAAGTATTTTCTCAAAAAGAAAACTAGATGAAAGTAACTTGGTGAAACTGCCATATGTCTTCAGGGGTGATTTTATCCCTATAGGTAAAACAACCGGCTTTCCTTAGAATAATTCAATATTGGGCCACTTGCTGCATCGTTGCACTTTTGTTACTACGTTTTTGCAACTTCTCTTGTGATCAAATACACCATCCAACAATCTTTGCATCTTTTATAGTGACTTCTTACTAGTTTTCATCAACCGATTCCTTCTTCTCCTCGTCGGGTTCAACACTCTTATTTATCGAAAAGACTAAGATAGATCGCCTACACCTATGGGTTATCAATCTTTCACATCTTTGCACTTACGAGAAAAGTATTGTACTTAAGACCTACCTATTTTTTATCAGGTAAGTTGAGCAAGCCATCAAATTTGATTTGAGCATATTTTGTTTTTGTATTCTATAATCCATTCAAAACAACCGAACATAATATACCTTCAGCTAGACTCTAAATTACATTTTTTATCTTCATTTTCTTAGCTTGAGTCATCTTCTTCAGTGAAATAATATCTTAAAGCTCGGCTGGATTTCAATACCACACTTGCTGAATAAATTGATGTGCACGACATCTTTATGTGTCTGAAACAAAAAAACTTAGGTAATAAACGAAAGCAATAGCTCATTAGTAAGTAAACTTTCAGAACTACACTTATCACAATCGTAATATTATCAACTTATATAATTCGACACCAAGTACGATAATAAATTTGAAGAAAACAAAGATGTGTCTAGCTTCACGTTTTACATCATAAAGCTTAAATTTACAAAATGAACAAAACGGAATCGAAACTCATGCATTATTTTTCTTATATTATTTTAACTCATGGATGAAACATTTTATACTTTCCAACTAACTTGAGTAAAGAGAATCAAATCTTCTTCTCATTAAGGCATACAAGCAATTTTAGAACTACTGTACCCATTTGCTTTTGCGTTGTAATATTCACATACCAATATTTTTAATCCTGTAATGATTAATGCATAGATGTTAATTAATTAATACAATGACATGCCGTAAGTTTCAATGCCATTAACTTACCCTGAGAATGTTGTATCAATTAAGTTTAGGTACAATAACAAACCAATATGTTTCATCTTTGTAAGTTTATGTCTCGGAAACTTAGTGCAAAGCCTTTTCAATGCATAAACTTAGTACATCCATTTTTATTAACATTGTAAGATTCGTCATCAAATTTTGTTGATAATACACATATTGAAGATCAGGGTTTCTGGAAGATAACGAGCGAGTACAAGAAGACATAGGTACTAACATAAACATGAACAATAAGATTGAAGACTTAGGAAACAAATTCAGTAGGTCTACAAACAAAAAATTGAATGCAAGTCGAACAAACAAGAACAAGTAATCTTTTCAACCAAAGGTTCGGATTTGTCTTTGGCCCTCTTGCTAATAACACTAGCATCTTTCAAACACTGAGAACAGAAGTGGTTTTCTCTTTCTTTTTTTCTAAACAAATGTTGCTCAACCGTGAGAGTTCCTAGAAGAACGGACGATTAGCAAGAAGAAGAACATAAATAGTGGCTTTTCCATAACGTTGTTATTTCACTACATCATATGTTTAATGTATTGTTTATAAAAACATCTGTACCCACACGAACAGGTATATGGCTTCCGATTTACGAACACATTAGACATTTATCGACTGCTATATGAGGGAAATAACACATGCACACAAAAATCTTTTCAAATCAGAGCGCAGATCGGCGGCCCACAATATGCGTGCCCCCGCCCCTGCGTGCTACAAATCTCCTTCTCTAAAATTTGAAATGAAGTCTAAAAGTAGTTGTTCAGGCTCTCGGGCATGATGTGGTTGTAGATTTAAACCTCGTGGGTAGCGGAAGAGTAAGTATTGATTGCAACTAAAGGATGAACTGATTGTTGAATTTGAGTCATGGCTATGCAAATCATTGAGGATGAAGCCTTATTTATTCCAAAGTAGATAGGCATGTTCTTATTTGTACGCGCTTGACTCACGATGTAGTCTCCCGTGGCTAGAGCACCACGTCCTATGGTCTCGTCATCCTTGGCGAACAAAGAGTACCGGCGCGCCGCTTGTATGCTCAACCCCACGTGCTCTTGGTCACCTTCGCTGCGGCGTTACTTGATGGATGGAAGCGAGCAGATCGCGGCTGTGACGTGCTCTCTCCCAATTTGTACTCGTCCTCTTTAACTCAAATGGTACTCGTCGAACTAGCGAGCGTTTTGCGAGGACGCACTTTAGAGCATCTCCAGCCGTGCCCCTAACAAGGCCCCTCCGACGACTTTTCAGCCGCCGGCGTTAAAAAATCGGCCCAGTCGCATCCCTAGGGGCTCATTTTTTGTCAACTCGGGCCGAAATTGACGCCGGCGGACCCAACCCGAACCCGGCGCGCTGAGGGGCGCTTAGGCGCCCAGGCGAAAGGTTTTTGGTAGCGAAGCGCCCTTGACCAACGCGTCAGCGACACCGCCCGCCTCGTCTTCTCCCGACGCCTCGGTTTCCCGCGGGGAATCAATGGCAAGGCTGCCACCGGTCAGCTTTGCCATTGATTCCTCACGGGCGGCGCGCCGACGCCTCCCCTCCCTCGGACACGTACACACGGACGACGCGGCTATATATGGCCTCGCTCGCCTGTGATGAGTGCCACCTCTCCCGAGCACTGCCACTGAGCTCTTCTCCCCCAGCCCTCCCTCTCCCGAGCGCCGCCGCCGAGCTCTTCTCCCCCCGCCACTCCATCTCCCGATGGCCGAGCGTTTCCCCGGAGACGAGGCGGCGGCCAACGGCTTCGGCCGTCGTTCGCTCCGCGAACAGGAGTCCTGGCTCCTGTTCCAGGCGAACATCCCGGCGCCGCCGGGCATGCGCGCCGGGTCGTCGGGCTGGAGGCTCAGCAATGGGGGAGTGCCCATTCCCCCGTTGCCCGACACCGTGGCCAAACCATCCTACTTCGCCGACGAGGTCGAGATCGTGCACGCCTCCCTCACCAACGCCGAGCTCTCCCTCCCCTAATACGCCACCGACAACCACGCGGCTTGGGCGGCGTACTTCGAGCGCCGCCAGCAGCAGCGGCTGGCGTCCACCAACGGGGCGCCGGTGGTCGGCGGCCCGAAGAACAGCGAGGGACGCCACCTGTGGTGGGGCGTCCCCGGCCGCACACTTGACGGCGTGCTGACGCATCTCGAGGGCGGCAACAACCCACCGTTGGCGTACCCCCCGGCGAGGGCGGCCGCCCCGGCGCACCGCCGACGCGATGGGCAATGGGCGCCAAGGAGGTTCGGCTCCTCCTCCTCTTCTTCCTCGTCGCGCTCTTCCTCCCAATCCTCCGGCACTCTGACGCTGCTCGGCGTCAAGGCCGAGCCCGCGGCGGAGACGCCGCTTGCCGGCGCACTCGCAGCGCCGGCATCGTCATCAGCGAGGGCGGCCGGCACGCCTCCTCATCGGCTCCTCCCCGGCGCTTCGTCAAGCCGAAGACGGAGCCGGGTTTCGCGCCGCTGAAGACTTAGCCGGGGCTGGCGCCGGTGAAGACGGATCATGACGAGGTCGAGCTCGACGACGACCGCGGCCCTTGAATGGGCACGCCAGGACTCCCTGAAGATGGCGAGGGAGCGCCAGCGCGCCACCCTGCAGCGCTTCGCGGAGCGCCGCTGAGGCCGCGACGAAGGAGGGATCGTCATCATCGACGACAGCGACGACGGCGACGACGCGCCGCCACCGCCACCAGCCGGGGAGGGGTCCAGCAGGGGCGCCCGAATCAAGGAGGAGAAGGCCGGCGATGGCGGCGACGACGGCAACTTCTCGGCCTTCAGCAATTTTTTTGATTAGTTTTTATATGTAATGGCGACTACTTGTTAAATCCGCGAATATAAGCCCAAGTTTACCGAAATTTGGCGTGTTTTAGCGGAACTTTGCCTACATTTGCTATGCCGAATTCTTTTTTCGTGCCTGGGGGCGGCCCTGGGGACGGCGGCTGGGGGCCAACTCGCCCCAGGCCCATTTTTCGCGCCGGGTCACCCCCAGGTGGCGATTTTAGGCGCCCCCTCAGGGGCCAACGGCTGGAGATGCTCTAAGCACCACCAATGAGTCGAAATCCTTCCGATGGGTCTTTGGCACCTGCTTCTGAGATCTCGTCCACCATTCTTCCGTAGTTGCTTGTCCTGTTGGCATCAACTCCAGTGGTAGCCCAACCCTAGTAACGCATTGGAACCAAACTTTCCTAGCGAACACACATTGGACCAAGATGTGGTCCATTGTGGGCGTGTTTGGTTGCGTGGGTGGCTTTCAGCTGCATTGCAGGGAGGATCCTGGTTGAGCATGGCCAGGTTGAGGCGATGCAAAGTTGCGTCGTGATGGATGTTTGGTTGCCTTGCATCATATGGCTGCATGCGGTGCTGTTTTTGTCTGAATGTCACTGAAATTGATGTGGAAAGAGGAGCACACAGCAGCGCAGGGCAACGGGATACGGGGAGGCAGGATCTCAATGGCTCCAGACGGTGGGATCCTTGCTCCCGGCGGCACGGCGAGGCAGGATCTGGCGTGCGGCAGCGCCACTTGCCCGCGGACGGCGGCGGCGCTTGATGAGAAGCGGCGGTCGTGGGTCCTGATGGCGGCGGCGTTCTTCATCGGCGGTTGGACTTCTGCGAAGCCGTACTGGCGTCCATGGCCGGCGGCCAAGCGTAGGAGGGAGTTAGGCGTGCATCAAAGGAGAGCCGGCGGGATTGTGTGGAGGCGCTCGCCGGCGTGGAGGCGCTCGCCGTCGTGGAGGCGCGTGGAGGACGGAGGCCGGCGGCGGGGTGAGCACGAGCTGCGGGAGGCCCGGTCGATGGGGCCATGGGGATACGGGGAGGTGTGGCGGCGGCGCTTGGGAAATAGAGGAAAGGAAGAGGAAAGAAAACGAGCGAGCGAGCCTGCATCCGTGATACGCTCGAATCCTGCGTATCCCTCAGCCTGGCTGAGAGGCCCCTTTTTGCATCCACCGGGCCAGGCTGAAGGGCCTATGCAGTATACCAAACGACCCAAACTTTGCATGATGGGTGCGGGCCAGATGCAACACAGGGAACCAAACAGGCCCTGTGTCCTCCTCCTGCTCGCAAAGGTAACAAGGAGATGTTGAATTCTGAAGGCCATGCCTGGTACTCCTGTCTGATGTCCATAATCTGTACTGGGCCGCCAGCTACATGTAAATCTTGCAAGAGAGAGGAGCTCCACACTTCCAGATTGGTGCGGCAAGCTGGAACCTGATCCCACTTTCACATAGCATTGTATATGCGGACGATGTCGTGTACTTCCCTGTGGAGTTCCACTCCCAAACTGGTCTGTCCTCCTCTCCAATCTGCAGCTCAACTTGCATGACTGCCTCACACAGCCTGACGAATTGTGACAACCCATCCTTGTCCAACACTCCCACGATATCCTCCATCCAAGCATCGGGTTGGATGGAAACTGTTGGAAACGTCTACTTTGTAACTTTTTTTTCTTCAAATTCTAATTTCAATTTACATCTTAAAAATAATACTACTTCGTCCCATAATGTAAGATGTTTTTTAACCAGAGGGAGTATGTTCTAATTTCGAAGTTGCCTTTCCGAACTTCTCCTTTCTCAGCCAAAAACATCTCCTCCCGCTACATGATAAGGGGGGTGTTCATATCTTCGCCTCGCGCTGGTGGTTCCCATTCCACTCCGCTGCTCCGGCATCAGAAAGCAAGGGAACTTCGGTTTTATATATTCTGCGTGCAGTTACAATTATGTTAGGGTTTGGTGTCATGGTGGAATTGTTTGGATGGTGGCGACAGTAACCCATCAAACAGTCGTGCCTCGAATTTCATTTGCATCTGAGCAACATTGTAGACTCAATATGTTTGTCGTCGTTGGGCATGTGTTTCAACTTTAGCCTTTAGGTGGTGTAGATTTGGTCATCAACTTTGATCTTGCTGACGATGTCGAGTTTGTTTTGTCTGCAAATTGTTTTCACTCGGGGCATATGTGGAGGGGGTCGCCAGTTCCTGCTAGCTCTGGCGACCATAGCATGACTATTAACATGGATATAAGGAAGTCCCTTACTAATTCGGCTTCTTCTTCACATCCCATTTGTTTGCATGTGGTGAATGGCTACCTGGGCGACATCTATGATATATTTCTTCTAAAGGTTTGAATACGCGACTTAGTAGTTGCACTTCCCACATACATTCTCTTCGTCGGCAATGTGATGGTGAACAAGGGAGCATTGGGGAATTAGTCCAGAGTGATATTCTTGTGGATTTAGATGTAATTCCAAGAATTCCTAGGGTATTTTTTATAAAAGTGGGAACAAATGTCCTCCACATGTTCCATTTGCACTTATTTTTATTATTTAGATAATCTAGGAACCGGTGCTAAAAGTCTGGTTTATTTGCTTTGCGCATGCACCTTCTCACAAAATGAGCTCCATCAAATGAAGATTTGTCATCACGAATGCGTAAACAGTGATTTTGCAAATTCACTTGTGATGATGAATTTTCCACGGATCACCGCAAAACAACTCCAAGGGAAACATAGACTATATAGAGCGAAGTGCACTAGGTGAATCGCATCATGGTGATTTTTTCCTTTTCGAGCGAATAATGATGAACAATGGACGTGACAGTTTTATCAAACATAAAGCATTAGACACACAAAGAGACGATCACAATAGAACTACAAGGTGAGATGTGACGCTCAACATGATTTTTGAGTTTCTCTTGATCCATGGACGAGAAATGACACATGTGGTAGGAGAAATGGACCTTGAGGGCATGTTCGACTAAAGACCGACCAAATGATGGTCTTCATGAAAAAAATATGCTAGGCATCACGCGAAGCAAAGAATCTATCAAACTAAAACTACCATTCTAGCCCCCCCCCCCCTCCCTCCCAAAAAAATTGAAGCCCATGCCACCCCTATAGAAGAGTTTGTACACCCATAGATTGCAGAGCAACTACTTCTGCTATCTTACTTGTAACTCAAAAGCTTGAAAGGCAGATATGGTTGTACATGTGTCATAGTCAATGATCAAAATGTTCCTTTTTATAGAAGACAATAGGTACCTACTACAACTAAGTTAAGTTAATTAAAATATTTAAAGTAAGTTACAACAAGCCTAGAAAAAGAAAAGGTGAATTGTTAATATAAGTTGGTGACCCACTCAACAAGACCAGCTTAAGAGAAATTTTTTACCCTATGAAGAAGAAGCATAAGCTCATCTTTACACATATGCTTTTAAAAATGAAGTCATATCAGCAAATCCAGATGCTTCAAATAACCAAGATGATTTAACCCATAGAGAAAGCGATATTGAGAACATTCTTTAGTCTAAACATATTGTCCAAAAGATATCTAAAGAGCTTGATATTCAGGAACATATACTTCGAGTACATCGAGCAAAGGGGCATTCAAAGAATATATGATATTTACTTTCAATCAAATGTTGATTGTACAGGGCAAATTCACGGGAAGGCAAGTAAAAAGTTTGCCTTTGGAGAGATGCCCTTGTATTCAGTTTCTCAATGAGCACAAACAAAAAGAAAACTTGATGTTTGTGATGAACACAAGATTTGCATAACTATTTGAAGACAAGTAGAGTGACATGACGACTTTAAAAAGTTTATAAATTATAGAAGTGGAAAAGGTAGTGCCCCAACTGTATTCCCAAGAAATAGTTTGTGCATATAGATTCATGCCTTATATTTGTTGCCAAAGACAAAAAATGGAGTGGAGGCAGCCTGAGACAAATGCAAATAAAAAGCATCTATTAACTCATGATCCAAAATTTGGTCTATAAAACTATTGTATCCAAAGCAAATGAGTACATGTGCGGCTTATGCAGATATAGCTCAAATGCAATACACTTGTCTTGCCAAAACAAAATCAAATTGCCATCACTAATTATACAAAATCACCCTCTTGAAAGACATGAAAAGCAAGATGGAACCTCTCGGCCAGAAAGCTTCTGTGTGACCCTGATATTGGCTGCATATAGTATATTAAAGCTCCCAACAACAAGAACCCAGGGAATATTTGAAGGGTTATAGACCTTCTGTAATATTTTCAAGATCAGAGCAATGTTATGATTCTCCAAATCCAGCACCCATAAGCCTCCTTCACATTTGGGCTTACAAACTAATCCCCAAGTAGCTATGGGTCTTTTTAGTCAAATTATAACCTAGCCATAATGTCGGTGTCAAAACCGGCGGATCTCGGGTAGGGGGTCCCGAACTGTGCGTCTAGGGGGTCCCGAACAGGAGACAAGGGACACGATGTTTTTACCCAGGTTCGGGCCCTCTCGATGGAGGTAAAACCCTACTCCTGCTTGATTAATGTTGATGATATGGGTAGTACAAGAGTGGATCTACCACGAGATCAAAGAGGCTAAACCCTAGAAGCTAGCCTATGGTATGATTGTTATTCGTCCTACGGACTAAAACCCTCGGTTTATATAGACACCAGATAGGGTTAGGGTTACACAGAGTCGGTTACAATGGTAGGAGATCTACATATCCAGACGCCAAGCTTGCCTTCCACGCCAAGGAAAGTCCCATCCGGACACGGGACGAAGTCTTCAATCTTGCATCTTCATAGTCCAGAGTCCGCTAACGGTAATAGTTCGCTATCCGGACACCCCTAATCCAGACTCCTCGGTAGCCCCGAACCAGGCTTCAATGACGCATTTAGTCCGGCGCGTGGGATTGTCTTCGGCATTGCGGCGGGTTCTTCTCCAAATTCTATATACTTGTCGAATAGTGTCCGGCTTCTGATAAATGCTGCGCTCCTTGGCTTCCACGCCCAATAATGGCCATCTTCCACGTGTTGAATGAATGCGAAAAGCCAGGGTATTTTTACACTTATCCCCCTAGTTGCGCAAATGAACCGTCTATAAAAGGGACGAGGATCTAGATCCGAGTCACACCATCCTCCCTCATGAGATTTCATCGGAGCGCCTTCGACAAAAATCCATTCCATCATGGACAGTCGACGCGGCTCCTCCTCTCGCGCTCCCAGCCCTCAGCCTAGAAATTGGGAGAGATGCTCAGTCCCGCATAGCGAGCTAGTGACACTCCAAACCAAGGGATTTCTTCCCCCGGCCTTCATGGTTCCGGTTCGAGCCGGACTCGCCACCTATAAGGGCGGAAAGCAAGCGGAGAGTGTCCCCGATCCCTCCAAAGGAGAGCGGGTATGCTTTATCTCTTATCTAGTAAGAGGACTCAGATTTCCAATTCATCTGTTTCTCCGGGGCTCTTGGAGTTCTCTGGCCTGCAGTTGGACCACCTTACGCCTGCCTCCATTTTGCACATCGCGGGCTTCGTGGCCCTCTGCGAACTGTTCTTGGGCGTCGAGGCTCATTTTGCGCTGTGGAAGATTTTATTCTGCCTGGTACCCCGTTGTCATGAGGGGTCAATATATCAAGTGGGCGGAGCCGAGCTGTGGCACATCGCCGGGACCGGATATCTATCCGGAACCCCGAAGAAGGCGTCCGAAGACTGGCCTTCGGAATGGTTTTATATAGAAGACGTCCCGCTGCCGGATCCTTTTCGGATCGGTCTCCCGGAGTTTAGCAATGCTCCTTTGAAGAAACGCCTGAGTTGGCGCCCGCGGAGCCCCTAGAGGGAAGACGACAGGGACGTCCTTTACCTGATGAGCCGAATAAGATTGTTAGCTCATTACGGACTGACCATGATCGATGTCATGGCCACATGTATCATGAGGGGGGTGCAGCCGCTCCATTATAGGGGCCACCCCATGTGGGATTTCAACGGGGAGGACGATGCCACCCGTCATGGCCGTAAGGGGCCGGGATCGGTCACCGATCTGGTGAAGATCTTGTCCGCGCTGTACAAGGGAGAAGAGGAGGATTTCCTCCGCGTCAGTCCATTGAACGGATTTTCTATGAACAATCCTCGAAGCTGGGTAAGCGGACATTTCTTTTTTGCACATCCGATCCGTATTTCCATGGTTAGGTATCTCATTTTGTGATTTTGATGCGTGAACTGCGCGCCAGCCGTAAAAGACATAAACAGCCCGACTCCACAACCCGAGGATCCGGAACGGCTCCTCGATCCGGCCTCCCAAGAGGATCCGGACATATTGGTGGAGCTGATTGATGGGGTATTTCACCAATTGAGCATTGATAATGCCTTGGTTGCCATTACAGCCGATTACCCCGGAATACTTCCAGCTGTAGGAACGTAAAATTTCAAAAAAATTCCTACGCACACGCAAGATCATGGTGATGGCATAGCAACGAGAGGGGAGAGTATTGTCCACGCACTCGTGAGACCGTGGCGGAAGCGTTATGACAACGCTGGTGATGGAGTCGTACGTCTTCACGATCCGACCGATCCAAGTACCGAACGTACGGCACCTCCGAGTTCAGCACACGTTTAGCTCGATGACGATCCCCGGACTCCGATCCAGCAAAGTGTCGGGGATGAGTTCCGTCAGCCCGACGGCGTGGTGACGATGATGATGTTCTACCGGCGCAGGGCTTCGCCTAAACTCCGCGACGATATGACCGAGGTGGAATATGGTGGAGGGGGGCACCGCACACGGCTAAGGAACGATCCGTAGATCAACTTGTGTCTCATGGGGTGCCCCCCTGCCCCCGTATATAAAGGAGGGAGGGGGAGGTGCGGCCGGCCCCCAAGGGGTGCGCCTGGAGGAGTCCTACTCCCACCGGGAGTAGGACTCCCCTCTGCCTTGTTGGAGAAGGAAAGGGGAGGGAAGAGGAAGAGGCGCGCCCCTCTCCTTGTCCTATTCGGACTAGGGGGAGGGCGCGGCCTGCCCTGGCCGCCCTCCTCTTCTCCCTCATGGCCCACTAAGGCCCATTATCCCCGGGAGGTTCCGTAACCCCGGTGTTCGGTAAAATCCGATTTCACCCGAACCATTCCGATATCCAAATATAGGCTTCCAATATATCAATCTTTATGTCTTGACCATTTCGAGACTCCTCGTCACGTCCGTGATCACATCCGGACTCGAAAAAACTTCGTACATCAAAACTTATAAACTCATAATAAAAGCTGTCATCGTAACGTTAAGCGTGCGGACCCTACGGGTTCGAGAACTATGTAGACATGACCTAGAACTATTCTCGGTCAATAACCAATAGCGGAACCTGGATGCCCATATTGGTTCCTACATATTCTACGAAGATCTTTATCGGTCAAACCGCATAACGACATACGTTGTTCCCTTTGTCATCGGTATGTTACTTGCCCGAGATTCGATCGTCGGTATCCAATACCTAGTTCAATCTCGTTACCGGCAAGTCTCTTTACTCGTTCCGTAATACACCATCTCGTAACTAACTTATTAGTTGCAATGCTTGCAAGGCTTATGTGATGTGTATTACCGAGAGGGCCCAGAGATACCTCTCCGACAATCGGAGTGACAAAACCTAATCTCGAAATACGCCAACCCAACATGTACCTTTGGAGACACCTGTAGTACTCCTTTATAATCACCCGATTCACGTTGTGACGTTTGGTAGCACCAAAGTGTTCCTCCGGTAAACGGGAGTTGCATAATCTCATAGTTACAGGAACATGTATAGGTCATGAAGAAAGCAATAGCAGTATACTAAACGATCAAGTGCTAGGCTAACGGAATGGGTCATGTCAATCACATCATTCTTCTAATGATGTGATCCCATTAATCAAACAACAACACATGTCTATGGTTAGGAAACATAACCATCTTTGATTAATGAGCTAGTCAAGTAGAGGCATACTAGTGACTATATGTTTGTCTATGTATTCACACATGTATCATGTTTCCGGTTAATACAATTCTAGCATGAATAATAAACATTTATCATGATATGAGGAAATAAATAATAACTTTATTATTGCCTCTAGGGCATATTTCCTTCAGTCCCACTTGCACTAGAGTCAATAATCTAGATTACACAAGAATGATTCTAACACCCATGGAGTCTTGGTGCCGATCATGTTTTGCTCATGGAAGAGGCTTAGTCAACGGGTCCGCAACATTCAGATCCGTATGTATCTTGCAAATCTCTATGTCTCCCACCGGACTTGGTCCCGGATGGAATTGAAGCGTCTCTTGATATGCTTGGTCCTCTTGTGAAATCTGGATTCCTTTGCCAAGGCAATTGCACCAAGATTGTCACGTAAGATCTTCATTGGTCCTGATGCACTAGGTATGACACCTAGATCGGAAATGAACTCTTTCATCCAGACTCCTTCATTTGCTGCTTCAAGCAGCTATGTACTCCGCTTCACATGTAGATCCCGCCACGACGCTTTGTTTAGAACTGCACCAACGGACAACTCCACCGTTTAATAAAAACACGTATCCGGTTTGCGATTTAGAATCGACCGGATCAGTGTCAAAGCTTGCATCGACGTAACCATTTACGACTAGCTCTTTGTCACCTCCATATACGAGAAACATATCCTTAGTCCTTTTCGTATTTCAGGATGTTCTTGACCGCTGTCGATGATCCACTCTGGATTACTTTGGTACCTTCCTGCCAAGCTTATTGCTAAGCATACGTCAGGTCTGGTACACAGCATTGCATACATGATAGAGCCTATGGCTGAAGCATAGGGAACATCTTTCATTTTCTCTCTATCTTCTGATGTGGTCGGGCATTGAGTCTGACTCAATTTCACACCTTGTAATACAGGTAAAAATCCTTTCTTTGCCTGATCCATTTTGAACTTTTTCAAAACTTTATCAAGGTATGTGCTTTGTGAAAGTCCAATCAAGCGTCTTGATCTATCTCTATAGATCTTGATGCCCAATATGTAAGCAGCTTCACCATCTCGTAACTAACTTATTAGTTGCAATGCTTGCAAGGCTTATGTGATGTGTATTACCGAGAGGGCCCAGAGATACCTCTCCGACAATCGAAGTGACAAAACCTAATCTCGAAATACGCCAACCCAACATGTACCTTTGGAGACACCTGTAGTACTCCTTTATAATCACCCGATTGTTGTGACGTTTGGTAGCACCCAAAGTGTTCCTCCGGTAAACGGGAGTTGCATAATCTCATAGTTACAGGAACATGTATTGGTCATGAAGAAAGCAATAGCAATATACTAAACGATCAAGTGCTAGGCTAACGGAATGGGTCATGTCAATCACATCATTCTCCTAATGATGTGATCCCATTAATCAAACAACAACACATGTCTATGGTTAGGAAACATAACCATCTTTGATTAATGAGCTAGTCAAGTAGAGGCATACTAGTGACTATATGTTTGTCTATGTATTCACACATGTATCATGTTTCCGGTTAATACAATTCTAGCATGAATAATAAACATTTACCATGATATGAGGAAATAAATAATAACTTTATTATTGCCTCTAGGGAATATTTCCTTCACCAGCCTCACAGGTAACTAAGACCGAGGTCCCAATACTCTGATAATGACCCATCCGTGCTTACTTTTGATCACCGTATACTAATGGTGTTTCGCAGGGGGTGCCTTCGAGGCAGGAGGCCGAGCCCGCGGCGGCTAGCCAACAAGGGGCAACACAGCCCCGTAGGCTAAAAAGAAGTGCGGTCCGGATCGAAACGCCGCTGCAACGGTATGGCGCGTCACCATATTCCCAGGATTGATTCCTGGAAGGCATACTAATGCTGGTGCTCTTTTCAGGAAAAAGAGCGCTCGCCGGACTGTGTCCGAAGAGGTTGCCAATCGAGCCTCCGCCAGCCAGGCTTCAAAGCCGGGTCCAGAAGCAGAGGCGAGCATGAGGCGTGCTCGGATGCTCCTCTGACAGTGGATGCTGACAGATTGTCCGCCACCAACTCTGAGGTGGAGAGTGCCATGAATCACAGGCGCCGCCGGACAGTTCTTCGTGATGCATGTTTCTCCCAAGAGGCATTGAATGCGTTCAATTCGGGAGATGCGCACCTCCGTGCCGCTCAAGATGGTCTAGCCAGAGCCACGGAGCAGTATGTAAAGGACATACGGGTGAGAAAGTTTGACGGTTATATATGCCAGTAGCCCCCGAGACTTAAAATAGTTACAATAACTGATTTAAGGATCATTTGTTATGCATGATCTTACAAAAAAGAATACCCGACTGTCCCAGGAGCTTGAAGAATGCAAGGCCCAACTTGAGGCCGCACTAGCCGCTATAGGGGGAGCAACAGAGACCCCCTCTGGTAATATATGCTTCAAAAGACAAGTAGTTTGTGAAGTGCGGCGTGTGTGTAAGTCTGACAATAATATTGCAGATGGCGCCGGACTAGATCCGGACAAGCAACAGCTCTTGCGCCGGTTGAAAGCCGGCGAGAATGTGCTTACAAGGGTGAGACAACAGAAAAATAATCTCCAAGATGCCAACACCCAGCTGGGTGAGGAACTAAAGGATGTTCGTGCCCAGCTGTCTGACTCCGTGAAGGAGAATCGGCGACTTCGTCGCGGCATTTATAGTAAGTGCTTGAGCGAACTTTGAAAAAGAGTTCAGCGAGGAAGTCAACTAACAGAGTTATGTCTGTAGGTATGCTCATGGGTCGTCCTGCAGAGGAAATGCCCGGTTCAATGGGTGACCTTCTTCCCGAGCTATTGCAACTGCACGAACGAGTTCGGCAGGTGATGAAAGGCGTCGCCTGTGCCTTGTGGCCATCTATCTCCCTGCCGAAGGCCTTGGAGAGCTTGCAGAAGCTTCTGCGAGCACGGCGGCGCTCCGACTATGGAAGATATCGACTGTCGTCAAAGGCGCCAGGAGGCCTGGGCCATGGTGAAGACGCCAGTACATGAAGGCGGACCCAAACCACATGGCCGAGGTCGGACCTGTGGGGCCCGACGGGAAGGAGATCCCTGTGAGCTTAGTATACGGCCAAGTAGAGTTGGCCGCAAAGTAGTCCCAGCAAGACTGTAAACTAGACAGCCTATTAGATGGCATTGAAGAGGAATACAATCAGTTAATTTGACTATGTAATTTAAAATGACATGTAAAATGCCTTCTAGCGGATTGTAGATCGTTTGTCGTAGCGGACCTTTTCGCTTCAACCTCGGGACCCAATAGTCCGGAGTGTGTCCGAATACCCTCGCTGTTATGTAAAAACCGGGGCATGCGTGGAGACCAGGCGTAGGGGTCATGAATGCTTTATCAGACAAGTGCCCAACTAGTTATGTTATCTTATATGGTTAGTAAGAAACATCTTCCAGGGAGAATAGTTTCGTTAGGGGTTCCTTTCCCTGGGAGGCATGCCCTAAAGTGCATGTCCGGACTGCGAAAAAAGCAGAAAAGCATCTGGGGGCAGATAAATGAAAAATAAAAAAAATCATCTTTTAGTTCACCGACCGAATATTCCCTTAAGAACGCTAGCTTTCGGCTTCACCCAGTCTGAGGTACACGTCCGGCTGACCCGGCGGTAACAATCGCAGAGGTGCTCCTTTACCACCTAGCCGAACAATCGGGAACGTAGGGGTAAGCACAAGAGCCAGGCAACCCAGCTTGGCCAAAACTTAAATCATATCGATGCATATAATGGTGAATAAAAGGTACATGCGGAAGTGTGACACATGTGTTGGGCATAAAGCCCGTATAAATAAGCTTCTGTTAAAGAAGCCCCCAGGTATAATGAGCGCGAATAGCGCGTCAAGTGTGTGCGAACAATGCGCAAACGAGCCTTTAACGGATTCGGAAAGGTGGAAGAAGGAGAGAAATAAAAGACAACTTCAAGTATAAAATATATACGGAGGAAGGAGACGAACTCAGAATCCGGCGCTAGGAGTAGAATCTTCGGAGACGGGCTGCGTTCCATGGGTTCGGCTCGAGTCGGTTATCCGATGCGTTTCGTAGACGGTACGCTCCGCCGGTCAGGACTTGGTCGATGATGAAGGGACCCTCCCATTTGGGCTTGAGTTTGTCCTTTTTCTTGTCCGTCAGTCGTAGAACTAGTTCGCCAACATTGTGAGCTTTGGCCCGCATTTCCTGCTTTGATATCTTCGAGCTCATTGTTGATAGAATGCGGAACGAGCTTTTGCCACGCCGCGCTCCTCCTCCAAGGCGTCAAACTGTCCTGCCGATCGAGCTCGGCTTCTCTTTCTTCGTACATGCGCACGCCGAGGTGAGTCATGAATTATGTCGCAGGCAAAACTGCCTCTGCTGTATACCATAAAAATGGTGTGAATCCGGTAGTGCGATTCAGCGTGGTCCGCAGCCCCCAGAGTACGGAGTCGAGCTCCTCTACCCAGTGCGTGTTAGATTCCTTGAGGGACCGCACTAGTCTAGGTTTAATGCCGCTCATGATTAGACCGTTTGCTCGCTCGACTTGACCGTTAGTTTGGGGGTGATAGACTAAAGCGTAGTCGAGCTTGATGCCCATGTTTTTGCACCGTAGTTTGACCTCGTCGGCCTTGAAGTTCGTGGGCGTTATCGGTGATGATGCTATGGGGACGCCAGAACGGTGTACTACCCTCGATATGAAGTCTATCACCAGTCCGGATTCGCCGCCTTTACAGTGCTTGGCCTCTATCCATTTGGTGAATTTATCCATCATGACCAATAGGTATTTCTGCCAGGGTTCCTCCTTTAAGGGTCCAACCATGTCAAGCCCCTGCACTGCCAAGGGCCAAAGCGATGGGTATAGTTTTGAGGGCGGTGGGTGGCATGTGGCTTTTATTAGCAAAAAGCTGGCAACCGACGCATCGTTGGACTAAGTCCTGAGCATCTGCCCAGACCATCGGCCAATAAAATCATGCACGGAAGGCCTTGCCTACAAGGGCCCGGGCTGCGGCATGGTGCCCACCGAGTCCGGCATGAATTTCAGCCAAGAGATTCCGCCCTTCCTCTTCGGAGATACACCTTTGAAGGACTCCGGTTGTGCTTTTCTTATAAAGCTCTCCCTCATGGACCTTATAGGCTTTAGACCGTTGCACTATGCAGCGGGCCTTGTTTTGGTCCTCGGGAAGTTCCTGCCTAGTTAGGTAGGCTAGGAATGGTTCTGTCCACGGGGCAATGACTGCCATTATTGCGTGGGCTGACGGTGTTATTTCGTTGGTGGAACCACCAACTATATCGGAATGTTCGGTGTGGGGCAGTGTAGTTGGGTCCGTGTTGTTATTTTCGGACTCTTCCTCCCATAATATGGATGGCTTGAAAAGCCTCTCTAGGAAGATGTTGGGGGGGACGGCATCGCGCTTTGCGCCAATGCGTGCCAACACGTCTGCTGCCTGGTTGTTATCCCGGCTATATGGTGAAATTCGAGCCCTCAAACCGAAATGACATTTTTAGGACGGCATTGCGATAAGCTGCCATTTTCGGATCCTTGGCATCAAAGTCCCCATTTATTTGGGATATCACGAGGTTCAATCCTCGCCAAGACCTCTAAGCGTTGAATGCCCATGGAGACCGCCATCCGGAGACCATGTAGAAGGGCCTCAGATTCGGCTGCGTTGTTGGAGTCCGTGTACATTATTTGAAGTACGTATTGGACTGTATCTCCGGTTGGGGATGTCAGAACGACGCCAGCCCCCAGGCCGGCCAACATTTTGGAGCCGTCGAAGTGCATGATCCAGTTGGAATATGTGCCGTACTCTTTAGGGAGTTGGGCTTCAGTCCATTCGGCGACGAAGTCAGCCAAAACTTGTGACTTGATAGCTCGCCGTGGCTTGTAGGTTATGTCGAACGGGAGGAGCTCAATGGCCCATTTGGAAATCCGGCCCGTTGCGTCGCGGTTGTTTATAATGTCATTAAGAGGTACTTCGGAGGCTACTGTTATCGAACACTCTTGAAAGTAGTGTCGCAGCTTCCGGGATGCCATGAACACCGCGTATGCTATGTTTTGATAATGTGGGTACCGTGACTTGCATGGAGTTAGGACAGTGGACACGTAGTAAACTGGTTTTTGGAGAGGGAACTTGTGTCCGTCCGTTTCTCGTTCGACAACGAGCACCGCGCTTACAACTTGATGGGTTGCTGCGATGTATAATAGCATTGGTTCGCCCATGGTGGGCGCGGCTAGGACCGGATTTGTTGCCAATATGGCTTTGATTTCTTCGAGTCCGGCCGTGGCGGCGTCCGTCCACTCGAAGTGTTCGGTCTTATTTGTAGGAGGCGATAGAGGGTAATGCCTTTTCTCCTAAGCGGGAGATAAAGCGGCTTAGAGCCGCCACACATCCAAATCAATTTTGTTTTTTTTTGAGGTCTTTGGGGTTATCCTATTGTGTCAGAGCTCGGATCTTGGCTGGGTTTGCTTCAATTTCTCTACCGGATACAATGAAGCCCATGAGCTTTCCGGTGATGCGCCAAAACGCATTTTCGGGTTGAGCTTGATGTCATATGTTCGGAGATTATCGAATGTGATCCTCAAGTCGTCGACTAAGGTTTCGACATGCTTGGATTTGACGACCACATCGTCTACGTATGCCTCCACTGTTTTGCCGATCTGTTTGCCAGACATGTATGAATCATGCGCTGATATGTTGCGCCGGTATTTTTGAGCCCAAAGGGCATTGTGTTGAAGCAGAATGGGCCGTATGGAGTGATGTATGCCGTTGCGGCTTGGTCTGGCTCTGCCATCTTAATTTGGTGGTAGCCGGAGTATGCGTCGAGGAAACACAATGAATTGTGTCCTGCGGTAGCGTCGATAATTTGATCGATGCGGGGAGGGGAAGGGATCCTTTGGGCAAGCCTTGTTAAGGTCCTTAAAATCGACACATAGGCGCCAGGATTTGTCCTTCTTTGGTACCATTACCAGGTTTGCTAGCCAGTCCGTATGTTTAATGTCTCTGATGAATCCGGCCTCCAATAGTTTGGCTAGCTCCTCTCCCATGGCCTGTCTCTTGGGTTCGGAGAAACGCCGAAGAGCTTGTTTGACTGGCTTGAATCCTTTTAGGATATTTAGGCTGTGCTCGGCCAGCCGGCGTGGGATTCTTGGCATGTCTGAAGGGCGCCAGACAAAAATGTCCCAATTTTCGCGTAGGAATTCTCGTAGTGCGGCGTCCACATCAGGGTTTAATTGTGCCCCGATGGAGGCCGTTTTTGTAGGGTCCATTGGATGGACTTGGAATTTGACTATTTTGTCTGCCGGTTTAAAAGAGGTCGACTTGGATCTCTTATCGAGTATCACATCGTTCCTGTTCACCGTGGAGCGCAGCGCAGCGAGTTCCTCTGCCGCTAGGGCTTCAGATAGTGCCTCAAGGGCAAGTGCGGCTGTTTTATTTTCGGCGCGGAGTGCTATGTCCGGGTCACTAGCGAGAGTGATAATTCCGTTGGGTCCGGGCATTTTGAGCTTCATGTACCCGTAATGGGGTATAGCTTGAAAAATTGTGAATGCCTCTCGCCCTAATAGAGTGTGGTATCCGCTGCTAAATGGGGCCACTTGGAGTGTGACCTCCTCGGACCTATAATTGTCCGGCGTGCCAAACACCACATCCAGTGTGATATTTCCTGTACAGCATGCTTCCCGACTGGGGATTATTCCTCTAAAGGTTGTGCTGCTTTGCTCAATGCGGCTCCAGTCTATTTCCATTTTTCGAAGGGTTTCCTCGTAGATGAGGTTTAATCCGTTGCCGTCGTCCATGAGTACCTTGGTAAGGCGAAAGCCGTCCACTATTGGACTGAGGACCAATGCGGCTGGTGCTCGGGCTGTTCGGAATTTAGGTTAAATCCTTTGGCGTTAAAGGTAATAGCCGTGTCACTCCATGGATTTATTGTTGCTACCTGGTAGACTTCGGCAAGGCTGCGGACTGTTCGTTTCTGCATATTATTTGATGCGTAAGTCTCGAATACTGTTAATACCGTACTGGTATTGTTGGGCTGGTGCTCTGGAGCTAAGAGCTCTTCGCCACTTTTGGCCACCTGCCGTAGTATCCAACATGCTCTAAGGCTATGAGTTGGAGTGGCGCCCTCTGTGCTATGAATTTTGCAAGGTCCATTGAGCCATCCCTCCAGTATGGTTCCATGCCCTTTGGGGGGTTTTTGATTTTTGGTATGTAACCCAGGTGCCTGGCGATGATGCACCCTTTTATTTCGGACTAGGGTCGTATACGGGGCCAGATTATCCCAAAATTTGATTTCGGTTTTCAGCGCTCTCCATCACGCAAAGATTTCGTACTATGGACGCCAAGTCAGCGAAGCGTGTAATTTCACGACGACTTATGGCGTTTAGGATTCCCTTGTCCGTGCAATTGTTGCAGAAGAATGAGATTGCGTCCTCCTCGCGGCAATCCTTTATCCTGTCCATAACCAGGAGGAATCTGGCCCAGTAATGATGTACTGTTTCACCGGGCTCTTGCCGAATTTGGGATAGATCGCTTATGTTTGGGTGGGCGGGTGGAATTAAATTCCGAACCCCGTCCGATCTAAAACTCAGGGGCCAAGAAGTTTCCGAACTTGGAAGCTTGGGTTCTTGGAGGTTGTCCAATGAATCTAGCCCGCTGCCTGACTTTAAGTTCAGGGCTTGAGTGGTGTCCTCCCCTCCGCGGGAATCCGACATGGAGGGGTCAGGAATCCGGACATGAAGGAAATATGCCCTAGAGGCAATAATAAAGTTATTATTTATTTCCTTATATCATGATAAATGTTTATTATTCATGCTAGAATTGTATTAACCGGAAACATAATACATGTGTGAATACATAGACAAACAGATAGTCACTAGTATGCCTCTACTAGACTAGCTCATTAATCAAGATGGTTATGTTTCCTAACCATAGACATGTGTTGTCATTTGATTAATGGGATCACATCATTAGGAGAATGATGTGATTGACATGACCCATTTCATTAGCTTAGCACTTGATCGTTTTAGTATGTTGCTTATGCTATCTTCATGACTTATACAAAGTTCCTGCAACTATGAGATTATGCAACTCCTGCTTACTGAGGAACACTTTGTGTGCTGCCAAACGTCACAACGTAATCGGGTGATTATAAAGGTACTCTACAAGTGTCTCCGAAAGTATATGTTGAGTTGGCATGAATCAAGATTAGGATTTGTCACTCGATTGTGGGAGAGGTATCTCTAGGCCTTCTCGGTAATACACATCACATAAGCCTTGCAAGCATTGCAACTAATGAGTTAGTTGTGAGATGATGTATTACGGAACGAGTAAAGAGACTTTCCGTAACGAGATTAAACTAGGTATTGGATACCGACGATCGAATCTCGGGTAAGTAACATACCGATGACAAAGGGAACAACGTATGTTGTTATGCGGTTTGACCGATAAAGATCTTCGTAGAATATGTAGGAACCAATATGGGCATCCAGGTTCCGCTATTGGTTATTGACCGAGAATAGTTCTAGGTCATGTCTACATAGTTCTCGAACCGTAGGGTCCGCACGCTTAAGGTTTCAATGACGGTTATTATGAGTTTATGTATTTTGATGTACGAAGGAGTTCGGAGTCCCGGATGTGATCACGGACATGACGAGGAGTCTCGAAATGGTCGAGACATAAAGATTGATATATTGGATGGTTATATTCGGACACCGAAAAGGTTCCGGAAGTTTCGGAGAAAACCGGAGTGCCGAGGGGTTACCGGAACCCCCGGGAAGTTATGGGCCTTATTGGGCCAAGAGGGAGAGAGAGGGCTGCACCAGGAGGTGGTGCGCCTCCATGGGGAGTCCGACTGGACTAGGAGGGGGCGCAGCCCCCTTCCCTCTCCCTCTCCCTCTCTTTCCTTCCCCTTCCCTCTTCCTAGTAGGACTAGGAAAGGGAGTCCTACTCCTACTAGGAGGAGGACTCCCTCCCTTGGTGCGCCCAAGGCTGGCCGGCCCTCCCCTTGCTCCTTTATATACGGGGCAGGGGGCACCCTAGGACACACAAGTTGATCTACGTGATCGTTCCTTAGCTGCAGTGCGGTGCCCTCCACCATATTCCACCTCGGTCATATTGTAGCGGTGCTTAGGCGAAGCCCTGCGACGGTAGAACATCAAGATCGTCACCACGCCGTCGTGCTGACGGAACTCCTCCCCGACGCTTTGCTGGATCGGAGCCCGGGGATCGTCATCAAGCTGAACGTGTGCTAAGAACTCGGAGGTGCCGGAGTAACGGTGCTTGGATCGGTCGGATCGTGAAGACGTACGACTACATCAACCGCGTTAATATAACGCTTCCGCTTTCGGGTTCACGAGGGCACGTGGACGGACACTCTCCTCTCTCGCTGCTATGCCATCACCATGGTCTTGCGTGATCGTAGGAAATTTTTGAAATTACTACGTTCCCCAACAAAGGCATCCGAGCCTGGTTTTATGCGTTGATGTCATATGCACGAGTAGAACACAAGTGAGTTGTGGGCGATACAAGTCATACTACCTACCGGCATGTCATACTTTGGTTCAGCGGTATTGTGAGATGAAGCGGCCCGGACCGACATTACGCCAGACGCTTACGCGAGACTGGTTTCACCGCTGTGAGCACTCGTTGCTTAAAGGTGACCGGCGGTGTCCGTCTCTCTCACTTTAGTTGAACCGAAAAGTGGCTACGCCCGGTCCTTGAGAAGGTTAAAACGGAGTCTATTTGACGAAGTATCGTTGTGGTTTTGATGCGTAGGTAAGAACGGTTCTTGCTCAGCCCGTAGCAGCCACGTAAAACTTGCAACAACAAAGTAGAGGACGCCTAACTTGTTTTTGCAGGGCATGTTGTGATGTGATATGGTCAAGACGTGATGCTATATTTTATTGTATGAGATGATCATGTTTTGTAACCGAGTTATCGGCAATCGGGCAGGAGCCATATGGTTGTCGCTTATTGTATGAAATGCAAACGCCATGTAATTGCTTTTACTTTATCACAAAGCGGTAGCGATAGTCGTGGAAGCAATAGTTGGCGAGACGACAACGATGCTACGATGGAGATCAAGGTGTCGCGCGGTGGCGATGGTGATCATGACGGTGCTTTGAGATGGAGATCACAAGCACAAGATGATGATGGCCATATCATATCACTTATATTGATTGCATGTGATGTTTATCCTTTATGCATCTTATCTTGCTTTGATTGACGGTAGCATTATAAGATGATCTCTCACTAAAAATTATCAAGTAGTGTTCTCCCGAGTATGCACCGTTGCCAAAGTTAAATGCGTCTTGAGACACCACGTGATGATCGGGTGTGATAAGCTCTACGTCCATCTACAACGGGTGCAAGCCAGTTTTGCACACGCAGAATACTCAAGTTATACTTGACGAGCCTAGCATATGCAGATATGGCCTCGGAACACGGAGACCGAAAGGTCGAGCGTGAATCATATAGCAGATATGATCAACATAAGATGTTCACCATTGAAAACTACTCCATCTCACGTGATGATCGGTTATGGTTTAGTTGATTTGGATCACGTGATCACTTAGATAACTAGAGAGATGTCTGTCTAAGTGGGAGTTCTTAAGTAATATGATTAATTGAACTTAAATTTATCATGAACTTAGTACCGATAGTATTTTGCTTGTCTATGTTTACTGTAGATAGATGGCTCGTCGTTGTTCCGTTGAATTTTAATGCGTTCCTTGAGAAAGCAAAGTTGAAAGATGATGGTAGCAATTACACGGATCGGGTCCAGAATTTGAGGATAATCCTCATTGCTGCATGTAAGAGTTACGTCCTGGATGCACCGCTAGGTGCCAGGCTCTTGATGCAACCGACGACGTTAAGAACGTCTGGCGAGCAAAGCTGATGACTACTCTATAGTTCAGTGTGCCATGCTTTACGGCTTAGAACTGGTCTTCAACGACGCGTTTTGAGCGTCATGGAGCATATGAGATGTTCCAGAGTTGAAGTTGATATTTCAACGTAATGCTCGGATTGAGAGATATGAAGTCTCCAATAAGTTCTATAGCTGCAAGATGGAGGAGAATAGTTACATCGGTGAGCACATACTCAAAATGTCCGGGTATTACAATCACTTGAATCAACCGGGAGTTAATCTTCCGGATGATTGTGTCATTGATGTAATTCTTCAATCACCGCCACCAAGCTACAAAGGCTTCGTGATGAACTATAATACGCAAGGGTTAGTAAAGACTATGCTCGAGCTCTTCGCAATGCTAAAAGCTGCGGAGGTAGAAATCAAAAAGGAGCATCAAGTGTTGATGGTCAATAAGACCACTAGTTTCAAGAAGAAAGGCAAAGGGAAGAAGAAGGGAACTTCAAGAAGAACAGCAAACAAGTTGCCGATCAGAGAAGAAACCCAAGTCCGGACCTAAACCTAAAACTGAGTGCTTCTACCGCAAGCATCGTCATCGGAAGCGGAACTGCCCCAAGTATTTGGCGGATAAGAAGGATGGCAAAGTGAACAAAGGTATATGTGATATACTTGTTATTGATGTGTACCTTACTAGAGCTCGCAGAGTACTGGTATTTGATAATCGGTTCTGCTATAATATTTGCAACTCGAAACAGGAACTACGGATTGCTTAACACTGGCAAAGGACGAGGTGACGATGCGCGTGGGAAACGGTTCCAAAGTCGATGTGATCGCAGTCGGCACGCTACCTCTACATCTACCTTCGGGATTAGTTTTAGACCTGAATAATTGTTATTTGGTGCCAGCGTTGAGCATGAACATTATATCTGGATCTTGTTTGATGTGAGACGGTTATTCGTTTAAATCGAGAGAATAATGGTTGTTCTATTTATATGAATAATATCTTTTATGGTCATGCACCCTTGAAGAGTGGTCTATTTTTAATGAATCTCGATAGTAGTGATACACATATTCATAATGTTGAAACCAAAAGATGCAGAGTTGATAATGATAGTGCAACTTATTTGTGGCAATCGCCGTTTAGGTCATATCGGTGTAAAACGCATGAAGAAACTCCATGTCGATGGACTTTTGGAGTCACTTGATTATGAATCACTTGGCACTTGCGAACCGTGCCTCATGGGCAAGATGACTAAAACCCCGTTCTCCGGTACTATGGAGAGAGCAACAGATTTATTGGAAATCATACATACGGATGTATGTGGTCCAATGAATGTTGAAGCTCGTGGCGGACATCGTTATTTTCTCACCTTCACAGATGATTTGAGCAGATATGGGTATATCTACTTAATGAAACATAAGTCTGAAACATTTGAAAAGTTCAAAGAATTTCAGAGTGAAGTTGAAAATCATCGTAATAAGAAAATAAAGTTTCTACGATCTGATCGTGGAGGCGAATATTTGAGTTACGAGTTTGGTCTACATTTGAAACAAAGCGGAATAGTTTCGCAACTCACGCCACCCGGAACACCACAGCGCAATGGTGTGTCCGAACGTCGTAATCGCACTTTCTTTGGATATGGTGCGATCTATGATGTCTCTTACAGATTTACCGCTATCATTTTGGGGTTATGCTCTTGAGACGGCCGCATTCACGTTAAATAGGACACCGTCAAAATCCGTTGAGACGACGCCTTATGAACTATGGTTTAGCAAGAAACCAAAGTTGTCGTTTCTGAAAGTTTGGGGTTGCGATGCTTATGTGAAGAAACTTCAACCCGATAAGCTTGAACCCAAATCGAGAAATGTGTCTTCATAGGATACCCAAAGGAGACAATTGGGTACACCTTCTATCACAGATCCGAAGGCAAGACATTCGTTGCTAAAATTGGATCCTTTCTAGAGAAGGAGTTTCTCTCGAAAGAAGTGAGTGGGAGGAAAGTGGAACTTGATGAGGTAACAGTACCAGCTCCCTTATTGGAAAGTAGTTCATCACGTAAATCAGTTTACGTAACACCTACACCAGTTAGTGAGGAAGATAATGATGAAGATCATGAAACTTCAGATCAAGTTGTCACTGAACTTCGTAAATCAACCAGAACAAAATCCGCACCAGAGTGGTACGGTAATCCTGTTCTGGAAGTCATGCTACTAGATCATGATGAACCTACGAACTATGAAGAAGCGATGGTGAGCCCAGATTCCGCAAAATGGCTTGAAGCCATGAAATCTGAGATGGGATCCATGTATGAGAACAAAGTATGGACTTTGGTAGACTTACCCGATGATCGGCAAGCTATTGAGAATAAATGGATCTTTAAGAAGAAGACTGACGCTGATGGTAATATAATCGTCTACAAAGCTCGACTTGTTGCAAAAGGTTTTCGACAAGTTCAAGGGGTTGACTACGATGAGACTTTCTCACCAGAAGCGATGCTTAAGTCCGTCCGAATCATGTTAGCAATTGCCGCATTTTATGATTATGAAATTTGGCAAATGGATGTAAAACTGCATTCTTGAATGGATTTCTAGAAGAAGAGTTGTATATGATGCAACCGTAAGGTTTTGTTGATCCAAAGGGTGCTAACAAAGTGTGCAAGCTCCAGCGATCAATTTATGGTCTCGTGCAAGCCTCTCGGAGTTGGAATAAACGCTTTGATAGTGTGATCAAAGCATATGGTTTTATACAGACTTTTGGAGAAGCCTCAGATTTACAAGAAAGTGAGTGGGAGCTCAGTAGCATTTACGATATTATATGTGGACGACATATTATTGATTGGAAATGATATAGAATTTCTGGATAGCATAAAAGGATACTTGAATAAAAGTTTTTCAATGAAAGACCTCGGTGAAGCTGCTTATATATTGGGCATCAAGATCTATAGAGATAGATCAAGACGCTTAATAGGACTTTCACAAAGCACATACCTTGATAAAGTGTTGAAGAAGTTCAAAATGGATCGTGCAAAGAAAGGTTTTTACCTGTAGTACAAGGTGTAAGATTGAGTCGACTCAATGCCCGACCACAGCAGAAGATAGAGAGAAAATGAAAATGTTCCCTATGCTTCAGCCATAGGCTCTATCATGTATGCAATGCTGTGTACCAGACCGACGTATGCTTAGCTGTAAGCTTGGCAGGAAGGTACCAAAGTAATCCAGAGTGGATCATCGGACAGCGGTCAAGAACATCCTGAAATACCTGAAAAGGACTAAGGATATGTTTCTCGTATATGGAGGTGACAAAGAGCTAGTCGTAAATGGTTACGCCGATGCAAGCTTTGACATCGATCCGGACGATTCTAAATCGCAAACCGGATACGTATTTTTATTAAACGGTGGAGCTGTCGGTTGGTGCAGTTCTAAACAAAGCGCCGTGGCGGGATCTACATGTGAAGCGGAGTACATAGCTGCTTCGGAAGCAGCAAATGAAGGAGTCTCGATGAAAGAGTTCATTTCCGATCTAGGTGTCATACCTAGTGCATCGGGACCAATGAAGATCTTCTCGTGACAATATCGGTGCAATTGCCTTGGCAAAGGAATCCAGATTTCACAAGAGGACCAAGCATATCAAAAGACGCTTCAATTCCATTCGGGACCAAGTCCAAGTGGGAGACATAGAGATTTGCAAAATACATACGGATCTGAATGTTGCGGACCCGTTGACTAAGCCTCTTCCACGAGCAAAACATGATTGGCACCAAGACTCCATGGGTGTTAGAATCATTCTTGTGTAATCTAGATTATTGACTCTAGTGCAAGTGGGAGACTGAAGGAAATATGCCCTAGAGGCAATAATAAAGTTATTATTTATTTCCTTATATCATGATAAATGTTTATTATTCATGCTAGAATTGTATTAACCGGAAACATAATACATGTGTGAATACATAGACAAACAGATAGTCACTAGTATGCCTCTACTAGACTAGCTCATTAATCAAGATGGTTATGTTTCCTAACCATAGACATGTGTTGTCATTTGATTAATGGGATCACATCATTAGGAGAATGATGTGATTGACATGACCCATTTCATTAGCTTAGCACTTGATCGTTTTAGTATGTTGCTTATGCTATCTTCATGACTTATACAAAGTTCCTGCAACTATGAGATTATGCAACTCCGTTTACTGTGAGGAACACTTTGTGTGCTGCCAAACGTCACAACGTAATCGGGTGATTATAAAGGTACTCTACAAGTGTCTCCGAAAGTATATGTTGAGTTGGCATGAATCAAGATTAGATTTGTCACTCCGATTGTCGGAGAGGTATCTCTAGGCCTTCTCGGTAATACACATCACATAAGCCTTGCAAGCATTGCAACTAATGAGTTAGTTGTGAGATGATGTATTACGGAACGAGTAAAGAGACTTTCCGTAACGAGATTAAACTAGGTATTGGATACCGACGATCGAATCTCGGGTAAGTAACATACCGATGACAAAGGGAACAACGTATGTTGTTATGCGGTTTGACCGATAAAGATCTTCAGAGAATATGTAGGAACCAATATGAGCATCCAGGTTCCGCTATTGGTTATTGACCGAGAATAGTTCTAGGTCATGTCTACATAGTTCTCGAACCGTAGGGTCCGCACGCTTAAGGTTTCAATGACGGTTATTATGAGTTTATGTATTTTGATGTACCGAAGGAGTTCGGAGTCCCGGATGTGATCACGGACATGACGAGGAGTCTCGAAATGGTCGAGACATAAAGATTGATATATTGGATGGTTATATTCGACACCGGAAAGGTTCCGGAAGTTTCCGGAGAAAACTGGAGTGCCGAGGGGTTACTGAACCCCCGGGAAGTTATGGGCCTTATTGGGCCAAGAGGGGAGAGAGAGGGCTGCACCAAGAGGTGGTGCGCCCTCCATGGGGAGTCCGACTGGACTAGAGGGGGGCGCAGCCCCTTTCCCTCTCTCCTCTCTTTCCTTCCCCTTCCCTCTTCCTAGTAGGACTAGGAAAGGGAGTCCTACTCCTACTAGGAGGAGGACTCCTCCCTTGGTGCGCCCCAAGGCTGGCCGCCCTCCCCTTGCTCCTTTATATACGGGCAGGGGGCACCCTAGGACACACAAGTTGATCTACGTGATCGTTCCTTAGCCGTGTGCGGTGCCCCTCCACCATATTCCACCTCGGTCATATTGTAGCGGTGCTTAGCGAAGCCCTGCGACGGTAGAACATCAAGATCGCCACCACGCCGTCGTCTTGACGGAACTCCTCCCGACGCTTTGCTGGATCGGAGCCCGGGATCGCCATCGAGCTGAACGTGTGCTAAGAACTCGGAGGTGCCGGAGTAACGGTGCTTGGATCGGTCGGATCGTGAAGACGCACGACTACATCAACCGCGTTAATATAACGCTTCCGCCGGGTCTCACGAGGGTACGTGGACGGACACTCTCCCCTCTCGTTGCTATGCCATCACCATGGTCTTGCGTGATCGTAGGAAATTTTTTGAAATTACTACGTTCCCCAACAGGACATAGCTGGTCCTTAAGGTAGGAGAATAGTCGCCGTATTGTTCCTCTACCACAGCAACGTGGTGGGTAGCCTGGGGAGAGTTGATCTCTCTCAGATCGGTTTTAGGCCCAATCTGATCGTAGTCTGTAGCGACTCCCACGACGGCGATGCGATCCAAGAGCTCGTTTAAGGAAGAGAGCTCCATTGGATCTAACTGCTCGGCGAGATCCGAGTTAACGTGAAGATTGCTTTCGATGACCCGAGAAGTCATCGTCGGCGCGGCGGCCGAACAGGCGGTCATAAGAAGACCGCCTAGCCGGAGAGTTTGGCCGGCGGCCAAGGCTCCTTTAGCAACGGTGCCGTCTTTAAAGACGGGATGAGACATCCTTCCTGACAGCGACGGCACAGAGGAACTCTCAATGAAAGCACCAATGTCGGTGTCAAAACCGGCGGATCTCGGGTAGGGGTCCCGAACTGTGCGTCTAGGCGGATGGTAACAGGAGACAAGGGACACAATGTTTTTACCCAGGTTCGGGCCCTCTCGATGGAGGTAAAACCCTACTCCTGCTTGATTAATATTGATGATATGGGTAGTACAAGAGTGGATCTACCACGAGATCCAAGAGGCTAAACCCTAGAAGCTAGCCTATGGTATGATTGTTGTTCGTCCTACGGACTAAAACCCTCGGTTTATATAGACACCGGATAGGGTTAGGGTTACACAGAGTCGGTTACAATGGTAGGAGATCTACATATCTGTATCGCCAAGCTTGCCTTCCACGCCAAGGAAAGTCTCATCCGGACATAGGACGGAGTCTTCAATCTTGCATCTTCATAGTCCAGGAGTCCGGCCAACGGTAATAGTTCGGCTATCCGGACACCCCCTAATCCAGGACTCCCTCACATAACAAATGACTTTTTGAAGGAAATATGCCCTAGAGGCAATAATAAAGTTGTTATTTTATATTTTCTTATTCATGATAAATGTTTATTATTCATGCTAGAATTGTATTAACCGGAAACTTGATACATGCGTGGATACATAGACAAAACACCGTGTCCCTAGTATGCCTCTACTTGACTAGCTCGTTAATCAAAGATGGTTAAGTTTCATAGCCATAGACATGTGTTGTCATTTAATGAGCGAGATCACATCATTAGGAGAATGATGTGATAGACAAGACCCATCCGTTAGCTTAGCATTATGATTGTTCAGTTTTATTGCTACTGCTTTCTTCATGTCAAATACATATTCCTCCGACTATGAGATTATGCAACTCCCGGATACCAAAGGAATGCCTTGTGTGCTATCAAACGTCACAACGTAACCGGGTGATTAGAAAGATGCCCTACAGGTATCTCCGAAGGTGTTTGTTGGGTTGGCATAGATCGAGAATATGATTTGTCACTCCGAGTGTCGGAGACGTATCTCTGGGCCCTCTCGGTAATGCACATCATAAGCAGCCTTGCAAGAAAAGTAACTAATGAGTTAGTTGCAGGATGATGCATTACAGAACGAGTAAAGAGACTTGCCGGTAATGATATTGAACTAGGTATGAACACTACTGGAATTAGCTTATTTGCCGTCTGCCAACTCTTTGTCGTCTGCTGGCTGACGGCAAAGGCCACACGAAAATGGACGACAAAGATGTGGCTTTTGGCAAACAAGGTCTTTGCCATCAGCCAATTCTTTGCCGTCCGCTGGCTGACGGTAAAGAATCTTTGCCGTCCGCTAGCAGGCGGCAAAGAGGTGGGTGGGTCCAGTTATTGTTTAACCAACTCAAGCCCATCGGCCCCACCTCTTTGCCGACTGTTGGCGGACGGCAAAGAGGCGGGTACGTTAACGGTCGTCCCGCCCCCGTCCTCTGTCTCTTCTCTCCACTCTCTCATTCCCTCCCCACCCACACCCGCGCCGCCGCTGACCCCGTCTGCCGTAGCCGGCCGCCCCGCACCCCTTGTCGGTGTCAAAACCGACGGATCTCGGGTAGTGGGTCCCGAACTGTGCGTCTAAGGCTAATGGTAACAGGAGGCAGGGGACACGATGTTTTACCCAGGTTCGGGCCCTCTCGATGGAGGTAATACCCTACTTCGCTTGATTGATCTTGATGATATGAGTATTACAAGAGTTGATCTACCACGAGATCGTAGAGGCTAAACCCTAGAAGCTAGCCTATGATTATGATTATTGTTGTCCTACGGACTAAACCCTCCGGTTTATATAGACACCGGAGGGGGCTAGGGTTACACAGAGTCGGTTACAAAGAAGGAGATCTACATATCCGAATTGCCAAGCTTGCCTTCCACACAAAGGAGAGTCCCATCCGGACACGGGATGAAGTCTTCAATCTTGTATATTCATAGTCCAACAGTCCGGGCAAAGTATATAGTCCGGCTGTACGAGGACCCCCTTAATCCAGGACTCCCTCATTAGCCCCTGAACCAGGCTTCAATGATGATGAGTCCGGCGCGCAGATTGTCTTTGGCATTGCAAGGCGGGTTCCTTCTTCGAATACTCCATAAAAGATTCTGAACACAAGGATCGTGTCCGGACCTGCAAAACAAATTCCACATACCACCGTAGAGAGCACAATATTCCACAAATCTAATCTGCTGATAACTTTTCATAGCGTGACGTCACACCATGGCCCGGTCTTTATTCTAACCGTTTTTCATAGCCAGCTACCACACACATCGCGAGGCGGTTTTATCGGCACGTCTTGTCAAAGCAGAGATCGTGTCCCCTTATCACGGGATTCTCAGCAATACGGACGTGGGTAACCCAACCGTGCCATCAAACGTGGCGCTTGGGGAATAAGAGATTTTAACGGGCAAGTGGGGAGGCGCAGGATCCCTGCTTCCTTTATAAGGGGATAAGAACTCCCTTTTTCACCCACGCCTTCTTCCTCTGCGCATCCGTCCCTTCTTGCTCAAGCCCTAGCGCTCAAGCGTCCGACCCTTCTCCATCAAAAAGGTTTCCCAAAAATGTCCGGATCCGGAGCAGGAGGCAAGTAGATGGCCTCTACCGTCCGGGAAAAGGATATCAAAAAGCTTCGGGGGGCAGGGTATTTGGCTAAGAGAATCAGCCACCATCTTCCGACGGCGGGACAAATCGTCCCCACCCCGGAACCCCACGAGAGGGTGGTATTTCTCCCTCATTTTGTCCGCTGGCTAGGGTTTCCCCTCCACCCATTTGTTCGCGGCATCATGTACTATTATGGGATTGATTTTCATGATCTATCTCCCAATTCTTTCCTCAATATCTCGACATTCATCGTCGTGTGCGAGGCCTTTCTCCGCGTCCCGCCGCACTTTGGCTTATGGCTGAAGGTTTTTAATGTGAAGCCCAAGGTAGTGAGCGGTGAGCATGCCGAATGCGGAGGTGCCATGGTGAGCAAGATGCCCAACGTCACATGGCCAACAGGTGCTTTTGATGATTCCGTCAAGGAGTGGAAGCAGCAGTGGTTCTATATCACCGAGCCGCGTGGCATGGAATGGGCCACCGCCCAGAGTTCAGATCCGGCGCCCCCCTGCGGCTTACGTCCTGGCCCAAGAAGGGCCTGAACTGGGCTTCGTCTGATGAGCTGTCGGAGCTCCAGACGCGCGTCCAAGACATGGAAGAAAAGGACATCAAGCTCGTCAATGTAGTCCAGGTGATGTTAGTTCGCCGGATTCTACCTTGTCAACACCGGGCTTGCAATCTATGGGAGTTCGACCCGGCCAAGCACCAGACCTTGTCAGAGCTCTTTGGCTCTTCGCATAAGGACATACGGAAGGTGCTTTTCAAGTCCGGCAAATCATGGCCGGACTCCACCGAGGACCGCGGGTACCAACTGTCCCGCCCGACAAGTTCGGTAAGTGATCGTTCGTTGACAGTTCATATATTTTATTCGTATATTCTTCAAGAAAATTCCTGAAGTGTTTCCCCCAAATTTCCTAGGGCTGGGCGAAGAAGGCGGAGCGGATCTACTGTCCGGTCCCGCTGTCAGAAGAACCGGACGACCCACTCCTGACGAAGATGCTGGTCCCGACGCCTTACAAGGCACCGAAGAAGAAGGCTGGAAAGGAGGCCAAAAAGACCAGGGGCGGCCTCCGTCGTCGTGGCGCTTCGGACGCAAGATCCGAAGATTCCAAAGCCCATTCTTCCTCCGAAGAGGATGAGGAAGAGGAAGGAGACGAATCCCCTGCGGGGGGAAGAAGGAAAAGGACGGCCTTCACATCCTTGGCTGGCTCCACATCGAGAGCGCTGGCCCTACATCGAGAGCATCTAGTACTCCACTTGGTTGACCACGAGTGATCAATAATTTGGGCATGCTGCAGTAAAGTTACAATGACCTGGTAGACAAGCCACGCAATTTGTGAGCGGATCTTTTCCTAGTGGGGTACGCAGCCGGATAGCTGGCCCTCATTCGTCGTGCACCAGGAGCCATGAAGGCTTCCAAGGTCATCGGGAAAAAAAGGCTTCCAAGGTCGACGTCAAGCGGCGCGTGCTCGAGCCCGTCAGGAGTATCTGTAGTCCCCCGCACTATTTCTGGGCAAGCGACGCGTGTGGGTCTAGGCTGCTTGTGTGTACACTAAGCATGGCGAATACTTCAGTACCCAAACTCGTTATGTGCAAGGGTTCTTAAGGCAAGATACTTCCCGAAGGGATCAATCATGAATGCAACTTGCCCAACTGGCGGTTCCTTCATTTTCCGAAGCATCATACATGGCAGAGAGCTTTTGAGGGAGGGCATAGTGTGGCGTGTTGGGAATGGTTCATCCATCAAAATCCACCATGATAACTGGATTCCGCGTCAAGGCAGCCTTCAACCGCTCGGGCAGCAATTCGTTCCAGGGATCACACATATACGACACTTGTTAAACGAACCTGGGGATGCATGGGACGAGGACAAGTTGCAGCTCATGTTTACACCGGGAGATATTGAGGATATCAAGCACATAGTAGTGGGGGGGGGGGGGGGGGGGCGAAAAAGCATTATTAAATTGCATGGAAATTCACCAAGAACGGTGAGTTTACTGTCAAGTCAGCTTACCACTTTGGATTGAGTTTGCGGGACGCGAAAACCGGACAGCCGGGATCGTCGATGCCCAGCAATGAACACAAGGCTTGGCTCGCCCTATGGGACACTAATGCGCCGGGGAAGGCCAAGATACATACCTGGAGGCTTCTGAAGAATGGCCTCGCTGTTGGAACCGAGCTGCATCGTCGACGTATCAAGCCTGGTGTATTTTGCTGCGCATGTGGTAGGGAAGAAACTATACACCATCGGTTTTGGGCGTGCCCCCACTCCGTGCTATTCTGGAAACATTTGTGCGAGCGCATGGCGGAGCCGGTTGTCATGCCACCGGTGATGGACGGATCCCTGTCTGTTCTGGTTGCGTGGTTCAAGGCGTGGCTGGCGGAAGCGGGCGGAGCTGAACGGGAAACAATGATCCAGGCATTGTACGGGCTTTGGTGGGCGAGAAATGATACTAGGGACGGTAGAAGGATCCAAGACGCTCGAGAGTTGGCAGAAAAAGTTCACGCTCATATCCATGAATGGCGTCAAGTTCACTCCAAGGAGGCGACGGTGAAGGAGCCAAGGCGACCGGAAAGGTGGTGTCCACCGGACCCGGAATGGATCAAGGCTAACGCGGATGGAGCGACGTCACGAACGGATGACAAGGGGGGAGGGGGAGTGGTCCTTAGGGATCACCATGGTGCCTTTAGAGGGGGGGCTGCAATATGCTTCCCAGGTGCCGGCATCCCCCAGCTCTCGGAGATTCTGGCGGCAAAAAGCGCAGTGCAAATGGCGATCTCTATGGATGTGCAACGGCTACATGTCGAGTTGGATAGTCAGGAGGTGGTGGCCATGCTACAGGGTGATGGCAGGAACCTTTCGTCTTTTGGCCCGGTTGTCAAGGAGATCAAGGAGATGCTGAGGACGCGGCAAGAGATCAAAATCACGTGGGTTAGGCGCTCTGCTAATGGAGCGGCGCATGGCTTAGCTAGAGAGGGGGTGTGCAACGACAGCTCGTTATTTTATGTTTTTCCTCCAGACTGCATTATTCATATTGTAGCGGACGAGGTCCCAACCTTTGTTTAAATTTAAATAAAGTTGCAAGTTCCCCTAAAAAAAATATTATTTTTGAACTTTGGCAATTTTTATTAAACCATGAGCACATCTGGTTTTTTAGGGAACAACCCATCTATCTTCTATTATATACTTAAGACAAGAGACAAATAAGCCGTCACGTTCGTCCACATGTGCTAATATTATTTGCACCGTTTGATTAGAAAAATAATAGCTAAGATTTAAAGTTTGTACATAACATGCTAATACATATACTTCATGTAACAACATATTGAACCATCACAATGTCACGTGTATGCATCTATTAATTAATAAATATTAAAAAAGAGGCTATAGGATGGCGATAGCCATGACCACGTAGAGGACCGTCTAGAAAATAGAATTAGGAAACGTTCAAATCTCTATGTATTGGAAAAGGAAAAGAGAAACCCGTCAAAAAAAGGATAAAACGTAGTGGATGTATTAGAAAATATAGTGATGACCACGTACAGGATCGCCTAGACGATAGAATTAGAAAACTTAAAAATCTATGTGTATTAGAAAAGGAAAGCCAGCGCAAAAAAAAGAAAGAAAAACACGTAAAAAAGGAAAGAGAAAACGTAATGGATGTATTAGAAAAGGAAACAGAAACAAGGCCAAAAAAAAGGAAAGAGAAAACGTAATAAACACAATCACTATTCAATGTGGCCGATAATTCACAATTACGATCGCAGCTTTATTCACGTCTTTTAGATACTAGGAAAGTACTGAACTGTAACATAATATGTTACCGTAACATAACGCACCCTAATACAAAATGAGTCTATAACATAATAAATGAAGGCTTGCATGACACTACATTTATAATCGCTGATTTGAGTAAATATCTGTGACCCATAAATTGTCTCGCTTCGGCCTCACAGCTCCACGTCCACGAGGCACACCCGCGACCCACCAGAAATAGATGGCACCTGAATAATCACGGTGGAAACATCCATCTCGGGCTAAGTTTGTAACCCATCGAGATTGAGGAAGAACCTCATCGATGTACAAGATGCCGCTGAGTCGACGGACACAACAAAAGGACAACAAATACCACAAGGTAATGCCGATGAAGCTTGTGACCCCGACGCACTACACCCTCAGCGACAACATCCTGCCAGAAGCTGACATCGGCGTCATCACGGAACCCCGTCTGTGCGTTCCTTCTGCCTGAACGCCTGGGCTGCTACCACAGCGTGCCACTCGACACCGATGAGACTGTGTCCAGCAAACTCTGTGCCATCGTCGTCGTCGAAACAGAGAAGCTCCTGCCACACGAACGCCGGCAAAGATGGGATTACTGGTGCCACCAGCTCGGACAGGAATCGTTTCCACAAACACAACAGTGGGCACCAGAAGCACCATCCGTGCGAGAGCAGCGCGACCGCGACAGAGGAAGGTGAAGAAGAGGATGGAAGCAAAAGCACTCACAGGAGGCAATGGGTGAGAGAGGGGCCATCCGTCGTGCAGCTGATGCATAGCGAGCTGGCTGTGGCGGGCGTGCCGTGAACCACAACTGTTGTGGCAGTGGATGTGTCAGTGCATGGTGGAGTTGGAGGACAGTATGGTATACGGCATATGGGAACCGCGGGTAGCCGAGTACCAACTGCAGCGGCTTGGCTGCGTCTCAAAGTGGAAACAGTTCGGGGCCAGCAAGGCTCACGCTCGCCAGGGTGGAAAGCATCTACCACAACGCCAGCATGTTCAGCCGGCTTCGATGGGAGTGGGCTTCTGGAGAATCACAAGGAGCTAATTAAGGAGCCACATTGTGTAGTATTGCAGTGCACCAGACGTGATTAAGTTTTCTATGAGTCGGGTTCAATTAGTCTTTTCTTCTAGGTATTCTTCGTGCAAAAATGTCAAAAGAAAGTGGATGAGCTACGAGGTAAAACCATAACATAGAAGGCAACGAATTCCAACGGTGTACGGGAGGTATACCGTGGCTCGGAGCTCTCAAAAACGCTTCGTCCCGTCCGCTCCGGCGAGCGGCTGGGCGAAGCCCTAGGCGCCGCCGGCCCTAGCCCTCCCCTACCTCTCCTTCCCTACGCCGCCGGAGGGCGCGGCGAAAGCCTGGTCCGCTTCGGCGGCGGGCTCTTCCCTCGGCTTGGCGGCGTGCGGCGCGGGGCGCGGTGGTCGGCGGAGCGCCGTGCTCAGCGTGGGCGGCGGCGGCGGCAGCGCGCCCGGCGGCGTTAGCTGGCGTCTTTGGTGGCGGTGGCTGCGCGGGCTAGGTGGGGCGTGCTGTAGCGTGGACGGCGGGCTCGGCCTCTCGATCGAGATCCGGATCGGGTCCCTCCGTGAGCTGCTCGTGGCGGCGCGGGCGTGGCGGCGGGTGGCGTGGCTCGAGGTCGCCGGGCGTTTCGTCGTGGCTGCGGACGGCGGCCTGGATGGAGGCGCATGCGGGGGTCGGTGGTGGCGGATGGCCTCGGCCAGATATGTCCGCTACCGCACCTTGCGGCGAGGGCCGTGGGCGGCGCGGGTTGGCCGCCTCTGCAGCGCTCCGGCGTGGTGGAGGCTCCGACGTGGTGGTGCTTCGGCGTGCTGGCTCGTGGTGGCTCGGTCCGGCGTGTTCGGGTAGCTGCGGGTGGCTCGCCGGAAGCGGGAGGTGCGTGTCCGGCGGCTCCGACGCTTGGAGCTCGGCAGGCGGCGCGAGTTGGGCAGTGGTCCGATGTGGCTGCTGCTCCGGCCGTGGATGGCTCCACGGCAGCTTGGCAGGTCTGGACCGTTTCACGGCGGCGGCTGGTCTCCTCCGGCGTCGGCCGTCGGTGAGCGGCCTTTTTCGACCTTCGATTCCTCCCCTCGTCGTCCGGGCTCTACCCTCGTCATAGGGCTGGACCGCTCCCGATTCACGGTCCATTGCTCGTCTCGCGCCCGTGGCTACGAGACAGAGCTTCGTCTCGCGCCCGGCAGCAGGACCCGAGCTTCGTCTCGCGCCCGGCAGCAGGACCGAGCTTGTCTTGCACCCGGTGCAGCAGGACGGGTGATGGAGGCCTTTTTTGGGCCGGCCCTTTGGGTCTCGGCGCCGGGGGCCGTCCAGGGGTGTGTAAAGGAGCGACCTTTCCACTCGTCTCTTTGGTTGGGGTAGCGACGGGTCTCGGATGCGGTGGTGTCAGGGTCTTGGATGCCGGGGCGGCGGCCTGGTGGTGGTAGCGCGGTGCTCATGGGCAGAGCCCGTGGCTTGGTGCTGCCCGGTGACCATGGCCGTGTGGGCGGCATGGTGGCAGGGGTGTGGCGTTCGGTGGCGGTGAGTGTTTGCTGGGGTGAAAACCTGTTCTATCCTCGGACGGACCGGCGGCGGCGTAGCGCGTTACCTTCTTGAAGGCGTCGTCGCGGCTCTCACCGGTCATCGTGTCGCTCCAGGGGAAACTCTGACCCCCGGGTCAGGCGGTGGCGGCGCGCTAGCGTCGTAACCTTCTTGGAGGCGCCGCCTTGGAGCTCACGGTTCGTCATATGTGGCTTCATCTCTTCGCGGTGGCGTGTTCACGGTGGAGGTCCCCGATTGCTCTTGTAGTGTTGGGGGCGGTGTTGTTGCGCTCAGCGTCTATGTATCCCGCCTTGGGTGTGTGCGTGTGTTGTCGTGCAGTGTGTTTGTACTTGGGTTATGGTTGATCTGTGCTTTATATATAAAGCGGGGCGAAAGCCTTTTTCGATAAACCATAACAATAGTATATTTTCAACTCTCAAGCTCTTTGAAAAAAATAGCCACATATCTTCTGTGTGCACGTAAATTTTCATGAAAATTGACGAGATTTGTGCGACATTTAGCATGATGAATATGTACACTTTCGAACAATCCATTTTTTCTAGAAAAGGAGGATGACCCTCGGCCTCTGCATTTGGGAGATGCATACGGCCACTTTATTGATTATTCTCGAGAACCTTACAAAGTATTACAACAATATGCCTGAATCCGCCATCTTGGCAACATATGTCACTACTCCTATCCATATGATGAAGGGGTGCTATCTGGGCCAAATACCCTGACTACTCACCTAAGCATATCATCAAAAGCCAGAAGCCCCAGCCGAGCCACATACCGGGTCTGGGGCATAACTGGTCTGACACACTCACATGTGTCGTCGCCGTCATCTTCCACAGGTCCGTCTTCAGAGCAGATATTGAGGCTTCTACCTTGTCAGGCCACTCCGCCATCGACGCCACCTTGACGCCAGACAACTACCTCCACTGCTGAAGTCCATCATCACCGCGCATCGGGCGCCGAGTCTCCGCTGCACCACGCCGCCGAGATCCGTCGTCATCAATGTGATGGATGAAGCACCGCTCCACCAAAAAAGGCGTCCGCTGGTCCCTCGATCCCGTGTACGCCTCCAAGAATGACGCCCCCAAGGAGGAAACGACACCAACGCGCCGCCGTCATCCGATCAACTGATCTAGGGTTTCCCTCGAAGGTAGCAGATAGAGGTCTAGAGCTTCTCCACGGCGATGCCTTCAAGAAGGTAATGACACAAAAGGGTGCCACCAACGCCGGTCTTGGCATCAAGCCGAGCACAAGGTTTTCACCTGGATCCGCTCGAAGAACCTCCATCACGTATTGTGCACAGTCGCCGCCCGATCTGAGCCGCCGCACATCGGCAGGCCGCCTTGGCGGATCAGATCTGTCCGGAGGGCACAACCCGCATGGTGCCGACCCAACCACCAGGCCCTCCATGCCGCCACCGCCGATCCGAGGTCAGATGGACTGTCGCCGCAGACCCGGCCGCCGCCGCCGAACGCCGCCACGCTGCCCGAGGCAAGGCCGGCTGCCGCACCCGCCACCATCGCCGCCCTTGGCCGGGGTAGCCGCCGCCGGAAGGCAGGCCCGCCGCGCCGCTAGGCCAGATCGGCCGTGCCACCCACGCCGCGGGGCTCCGCACCACCCCCACGGCGCAGGCAAGAGGGAAGACCCCCGCCACCGCCGCCGTCGGCCCAGTGCTATAGCCGGCAAGCGCCCTTCGGCAATGAGGGAGGGGAGGAAGGATGGGGACCCCCGTCGGCTAGGGTTTCAGATCCCGCCCGAGACGCCCGAGCATCCATTTGGTACTATCAATATTTTTTTTTGTAAATTTAAATAAGAACCTTTTCTTTCTGTAAATAGCTTCAACATGGAGACTCTAATAAGGCAGAGTTATATTTTGCGACAGGCTGGATAATTTGGACGTGATAGGAGAGAAACCGCGCAAGAAATAGGATGATAACTTGACGGATTAGAAGGAAGGATGTCCAAAAAATATATGGTGAAAACGCATGAATACCAGTGGTGGTTGACCAATTCAAAGGTTCGAGTAAAATGAATTCAGACCAGACGTAAATAGTCTATGACATTTGTGCTACCATACAATTGCGAGCTCGAAAATGCCGTGAGAAACAAAGAACACAAAATCAAATCACAAAAACCCTAGAATTCCTACGGGTCAGTGTTGCGGATAAATATCATAAGTACACTACTATGCTTAGATTGCACATAATAGTTAGAAGTGGTTTGCATGTAATCAAACAGTAAATTTGTTCACGAAATTATTTGTTTTGTAAAATTAATGATATGATAGTTGAATGCATAGTACGATAGAAACCAGTGAAGTTTTATAAAAGAGAAATATGGTACCACCGAGCTCCACATCGGTATCGGTCTACCTAACCATATATCAATGACACATGGGAGTTGGGGTTTGAATTTGACGAATCAAGCAAAATAAGATCGTGCAATCGGATTTGATACATTAATTGAAGGTGAAAATTGTGGGTAAACAATTAAAAAATGACCCAAGAATACAACTATATTTGTTTCATAGTGGGAATGGCAGATGAAACAATGCCACTAAAGGAGAATATCGTAACTTCATGGCTAAATAGGCTTGGAGAAGAGCAACCAAGTGAAAAAAATACAATCTACATGCTTTAAGAAATACTACATCGAGGTAGCCTTCAATGCATACATTAATAGCTATAAATATGCATTTTCTTTTCAAACTGTCATATTTAATTAACAACTTTGAACTATTATAACATATTCTAAGACCCATCATTGTTTAACCAATTTTAATGCTACATAACTAATGAAAATTTGATGATGTAATATGTTGGTTTCACCACATAGAAAAGAAAATACCCAAATGACAACAAATGCTTGTATAAATTACATAATAAAATAAAGTTCTAGCCACGCAAATGCGCGGGTGGACCCGCTAGTTTGTTCTAATACTAGGAGGAATAAGGGCATCTCCAATGCGACCCTCAAACCGCCACAACCAATCAGTTCTAGCTCTCTGGATACCACAAACCATCCAATGATGTCCGCATTTGTTCGCGAACCAGTCCGAGGAGTCCGGACACCGGCCATGTAAGACTCCTACACTCCTGGCCCATCCAAAACCGAGGAGGATGCGTGATTATCGTGTGCGCCGTCCATGACAAGATATTGAAGCGCTTGTCGCAAGAGCTGGAGGCGGCCGATAAGGAGCCGGATAGTGAGGAGGAGGCGTCGACAAATTGAACATGGAAGCTCAGGGCAAAACTTCAATTTCTTTTGCGGACTGCCGGACTGATACTTTTGTGATCGGGCGCATGTAGAAACTATGAACATCCTCCTCCTTTTGGTTGTGATCTGCGATATGAAAAAACGTACTTTAACTTGCTCTACTATTGCTATGCATTTGAAATGAAAATGGCTGGACCTGGGTGGAGGTTTAGAGGTATGATTCGATGGCTGGCTCCCGACTAGACCAGTCTGTGGACAAATATAGTGTACGGTTTAGGGGTCAGCATTGGAGATGCCCTAAGGAAATCAGGAGGTTTCTCATCCCACACCTCAGAATACTTCCTTTTGTAACTACCTCGAGCGATCGCATGCACAATGTCGTCGCTCTCCCGGGCATAATGCACTATATTTAGCCTGCCGATAGAACTCATCATCTCCCCACAGTCATCGGTCACCATATATAGCTTCCAATGCAGGTAATCCGATGGATCAAGGATGACTTAAACAACATCAAGTGAATCACATTCCACAACTAACGAGAAGATCCCTAGAGCTTCAGCAAGACGTAACCCTTCCAGTAGTGCGGCCACTTCTATTGATGGTGCATAAGTGGCAAACTCCTTATAAGAGCAAGATGTTGCTATAAATGCCTTGTTTGAGTCTCACAGCAAAGCCCCCGTCGCTCCCGACCCCAAGTCTGAGTGGAAGCTGGCATCCACATTAAGCTTTATGATCTCCGCAGTGGGTCGTTCCACTTGATTCTTCTCATCGGAGTTTTGGCCTTCATAGCCATAACATTTGCCACAATATTTTAATTCTCAACGCCGATCTGGTCATGGATCCGACTGTCCCATCATGAGATTTCTTTCGGCAATCCCACCAGAGATACCACACATCGACCATAATTGTTTAAATTCCATGTGCAGTCGGCAATACTCTCCTGCCGGGCAGCTCGCCACGGAGGAGATGTTCTAATATGACGCACATGATCGCTCTCTAATCACCAAACAATCAATAAAATCCTTGAGGTCAAGTTCCTTCCATACTTCGTTCGCTCTGTCGTAGACAAACAACATATGCCGAAGATCTTCAGGGTTCTTGCATCAGAGTGGACACACCAATAGAGTTTTCATATGACGATTAGCTAGTGTACACAAGCAAGGGACCAAGCCATGCAACACTCTCCAGTTAAACATATGCACTTGGGTAAATATATGCACTTTGGGGTACTGGTCTCCCCAATAAACCTTCCAAACTGGATGTGGATCCATCCCCCAACACCTTCATTAAAATGGGCCCTGGTCCTGTATTCAGACATCCATGCCACTCGGTATGCCGAGCTAACCGTGAAGCATCCCGACTTCCTACAATGCAAAGCAATGCAATCTGGTTGGCGCGTGACGTTAAAGGTATTCACATGATTCTCTCTGCATCTACAAGCAAAAAATTCTCCGTAATCAAATGTTCATCCCACCCTCTTGAAGTTGGATCGATTAAATCTTGAACCATCTGCAATAAACATTGTCCCCGCGGTGTCATCACCTTGGATCATAATTTCCTGGGATCCATTTGTCCTCCCAGATATTAATCATAGAACCATCTCCCGGCCGCTAGATAACTCCATGTTTGAAAGTTTTCAAACCTGCCATGATACTCTGCCAAGTAAACAATGACCATTTTTTCAAAGTAGCATTTAGTAGATTCCCCTCTAGAAAATATTTTGCACGAATAACCTAAGCACGCAAAGTTTCTGGCTCAGCCAACAATCGCCAACACTACTTTGCCAACATTGCTTTATTAAAACAATGTAAATCTCTAAACCCCATTCCCCCATCAGATTTCAGGACACACATCTTCCACCATGGCCTCTAGTGTATCTTCCTCTTCCCTTTAGATCCACCCCACCAGAATGTTGCAATAACATCACCAATGACCTTACAAATATTTTTTGGGATATTAAAAACAGAGATGACATAAACTGGGACAGTCTGTTCCGTGGCCTTCAAGAGAGTTTCTTTCCCACTTATATATAACATTTTTTATATCCATCCATCAATCAAAGCATAAACTCTATCTACCAGATAATGAAAACAATCACTTCGATCCATATATACCCACTAGAGAAAGTAGGCCCAAATACTTTTCAGATAGAGCTTCTGACACAATATTTAGTTGAGTACACACCTCGGCACGTACCTCCACAACATTGTTAGGGCTGAAAAAATACTGGACTTTCCTTCACTCATCAGTTGTCCCGAACCCGCACAGTACATTGATAGGGCATTCTAGAGGGTCGTGGCATTCAACGTATCCGCATTCATCAAGATCATGGAGTCAACAACAAATAAGATGGGTGAAACTGATGGTGCACTATGGCACACCCTAAGGGCATCTCCAGCCGGCCCCCCAAGACGCCCCCCACGGCCACTTTTTGGACGCCGGCACTAAAATATCCCCCCACTCGCGCCCCCAAAGCCCCACTTTTCGCCGGATTTAGAGAAAATTGACGCCGGCAGTACCACCCCAAACCCAGCCCCCTGGGGAGCAGCTGGGCGTGCCGGCGACGCCTTTTTCTTGCGGTTGGCCCACTGTCGGCCTCCCACAACCTCTCTCCTCTCTTTTCCTCTTTCTTCTCGCCTGCCCCTCTCTCTCTCTCTCTCTCTCTCTCGAGCACGGAGCGCATCGGCGCGGGGCGGAGCGGCGCTGGAGGAGTCCGGTGTCCAGCTCGGGCGGGCGTGGTCGGCGTCCGGCGTGCTCGAGGAGCCCCGAATCCCTCTCCAGCGCCTCGTAGCCGTCCGGGAAGGCGGCCGGCAAGCCAGCGGCAGGGCGAGCTTCGAGGCGAGGACGAAGCGGGCCAGGAAGCGGAGGTACGGGGACCCGCGACGGCGACCGGGCGCAGCTGCCCGGGATGAGGCGGGCGGCCGACGGAGCCTCCTGCCGACCACGGAGCAGCAGCCGGCGGAGCAGGGCCGGACGCTGGCGCGAGACGGCGGGCTCGGGCGGAGGCCGGGCCAGTGCGAAGACGGCCGAGGCGCGGGAGCGGAGGCCGAGCGAGGCGGTGCAGATCTGCGCGGAGTCGGGGTCGATGTAGGCGCAGGATGAAGCGGGCGCGCCGACGTCGGGGCCGAAGATGCAGGGCGCGCGATGGAGGAACGAAGAGGCACGGTCGGAGCATGCTCGAGGTGATCGGCCGTTCGCGTGGACGCCGCAGGTGTGGCTGGCCGCCTGTGCTCAAACGAGCCAAGCTAGCTAGCTAGCAAGCGCACACACACAGCCGAATCAATTGGCTCTGCTTTGCTAGCTAGCTAGCTGGGCACGAGTACTTGTACGCACAGGGATGGAGGTGGCCAGCGAACCCTCATGCGGAGGAGCGAGCTCGGCGGCGAGGCCGGGCCGGCCGTGGCCTGGGGCGGGCGCGGTCTGGGCACGGCTTGGGGGTGAACACGGCTGGAAACATTTTCGCCCCCAGGTCAAAATTTCCGCCGGCAGCCCCCCAAGCGGCGAAAAAAAAGCCTCCTGGGGGCTCAACGGCTGGAGATGCCCTAACCCCCTTTATACCACCGATCTCCTCCTCATACGCTAAAAGACTGTACAAGCCCTCAACGCAAATAAAAAACTAATATAATGGGTCCCTGTCCGAGCTCCCTCATGTGGGTAAAAGTATCTGTCTCATAGAATTAAACCTTACCCTATAGTTAACACTTGCCACACCGAGCATAATATCTCCACCCATGAATTATGAAAACCAAGTCTCGTTATCATATATCGAAAAAAGTTTCATTCCACTAGGTCATATGCCTTATGCATGTCCAATTTCACCGGACATGTACCACTCTTTCGTGCTTCCTACTCCCTCCGTTCTTAAATATAAGTCTTTCTAGACATTCTACTATAGACTACATACGGAACAAAATAAATGAATGTACACTCTAAAGTATGTCTATATACATCCGTATGTAGTCCGCATTGAAATCTCTAAAAAGACTTATATTTAGGAACGGAGGAAGTATTTTTTATGTCATGAAAACTTTCATAGGCAACTAACACATTGTGAGTAATGAATCTATCCGACACAAAAGCAATCTTGGTCAACGAGATAATATCCGGTAAAAATTATTTCAATCTGTTTAATAGAACTTTCGATATTACCTTGTAAACGATATTGCACAAACTAATTGGCCTGAATTGGGTGATAAGTTTAGGACAATCCACCTTTGGAATAAGCACCACTTTAGTTTCGTTCCATTCTTCCGGAACAGCGTGAGTTTAGTGCTACCAAAACGCACACAAAAACTTGGTCCCCTATGACCGTCCAAATTTTTTATTATGAAAAACCGCATGCAAACCATCGGTACCTGGGGCTTTGAAAGTCGCCTATGCTGAACATAGCCTTCCCCATCTCCTATGTTGAAGGGTTTCAACAAGGATTCGTTCATTACTTGTGCCACCTTCAGTTTTACTCTTCAAAGTAACTCCGCATCTGTACCCAACACGCCATACGCGAACAAGTCAGAGAAATATGTCCAAATCAAGGGTTTAAACTCCTCATTACCTTCATTTACCTCCCCACTTGCATCCTTCAGTCTAATAATCGTATTTTTATATTTTCTTGAAGTTACATAGTTCTGAAAATATTGTGTGTTGCGATCCCCAAACTTCATCCAATCGCTCTGGCTCCGCTGCATGTAATAGGCCTCTTACTGCTCAAGGACAACCTCAATTTGAGTTACGAAAAAGGGTTTCCCCTGCTTTGTATTACAAAGCAACCACCGATACATCCAACGATAGGTGCTGGGGCGCAGCACAAATAAGCCCAAAGAAAAACAGAGAAAAAAGAAAGAGAAACAAATGCCAACAATGGCACATAAACGGAACGAAGACGACCGGCGACCACTGCACCCTCCGAAGAAGTACCACCACTCTCCCAACACTCCGAAGCGCCGCGTACCAAGCAACACCTTCAAGAAGGAGGCGATGACGACGCCGCTGTTGCCCAGACTAGTCCTAGGGTTTCCCCTGGTACGCGGGGGCAGTGGGGGGAGGGTGTACCCGACGCCCTTCAGGAAGGTCCGGCGGCACCCACAGGCATCGCCGCGTCGGGGCCGGACGAGCCGCCAGAGATTTCTCCCAACCCAAACCCCCACCACCACCCCAGACGAATCATAGTGCACCGCCCATCACGCCGCCCACCAACATGTGCCACCACGGTCACCGAATCAACTTCGCCGTCTCCCTGAGGTCACCGACACGAGACCTGGAGGACGGGAGAAGAGATAGTGGCCACGGGGGCATCCGCAACATCGCCGATGTGAGGGGACAACCACCGCCGCCGCCGCGGAGCCGACCGGACGCACAGACAAGGGGCCTGCCAGGCGCCAAGGCCCGGACGGACCCAAAAAGGGTCCGGACAGCCCCTACCGTCACGCTGTAGCTTGCCGGCTGATGAAGCCGCCACCGCCTCCTCGCCACCAACCAGGGAGCAGCGTCACCGCGCACCGAGCCGCCGGCCCGCCCTAGCCCAGATGGAGCCCGAAAGGGCCCAGATTTGGGCCGCCCGGGCGCCGCTGGCTACCAGCACCGCCACGCCGCCCCGCGACCAACGACCGCGCTGCCGCACCGAGGACCCCGAGGCCCGCTGCCGAGCCGCAACGCTGCTGGCCTAGCTGTACCCGCCAGCCAGGAGGCCCCGCACCTCCCCAAGCGCCGCAGGTAAGAACGGCCGCCACGCGCTGGCAAGGGGCCAGCGGACCTTGCCGCGGCGGCAGGAGGAGAAAGATGGGGAGGTCGGGCCGAGGAGAGGAGGATGCAGGTCCGCCCACGCCACGTGGGGGGACGAGCAGACAGGAGGGGGAGGAGGCGCGACGCAGCAGTGGCCGGTGGCCGGAGGCGGCGGGAGGGGAGGGCGGCCGGCGGCGGCGGGGGGAGCGGGAGGAGGAACCCTAGTCGCCCTGCGGGGGGAGCGCTCCACCTCAATTTGAGTTACTATTTCATTTTGTCGCTGCAAAGACTGGTCATCGTGACCCGCCAAGATGCGGTCTAAATCAGTGGTTACCTCTTTTTCTACGTGGAGCCTTTAGGACAATCCTATCCCACTCATGAAATTCTTGATGTACCACCGCCAGGCGCCAGCCCGACATGCTAACAGGAGAATCATCCCAGCTGGCTGCAGCGACCGAATCACTCACCCCTCCTCTCTCAACCATCTACCTTCAAAGTGCCTCCCTCTTGCTCATGTGGTCTCCGCCACTGAATATGTGGTTGTATCAATGAGAATAGGTCGATGGTCAGAGCCCCTATCACCAAATTATGCACTCCCGCGTCGGGGAACATCGCCGACCATGATGCATTTCCTAAAGCTTTGTCAATTCTCTCACGTACCATGCGGCGCTTCCATGTAAACTTGTTTCCAATATACCCAATGTCCTCTAGCCCACAGTCTGTCAGACAGCCTCTGGATATTGTTACATAGGATTGTGGTCCCTCGCTCCTTTTCCGTGGAATACAAAATTTCAGTCAGGTTCCTACCACCACCCATGGAAGGTTAGCTTGTGCATGGAGATCACGAATCCTCTTGGATGTCCGGTGCTTATGCCGCCATGCCTGTTCCCCATACAATCTCGTCAAGCACCAATCCTTACTAAGACACTCCTCTCCTTGAACCATCACATGAATAAAATTCTCATGCGAATAATTCGACTTGAAACTGACACTAGCTATCTTTGCACATCAGCAACAAACTTCCACTTCTCCCATTACTAGGTGAAATAAATTTGTTGCCATAACCCACTTTTACTCTCACTCTTTCCCCACAAGAATCATTAAGATTTGTCTCACATAGGAAAAGAACATCAGGACTATGCTGTCATTAGAGTTCTACTAGTAGCGACCGAATTGTCGAGGGTGTCCCTAGCCCTCAGCAATTCATACCCATGCTTTTCATTGCTCCTGGCGGTCACCCTCGAGGGGCACCGTTGATCCAGAATTTTCACCCTCCATGTCAAATGTACCATCACCTTTCTTATGTCGTTTTTTCTCTTGAAGCTTCAAATGGGAACTGTTATATACTATACTACTCCCTCCGTTTCTAAATATTTGTCTTTTTAGAGATTTTAAATGGACTACCACGTATGGATGTATATAGACATATTTCAAAGTGTAGATTCACTCATTTTACTCATATGTAGTCATTTGTTGAAATCTCTAGAAAGACAAATATTTACTAGGAACGAAGGGAGTAGTTGTATATCTAAATTCAAAGGTACCAACAATCCCCGCCACCTTTTCTCCTCTTTTGAGGAGCAACGACCCTCCTCGATGCTTGTTATTGGTCACAACCAACCTTTTCCTTGCTTGTCTCCCCGTTGTCTCATCTAAGCTCTCAGTCAATTTTTCTTTTGGCATTTACACAGCTCCATTCCTCATACAAGTGCTCACCATAGGAGGCGCTGGGACCCCCACCACCAGTACTCGCAGTTGCAGATCCTCCTCTATTGCCCCTACCACCTACACCAACCACCTACAGAACTTCCACACCTACCACCTACAGAACTTCCACACCTACCACCTACAGAACTAGCCCGGGTGCCCCTCTTTGAAGCCAACATCTTTGTCACCGGCTCATTACATAGTAGATCTGGAACCCATAATCCGTGCCCAAAGACACAGAGGGTCTAAAGGAACACTCTCAATATTCGTTAGGTCGTCGTACTCTTCAATTATCATTGATTGATTCCGAAACAGCAAGGGTCCCCAATTAATGCACCGTCGTGTTCCAATCCCCAAAGCACTAGAATTCAGGCATGAATGTTTAGTCGTCGAGGGGCCTGAACTTGACTTCCTTTGGGCACCCCCAAACCACCTGCATGGCGGTGTAGAAGGTGGTATGACTGAAGGGAGGGTTGGACACAAAACCTAAGGATCAATTCCCGCCTCGCCTCCTGAGCAGGAGTGCTGATCAGACCAGAAAGATCCACTGCTTCGCCTTCCTCTTCAGTATCTCCAGCCTGTTTAGGAGATCATCTTTTTTTCCACTGGCTCGGCTGCCCTAGCCTTGGTCGTCGCCTCTGCCATAGCCAACCCACTTGGATTCACTGCCGCCGCCATTAGTGATGCCATGGCGACCCACACACACGACTAATCAGATGCCACCCTCTAGGGCACTTTCCCCAACGAATGGGTTGGCAAGGGGCCCTCAGCAAGGACGGCTACGATGGTTCTTGAAGATTCGCCGCAGGATGAGAGAAACCCCAGACTGTTAGGGGAAAAACTATGCGTACACTAACTAAAGATCCGACTAGTTACAAATTGGACCATCATACCCTTTCCATCAAAGATTTGTGTTTAGTCTCCACCGTTGATTTAATTAAGGGGTGTACTGAATTAGAAGTGTACTTCAATAGAACCTTTACCAAATTGGTAGGGATGTGGCTGCTAGTTAATGCGGCGATTGGGTGGTGGCTGACGAGGTGAGATGGTGGTTGCGGGTTACTAGTGATCCACAATATACCTCAACCATAGTGTTTAACACGATTGATGTCAAGCCAACAGAATATTTATGTCATGTTGCAATCTAGTAATCGTAGAGTATATTAGTGATCATTACCTTTTGATAAAACACCTGACTATAATGGTGCCTAGTTAGTAACAACCTGATGCTGGTGTACCACATTGTGTGGTGAAATCGTATGTAACTTAGATAGAAAAGAAAAAGAATACAATGACCCACATGGAGAAGTGGTTGCTTCAACTAGGATCCCAACATCTGCCTCATTACAATACACATAGTTATTTGTACTAATTATTAAGTAGAGTACAAAAAAAGGCAACTACGTCTGAATCATTACAAGATGTGAATTTAACACCTACACCTACGACTAAGTCGGCTTCATCCGTAGCAATGCCTTCAACAAGGAATAAACGTCCTTGCACTATTGTCACTACGTTCGACCGGAGATGGCATGAACAAGGATTTTTCATCTAGGTTGCAGAGACCGGGGAATGAAGAAGATCAGCACAATAGCAAGTGGACAACACCTTCAACAGTGTAATGGCACAAGTTCATCGCCGCTGAGTCCGACCAATAAAAGGTTGGACAAGAGCTTTCACCCCGGATAGGAAGTGTTATTTCAATCAACATCTTGATAAGGATCGTTGTATAGTCGACCCCATCGCTACTCCACGCAACGGCCAAAAGGCACTAGCAGATTGGTGGGATGTCTTCCCACCTTAGACCACCGTCACGGTCATCAGGGGCGAGGCCCATGTGTCGGTGCCAATTTGGTCGCTGTCACTCCACACCGGCGTGAGTCATGCTGCAACATCCACCATATCATCAGAGCCATTCCCCCGGTGCTAGATGTGAGTGGGGAACCACTGTGCTCCCCTTACTCATCAATGCGGGTCACTGGCGCTGGCGCAGCAGACCAGCCATCGTACCAAGAAAATTCTCCTTTGTGTCGCTAGCAATCGCCCACCGCGCAACACTCGACCACGTAATGGCAGAAGTTCGTCGCTACTAAGCCTGACCAATGAAGGGTTGGACAAGAACTTTCACCCCGGACGGGAAGTGTTGTTCCAATCAACATCCTGGTAAGGATCGTTCTATATTCGACTCCATCGATACTCCACGCTAGGGCCAAAAGGCACTAGTAGATTGATGGGATGTCCTCCCACCTTAGACCACCGTCACGGCCGTCAAGGGGGATGCCCATGTGTCGGTGCCGATTTGGCCGCTGTAACTCCACAGCGACGCGAGTCATGCTGCAACATCCACCATATCATCGGACCTGTTTGTCCCGGTGCTAGATGTCGATGGGGAACCGCTGATGCGCCCCTTACTCATCAGTGCAGGGCACTGGCGCTGGTGCCGCAGACCGGCCATCGCACCAGGAAAATTCTCCTTTGCGTCGCTAGCAAACGCCCACCACGCAACTCGACTTAGCGGATTGATCGATGTCCTCCCACCTTAGACCACCGTCACGCCCATGTGTCGGTACCGATTTGGCCGTTGTCACTCAACACCGACGCGAGTCATACTGCAACATCCACCATATCATCGGACCCGTTGCCCCGGTGCAATGCACCCCTTACTTATCAGTGCGGGGCACTGGCGCTGGCGCCGCAAACCAGCCATCACACCAGGAAAATTCTCCTTTGCGTCGCTAGCAAACGCCCACCGTTATCATGCCTGCAAACGCGCCGTTGCAGCCCTTGTTCAGTTGTTCTCCTTGTGGTTGTCGAGGGTCGTCATCTTGCTTGTAATTTAGATATACAATTTATATTTCTTTTAATGTCATCCACAGGCAGCTCATGATGTAAGCGGATTGTATTTGAATATACAATTTGAGCTATGTCGTAAATAATTTTAGATGCGCTAATGCATGTCGTCTTGCTTGTCTAGTATCTTGTGTTTATGTAGCATTCTCCTCTACTACCTCTACCTGGCATGGTTGTTTTCTCAGACTCAAAGGGGACACCGGCTGCCAATCATTGCCGATCGAACGCAAATAATCTGATGCGTGCGTGCGTCCGTACGGAAATTGGATGACTACAAAGCAACGCATCCAACGGCCGCTCGATGTACCAGCACTTTTCGGATACTGCTTGTAAATGATTTTCTTGGCATGCATGGATTTGACACACGCGCACACAGGAGGAGGTTCGGGAAGAAAGATTACAAAGTCTTTTGCCTTGTTTCAAAAAAAAAAACAATTACTGGATGCTCGATATTATTAGCTTACTTCTCCTGGAAGTATGTACCGGTGGCCGGTGGGTGTGTGGAAGAGTCGTGCATGTTCAAAGACTGATCACTACTCATTAGGGGTGCTGACAAAGACGATAAAGCGCCGATACCATTTTGGTGCTTAGTCTTGTCTCTGGCGAGAAGCCAAAGAGCCAAAGCTAGTACGTACTACTACGTATGTGACTTTGCTTCCGTGACATGTACCATTGGTTACCATCGATGCGCTCATGTTGATCCATAGACATGCATGCATGTCGGTCATGTTATTGCCTACTACTAGTGATATCTTATATTTCTTTACAGACGAATATTTCATAAGGCAACAGTGCATGTTTGTTTTTCGTCTGCAGGACGCGCGCGTATTGCACATTACTTCATATATATATATATAAACCTTATGGACCACAATTTGTTTTCACCTTCCTGGAGATGGACGAAGGCGACACATACTACCTTGTCCATCCACCCAGACGCAGCCGGCCGGTGCCCAAACCGATCTTCTCATTCCATGTGATGTGATAGCAGATAGGCTGATTGGGATCCAGGCAAAAGCATCGGATGGATGGATGCATGCGTGCCGAGCGATGGCTGTAAAGCAAGAGACGGAACGCTCGATATATACTTTTGCTACCTGACTGGATCTCTTGCATGGACGTTTTGTTCGAGCAAAAAGCATGCGTGTATCTTGTGCATGCTTACGCTACAGGTAAAGAAGCACTTCCCTCCTCTGATATATGCAGAGTTTTGGTTTTCGTTAAGCTTGTCTAACGATGCTGCTAAGTTAGTTATTAGTTCACCGTCGAATTTCATAAAACTTTGTCCAAACTGCCGACGTGATACATATGCCTGTCGATTACGTGGGAGCGGGAAACATCGTGAAAGCCGTGAGGTGCTTCCCACGTTAGTACAACTACTACCTTTTTTTTTTTTGATAAATAGTACTCCCTCCGTCCGGAAATACTTGTCATCAAAATGAATAAAAAGGGATGTATCTAGATGTATTTTAGTTCTCAATACACCCTTTTTCATTCATTTCACGATGTTTTTCTGGACGGAGAAGATTACTACTACCTAGTGGTAGCTAGCTGGTTGTGTGTGTGCGCGCGCGCGCCCAACCTTGCCAGCGTGGTGTGTTGTCGAATTTAGTAGGACAGCAAGTAGGAAACGCTCGGGGCAATAAGGTGGGGCAGCCTCACAAGATGAGAGTGGCAAAACACTTCCATAAGAGCACCTTATTGCATTTTGGCCTTAATAGAAAGGAGAGCTACAAGCGAAAAGAGAAGTAGTGGGTAAGAAAGAATAATTGCGAGGAACGGGAAAAAGATTCGGCAAAACAAAAAAAGGGCTAATCTTATAGCCAACCGAGTGTATGAGTGATGAATAATGTGGGCTCTTGCACGAAGAACAAAGGACCCCGTGTCACTCAACACGGCTGACTCGGGCGATCAGCCCGACTGCCGTGACAATCCTTCCCTCCTCCTCACCTCCGACAAAGGGAGCTTGAGGGCAAACCCTCTAGGCTCACATGGATGCTAGCGGTGGGGCATTCCACCTTCGCCCGGCGGCAAGACTCTAAGGCTCGGCGCCATGGCGGCTCCAGCGCCTTTGCAGTTCCTTGTTTCGTATGGTGGTTACATGGCGTCTCTCGGTGCTCGTCTAGGCATGGGTTGGCCTCTAGGGGATGATTCGGTGATACCTCACCAGAGTTGGGCAGCCGTAGACTGATGTAGGAGTGGTGGGTGGGGTCTTTGATCGTTGGCTGCGGTGGTCACATATGCGCATATGGCGGATGGGTCTCGCTAGTTTTCCGAATCCGGTTCCCCATCTCCGAGGGCTATGATACGAGCTGGATTTCGAGGCAGAGGCCTCAGGATGGTGGTTGTGGAGTTCGTGCGGGCGACATAACCGTCATTGTGTGCTAGGTGGACCATCTGGTCCTCTATTCAGAAGTCATGATTGCGGGTGAAAGCCTGCTAGCCCGACTGTGGTCGGGGCGGCGACGACATGTGGGGCGTTATTGTTGTAGTATGTGTCTTCCTGATTGAGTGCTACGAGGAAACCCTATAGTTGTGGGGGCAATGTGTTTTCTCTTGGGAGCGTCGCCCTAGAGTTGGTTTCGGTGCGGGAAGGGGTATTGTGGTTTCTGTTGGTGGTCGTCGGCCGTTCGTGTGGCAACGACAATGGGGTCACAATATGGTTATGGTAGTCGATTCTTCGGCGTGTTCACGGGATCTTCGATATTTGTTTGTTGTTGTGGAGTCGGAGTTGGGCGGCAGTGTTCGAGTGGTGACGATGATGGGCGATGAGTGGTATATCTCGGCATTCCTCCTATGCCGACTCCCAAAGTAGTGAAGCACCATGGCATCGTAGGCGCGTGGTTTCTCCTCTGTGGTGGTTAGTAGGTATAGTGGTGGTCAACGTGCCAACCCACACATGCAGCAACCTCACACCACAGTACTTGGGCGTCGGCAGTGGCGGCAGATGCGCATGAGCTTGAGGAGGAGGCGGCGAATCAAACGGTAGCAGCGAGTCGTGCGGCGGCGCCCTCCTGGATTGGGAGCTCCGGAGGTGGCACGTTTCCGTTCCTGACAAAGCTCGCCTCCGCGGTGGCACTCCTCGTCGACGAGCTCGTGGCGACAGCGGCGGCTTGATGCGTCGATTCCAACAACTTTGGTGGCCGGCGAGCGAACCAAAGTGGGATGGGAGGTCAGCGGTCCTACGGGTGTCGACAGGCGTGCGGGGTTGCCGACTGAGGCAAGAAAGGCGGCTTAGGCAGCCAAGCAGGGGAGAGTGGCGGTCGCGCGAAGGAAGGGGAATCTTTTTCTGAGGTTTGCGTCCGGGTGCTCAAATTTAAGCGGGCGATTAATGGTTCTCCTCAAATATTTGAGGGGTTAACGATTTGAAGGTTTGGTTAGAGTGTGCTCAACTACTCAAAATAATACCCCCTGCTAATTAGTTACGGGTGATAAAAACACTCAAGAAAAATAATAATGCATGATGCTGTGACTGTGACTGTGGTGACCCTGATCAGAGATCTTGCACAATTCTGGACTGCTAATAGACCTTACGTATAGCCGGCCCTCACTCTGAGTGCTTTTCCTTTGTTTTGGTGCGTTGGTTTCTTGCCTTATATGGCTGAGTTCTGTATATCACGACGCGGTCGACACATGGACTATGAAAGCGCGCTGTGCACCTAAGCTAAAAGCTGGCACTCGCTCTCTACGCCATATCCTCGCTCCACGCACATCAACTTGGACCTGGCCGGCCGGAGGAGAGATGCAGGCAACCATGCGGGTCGTCCTACTTCTCGTCAGCGCCGTCGCGGTCGCCGCCCAGGAGACGGAGCTTGTCCTCCATGGAGGTCTGACTTTTCCCCTCACAGGCACGGGTGCAGACGACCTGGCCGGCGGGTACCTCTCTCTCTCTCTCTCTCTCTCTCTCTCTCTCGATCTCTCTCTCTCTCTCTCTCTCTCTCTCTCTGTCTCTCTCTCTCTCTCCTCTCTCTCTCTCTCTCTCTATACCAGTTCAACGTCATATTTGATCTGTTAACTTTCTTTAGTTTCTTTCTACAAGCACATACTGTTATGTAGTACGTGGGTTCTACTTATAACTTGTAATTTATAATGTCATGAAGGTAACTGCTTGGTTAAGGAACATGATAGTTAACGTAGATGTTATACAGTTCACTAATTCTCTATGATCCAGTGACAATGACATATATACAGCCCAACTTCCGATTTTCCATTGTTTTATTTTTCAAAAATTAGATCTGAGCACTCTTCGTAGATGTGGCTGTATTTAATGTTTTTTTCCTCACTATAAATCGTTGTAAGCACATGATAAGCCATTATAAAGATGTAGTCTTATATTGCACAACATGATCTAGAAGTGAATGGTGGAAAGGGCATAATCGTTGATCCTAGAACAGAGCATGTCTACAAAGACCATCAGGTTGATGTTTAGCAACTTATGCCTCCCAGTTACTCAGTCACCCCTCCGTCAAATCTCTGTTTTCTGTAGAAGAGTTCACATATAGATCCGCGAAGTATGTATATGTATATGTACCTTGTTCTGTATAACCAAATAAAGGCTGTACCGAAATATCTCTCTAAAAAACAAGCTCTTCTGTGCCTTGACTCTCACTGGCAATAGATGATGGGTTCACATAGTTTCGTAGAAAAGTTACCTTATTTTTCTACTTATCACAATGTTTTTTGGCTCTTCATGATAGACTTTATTGCGGTTATTGTCGCATAAATGTCCAATCATGTGTGATATTTGGAAAACTATCTCATGTCTTTCAACTTCACCTTTGGTACAACTGCTCTTACAAATTCAACAGCGTAGAGGTTTGCTATTCCGAGTTATTCCTTTGACTACATGTTTTCATATGTTGAGTGTTTTTACATGTGTATAATAGATCCTCTATCATTTATTACTTTGTTTAGAACCTGTTATATGGCTACCTTCACAAGAGTATGGGTTTTGCTTCAGTGCTCAAGTGTTTACCATTCTCAGTTATTCCTTTTAACTTTATAGGTTGCCATGTTAAGAAATTTACATAATGATATTAGTATATATGCATATTGATTTGGACTTGCTCAAATCTGTTGGTGTGTAAGTTTAGGGCAAGATATTTGCAATACTTTGGGGGTGATTTCTTTCCAACAAAGAAGCATCACTCCATTGCGATTGCATTTCGATTGTATAATTAAGTTTTTGTATGGACCTTTAATTATCAGTTAGGGTGTAATTTACTAACCATCCATGAAACTCTAACTCTATTATTTTCTATTGTCTATCCCATTTTTGGCATGAACATTTCATTGTCCATAGTTTTTTTGGCTATAGAAGAAAGATGCAATGGAGTGCCCAGCTATAGAAATAAAAAGATACTCATTTCGTATACACTAGTGCCATTGTTTATATTCTATTTTGGATCCTTATCCCTTTCAGTTCTCAATTACAATAATACTCTACTTTTTTCCTGGTGGACATTAATAATATACATTAGATACAAAAAAGTAGACATGTTCTAATCAAGGAATCAATGAATAAAAATTCACTGTCGTTTGAGCAAGAAATTATACTAATAATGATTAGTTCTGCATTATTTTAATAATACTATATGAAAAAGAAATTACTCATATTTAAATATCATGTCATACGAAATTGTGATCCATTTTTATGTTAGATACATGTATTTTAGCATATTATTATCCATATGATATTTCATTATGTTTGATGTTCTAGGCCGTATCTGACAGAAGTCTATGTTGGTACCCCGCCAAAACCATTCAGAGTACTTATTGACACCGGTAGCAACCCTTCATGGGTTAATTGTCAAGACCGACCCAGTGTGAGTCATCACTCTTTATTCCCATATAAATCTTGTATAAATATAAATCTGCTGATACCAAGTTTCAATGCAAAATGGCTCTCGTTTCTTATTATCAATGTATTTGTTTTTCAGACCCAGCCAAATTGTTTCAATCCAGCATATTCATCAACATCCTCATTGTTAAAATGCTCAGAAAAGAGATGCCAAAACCAAGTGATCGACAGCTCAGGTCTATGCAATACCACAACTGATTCCTGCGATTTATATATGCATTATGGCCTCCGCAGCCAGGGCCTCTCTAGCACAACAGGATACTACGTATCTGACAATATTAAGCTGGACCTAATCGATGGAAGAAGCACATCCTCACCTATTATATTTGGGTAAGTTATCAATCATTGGATTGACTAATAACTCAATTGCATTTGTTGATTGGCTCAGAAGTTCTGTTTACCCATTTTTTGTCGCAGATGCGCAAATTCAAGGACGGGGCAAATGGCAGATGCAGGATTTGATGGGATCTTCGGACTTGGGCCTTCCCAAATCTCCTTTAGCTCACAGATCTTCTCTCTTGGATTTGGTCCTAAGGTGTTTTCCTTCTGCATGAAGAGGTCAAATGGTGGAGGGAACCTTGTGTTCGGCAAAACAATGGAGCCTGGCATAGTCTACACCGAACTCCTACCATCACAGTAAGTTCTTGGCCTAGAAATTATCCCTTAGATATGTGAATAATCTGTTAGAAACATAATCTGGTACTTTGCCTTTGTTTTTCACTTTTGTTAATTGCGTAATGTTGTGGGGGCACTGGTCATGCCTCCAATTCTGTAGCCTAGTCATTTCTGAACTGAGGATAGTGCAGAAGTTCTTGTGAGTGGCACCAGCTTGTTATATGCAGATTGTGACGTGTCAATTGAGCAGTGTGTGCCATTGACAAACCACACCGTTGAAGATCTAGTTGGGCATTACAAGGCTTATGATGAACGAGTTAAATACAAATACGGTTTGGTGATCCAAAACAAGGGAAACATTTCATGCTAAAGAAAAGGTCATGTGATAGCTCAAGTAGTGAAGGAAGGTGCTACACCAACCGCACTAAAACCTGGGAGCTCTGGCTCAAGTAAGAGCCAGAAAGGAGAACAGAAGAAGGGCGAATGGAAGGTTGATAAAAAGAAAATCAGATGTCACAATTGCGGCAAAAAGGGGCAATTCAAAAAGGAATCTAAAAGATCTAAGGAGAACGCATCTGTAGCTGAAACTGAATGCAGCAATGAAGGGCCTGCATTGCTGATGATTCACGCATGTGAATTGACTCGTGAAACTGAAGGTGTGCAAGGTGAAATATTCTTGAATGAAGAGAAAGTGCAGCTTCAGGTGTGTAATGAGGAAAAGAGGGATAATGGGAGTTGGTACCTTGACACCGGTGCTAGTAACCATATGACAGGATGCAGAGACAAATTCACTGAAATTGATACTTCAATAACAGGAATAGTAATATTTGAAGATGGCTGTACTGTAAACATATTGGGCAGAGGCACTTTGTTGTTTCAGTGTTGCAATGGTGAGCACAGAGCCATGACAAATATCTACTACATACCCCACTGTTCAAATATCAGCTGATATTTAAGTTAACTGCTACTCGGATAACTCACCAAATCGAATATCCCTTATTCAGCCCATTAACTGGTCCAGCCAATTTATCGGTCTAACAGCCAATAAAAGGCCGAATTATTGGGTGGCCCGATTAACTGCCAGAGGTCTAATAGCCTATTTGGCCCAAAATGTAGCCCGCTTCCCTCCCTTCTCCCAGCCGCTCCGTGTTCTAGGTTTCGGCCTCCCACTCCTCCCAGAGTCTCTTCTCTCCTTTGTGAGCTGTGATCTGTGAACTGTCTGATTTACTAATGTTTATGTATGTCGTTGTTCTGCTACTAAGCCTTGGCTGCTACTAACGTGTACGTACAATAGAATATTTAGACATCTAGTACATTGCGTGTTGTTATGTAGCCTAGGATATATAGATATGGCCCTTATTAACCTACCAATAGATGGGTTACCGATAAATTCAGTTAATAGGCTGATTCACCAATTAATCCCTACTCAGCACCGGACCAAGCAGCTACCAATTACCGATATCCTCAACATTGACATACCTGCATTAAAGACCAACATCATCAGTATAGGCCAGTTATCTGAACATGGTTGTAAAATGGTGATTGAGGATGAATATCTCCGCATCTTTGACTCTGAAAGAAGGTTGCTGGCAAATATGAAGAGAACCAAAAATAGGCTGTATATCCTGAACAGCAGCATGGCTCATCCTGTGTGGTTATTGTTAAACAACATGGATGCAGCCCGGACTTGGCATGTGAGATATGGCCCTTTGAACTTCAGATCACTTCGTGAGCTTGCATTGAACAATATGGTACATGGCTTACCTCGAATTGAGCATGTAGAGCAGATTTGTGACAGTTGTTTAGTAGGCAAGCAGAAGAGAAGTCCCTTCCCAGGAAACGCAACATTTAGAGCAGGAAGACAGCTAGAGCTAGTGCACATTCATCTCTGTGGTCCTGTGATACCAGCAACACCGGCAGGCAACCGGTACTCCATGCTAGCTGTTGATGATTATTCATGATATGTGTGGTTCCTGCTACTGAAAACAAAAGACCAAGCACTGGCAGCACCGCATAAATTCAGAGAAAGAGCAGAAAAGGAAGTGACTTGGAATTGAAATCCATCCGAACTGACAGAGGAAATGACCTCAATAGGCGTTGAAATTCACCCATGTGTACTGGGATATGATGGTGTTTGTATGTTTGGAGCAGAAGAACCTTCATCGCTGGAAGAAACTCACAAAAAACCTGCTGGAGGAGGGCAATGGATGAGGAGATGACCTCAATAATTGAAAACCAGACATGGGAAATGGTTGATCCACCTGCAGGTCAAAAAGCTATAGGCCTGAAGTGGGTTTACAAAGTAAAGATGAATCCAGCTGGGCAGATTGTGAAGCACACAAAGCCCACCTTGTTGCTAAATGGTATGTGCAGAAGAGGGGGAATGATTTTGAGGAGGTCTTTGCCCCTGTAGCCTGTATGGAAACCGTGAGACTGCTGGTAGCGTTAGGCGTTAGCAGCTCAAGAAAGCTGGAGTGTACATCACATGGACGCTAAACCGGCTTTTCTGAATGGTGAGCTGAAAGAACAGGCTATAAGGTGGAAGGAAAAGAATACAAGGTCCTGAAGTTGAGAAAAGCACTCTATGGACTGCACCAACCCCTAGAGCCTGGATTTCAAAGCTTGACGCAATTTTACTATCACGTGATTTTTTTTTTGAAGTGTCCTCTTGAGCATGGTGTTTACGCGAGGAATTCTGGACTGTGGTGATGCAAGATTGCTCATTGGAGTATATGTTGACGACTTAATCATAACCGGCTCAAGTGGTGATGAAATTGCAAGATTCAAAAACCAAATGATGGTATTGTTCAAGATGAGTGACCTAGGTCTGTTATCCTATTACCTGGGTATTGAGGTGGTTCAATCTTCTGATAGGATCACAATGTGTCAAGCCGGCTATGCCATGAAAATACTCTGGCATGTCTGACTATAATGTTGTGTTTACCCATGATATCTGGTTAACACACGGCCCTGATCTTGCCTATTCCATTGGAACAGTAAGCCGCTTTATGGAATCAGCCTCAGTATATCACATGGGAGCGGTGAAGCAAATCATGAAGTATGTTCGTGGAACCATAAATCTGGGATGTCACTATGGCAGAAAAGAAGAGGAAAATCCAAAGCTGGTGGGTTTCAGTGACAGTGATGGTGAGGTGATATAAATGACAGGAAAAGCACAAACTTGATCTCAAACTTGACAGGAAAAGAAGAAAAGAAGAGGAAAATCCAAAGCTGTAGTGGTGTTCTTCCTTTGGCTCAAACTTGGTCTCATGGGTTTCACAAAAGCAGAAAGTGGTAGTGGCATCATCATGTTAAGCTGAGTATATAACTGCAGCCACTGCAGCTTGTCAAGGGGTTTGGCTGAGCAGGTTACTTGCTGAAATACAGAACAAGGAGCCAGATTGTGTGAAGCTGAACGTTGATAACAAATCTGCAGTCTCCTTGAGCAAGATTCCAGTGCACCATGATCGCAGCAAGCACATACATATTCGATAAATTACATCTAAGAATGTGTTGACAAGGGAACTGCAACTGTGGAATACATGGGACACATACATCTTGCACTCAGCCTTTTTTCCACTTTTGTTAATTGTGTAGTAAGGCACCGGTCAAATGTGTAGACCATGCCCCCATGTGTTGGCCACAACCCTTAGCAACTGATGGGTGCAGCCCTGTCTCAATCTCTCAGCTTTTCTAGGTGGACACACACACATGAGCAGAGAGAATAGAGGAGAAAACAGGGGAGAGACAGAATAGTTTGGCTGGGCAGCAAGTGCCCTTATTACTTAGCAACATATGCTACATCATATATGAATTAAATGCAATGTGTGTTGTCCTAACTTTTTAAATGAAATGTAGGAATTATTATGAACTGAATCTGGAGAGCATCAACGTAAGTGGTCAGCGGCTGCCACTTGACCCCTCGGTTTTTAGACCGTCAGCTGGATACAAGACTTTTGCTGACTCAGGGACAACGCTAGTGTTCCTTGCAAAGGATGCATATGTGCCATTTCTTGATGCGGTAAAATAACCAACCTACATATGCAGACTACTCCTATTTGTGATGCAGTAGTTTATTGTTCTGGTTTTTCTGTAGATACTTGTTGCGGTCCCTCCTTTTGCACACCTCCAGAGTGGCGATCAGTACTGCTTTCTTGCTTCTGGGAGGTAGTTCTTCGTTGAAACTAGTGATCTATTTACCCTACAGTCGAAAGTGGGTTCCGCACTATTTTTTGATTTTCTTACACTTTTTTTGCCTCTCAATTAGCATTTCGTTTCCGAATGTGACCCTAAAGTTTGTGGATGGTGCTACTATGAACTTGGGGCCAAAAAATTATCTACGTACTGTAAGTCCCAAATCTTCCACTGTTAACTTTTCTTTAGTTCAATATATCCGTTACCTAATCTGTTGATCTCTAATATTACGAAAACACCATTTGCAGAGGGACCAGTCAGTGTACTGCCTTGCCTGGTTTAGCAGCGGGCAACGGGTCACAATCTTGGGAGGTTCGTAAAATTTCAGCCGGCCTTAAACCCAGAAATCCTAATTTATCTGTTCAAACTTCAAAGATATCATCAATAATAGTAATGAAAAGGATGTAGTCCCAATGAAACCATCTAGAATGGTGGCACGATCGTCGGGCTAAATCTTATATTTTTTGTAACTATCTTATAATTGTTGCAGATATGGTTTTAGCAGACAAGCTCGTTGTTCACGACATGGAGAACATGCTTCTTGGATGGAAAGATTACGATTGTAAGCTCACAGTTGCTTCTGCCGATTTGATCTAACAGCACTGATGAAGATCTCAACTTTTATTTTATTTTTGTTTCAGGTTCTGCTCCAATCAATGCTACTGCTTCGTGGGAGAAGAAACAGGTGAATTCTGCACATGCCTCGCACGGAATCTGGATACTCACAGGAGTTACCATCATCATCACTTTCATTGCCATTTTCCACCCCTAGTTACAAAGGTATATATACTACTAACATGATTTCTGTTGTTACCAATATTCCTCCTCTTATTTCCCATCAACTTATTTGATCTGTGTTCAGGTACCTAATGGACGAACCTAGCTCTTCGCTGGACCGTATCGTTATCCCTGTTTATTTCTACTAGATTAGATGATGGGCAAGAACTATGTTTGGGAATAGTGCAGTGTATCGTATGCTTTTGGAATGGTCGAAGAACTGACTGAGATCCCCATCTACTGAATCATACTTGCATATCAGTATTAATAGCTATGTTAGTGCAATTGCTAGGTTGCATGGTCTTTTAGGCAGGTATTTGGCTCATTGTCGTAATTGTCGTAATTGCCACCTGATACAATCTGTTAACCTAACGTGTGCCTGGACAGTCTTTACTCTGGACCATTCTCTTCACCATGCTTGCAATGAGTGCCTTCTTCAGCTTCAACTAAATCACCAGTTCTGTCGAAATCAATTCACACCTTGCGCCCACAAGATAATGCAGTATTGAGCGCACAGCAATGCCCTCGATTACTAACTGTTCTGGCGCTTCCACAAACAATGAAAGGGGATCAACACTCCTAATTAAGGCGATGAAGAAAAACAAACTCTGATCAATGGCCCAAGAATGGAAAAAAGCAACGAAAAGATGGACAGGAATTGATCTCCAGTAATCCTCCGCGACAAATTACATGGCACACCAACCCCACCTGGTGGGGAGATGCCACAGTGGAGAAGAAAACGGCACAAAAACTTGCTCAAAAACTTGACAAAGCTGATTTAACCTCCCTATGGCTATTTGTGTGTCATTATTTGCCCAACAAGATAGGGACACTACAGATTGATGGTGTGACAAAGGCTGAGCCAAAGGGACAATGTGTTATTGTAGATCTGTGACCTCATTCACGCGTAGCTTGCAGTAATACTAGTCCTTAAGGGGCGGTCCCAGTCAATTGGCCGGTAATGTTGGTAGCAGTGTTCAGTGTTTGTGCCGCGACATTGTGCAACGTCGATCAGAACACCGTCCGTGTAGCCTACTTATTATCACAGTTGGACATAGAGAATGTCATATGCCGGAGAGTGAACTAATATTCGCTAGACATAATTAGTAAATATGACAAAATAAGTACATCCATTGCGCTTCGTAGCAAAGGAAACACTTAGATAAGTTGCACTTCGAGTTCTGAATGGCTTCATACAAAAAGATGGGCATAGATACCTTTATGAATGACAGATGGACAGCATCTTAAGGCATGGATAGAAAGATAGCAGCTCATCAGGACAAACATTGATGAGGAAGCAGCAATATCAAAGCAGTGCATACACCTATATAATTGATGAGAAGGAGTCCCATCTCCAGCCACCTTGTCAGCTTCAACTATGCTGGTGGCATGAGCAATTTGCCCAGTGCCCCTGAAGCAGAATAAAAATAATAATGAATCATCAGTGCATTAGATGAATCAAAATGCCTATCCAATATTTCTGGCATTCATAAGAAACTACAAGGCTATGCCTATTTTAACTGGACTAATATTTTTTCCGAGAAACTCACTTAACTAATTTTCAAACCTTTAATTACCGAATTGCAAATTAAGATGAGATATTTATACCCTCCACATTCCCAGCTTTGAACATAGACTGGTAATCCGAAGATCCTCAAAGTATATCAACCGAAAACACATAGCAGACCACCTGCTTTCAGGCCAGTGCGACCAGGGCCGCCGCCCCGGAGCACGCAACTCCCCGCAGCAGAGGCGGAGCAGCAAAGGCCCCGCCACCACCTTCCTCGGCAGCGCCCGGGGCTTTCTTAATTCAAAGCCTGCCTCTTCTTGAGCCTTCATTCTTAAAAAACCACCTGCTTTCACAATCAAATATTCTACTTCATCATCATTGATAAAAATAATTAGGAAGAATTTTACGTCATGCTAACTAAATAAAAAGAAGTTCAAGATAAGTCGATTACCTGACCCAAAGTGTTTCCTAATTGCAGTATAAGGAATTTCCCTGGAGCAATGGTTGCTCAGGTAACTTGAGAGCTCGTTGAGTCTCTGTCCACCTTCAGTAATCAGATCTCCTAAAGTGATAGTAACACAGGAGTCAGACATCAAGTGAGTCCTAATGCCAATCCACACAAGAAAATAGGCTACAAAACTAGCGGCTGACTGTTTACCATCTAAATCATTTTATAAAGAGGGAGATACAAAGGTGCACAAAAACATAGCATTGTGTCTGTGCTGTCCTACTTATCATGAGCCATTTCAGATGCATCTAGTGATGCACTTGACATAATAATAATAATAATATCTAAAAAAAGAACTGTAATGGATGATGCTAGAACTGTAATGGATGATATTTGCAGGCTGGGGCTTACGGCCTTCTCTTCTGTAAGTAAACTACTACCTCTGTTTCTAAATATAAGACGTTTTGGCAGTTCATTCAAATTGAACTGCCAAAATGTCTTATATTGAGTAGATGGGACATTGTTTACATTGTACGAAATTCCAGGTGAGGAAATAGACATTGGTTATAGGGCTGATACACACCTGCTAAAAGAAGACAAAGCAACATCCAATATGCTATGATAATCTCAATTTTTCAAGTTGGTCCACAAAATCACTGCCACAACTAATCCAGACTTCAGAAACAGATGGTTTGTTCATTGTCGCCCACCTGGGTCAACAGGGAAATACAAAAACTGGGCATGCAGCTGGTGAGTATCATATACAGGTAGATGGAGTAGTATAAATAAAACTATAAATGTGACTATCTGTACTGCCTAAATTGAGTTAATCACATGTGTCTGAGTACCACCACATAATAGTTGGAAACAACAGAAAAGTACCACCAAATAGTCAGAAAAGTATAAACCATTCACATACAGAGTCATAGGCAAAGGCAACGTGATTGAATCTACCTGTTGTGCCACGAACTTGAGCTTGCCTCGGCCGACGCTGCTGCAATCCCACCGCGGGAAGAATGCTAGGAGCCACCGGGCCCCTATTGTGCCTCACTTGTCTGCTCCAGTGCCCCCCCGATCCGATGTATCCAGTATCCTAAAGCAATCGAGCTCGATCTGTGGAATAGTTGGGCTTAAGCGAAACAGGGTATGACAGAATCGCCGTCGCCACGCCCACACACACCCAACCCCCCATCGCCGTTGCCACGACCGTGCGAGGATATGACAGAATCCTCCAGTTCATCCCAAAATGCGAGCTGGTCTGACGCGGAGAGGAGACGGCGTGGCAACACGCAGCCGCCGTCCCGAGCGCGCGGGGCCGTCTCACACCGCCACGCCGGCCGTCGCACGTCGCAGCCCTAGCTTTAGGGCGGAGAGGGAAAATGGTGGAGCCGAACAGGAGGGCGGAGACAGCTGACGGACACGGCCGCGCGGGAGGGTGGGTGCAGACGGCCACGGCCGCGCGGGAGGCGTCGGAGCATGGAGGTGGACAGCCGGGAAGGAGGGGAGGACGCGGCGGCGGAAGTGAGTGGAGGATATTTTCTTTTCTCCCCCACCGCTGCTCGCTCGCTTTTTTCTTTATCACTACTACTGGAGTATGGAGTACTCCGTACTACGTAATCCTGACGTGTGCAACGCACGTTTCGACCAAATTTAGCTCGTGGTTCGTGGTGATTCTTTTTCGGGTGACGTGGTGGTGTATAACAGGGCAGCTGAAAACAAGCAAATACAAACTTTCTTACTTGCACCCCACAATTGCCCCGTAACACCGCACGAAGCAATAAACATCGCACGATTAGGCTCATAAATCTCAATCTAACACTCATCATTGATATAATAGTTTTATGGCGTGTACTTAGCAATTTCCAATGAATGGTCCACCATCCCGCGTCCCCTACAATCACGCACCCGCCTCCGCAACCCCTCCTCCAATCACGCAAGACACACAGAAAAAAGGAAACTAATCCCATGCACATAGACTGCTAGATCTCCGGCGCTCTTGATGGGTTGTCTCTTTTGCCCAACCCTCCTCTCTGGTGCCCTGCTCCACCCTCGACAGCCTAACACCGGCCAAAGGTTGTGCACTCGTGTTTCGGCTAGAGCGGTTGCCCAGGCGCAGGCGAGTGAGGTGGCGGCGGCAGCTCGATGCAGGGAACGGTGATGGCCAAGGCATGCACTCTGCGCGAGGCTGGCGTGGATCTGGCAGAATGAAGCCGAATCAGGTCGACGATGGGCGGCGGCTGTCGGTGTCAAAACCGGCAGATCTCGGGTAGGGGGTCCCAAGCTGTGTGTCATGGATCGATGAGTAACAGGAGACAGGGGGCACGATATTTACCCAGGTTCGGGCCCTTTTAATGGAGGTAATACCCTACTTCCTGCTTGATTGATCTTGATGAATATAGAGATTACAAGAGTTGATCTACCTCGAGATCATATGTTGTGGTCTAAAACCTAAGGGTATGATGAATAATATCATAATAATCTATCGAATAGCCTCGCCCCAGCTTATATGATGTACCGAATGCTTAGGATAACAAGAGTCCTAGTCGAATACGTTGGTGGAGAGGAGTCCTTGTCTTGATCATCAAGTCTTGTGGAATATTCCTTGTATGCGGCATGGGCTGCCCGAAGTGGCCCATGAGTAAACCGCCATGGGGGTCCTCGGCCCGATCCACCTGGTCGGGAGACGACGTGGTGAGTACCCCTAGTCCAGGATACTGTCAGTAGCCCCCTGAACCGGTCTTCAAGTTGGGGACGCTCCTTGATTCTTCCGAACTGCTCTTCATCTTCAGTCATCGGCCTTGAAAACTGGTTCAACAAATCTTCCCATCTTCGATCTTGAGGATCGCCGAAGTGAGTCCGGAGAGTTTACACATCGAGTATCCGAGGAGTCCCTTAAATCTTTGGCCTTTATCAATGCCATGTTATTTTTACACCGCACCTCGGGTTTGGAGTGCTTCCCGTGCGGCGGTGTATCCGAGCTCCAACGTCGGACTGTAGCCGAGTTGTCTTTTTGTAGCCGAGCTCCAACACTATTCGACATTCAAGGTATCCTCTTGCGTTCAAGCTCCAACGTCGAACCAAATCCGAGGCATCTTTTTACATCCGAGCTCCCACGATGGTCGGCATACGAGGTATCATAGACTACCTTGGCCTCTGAAAATTTGAATGAGTTCATCCGAGCTTAAATGCCGGAGTAGTCTTCTATGGAACGAGCCACTCGAATTCGAGCTTTATGCCGGACCGCTTCCAAGCTCCAACGCCGGACTATATCCGAGCTCTAACGATGGTTAGCGTCCGAGGTGTCATAAACTACCTTGGTCTTTAAAAGATTACACAAATCCAGGCGAGCTTAATGCCGGAAATGCCCTCTATGGAGCCAGCCATTGGCGCCCGAGCTTTATGCCGGACTGCTTCCGAGGTGTTGCACCACCCCGACTGCGGGCTGATTTTTTGTGAATATTTTCGATTGGTGCCATTTATTCTCTGCCGAGATATATAGCCAGTAGCCCTCAAGGTGTGTGTCAGCCTAAAATCCGAGATGCACATGAGGGGAGATAGTGATCGGCGGACGGGCCCTTGAGAGAGGGTTTTGAGAAGTCGCCGTAACATATTAGCTTGATGCCGGATAAGTCCCAGATGGTACCTATTGTTGTCCAAGGACGCGTTTGCCCATAGTTCGGTCAAGCCGAACACTAAGCACTTTGAATTTTCTGCATTAAATAGGCAATGTAGTAGCCCCCGAGACACTGGTCGGGTGGCAACGCCAGATCAGGGGATCAATGTGCCCCATTAATATTTTTAAATAATAAGCGCGAAGCCCAGTAGCCCCCGAGGCTTAATGTGGGCACGGGTGGCCGAATTAAGGATCGATATTCGTTTGACAGAAAAATTTGTTGTGTTTAACACAAACTTCTCGAAAAGAGATTAAAGATCTCATAAAGGAGTTAGAGCTAACGAAAGCTGAGCTCGCCAAGTTCATCCTTAAGGGGCTTAATAGATAGGAAATCAATGCCAATAGGGAACTATGAGAGCGTTATGTCAGCTGCTCGGTTGTCTCAAAGAGGATGTGCCATTGACTCTTTAAAAGATTGGCTGCGAAAAAATTGATTTTTGCTCACAATTTATGTGTATTGATTCTATGTACCCAAGTACTTTACATCATTAATGCTCGGATCCGCATTATACAAAACTTTTTTGACCAACCATCGGTTTCAACCTCCTCGGCCAGTAGCCAGGGAGTATTTGTCCCACTTTTTAAAGCCTTTATGAGGGCAAAGATTTGTGGCAAACGAGGCAATCCGACCATAGTTTTATAAACAAAGGTATGCAGAGAGATATGTTATATGAAAACATCTTCCAAAGAAAATAGTGCTGCTATCGGTTCCTTTCTTTGGGTTGCCATGCTGATCATGATCATGAAACCTCAGCTCCAATCAATGCAGGAGGAAAATATTGAGGATTTAGTTTGGGGAAAGTTCCCGAACTATGTGGTATTTAGTGCACCTAAATTTTCACTTCCGTCGTTACTGACCAATTATATCCTTTAAGATGGCTAGCTTTCAGCTTCACCCAGTCTGAGGTACTAACTCGGATGACCCGGTAGTAACAATCACAGAGGTGCTCCCTTTACCGCCTAGCCGAACGATCGGGAACATATGAGTAAGCACAGGAGCCAGGCAACCCAGCTTGGCCAAAATCTTAAGTCAAATTGATGCATATTTATGGCTTTATAACGATACGGAAGGCAGCGCTTGTGTAATGAATACAAACACTGATGATATATGTTTATTTTGACTCCGTTGAGATCTTTTATCATTTGAAAGTGGCCCATCATCGGCTTCTACACCTTTGTAGATGCTACGCAGGGTGTTTCCGCAATAACAAGGCAACCCTTAGCCGACGTCTCGATGCCCGGGGGAGGTTGTAGCAGAAACAAGGCAATCAGACATGCAGGCTTTATAACTTTCACTTAGTCATAGGAGCTTAAAGTTGGGAGGCCAGTTACTAGCACCCGGTTAGTGTTCGGCGATAGTCGAGGTCAAGCCGTAAACACTTCGGCCAATGTTATGAACGGACTGTCATTTAACAAGGGGTGACATCTATCGATCTTATAGTTTAATACATTCATCGGATCGCTGACCAGTTTACGCTTATCGTGACAGTCAGTTTTCGACTTTCTCCACTGAGGCGCTTAACCATGCTAGCTGGAAGCACAATCGCAGTGGTTCTCCCTTTGTGCACCTAGCTGAACAAAGCGGAACATAGGAGGCAAGCACAGGAGCCGGGCAACCCAACTATTGACCGAAGACACAATTCGAAACTAATGCACATAAAGCAATATCTGAGAACATTTTGCCGAGGACTCCACGGAGTACCTTGGCTTTTGGTGGGTTCGGCTCAAGTTGCAGCACCCCGTTGATATTTTTTATGCTTAAAAAGTGTCCGACAGTGTATTGCGGGATTTATGGTCTGACCCAACACCGAGGTGCAGGTCGGCAGGAAAAATGCCGAACTATGGGTCGAAAAAGATTTCCCAAGCTGGATTATTACGCAGGGTACCTCTGTCAAGAGGATGTCCCACCTCATAAAAGAAAAAAACACAAATAGATCAAAAGTGCCATAAGCTTAAAAAACCAAAAAACTTATCCGAAAACTTTACGCCCGAACTAAATCAAGTTTTTTTGTGCCAACCCGAAAGTTGGTCTTAAAATTAGTTTGTGCTTCCGTCGTGCTTTAACATGACACATCCGATCTCAAGACTTCGAGTGGGTCAGCTTTTGGCTTCAACCTCCTATCCCTAAGGCGGAGTGCTTCTCAGGCCAGTTTAGTGAACTAAACTCGAGCAACTTTAGAGAGAAACCAGGCTATCCGGCTGATGACCACATACTCGAGTCGAGGAAGGAGTGATAGAAAAATACTTTACAACGAATAAGAAGAAAACGCATTTATTACAAAACGGCTCATATAAATTTTAAGAGCCCCCAGTTAACATGGGTAAATGGAGTTTCTTTTAACAAACAGCTCACGTGAGCATGGTCGAACCAAACACAAATAAAAAATTTAAAAACTTTGAGCATGAAAGCGGCTTAGCTGATTAATGTGTTCGGCTTTAATGACGCGGGTCAAGCTTGCAGCGGGTCGAGGTCCCAGCCCCCAAGCCAATCCCAAGGTGTCCAAACGAAGAGCTCGGCTTGATGAAGTGGCATTGCCGCACGGTCGATGTGACAAGCCGAAGCCCCTGGTCCAGACCGGGTGACGAAAACCTCATGACCAAGGTGACGAAAGAGGTGTTCAACAATCAATGTTTGAATGAACAACTTTATTGTTTAACACAAGTATAATGTTCGGTTGAACCGAACAAGAATTAATAAATTGAAATAAAAAAATAAGCATGGAGGCGACTTAGCTAGTTAATGTACTCGGTATTCTTGACGAGGTTCGAGCTCGTGCCGGGACGAAGACGTAGTTCGCAGCCTAGCCAAGGTCCAAGCCCCCAAGCCCGAGGTGGCCGAACGAGGAGCTCGGCTTGATGAGGTGGTGATGCCGCACAGTCAATGTGGCGAGGCGATGCCCCCGGTCCAGCTAACGTGACAAAGCTGATCGGCTGGTGACGCCGAAGTCACCGGAGTAGGTTGATGAAAAGACGGCAAAGCCCCCTGATACGTCTCCAACGTATCTATAATTTATGAACTATTCATGCCATGTTTATAATAGTTTTATATGATTTTGGTATGATTTGATTAGAACTAACCCGGACTGACACTGTTTTCAGCAGAACTACCGTGGTGTTATTTTTGTGCAGAAATAAAAGTTCTCAGAATGCGATGAAAATCAGCGGAGAATTTTTCTGGAAAATATAAAAAATACTAGAACGAAGAGTTACTGGAGGGGAGGCTCGAGGGCCCCACGAGGGTGGAGGGCGCGCCCCTGTGCCTCGTGGATTTCCCGTGGGGCCCCCTGACTTGTTCTCGACGCCAACCTCTCCTATAAATACCCAAACCTCCAGAAAATAACCTAGATCGGAAGTTCCGCCGCCGCAAGCCTCTATAGCCACGAGAAATCAATCTAGGCCCTCTCTGGCACCCTGCCGGAGGGGGCCATCGTCACCGGAGGCCATGGAGGAGGATCCCGGAGGGGCCATCATCGCCATGAAGGCCAAGATCCAGAGGGAGAACCTCTCCTCATCCAGGGGGGGGGGGCATGGAGGAGGAAGCACAAGGGGCAGAACCTCTCCTCCTCTCTCTCGGTGGCGTCGGAGCGCCATCGGGAGGGGAATCATCGCCGCGGTGATCGTCTTCATCAACATCACCATCCTCATCTCTTTTACTCGGTCCACTCTCCCGCACCCCGCTGTAATCCCTACTTGAACATGGTGCTTTATGCCACATATTATGATCCAATGATGTGTTGCCATCCTATGATGTTTTGAGTAGATATCCTTTGTCTTTGGGTTGATTGACGCTCTAGCTTGGTATGAGTTGTATGTTTTATTTTGGTGCTGTCCTATTGTGCCCTCCGTGTCACGCAAACGTGAGGGATTCCCTCTATAGGGTGTTGCAATACGTTCATGATTCGCTTATAGTGGGTTGCTTGAGTGACAGAAGCATAAACCCGAGTAAGGGGGTTGTTGCGTATGGGATAAAGGGGACTTGATGCCTTAATGCTATGGTTGGGTTTTTACCTTAATGATCTTTAGTAGTTGCGGATGCTTGCTAGAGTTCCAATCATAAGTGCATATGATCCAAGAAGAGGAAGTATGTTAGCTTATGCCTCTCCCTCATACGAAATTGCAATGACGACCACCGGTCTTGTTAATGATTGCCTAGGATAATTCCGCACACCGACCCATCATTATTCCACACCCGCTATTTATAATATTTAGTAATATATTCTAACTTTATGATAACAGCACCTACTTTTATATTTTATCTCTCTGATACCATGCAAATTTATCCTCTTCATACCCACAACGTAGTTTTATTTCTCATTTCTAGTTGGAAGCAAACGTTCGGTGTACGTAGAGTCGTATCAGTGGCAGATGGGACTTGAGAGAATACTGATCTTACCTTTAGCTCCTTGTGGGTTCGACACTCCATAATTATTACTTCCACCATTGGGAATTGCTAGATGATTCCCTGCACTTGGGGATTATCAAGCTCTTTTCTGGCGCCGTTGTCGGGAGCAATAGCGTGGGGTTGATATTCTCTTGTGTGCTTGTTTGCTTTCTTCACTAAGTAGATTTTGTTTTTCCTTGTTTGTTTCGTTTAGTTGTGGGTGAAATATACAATTTTTTTAAAGAATGAAAATATAAAAAATTTACTTGCCTCTCATACCTAAAAAGTTTTTCAATAAGAGAAGTGATTGGAAGGTTATGCATTGGAGAAGTGAGGGTCGACCTTGAACACTTGTGTTCATGCTCATGGAAACAATGTAAAATTTTCATGGAAGCTTCTCTGAAAATAATTATCCCCTTGTATATATCCATTGTATTATAAAAATAATATGCCAAGCTTTGGTTTTATGTTGATTAGATTGCTTGTTTACTATGTGCAGTACAAAAACAGAAACTTTGGCTGTAGCGCATGAATTTACATTTTTTACTGGAAAGTCAAATGGGTCTGAAAGTTTTTGAACATTACTTCTGTACAATTTTTTTTTAAATTGTCATATTTGTTTAGAATTTTTTTGGAGCTACAGAAGTATACTAAACTTCCAGATTACTGCAGACTGTCCTGTTTTTGACAGATTCTGTTTTCTATGTGTTGTTCGCTTATTTTGATGAATCTATGGATAGTATCGGGGGGTATGAACCATGGTGATGTTGGAATATGGTAGATATAGTTCTAATATGAAATTGGAATGCGTTTTGAGCAGTACCTAAAGGTAGTGATTTGCTTTATTATACAAACGGATCTCACAAAGTTTTTGTTAAAGTTGTGTGGATGAAGTGTTCGAAGATCGAGGAGCTATCAATATGAGAAGAATAAAGACAGGCAAGAGTTCAAGCTTGGGGATGCCCAAGGCACCCCAAGTAAATATTTCAAGGATACTCAAGCATCTAAGCTTGGGGATGCCCTGGTTAGCATCCCATCTTTCTTCTTCAACAATTATCGGTATACCTCGGGTTTTTGTTTTGTTCACATGATTTGTGTCCTTTGTGTTTTTCTTTTTCTTTAAGAACCATGCTAGTATGAGATATCCCTTCATTGATTTATAGAATGCTTCATGTGCTTCACTTATATCTTTTAAGTTTGATCTTATAGAATTGCTCTTTGTGCTTCACTTAAATCTTTTGAGTATGGTTTTATAGAATGCTTCGTGTGCTTCACTTATATATTTTGAGCTTGGATATTGGTTAGTCTATATTAATTGTAGAATGCTCCATGAACTTCACTTATATCTTTTGGAGTATGAATAATACTATCATCTAAAGTGGGGTTGGAAGAGTGTCAACTTTAGGAATTAGTGATCCCACTATTTTGGAGGGTGTTGAATCTTAGCGTGATATTTATGAAAGTGGATTTGGAAGAGTGTCAACTTTAGTTAGTAATGATTCCACTATTTCAGAACAGGTTCCAATTGATTATGAGAACAAAGCTACTCACTAGTAGAAAACAGGGCTATGGTTCCGGGCTAATATTCACATTAGTCCCGGTTCAATCACGAACCGGGACTAATGTGAGCATTTATCCCGGTTCGTGCGGCTAAGGCATTAGTCCCGGTTGACCTGTGACCTTTAGTCCGGGTTTTTGCCTCATACCGGGAATAAAAGTGCGATACCATTAGTCTCGGTTCATGCCTCAAACCGGGACTAAAGATTAGACTTTAGTCCGGTTTGAGGCACAAACCGGTGCTAATGAGGTTGAGACCTTTAGTCCCGATTCGTGCCACGAACGGTACTAAAGGTCCCATTTTCAAACTCTACCCCCCGTGGATCTCCTTTTCAGTTTAAAAAAATAAAAAGAAAATGATGGAAATGCCAAAAAATAAAAGAAAATAAGTTTCCCATGTGATATGTGGTCTAGTTGTTGGGAAAATTTGCAAATGTGAATTTCGACTTTATTTGCAAAATCTCTCTGGAATTTGTAAATATGGGCATAACTTTTGCATACTAACTCGGATGAAAAAGTTTTATATATGAAAAATCATCTAGTCGAAAAGTTACATCCGAATTTAATTGGGGGAACCCCGTTAAACATTTTCAAAATCCTCAAAAACCTAACAGAAAAAAAGATACGGGGCTTTTAAGATCTGGAGAGGCAAAAAAATTCAAACTGTGGTCTAACTATGGTCAAACAATGGTCAAACTAATTATTCTAGAATATTAGTGTTACTAAATAATTTGTTCAGTTATTTTGAATTTTGGTCAAATCTGGTCAAACTGTAGTCAAACTGTGGTCAAACTATGGTCAAACAATGGTCAAACTAATTATTCTAGAATATTAGTGTTACTAAATAATTTGTTCAGTTATTTTGAATTTTGGTCAAATCTGGTCAAACTATAGTCAAACTGTGGTCAAACTATGGTCAAACTATGGTTAAACCAATTATTCAAAATAACTATTGTTTTCTAAATAATTATTGTTTTTTAAAACAATAGTTTGAAACTCAAAATATGAAATGTGTCACTTCATGCTCAAGCAAAATTCCTAAGGGTTAATAGGATTGACATCTTACTATTGTCAGGAAAACAACAAGTGCAGACTTGGAAACGAGGGGGAATAGAACCCGGAAGTTAAGCGTGCTCAGTTGGGGAGTGGGAGGATGGGTGACCGTTCGGGAAGTTAGATGATTTGGAATGATGAGGGTGATTAGAGATTAGAGGATAAATTGAGCAGTGATGAGGGGTGCTGATTAGAGATTGGAGGTTAAAATAATTCAGAAATTTGAGAATAAAAAAAATTTCAAAAAAAAATTTCAAAAAAAAATCATAAAATTTCCTTTAGTCCAACCGGGACTAAAGGTGGAGCTCCACGTGGCATGACCTTTAGTCCCGATTACGGATTGAGCAAGGACTAAAGGGGGGAGGCATTAGTACCGACCCTTTAGTCCCGGTTCACCAACCGGGACAATAGGCCCTTTTTCTACTAGTGACTATCTATGATGATTATTGTGATGACATGTATGCTATAAAGAATAATGTTAACCATGAAACTTGTCATCATGATTTTAATTTTCAATTGGATTATGCCTCACATGACAGTTATTTTGTTGAGTTTGCTCCCACTATTCTGAATGAGAAGAATTTTGCTTATGTGGAGAGTAGTAAAATTTCTATGCATGTAGATCATGAAAAGAATGTTTTATGTGATAGTTATATTGTTGAACTCATTCATGATGCTACTGAAAATTATTATGAGGGAGGAATACATGCTTGTAGGAGTTGCAATAATACTAAGTTTCCTCTCTATGTGCTTAAAGTTTTGAAATTATACTCATTTTTCCTTCCTATGCTAGGTGATTCTTGTTCCTATAAATTATGTGCTCACAAAATCCCTAGGCATAGGAAGTGGGTTAGGTTTAAATGTGCTAGTCATATTCTTCATGATGCTCTCTTTATGTTTCAATTCTTATCTTTTATGAGAGCATCATCGAAATCATCATGCCTAGCTAAAAGGCATTAAAGAAAAGCGCTTGTTGGGAGACAACCCAATATTTACCCTTACTGTTTTTGTGTGTTCACATGATTAAGCTACACTATTAATCATGTTTTATAGCTTTTGTTTCAATAAAGTGCCAAGTAAGACCTTTAGGAAGACTTGGGTGAAAGTTAATGTGATCTTGCTGTAAAAAAACAGAAACTTTGCGCTCACGAGATTAGCGGCCATTTTTTTTACAGAAGAGTGCTTTTGAGTTGATTCTTTTTGAAGAAGATTAATAGACAAATTCCTCACGTCCACCAATTTACTTCATAATTTTTGGAGTAGCAGAAGTATGGCTGCTGTTCAGATCATTACAGACTGTTCTTTTTCTGACAGATTCTATTTCCATTGCATAGTTTGCTTGTTTTCTAGTTTCTATGGATTATATTTATCAATATAAATTGTAGAAATGATATGGTACAGTAGGAATTGTGTGAGAATAATTATCAACCTTGTCTGTGACAGTACCAAAGTGAATGGTTTACTCTTTATCATACTAACCTATCTCACGAAGTTCCGGTAAGTTTCGTGTGATTGAAGTTTTCAAGCTTTGGGTGAGATATCGATATGAGGAGAATAAGGAGTGGAAAGACCCTAAGCTTGGGGATGCCCAAGGCACCCCAATGAAATATTCAAGGAAGACTCAAGCGCCTAAGCTTGGGGATGCTCCGGAAGGCATCCCCTCTTTCGTCTTCAAAACTATAGGTATACCTTACTCGGAGCTATATTTTTATTCGTCACATGATATGTGTTTTGCTTGGAGCGTATTTTCAATTTTACTTGCTGTTTGAATAAAATCATTGGATCTGAAATCTTGAATGAAAAAGAATCATCCCATGGCTAGTTAATTATTTGACTACTCAGTGTTCTTCACTTATATCTTGTGGAGTAGTTTGTCATCTACTCACGTGCTTCACGTATATTCTATGAGTAAATGGTTGAATGAATTGAATATCCTAAATCTGAATTTATATATGTTTCATATGCTTATAACATGGGGATTAATGACTTCACACATAATAAGTATAGGTAGTAAACTTATTGAAAGTTAGCAAACACAGAATTGGTCACTTGAACAATTCATGAAAGAATATTGAAGGAAGAGAGATTTAACATATAAATATACTATCTTGGACATCTTTTGTAATTGTGAGCACTCATTAAAATATGACATGCTAAAAAGTTGATGTTGGACAAGGAAGACAACTTAATGGGTTATGTTTTCCTATATCCGAAATGTTATATTGTCTTGGATCATCCAACATGTTGAGCTTGCATTTCCCTCTCATGCTAGCCAAATTCTTTGCACCAAGTAGAGATACTACTTGTGCTTCCAAACATTCCTTAACCCAGTTTTGCCATGAGAGTCCACCATACCTACCTATGGATTGAGTAAGATCCTTCAAGTAACTTGTCATCGGTGCATGCAATAAAATTGCTCTCTAAATATGTATGATCTATTAGTGCGAAGAAAATAAGCTTTATACGAACTTGTGATAGAGAAGAAATAAAAGCGACGGACTGCATAATAAAGGTCTTTATCACAAGCGGCAATATAAAGTGACATTCTTTTGCATTAAGATTTTGTGCATCCAACCATAAAAGCGCATGACAACCTCTGCTTCCCTCTGCGAAGGGCCTATCTTTTACTTTTATCTTCTACCCTTATACAAGAGTCAAGGTGATCATCACCTTTCCTTTTTACACTTTTTCCTTTGGCAAGCACTTTGTGTTGGAGCGACCCGGATATATATATATCCACTTGGATGTAGGTTTTCATAAATTATTATTGTTGACATTACCCTTGAGGTAAAAGGTTGGGAGGCGAAACTATAAGCCCATATCTTTCTCTATGTCCGATTAAAGCTTTGAACCCATAAATATCACATGAGTGTTAGCAATTTCAAAGATTAAATGATAGTTGAGTATGTGAAGTTTGCTGAAGCAAAGCTCTTACATAGACCCTTTGAGGGAGTCCCGGATTAGGGGGTGTCCAGATAGCCGAACTCTTACCGTTGGCCGGACTCCTGGACTATGAAGATACAAGATTGAAGACTCTGTCCCGTGTCCGGATGGGACTTTCCTTGGCGTGGAAGGCAAGCTTGGCGATACAGATATGTAGATCTCCTACCATTGTAACCGACTACATGTAACCCTAATCTATCCGGTGTCTATATAAACCGGAGGGTTTTAGTCCGTGGGGACGAACAACAATCATACCATAGGCTAGCTTCTAGGGTTTAGCCTCCTTGATCTCGTGGTAGATCTACTCTTGTACTACCCATATCATCAATATTAATCAAGCAGGAGTAGGATATTACCTCCATCGAGAGGGCCCGAACCTGGGTAAAAACATCGTGTCCCCTGTCTCCTGTTACTATCCGCCTAGACGCATAGTTCAGGACCCCCTACCCGAGATCCGCCGGTTTTGACACCGACATTAGTGCTTTCATTGAGAGTTCCGCTGTGCCGTCGCCATCAGGTAGGATGCATCATCTTGTCTTTAAAGACGACACCATCGCCAAAGAAGCCTTGGCCACTGTTCAGACTCTTCGGCTAGGCGGTTTTCTCATGACTGCTAGTTCGGCCGCCGCGTCGACGATGACCTCTCGAGTCATCGAAACCAATCTCCATGTCAGTTCGGAACTTGCCGAACTGTTAGATCTGATCGAGCTCTCCTCCATAAACAAGCTATTGGATCGCATCGCCGCCCTGGGGATCGCCACAGATTACGACCGGATCGGGCCTAAAACCGATCCGAGAGAGATCAACTCCCCCCAGGCTACCCATCATGTTGCTGTGATAGAGGAGCAATGCGGCGACTCTTCTCCTATCTTAAGGACTAGCTACGTCCGGATTCCCGATCCCTCCATGCCGAATTCCTGCGGAGGGACGGATGTCGATCAAGCCTTGAACTTAAAGTCAGGTGACGGGTCGGACTCATTGGATAGCACTCAAAAATCCAAACTTCCGAGTTCGGAAACTTCCCGGCCCTTGAGTCCTAAATTGGACGGGGTTCGGATCTGATTCCACCCGCCCACCCAAACATTAGCGATTTCTCTCGAATTCGGCAAGAGCCGCTGAAGCAAGACATCATTCTTGGGCCAGATTCCTTCTGGTTTTGAACAAGATAAAGGACTGCCGAGAGGAGGACGCAATCCCAATTTTTTGCAATAATTGCACGGACAAGGGATCCTAAACGCCATAAGTCGTCGCGAAATTACACGCTTTGCTGACTTGGTGACCATCATTACAAAAATCTTTGTGCGATGGAGAGCGCCTGAAAACCGAAAGTAAATTTTGGGATAATCCATTTGAATACATCCCTAGTCCGGAACAAAAGGGTGCATCATTATCAAGCACCTAGGTTGAATACCAAAAAACCAAAACCCCCTAAAGGGTATGGAACCGTACTGGAGGGTTGGCTAAACAGACCCTGCAAAATTCATAGCATAGAGGGCGCCACTCCAACTCATAGCCTTCGAGCATGTTGGATACTACGGCAGGTGGCCAAAAGTGGCGAAGAGCTTCTAGCTTCGTAATCCCAGCCCAAAGAACACCAAAGACGGTGTTAATAGTCTTGAGACTTTCGCATCAAATAACATGCGAAACGACAACTCCATAACCTTGCGAAGTCTACCAAGTAGCAACAATAAATCCATGGAGGACACGGCTATTACCTTCAACGCCAAAGGATTTAACCTAAATTTCGAACTGCCGGGCACCAGCCGCATTGGTCCTCAGCCCGATAGTAGACGGCTTTCGCCTTACTAAGGTACTCATGGATGGCGGCAGCGGACTAAACCTCATTTATGAGGAAACCCTCCGAAAAATGGAAATAGACTGGAACCGCATTGAGCGAAGCAGCACAACCTTTAGAGGAATAATCCACAGCCGGGAAGCATGCTGCACAGGAAAAATCACGCTGGACGTAGTGTTATTTCGCCGGACAATTAAAGGTCCGAGGAGGTCACATTTCAAGTGGCCCGTTCAACAGCGGATATCATGCTTTATTAGGACGAGAGGCATTCACAATTTTTCAAGCCATACCCCATTATGGGTACATGAAGCTTAAAATGCCGGTCCCAACGGAATCATCACTCTCGCTAGTGATCCGAACATAGCACTCGGCCGAAAATAAGACAGCCGCACTAGCCCTCGAGGCACTATCCGAAGCCCTAGCGGCCGAGGAACTCACCGCGATGCGCTCCACGGTGAAACAGGGACGATGTGATACTTGATAAAAGATCCAAGTCCACCTCTTTTAAACCAGCCGGATGAAATAGTCAAATTCCAAGTCCACCCAACGGACCACCGCAAAGACTGCCTCCATTGGGGCACAATTAAACCCTGATGTAGACGCGCATTACGAGAATTTCTATGAGAAAACTGGGACATCTTTGCACGGCACCCTTCGGACATGCCAGAATCCCACGTCGGTGGCCGATCACAGCCTAAATATCCTATAAGGATTCAAGCCGGTCAAACATGCCCTTCGGCGCTTTTCCGAACCCAAGAGACAGGCCATGGGAGAGGAGCTAGCCAAACTTTTGGAGGCCGGATTCATCAGAGATATAAAACATCCGGACTGGCTAGCGAACCTGGTAATGGTACCAAAGAAGGATAAATCCTGGCGCCTATGTGTTGATTTCAAAGACCTTAATAAGGCTTGCCCAAAGGACCCCTTCCCCCTCCCTCGAATTGATCAAATCATTGACGCTACAGCAGGACACGACTCATTGTGCTTCCTCGACGCGTACTCCGGCTACCACCAAATCAAGATGGCGGAGCTGCACCAAGCTGCAACAGCATTCATCACTCCATACGGTCCGCTCGCTTCAACACAATGCCCTTTGGGCTCAAAAACGCCGGTGCAACATATCGATTGCATGATTCGACATATACGGCAAACTAGATCGGCAAAACGGTGGAAGCATATGTAGATGACGTGGTCGTCAAAACCAAGCACGTCGAAACTCTAGTAGACGACTTGAGGCTCACATTCGACAATCTTCGAAAATATGACATCAATCTCAATCCGGAAGAATGCGTCTTCGGTGTTCCAGCCGAAAAGCTCCTGGGCTTCATTGTGTCCGGTAGAGGAATTGAAGCAAACCCAGCCAAGATTCGAGTTCTGTCGCAATTGGATATTCCAAAAGACCTCAAACAAATACAAAAATTGACGGGATGCGTAGCGGCTCTAAGCCGCTTTATCTCCCGTTTAGGAGAAAAGGCATTACCTCTTTACCGCCTCCTCGCCCGCACCGAACACTTCGAGTGGGACGGATGCCGCCAGTCGGACTCGAAGAAATAAAGGCCATTTTGGCGACAAATCCGGTCCTGGCTGCGTAGCATTAGGCGAACCAATGCTATTATACATCGCCGCAACACATCAAGTTGTCGGTAGCGGTGCTCGTTGTCGAACGAGAAAGCGGACGGACACCGGTTCCCTATCCAAAAACGGTTTATTACGTGTCCACCGTCCTAACTCCATGCAAGTCCGGTACCCACACTATCAAAAAGATAGCATACGCGGTGTTCATGGCATCCGGAAGCTGCGACACTACTTTCAAGAGTGTTCGATAATGCTAGCCTTGAAGTACCTCTTAATGACATTATAAACAACATGACGCGACGGGCCGGATTGCTAAATGGGCCATAGAGCTCCTCCCATTCGATGTAACTTATAAGCCACGACGAGCTATTAAGTCGCAGGTTTTGGCTGACTTCGTGGCCGAATGGACTGAGGCCGAACTCCCTAAAGAGTACGGCGCATACTCCAATTGGATCATGCACTTTGACGGCTCCAAAATGTTGGCTGGCCTGGGGCTGGCGTCGTCTGGCGTCCCCACCGGGACACAGTCCAATCGTCCTTGAGATAATGTATACGGACTCCAACAACGCAGCCGAATACGAGGCCCTTCTGCACGGCCTCCGGATGGCAGTCTCCATGGGCATTCAACGCCTGGAGGTGCGCGGGGATTCAAACCTCGCAATATCTCAAATAAACGGAGACTTCGACACCAAAGATCCGAAAATGGCAGCATACCGCAATGCGGTTCTAAAATTGTCAACACGGTTCGAAGGGCTCGAGTTTCATCATATAGCCCGGGATAACAACCAGGCGGCGGATATATTGGCACGCATCGGTGCAAAACGCGATGCTGTCCCACCCAACATCTTTTTGGAATGGCTGTTCAAGCCATCCGTACTATGGGAAGGGGAGTCCAGCAATAACAATCCGGACCCAACCGCACCGCCTGACGCCGAACACTCTGACACAACCGGAGGCTCCGCCCCCGAGATAACACCCTCTGCTCACGAAATAATGGCGGTTATCGCCCCGTGGACGGAACCATTCCTAGCCTACCTAACTAGGCAGGAACTCCCCGAAGATCAAAATGAGGCTCGCTGCATAGTATGACGTTCTAAAGCCTATAAGGTCCATGAGGGAGAGCTTTATAAGAAAAGCACTACCGGAGTCCTTCAAAGGTGTATCTCCGAAGAGGAAGGGCGAAACCTCCTGGCTGAAATTCATGCCGGACTAGGTGGGCACCACGCCGCAGCCCGAGCCCTTGTAGGCAAGGCCTTCCATACAGGATTTTATTGGCCGGCCCGGCCGGGCGAATCTTGAGGACTTAGTCCAACGATGCGTCGGTTGCCAACTTTTTGCTAACCAAAGCCACATGCCACCCACCGCCCTTAAAACTATACCCATCACCCGGCCGTTCGCGGTCTGGGGGCTTGACATGGTTGGACCCCTCAAGGGCGGAACCCACAAGCAAAAATACCTATTGGTCATGGTGGAAAAATTCACCAAATGGATAGAGGCCAAACCAGTTAAAACGGCCGAATCCGGACCAATGATAGACTTCATATCAGGGGTAGTGCACCATTATGGTGTCCCCCACAGTATCATCACTGACAATGGCACCAATTTCATGGCCGATGAAGTCAAATCATGGTGCAAAAACATGGGCATCAAGCTCGATTACGCCTCAGTCTATCACCCTCAAACCTACGGCCAAGTCGAACGGGCAAACGGTCTAATCATGAGCAGCATTAAACCTAGACTAGTGCGGTCCCTCAAGGAATCTAACACGCACTGGGTCGAGGAGCTCGGCTCCGTACCCTGGGGGCTGCGGACCACGCCGAATCGTACTACCGGATTCACACAATTCTTCATGGTGTACGGCGCAGAGGCAGTCTTGCCCTGCGACATAATACATGACTCACCTCGCGTGCGCAAGTACGAAGAAAGAGAAGCCGAGCTCGATCGGCAGGACAATTTGGACGCATTGGAGGAGGAGCGCGACGTGGCAAAAGCTCGTTCCACATTCTATCAACAGCAGGCTCGAAGATACCAAAGCAGGGAAGTACGGGCCAGGGCTTATAACGTTGGCAAACTAGTTCGACGCCTGCCGGACAAGAAAAAGGACAAACTAAAGCCCAAATGGGAAGGTCCCTTCATCATTGACCAGGTCCTGACCGGCGGAGCATACCGTCTGCGAAACGCATCAGATAACCGACTCGAGCCAAACCCATGGAACGCAGCCCGTCTACGAAGATTCTACGCCTAAACGCCGGACTCCAAGTTCGTCTCCTTCCTCCGTCCGCATTCTTTATTTTTTGCTTTTGTGCTGTCTTTTATTTCTCTTCCTCCTCCTTCTTCTTCTTGTAGCCTCTAGAGGCTCATTTGCACTTTTTCCGCACACACTTGATGCGCTGTCCGCGCTCATTATACCTGGGGGCTTCTTTAACAGAAGCTCACTTATACGGGCTTCATGCCCAACACATGCGTTAAGCTTCCGCATGTACCTTTTATTCACCATTATATGCATCGATATGACTTAAGTTTTGGCCAAGCTGGGTTGCCTGGCTCCTGTGCTTACCCCTACGTTCCCGTTTGTTCGGCTAGGTGGTAAAGGGAGCACCTCTGCGATTATTCTTTGCCGGGTCAGCCGGATGTGTACCTCGAGCCCGGTGAAGCCGAAAGCTAAGCGTTCTTAAGGGAATATTCGGTCGGTGAACTGAAAGATGATTTTAAACTATTTACCCATCTGCCCCGGATGATTTTCTGCTTTCACGGCAGCTTTGACATGCACTTTAGGGCATGCACCCCAGCGAAAGGAACCCTTAACGGAACTATTCTCCCTGGAAGATGTTTCTTACTACCCATGTAATATAACATAACTAGTTGGGCACTTGTCTGACACAGCAACAATGACCCCTACGCCTTGTCTCCATGCATACCACGGTTCTTATATAACCACGAAGGTATTCAGACACACTCCAGACTATTGGGGGTCTCTGTAGCTCCCCCTGTAGCGGCTAGTGCGGCCTCCAGTTGGGCCTTGCACTCTTCAAGCTCCTGGGACAGTCGGGTATTTTTCTCTGTAAGATCCTGCATAACAAATGATCCTTAAATCAGTTATTCTAACTATTTTAAGTCGCGGGGGCTGCTGGCATATATAACTGTCAAATTATCTTACCCGTATGTCCTTTACATACTGCTCCGTGGCTCTGGCTAGACCATCTTGAGCTGCACGGAGGTGCGCATCTCCCGAATCGAAGGCATTCAAAGCCTCTTGGGAGAAACACGTGTCACGAAGAATTGTCCGGCGGCGCCTGTGATTCAAGGCGCTCTCCACCTCGGAGTTGGTAGCGGACAACTTGTCGGCATCCTCTGTCGGAGGAACATCCGACACACGTCTTGTGCTCGTCTCAGCCTCCGGACCTGGCTTTGAAGCTTGGCCGGTGAAGGTTCGATTGGCAACCTCTCCGGACTCAGTCCGTGGCGCTCTTTTTCTGAAAAGAACATCAGCGTTAATACGCCTTCCGTGAATCAATCACAGGAGTATGGTGACACGCCCGTCTTTGTTGCGGCGGAGTTTCGATCCGAACCGCACTTCTTTTTTAACTGCGGGCCGCCTTTGCCCTTTGTTGGCGGCCGCCGAGCTCGGCTTCCTGCCTCGAAGGCACCCCCTGCGAAACACCATTTGGTATACGGTGATAAAAAATAAGCACGGATGGGTCATTATCAGGATGTTGGGATTTCGGTCTCATTTACCTGTGAGGTTGGGAGTATTCCGGGGTAATCAGCCGTAATGGCAACCAAAGCATTGTCGATGCTATGTTGGTAGAATACCCCGTCGATCAACTCCACCTTTATATCCGGATCCTCTTCGGAGGTCGGATCGAGGGACCGTTCCGGATCCTCGGGTTGCGGGGGCGGGCTGTGTATCTTCTCCATAGTCTGGCGCAGTTCCTGCGCAGAAACCACGAAATGAGATTTCAACCATGGGAACATGGATCGGCCAGGTCATAAAGATGTTTGCTTACCCAGCTTCGAGGATTACTTGAAGAAAACTCCTTCAATGGATTGACACGGAGGAAATCCTCCTCCTCCCCTTTATACATGGCGGACAAGATCTTCACCAGTTCGGTCACCGATCCTGGCCCTTTGCGGCCATGGCGGGTGGCATCGTCCTCCCCGTTGAAGTCCCACATGCGGTGGCCCCTATATTGGAGCGGCTGTACCCCCCTCATAATACAGATTGCCATGACTCCAATCATGGTTAATCCGGCATGAGCCAGTAACCTTATTCGGCTCATCAGATAGAGGACGTCCTTGTCATCTTCCCTCCGGGGCTTCGAGGCGCCCGGCTTAGGTGCTTCTTGAGAGGAGCATTGCTGAACTCCGGAAGGCCGATCCGAATAGGATACGGCAGCGGGGCGTCCTCCATATAAAACCATTCCGAGGCGATCTTGGGACGCCTTCTATGGGGTTCGGATAGGTATCCGGTCCGGGCGATGCGCCATAGCTCAGCTCCGCCCACTTGATATATTGACCCCTCATGAGAACGGGGTACTAGGCAGAATATTCTCTTCCACAGTCCGAAATGAGCCTCGATGCCCAAGAATAGTTCGCAAAGGGCCACGAAGCCCGCGATGTGCAGGATGGAGGCAGGAGTAAGGTGGTGCAATTGGAGGCCGTAGAACTCCAAGAGCCCCCGAAGAAACGGATGGATGGACTGGAAATCCGAGTCCTCTTACTAGATAAGAGATGAAGCACACCCTCTCTCCTTTAGAGGGATCGGGGACGCTCTCCGCTTGCTTTCCGTCCTTGTAGGTGGCAAGTCCGGCTCGAACCGGAACCATGAAGGCCGGGGGAAGAAATCCCTTGGTTTGGAGTATGACTAGCTCGCTATGCGGGACTGAGCATCTCTCCCAATTTCTAGGCTGAGGACTGGGAGCACGAGAGGAGGAGCCGCGTCGACTGTCCATGATGGAATGGGCTTTGGTAAGGGGCGCTCCGATGAAAGCTCGCAAAGGAGGGATGATGTGACTCAGATCTAGATCCTCGCCCCTTTTATGGGCGGCTCATTTGCACGGCTAGGGGGGTAATTGTAAAAATACCCTGGCCTTTCGCATTCATCCAAACACGTGGAAGATGGCCATTATTGGGCGCAGAAGCCAAGGAGCACAACATTTATCAGAAGACGGACACTATTCGACAAGTATATGGAATTCGGAGAAGAACCCGCCTCGCAATGCCGAAGACAATCAACGCGCCGGACTCATCGTCATTGAAGCCTGGTTCGGGGCTCTTGAGGAGTCCCGGATTAGGGGTGTCCGGATAGCGAACTCTTACCGTTGGCGGACTCTGGACTATGAAGATACAAGATTGAAGACTCCGTCCCGTGTCCGGATGGGACTTTCCTTGGCGTGGAAGGCAAGCTTGGCGTCTGGATATGTAGATCTCCTACCATTGTAACCGACTACTGTGTAACCCTAACCTATCCGGTGTCTATATAAACCGAAGGGTTTTAGTCCGTGGGGCGAACAACAATCATACCATAGGCTAGCTTCTAGGGTTTAGCCTCCTTGATCTCGTGGTAGATCTACTCTTGTACTACCCATATCATCAATATTAATCAAGCAGGAGTAGGGTATTACCTCCATCGAGAGGGCCCGAACCTGGGTAAAAACATCGTGTCCCCTGTCTCCTGTTACCATCCGCCTAGACGCACAGTTCGGGACCCCCTACCCGAGATCCGCCGGTTTTGACACCGACACCCTTCCCGGAAATAAGATGAATTGCGATTGGTTGATGACTAAGAGCACGGTTTGTTAGTTTTCAAGAAAGTTTATGATCTATACTTTAACATGTGAATAGCTTGTTACTTGATCATGAGAAGTTTTATGAGTTGAGCTACTGTTATGATATATAATGATGCTAGAAAAAGTGACTGGAGCTATCATTGATCAAACTTATGCACTTGCTAGCATTCACACTTCATAAATTATTTCTTTTATCATTTACCTACTCGAGGACAAGCAGGAATTAAGCTTGGGGATGCTGATACGTCTCCAACGTATCTATAATTTATGAAGTATTCATGCCATGTTTATAATAGTTTTATATGATTTTGGTACCATTTGATTAGAACTAACACGGACTGACTTGTTTGCAGCAGAACTACCGTGGTGTTGTTTTTGTGCAGAAATAAAAGTTTTCGGAATGCGATGAAAATCAACGGAGAATTGTTCTGGAAAATAGAAAAAATACTGGAACAAAGAGTTACCGGAGGGGAGGCCCATGGGCCCCACTAGGGTGGAGGGCGCGCCCACCCCCCTAGGGCGCGCCCTGTGCCTCGTGGACTTCCCGTGGGGCCCCCTGACTTGTTCTTGACACCAACCTCTCCTATAAATACCCAAACCTCCAGAAATTAACCTAGATCGGAAGTTCCACCGCTGCAAGCCTCTGTAGCCACGAGAAATAAATCTAGGCCCTCTCTAGCACCCTGCCGGAGGGGGCCATCATCACCGGAGGCCATGGAGGAGGATACCGGAGGGGCCATCATCGCCATGAAGGCCAAGATCCAGAGGGAGAACCTCTCCCCATTGATACGTCTCCAACATATCTATAATTTTTGATTGCCATGCTATTATATTACCCGTTTTGGATGTTTAGGGCTTTACTTTACACTTTTATATCATTTTTGGGACTAACCTACTAACTGGAGGCCCAACCCGAATTGCTGTTTTTTTCCTATTTCAGTGTTTCGAAGAAAAGGAAAATCAAACGGAGTCCAAACAGGATGAAACCTTCGGGAATGATCTTTTTGGAACAAATGCAAACCAAGAGACTTGGAGTGGACGTCAAGCAACAAACGAGGCGGCCACGGGGGTGCTCGGCGCCCCCCTGGGGGTGGGTGTCGGTGTCAAAACCGGCAGATCTCGGGTAGGGGGTCCCGAACTGTGCGTCTAAGGCTAATGGTAACAGGAGGAGGGGGACACAATGTTTACCCAGGTTCGGGCCCTCTCGATGGAGGTAATACCCTACTTCCTGCTTGATTGATCTTGATGATATGAGTATTGCAAGAGTTGATCTACCACAAGATCGTAGAGGCTAACCCTAGAAGCTAGCCTATGATTATGATTGTTCTCGTCCTACGGACTAAATTCTCTGATTTATATAGACACCGGAGGGGGCTAGGGTTAGACAGACTCGGTTACAGAGAAGGGAATCTTCATAGCCGAATTGCCAAGCTTGCCTTCCATGCAAAGGAGAGTCCCACCCGGACACAGGACGAAGTCTTCAATCTTGTATCTTCATAGTCCAACAGTCCGGCATAAGTATATAGTCCAGCTGTCCGAGGAACCCCTAATCCAGGACTCCCTCAGTAGCCCCAGAACCAGGCTTCAATGACGATGAGTCCGGCATGCAGATTGTCTTCGGCATTGCAAGGCGGGTTCTTCTCCAAATTCTCCAGAGTACATGTTGTAACGACCAGTGTCCAGCTTCCCATTAATGTTGCGCTCATTGACTTTTGTACCTTAATAATGTCAGTCTCCACGTGTCGAGCGAATGCGAGAAGTCGGGGTATTTTTAGACTTGCCACCCTAACCATGTAAGTAAATCGTCTATTAAAGAGACGGGGATCCTCAGATCCATATCACACCATCTTCCCCAAGCGAGGATTCATCAGAGCACGCCCGAAAAAACCATCCCATCATGGCTGGCCACCGCAGCTCCTCCTCTCGCTCCGGTAGCGCTAAGCCAGGTGATTGGGAGAAGTGTACAGTATCCCATGGCCAATTGGTGGAGTTGCAGACCCAGGGGTTTCTCCCACCTGCATATCTTGTCCCCGCCCGAGCCGGATTAGCCACTTATGACGGCGGGGAGCAAGCGGAGAGTTTCCCCAACCCGTCCAGGGGGAGCGAGTATGCCTTGTCCCTTACTTGCTAAGGGGCATAGGATTTCCAATCCATCCGTTCCTCCGCGGGCTCCTGGAGTATTATGGCCTCCAGTTGCACAACTTCACTCATGCCTCCATCCCGCACATCGCAGGTTACGTCGCCCTTTGTGAGCTATTTCTGGGCTGCGAAGCTCATTTCGAGCTATGGAAAAGGCTGTTCTGCCTCGTGCCCCGCAATCAGGAGGGATCAATATACCAAGTGGGCGGAGCCGAGATATGGCGCATCGCCGGGACCGGATACCTGTCCGGCACTCCGAAGAAGACATCTGAAGATTGGCATTCCGAGTGGTTTTACATAGAGGACGTCTCCCTCCCTGACCCTATCCGGATGGGTCTCCCCGAGTTCACAAATGCCCCATTGAAGAAACGCCGAAGTTGGCGTCCCCGGAGCCCCCAGGAGGAAGATAGCAGAGAGGTCCTTCAACTGATGGGCAGGATAAAAACTCTGGCCAAATCAGGATTGATAATAATCGAGGTTATGTCAATATGCATAATGCGGGGGGTGCAGCCACTCCAGTATCGGGGGACATCCCATGTGTCACTTCAATGGAGAGGACGATGCCACCCGCTACGGTCGTAAAGGTTCGGACTCCGCCACTGCTCTGGCGAAAATATATATTGTCCGATTTGTATAAAGGAGAAGAAGAGGAGTTCATCCGCATTAAGCCACCGGATGGATTTTCCATGTACAACCCCCCTAGCTGGGTGAGTTGCCATCTTTTACTCAACTCTATTCATTCCCGCAGTCTTTCATCACAAATATTCACCTTGCTAGTCCATAACAGGAACTACAAAAGGCTGTGAGGGAGGTCCACATCCCACCTCCATAGCCAGAGGACCACAACCGGGCCCTCGACCCCGGTCTCAAAGAAGATCCGGACGTGTTTGTGGAGCTTGTCGACAGGATGTTTTACCAGGCAAGTTGTGATGGCGGCTTGGTGGCCATCATTGCCGACTATGAAGGAAATATGCCCTAGAGGCAATAATAAAGTTATTATTTATTTCCTCATATCATGATAAATCTTTATTATTCATGCTAGAATTGTATTACCTGGAAATATAATACATGTGTGAATACATAGACAAACATAGTGTCACTAGTATGCCTCTACTTGTCTAGCTCGTAAATCAAAGATGGTTAAGTTTCCTAACCATAGACATGAGTTGTCATTTGATTAACGGGATCACATCATTAGGAGAATGATGTGATTGATTTGACCCATTCCGTTAGCGTAGCACTTGATCGTTTAGTATGTTGTTATTGCTTTCTTCATGACTTATACGTGTTCCTATGACTATGAGATTATGTAACTCCCGCTTACCGGAGGAACACTTTGTGTGCTACCAAACTCACAACATAACTGGGTGATTATAAAGGTGCTCTACAGGTGTCTCCGAAGGTACTTGTTGAGTTGACGTATTTCGAGATTAGGATTTGTCACTCAGATTGTCGGAGAGGTATCTCTGGGCCCTCTCGGTAATGCACATCACTATAAGCCCTGCAAGCAATGTAGCCAATTAGTTAGTTACGAGATGAGCATTACGTAACGAGTAAAGAGACTTGCCGGTAACGAGATTGAACTAGGTATTGAGATACCGACCATCGAATCTCGGGCAAGTAACATACCGATGACAAAGGGAACAATGTATGTTGTTATGCAGTTTGACCGATAAAGATCTTCGTAGAATATGTAGGAGCCAATATGAGCATCCAGGTTCCGCTATTGGTTATTGACCGGAGATGTGTCTCGGTCATGTCTACATAGTTCTCGAACCCGTAGGGTCCGCACGCTTAAAGTAAGATGACAGTTATATTATGAGTTTATGTGTTTTGATGTACCGAAGGTTGTTCGGAGTCCCGTATGTGATCATGGACATGACGAGGAGTCTCGAAATGGTCGAGACATGAAGATCGATATATTGGACGACTATATTTGGACACCGGAAAGTTTTCGGGTGAGATTGGGACAATCTGGGAGCTCAGGAGGTTATCGGAACCCTCAGGAGGTATATGGGCCTTAATGGGCCTTAGTGGAAAGGAGGGAAAGGAGCAGGGAGGCGCCCCCAAGCCCAATCCGGGTGGGAGGGGCCGACCCCCTCCTTCCTCCCTCCTTCCTCTTCCTTCCCTCTCCCTCTCCAAATAGGAAAGGGGAATCCTACTCCGGTGGGAGTTGGACTCCCCCCTAGGGCGCCACCCCTTGGCTGGCCCCTCCTCCACTCCTTTATATCTGGGAGGGGGCACCCCATAGACACAATAATTGATCATTGATCTCTTAGCCGTGTGCGGTGCCCCCCTCCACCATAGTCCTCCTCGATAATATCGTAGCGGTGCTTAGGCGAAGCCCTGAGACGGTAGAACATCATCATCGTCACCACGCCGTTGTGCTGACGGAACTCTCCCTCGACACTCGGCTGGATCGGAGTACGAGGGATGTCATCGAGCTGAACGTGCGCAAGAACTCGGAGGTGCCGTAGTTTCGGTGCTTGATCGGTCGGGCCGTGAAGACGTACGACTACATCAACCGCGTTGTGCTGACGCTTCCGCTTTCGGTCTACGAGGGTACATGGACACACTCTCCCCTCTCGTTGCTATGCATCACCATGATCTTGCGTGTGCGTAGGATTTTTTTTGAAATTACTACGCTCCCCAACAGTGGCATCCAAGCCTAGGTTTTATGCGTTGATGTTATATGCACGAGTAGAACACAAGTGAGTTGTGGGTGATACAGGTCATACTGCTTACCAGCATGTCATACTTTGGTTCGGCGGTATTGTTGGATGAAGCGCCCCGGACCGACATTACGCCAGATGCTTACGCCGAGACTGGTTCTACCGACGCGTGCTTTGCACATGGATGGCGGTGTCGGTTCTCCAACTTTAGTTGAACCGAGTGTGGCTACGCCTGGTCCTTGAGAAGGTTAAAACAACACTAACTTGACGAACTATCTTTGTGGTTTTGATGCGTAGGTAAGAACGTGAAAGTGCGTTATATCGACTAGAGGGGGGGGGGTGAATAGGCGATTTTTATGAATTCTTCACTGAGGAATTTGCCGGTGAGGAAATTCCTTAGAGAAGAACTACTTGCAGCGGAATAAGTACTCAAAAGTAAGCATAACAGAATACAGGCATAGTCATCATGATGAAATGAAGACAAACACAGAGTACAGAAAGCGTAATCACAGGATAACACAAGATGAAGACAAAGAGACTGAAGAAATTGAACTGAGGAAATTGAGAAAGTCTTCAGTCAAAGTCTTCAAACACATATATGAACAATCACTCAACACAGTAATGAGGAAATGAAAGAGTTGAGGAAATAGAACCAGTAAGGTTGGTGAAGACAATGATTTGGTAGACCAGTTCCAACTGCTGTCTCAATTGTACATTTGGTTGGAGCGGCTGAGTATTTAAACTCGAGGACACACAGTCCCGGACACCCAGTCGGTGAGCACGCAGCTCAGGACACCAAGTCCTCACCGTATTCTCCTTGAACTAAGGTCACACAGACCTCGTCCAATCACTCGTGGTAAGTCTTCAGGCGACTTCCAAACCTTCACAGACTTGGTCACTCGGCGATCCACAATTCCTCTTGGATGCTCTAGACCATGACGCCTAACCGTCTGGAAGAAGCACAGTCTTCAAAGGTAATAAGCGTCGGATCCACGCAGGATCAATCTCTTGATGATGCTCAATCACTTTGGGTTTGTAGGTGTTTGGGTTTGGGTTTTCCTCACTTTGCGATGATTTTCGCTCAAAGTCCTCGGAGGATGGGTTGCTCTCAAATGACAAGTGTCAAGTTCTCGGAGCATCCAACCAGCTAGTGGTTGTAGGGGGCGGCTATTTATAGCCTAGGGAGCAGCTCGAAATGGTAAGACATAAATGCCCTTCAATGATATGACCGTTAGGTGGATAAGATATTTTGGGACAGCTGGCGCACGGCACAGGAACGGTCGGAAATTTGACTCTCAAATTCCTCAGGGCTATCATGTTCCTCACTGTGTAGGCAATCCGCACTGGCGAATTCCTAACTCCTCAGTCAGAACAAATTCCTCAGCGACCAGAAGAACTTTGTCCCTGCCACTGAAGAAAATGACTGAACTGTATGAGATTTCCAATGGCTTCACTCGAAGGGATTGGTAGGTGTAGGATTTTGAGTTGAGCATCACATGGAAATTTTTCCTTAGTATTTCCTCGACCCCCTTTAACAGTACGGTGTTTCCTATGACTCAAGAAAGAGAAAATGAAACTACGAAAACAAAGGTCTTCACGCTTCATGTTCCTCGAATGAATACCAAGTCTTCAAGGTAACACCGATTTCTTCACTTTCAAAGTCTTTAGAAAGTCTTCAGAATACCAAAGTCTTCAGTCGAAGAACTTCATTTTTAGGGGTCGACTTTCTCTGTAAATATCAAATTCCTCATAGACTTATAGACCTGTGTACACTCATAAACGCATTAGACCCTTAACCTATAAGTCTTCAATACACCAAAATCACTAAGGGGCACTAGATGCACTTACAATCTCCCCCTTTTTGGTGATTGATGACAATATAGGTTAAGTTTTCAACGGGATAAACATATGAAGTGTAAATACTAATATTGAGGAATTTGATTGCAAGATATAGAAGAACTCCCCCTGAAGATGTGCATAGTGAGGAATTTTCTTTTGAGGCAATGCACATTTGAAGAGTTGAATCATGGAGATCTCCCCCTATATCTTGTAATTCATACACGCATTGGACATATAGTATGAAGAATTTGAAATGCATGATGAAATATGGTTACTGATGTAATTCAGCATGCGTGCAATAATTTTAACAAGGAATAAGCATGCAGAAGAACACATCAAAAGTATCAGAGCACCATCGGGTTTAAGATTAAAACTCGATCCAATAAAGTTTCAGAAGAACGAGAGTTGTAACTTAGCAAAAAAACGCCCATACAGTAGACCCGCTTGAAGACTAACTTAAATTTCTCCCCCTTTGTCATCGAATGACCAAAAGGATCGAAACTGAGGACTAACGCCCCTGAAGAATATCAAGTTGATGGAGGAGCGCCATCGTTGTTGGGGTCATTTGTCGTAGTAGGGCCTGCCGCAGTGTCGTCCAAATCTTCATTTTCATCAGTGTCGCGCGATGAAGAATAGGAGCTGGCCACCAAGGAAGGAACCTTGACCTTCTTGTATTTCTTCGGTGGAGGTGCAGACCAGTCAATTTCTTCCTTCAGACCCATTTTCTTCAGATCTTCTTTGCTGTAGACATGAGACAGAATAGCCTAGGTACGGTTGAAGGTTTCATGGAGGTAGTATTGGTTTTCTTCACTGCATTGTGTGTTGAAGTCATGTTGTGAAGAATTGAACCAAACTGACGCTTGACCCATTTATGATTGCGATCAACTTTCTGATGAAGACTGAGGAGTAACTCACGATCAGTCATCACCACAGTGCTTTGTGGCTTGAGGATTTTGCTTGGCAGAGTTGTTGGCGGCTGAGTCATGTGTGGCAGAGTCATCATTGGTGGAGTAGGATGCAGCCTTGTGAAATTGACCATCCAATGGACGAATGCCTTCATCTATAACAGCAGCGGCCTTGCCCTTGTCATTGGCTGAGGAAAATGTCCGTTTGAGGACTTCAATAGGAGGAAAGTAACTGCAGTGGTTCAGAGTATCAGCCTTGTAATTGAGTGAAGACCTTGTCCTGATGAATCTCATAATCCATGGTGCATAAGGCTTCAGCTCAAATGGTGACATAGCAATGTTTGCCAGAGTCCTCATGAAGAAATCATGGAAGTTGACGGGAATGCCATGAATGATATTGAAAAGCATATTCTTCATGATGCCAACGACTTCTTCATCATTTGAGTCGTGGCCTTTGATAGGACTCATTGTCTTCGACAAAATGCGATAGACAGTCCGAGGCACATATAGTAATTCCTTGATGAGGAATTTGGTTCGTGGGGCCTGCCCTGGCTTCAAAGGCTTCATTAGCACTTGCATGTAATGATTTGTAAGCTCAGGTTCACTGTAGATGCAACGAGCACCGTCAAGGGGAAGACTGAGTGGGAGGGCACGAAGCAATTCAGTTGCTGGTGCCTTGTAGTGAGTATTTTCTGACATCCAGTCTATCACCCAAGAGTTCACATCTTCAGAATTTCCTGTGATGTGCAGCGTTGCATAGAACTGAAGAATGAGTTCTTCATTCCAATCACATATGTCAGTGCAGAAATTCAACAAGCCAGCATCGTGAAGAACACCGAGGACTGGCTCGAAGCCCGGCAGAGATTCCATGTCCACGTGAGGAATATGTGCATGATCGAAGACTTTGTCTTTGTTGAAAAGCACCGAGGAATAGAAATTTGCTTGACTAGCAGTCCAGAAATGCCTCTTCCTTATGCGAGCAGAGTCATATGGGTTGTAGTCAGTGAAGAATACATGCTCGGCGAAGAAATCTTCAGCCTTGAAATTTGCTTCGTTGAGAATGGATTCTTTAACTTTAGCGATGGAGTGTCAGTGAGTTGCATCACGACCTCAGGAATCGCAATCTCAGGTTCTTCAGGCTGAGGAATTTCTGGTTCCTCTTCAGTTGCAGTCTGCGTTGTCGTATGATCAGCAGCAACAGGTTCTTCAGCACTAGTGGCTGGAATTTCTTCATGCACAGACGAGGTGGGATGAGTTTCTTCAGAGCCCAGTTGAACGGTTGGTGCAGGGGACTGAGGTATTTGTTGTATTGGGGTGAAGAGTGGGGAATTGGGGTGCTGATTTTCCCATAAGTCATCATTCATTACTGTCGTAGTGCATCCAATATCCACGTCTTCATCTTCAATTTCTTCAACACCAGCCTCTTCAGCTGTGAACTGAGGCATTGGTGAGGATACAACAGGTGTAGAAGGGATCGCATCCACATCAATTTCTTTATCAATCTGCTCTGACAAAGCAGCAGAATGATTTTCTTCATTAGATCCGTTAGGGATCACATATTCTTCACCAAAAGGAACAAGGTCCTTTGATGGCATGGTTGAGATCGGAACAACATCAATTGGATTTTCAAACGAGCTGGTCATAGGCTTCATTTTCTTCAGAGCTGAAGAATCTCAAGCAGCTAATGATTTCCTTTTCTTCACTGCAGCTCGTTCTCCAGCCTTGGTCTTCTTTACATCTGATGCAGATGGAAGGATAGGAGTTGGTGTAGGCGCAGGAGGAGCTGAGGATTCTGGTTGATTTGTTTCAGCGCAATCGATGCGGTTGCTGACTTCTTCATTTTCTTCAGTCGCACCACTAGTGGATGCCCTGGCAGTTTCTTCAGCGGCTGGAATGGAGCCATCAGTCCTGGAACTAGCATTTTCTTCAGCAGTCTAAAAGTCATCAGCGGTGCTGGCATGTTCTTTAGTAGGCTGCGCAAAAGGTTCAGCCTGAGGAACTTCTTCTTGCATTGGAGCTGCAACATTGGTGCACTACTCAGTCAATTTAACAAACCTGACTTTGGCTCCTTGCCAATCAGCATAGTAAACATTGAAGTCATCGCTGAGGGCTTTGATTTCAGACTGGATTTTGATGAGTTCATCAGTTGTCATTTTGACAATGTTTTTCTTCAGGAACTTCTCCTTTCTAAACTGAGCTTTCTTGATCTGCCTGGCCTTCTCAAATTTCCATTTTTCTTCAGAGATGAAATAGGTCAGCATGTGACTTTGGCCAGGAGTCAAATGAACATCAGGCATAGGGGTGTTTGGATCCTTGTGCCAGAGATCAATGTAATCGAGGATTTTCTTAGGATCCAAAAGCAGTGGCACAGGTGTGCCTTTGGCTCTAGTGGCCCTTTCTTGTCTGTCTGATGATTTCTACAAGTTCATCTTCATCAGCTTCATCGTCAGATGGCACTTGGAAAGCAACCTGTTTCTTCTTTGGACTTGGCCGAGGACCTCGACCACCGTTGCCTTTGTCTTCAGCAGAGTGGGGCCTGAAGAAGAATTTGGTGCAGCTGAGGAACTTGCTGAGACACCAGAGGCAATAGAGATGCCTGCACTCTTTTGGCACGTGGCCAGATGCACAGGTGCTGAGGACTTTGCCGGAGCAGCTGAGGACTTTGGAGGAGGAGCTGAGAATTTTGGAGGAGCAGGAGCAGCATGAGGAATTGGCCGTGAGGGCTTTGAAGATCCTGGCCGTGAGGGCATTGCTGAGGAACTAGGCCATGAGGGCACTGTTGGTGAAGCACTTGGCTTGTGCACGAGCTTCTTAGCCATTGATTTTCTAGGCTTGACAGAGGCCTCAGTGGCAGCAGCAGCAGCAGAGTCTTCATTGAATTTCCTCACTGATTCTTTGGCTTGTCTAGCCAACTTGGCTTGGCGCTTGGCCCATTCTTGAGGAAAATCCTCACCATGCTTGATGCTGGTGGGATCAGCTTCTTGGCCAGGTGCCAATGGAGCTCTTGGGCATGGAGGATTAAGTGCGAATTTCTTCATATACTTTGGAGTAACATACCTGTACTCCCTCCATTCTCTTGACCATCTCCTTTCAATCGTCTGTATGCGCACCGTGCGCTGATTCTTGTTCTCCCTTCCAAACTTGGCATCATCAAGTGTGCAGTAATCTTTGTAAATGTCCTCAGGAATCTCAAAAGTAGTCATGACCTCAGGCCTCTTTCCTCCTTTCTGTGGCTTCTTACCGTCTGCCATATTCTTCAGTTGAGGAATTTGAACAATCAAATTCTCTGAATAAGTATGGAACTTTTCTTCGAGGAACGCTGCAAATGAGTTAAGTTGATGCGAACCTAGTGATTCAGCAGCGGACATGAGTACCTGTGAAGAGAGTATAGTTGCGAGGAATTTGGAGAGGTCATATGCGTTCTCAGAAGGTTTTTCAAAAAGAACAAGTTTGAGGAATTTGACCAGATGAGTCTTGAAGAATTTCACTAAGCGTTCTTTGTCTTAGGTTCCAGAGTTGTATAGATCAAAGATCCACACAATTGAGGAATCTTGAAGAAAAATGATACTTAGAGAAATGAATCAAGAACAGTTGACCAGTGAGGTGTTTTGTGTGTGAGGATTTGAAGAATAAAACACCTTTGAAGATTTTGTGAAAAAAATGAATCAAAGAGGGAAGTAAAAGTAACTTTTAATTACCCGAAGTGAAGAACACGACGAACTGGGAAGAACAGATGTGAAGTTCGTCAGGTCAGATCTTCCACGCCCTAACTCAGCGGAGGAAGACATCTACGGCGGCGGCGGAGTGAAGATTTCCACGGCCGGCGCGAGTACGACGGCGACGAGGTCAAGGCAGTGAAGCTCTTCCTCACTGGCGACGATGGAGTAGCGGCGGCGCTAGGGTTTGAGAAGCTCGAGCAGGAGAGAGAGATCGATCGGAGTAAAGTAAGTGAGGAAGGGGTGAGGGGGTATTTATAGTCGAAGTGAAAAACTGTTCGCCGAAGATTTAGGACGAACGTGCCCCTGACCCTTCACATTTGCATGACATGTGTCACCCACGTATTGAAAAGTGGATATCGTCTTAGATCGTGGGTGAATAGATAAGTCTATCGTGGGAAACGGAACGGTTTGAGCGGCAAAGCCGAAATTTTTGGATAAGATAAGTTCAAAGTTCCGTTCGCAAATTCTTCAGCTTTCAAGGACACAGTGAAGATTTTGAACGAGTTTCAAATAGAACACACATGAAGAATTTGTGAATAGATTGGGTCAAGTATAGCATAGAGGGGGAAGGGTCCGATCACATTCACTTAGCAGAAAATGCAACTTGAAGAAATAGCCATAAGTGAATGCTGTAGAGGACATAAACCCATATATATTTATAAAGGCAATGAAGAAAAACGACGGAAACAGTGAAGATTTTGCAAAGTTGAAGAATTTAAAAAACTGAAGAATTTCAAAGCTGAGGAAAAACTCAAATTGAAGATTTTCAACTTTGATGGTGGCGTGACCCACCGTATAAGAATGATAATTTCAGACACCGCGTACAATTGTTGTAAGGCTCTGAGAATCAAATTCTTCATTAATTTCTTCACACTTAGAGTGTTATTCTTCATTGATTGAAGAAAAACGTTTCTTCATGTGTTGTACATCTAAGTCATCAATTTTGCATAAGTGTTAGGATGAGTGTCCTTTTCAAAGAACATTCGAAGACTCTAAGATATTTAGCTCACACCGCAACTTGCTAAATCTCTTCTCATCCATGGGCTTTGTCAAGATATTGGCTAGCTGTTCTTCAGTCTTCACATGCTCAATAGCAATGTCGTCCTTCAACACATGATCACGAAGAAAATGATGGCGAATCTGAATGTGCTTTGTCTTTGAGTGCTGAACTGGGTTGTGAGCAATCTTGATGGCACTCTCATTGTCATAGTAGAGAGGCGCATTCTTCACGTTGATGCCGTAGTCCTTGAGATTTTGCTTCATCCACAACAATTGAGCACAGCAAGAACCAGCAGCAATGTACTCAACTTCCGCAATAGACAGTGATACGCGGTTCTGTTTCTTCGAGGACCAATAGACCAAAGATCGTCCGAGGAAATGACAAGTACCAGATGTTGACTTGCGGTCCACACGATCACCAAAGATAGTCGAGTCTAATATCCAATGAGATCAAAAGCAGAGCCCTTGGGGTACCATAATCCTAGTTTTGGTGTGTGAGCTAAGTATCGAAGAATATGCTTCACAGCCTTATGATATGATTCCTTCGGTGTAGCTTGAAATCAGGCACACATGCAAACACTAAGCATTATATCTGGCCTAGATGCACATAAGTACAATAAAGAACCAATCATGGAGCGGTATACCTTGTGATCGAAGTCAATACCATTTTCATCAGTGCATAGATGGCCATTTGTGGGCATAGGAATTTTGACGCCTTTGCATGCCGAATTTCCTCGTAACATCCTTGAGGTATTTCTCTGAGATATGAATATGCCATTCTTGTTGTTGTGAATTTGAAGAACTAAGAGGAATTTCAACTCTCCCATCATAGACATTTGATATTCTTCACTCATCATATAGGAAAATTCATCACTATAACAATGGTCAGTACAACCAAAGATAATATCATCAACGTATATTTGGCACACAAATAGTTCACCATCATAAGATTTAGAAAAGAGAGTAGGGTCGAGTGAACCGGGTGTGAAGCCATTCTTCATGAGGAATTCCTTCAAAGTATCATACCACACCCGAGGGGCCTGCTTGAGGCCATAGAGGGCCTTGTTGAGTCTGAAGACTTTGTCAGGATTCTTTGGATCTTCAAAACACAGGGGTTGAGCAACATATACTTCTTCCTCAAGCTTACCATTAAGGAATGCACTTTTCACATCCATTTGATATAAAGTGATATCATGATGATTAGCATAAGCAAGTAATATGCGAATAGCCTCAAGTCTAGCAACATGTGCAAAAGTTTCATCGAAATTAATTCCTTCAACCTGTGTGTAGCCTTGAGCTACAAGTCGTGCCTTATTCCTCACCACAAGGCCATTTTCATCTTGCTTGTTGCGGTGGATCCACTTTGTGCCAATGATATTATGCTTGCGAGGATCTGGACGTTTGACCAGTTCCCAGACGTTGTTGAGCTCGAATCGATGTAATTCTTCTTGCATGGCCTGAATCCACTCGGGCTCCGTAAATGCTTCATCTACCTTAGTGGGCTCTGTGATAGAGACAAAAGCATAGTTCCCACAAAAGTTAGATAAATGTGAAGCTTTTGAGCGTGTGAGAGGACCTGGTGCTTCAATGTCATCGATGATCTTTTCAACTTGCACTTCTTTTGCAACGCGAGGATGAGCTGGTTGTTGTCGAGGAATTTGATCGGCATTTTCTTGACACCATTTTCTTGACATTTTTTCAGGTGCATCAGCTCGGCGTTCTTCACGTTTTGGAATGAATTCTTCAGCAGATTCTTGATGGGAATGACATCCTCGGTCGCCTTGAACTTGATAGAATCCTCAGGTGCTGGTTCATCTATCACAGAAGGTAGGTGCTCTCTTTGCGAGCCATTAGTTTCATCGAACCGCACATCTACAGTTTCAACAATCTTGTAAAGAACATTGTTGAAGACTCTGTAGGTGTGCGGGTCCTTTCCGTAACCAAGCATAAAACCCTCATGTGCTTTCGGTGCAAATTTAGAATTGTGATGAGGATCTCTATTCCAACATTTAGCACCGAAGACTTTGAAGTAACTCACATTGGGTTTCTTGTCAGTGAGGAGTTCATAGGTAGTATTCTTGAAGAATTTGTGAAGATATACTCTGTTGATGATGTGGCATGCAGTATCAATTGCATCAATCCAAAAACGACGAGGCGTTTTGTAATCATCAAGCATAGTGTGAGCCATCTCAACAAGAGTTCTATTCTTGCGCTCCACGACGCCATTTTGTTGAGGAGTATAAGGAGCAGATAACTCATGAGTAATACCAAGTTCATCAAAATAGTCATCAAGACCGGAATTCTTGAACTCGGTTCCATTGTCACTCCTGATGTGTTTGATCTTCACACCAAAGTTGGTTGAAGCCCTCGAGGAAAATCGTTTGAAGACTTCCTGCACTTCATGTTTGTAAGTAACAATGTGTACCCATGTGTAACGAGAGTAATCATCAACAATAACAAAGCCATATAGAGATGCATCATTAGTGACTGCTGAGTAATGATTAGGACCAAAGAGGTCCATGTGAAGCAATTCAAATGGTCGAGTAGTGGTCATGATAGTCTTCGCTGGATGCTTGGCCTTGGTCATTTTTCCAGCTTCACAGGCTCCACACAAGTGATCCTTGAGGAATTTGACATTCTCAATGCCAATGACATTCTTCTTCTTCGCAAGCGTGTGCAAATTCCTCATGCCTGCGTGACCAAGTCGTCGATGCCATAGCCAGCCTTCTGATGCTTTTGCAAGTAGACACACGGCTGGTTGTGGTCTTGTAGAGAAGTCAACAATATACAAGTCTCCTCTCCTAAAGCCTTCGAAGACTTTGGAATGGTCAGCTTCCATAATCACAACACAACGATACTTGCCAAAGACAACAACCATATCAAGATCACAAAGCATTGAGATCGACATGAGGTTGTATCCTAAGGACTCAACAAGCATGACTTTGTCCATGTGTATGTCCTTAGAGATCGCAACCTTACCTAGACACAATACACGACTTTTGCCTTTGTCGGCCAAACATGATATGCTTCAGATGTGATGGTGATAAGGGAGCATCCATCAATAGATTCTTGTCACCAGTCATGTGATTTGTACATCCACTATCGAGGACCCACTCAGAGGCTTTGGGAAGATCATCCTACAGATGAATTAGTGCACCTTACGAACTCATATACTTCATCAGTGAAGAATATGATATCAATTTCATCAGATGAATTTCATCAAGCAGTAAAACAGATATAGCGATGGGAGGGCGTGTGAAATGAAAGTTCATTTCTTCATGATTAACTGCGTCCTATCGAACATTTTTGTCGGGCCTCCGAGAAATTATTCAGACGTTAAAGCACGTCTGGAGACCTGACCCTGCAGAAGATATTAGTTCTTTTTCTTCACCACCAACATCTGAAGGGGTGGCAAAGAGTTCATCACTCTGCGAGCTCCATATGAGAATGGCGGCAAAGAAGCCAGACCATTTCGTTTCGCATAAGAGGGGTTAGGGTAAGCATATGAATAGGCAGAGAAATTCTTCGAGCACTTATGAACATAATGGTTTGAAGAATAATGCACATATTCATAGCCCTTAGCTCTACCTGCGAAGCGAGTTGTTAGCATGATGATAATCATGTGAGGACTTTGATCCTTTTGAGGAATTTGATCCACGTGAGGAGTTTGGTCCGTATGAGGACTTGGATCCATATGAAGAATTTTGTCCATATGAAGACTTTGATCTGGGGTTCCTATTCTTCACAGGTGGTGTCATGAGGACATTCACCTGAAGACTTTCAAGGCACCTTTTGGGAACCCAGATTTTCTTCATAGGGGAACCGTTCCTGCAGTTAGTGCCAACATATCTAGCAAATACTTCACCATACTGATTTTTGAACAGTTTATAGTTGGAGTCAAATGACTCATCAGAAGAATGAGGAGATTCACATGTAAAACCAAATAAGTAAGATGGATCAACTGGAGGTCCCTTTGCAGCAACCCATGAGGTTTTGGGGTACTGCTCAGGCTTCTAATATGTTCCATCAGCATTGAGTTTCCTCTCAAAGGCAATACCCTCTTTCCTAGGGTTCCTGTTGAGGATCTGCTTTTTAAGAACATCACAAAGAGTCTGATGCCCTTTGAGGCTTTTGTACATGCCTGTCATGTACAATTCCTTCAACCCTGCATCATCAATGATACTAGCAATGTCCTCAGATGAGGAATCGGTGATAGCGAGAGGCAGGTTAAGAATTTGTAACAGTTGAAGCATTTGAACATTCAGGTGAAGAATTAAGCAGATTCACATTCAATGCACTTTAAGCATGGAGGAACAAATTCTTCCCGAGAAGCGCTGATTTTTGAGCAAGTAATGAATCACGCTCCTTCGAAGATCTTCATAACTCACTCTTAGCTTCTCAAGATCTTGCTTTCTTTGAAGAAATTCATAAGAGAGCTTCTCATGATCAGATAAGAGAGTGTTATGATGACCTTGAAGGCTGTCAAACCTAGACTGAAGTCTTTGAAGATTTTCAGTTAGGGCTTTAGTGCGATGCATTTCTTCACCCAACATATCATATCTTTTGTCTAGCATGTCTTGAACCTTTGCAAAAGCCCTTTGTTGTTTTACAGCAATCTTAGCAAGTTTAGAGTAGCTGGGCTTGAGGTTTTCATCAGATTCATTCTCACTAGATTCAGAGGAGGTATATTTGATTACCTTGGCACCCTTTGCCATGAAGCAATAGGTGGGAGCGTAGTCATCATTATCTTCATCAGCCTCGTTGGTGAGGTCAGTTTCTTCAGAGTTGAAGATAGACTTGCTGACGAATGCGGTAGTGAGAGCCAGACTTGCCACACCAGACTCGGACTCCTCAGATGCCTCCTCTTCCTCATGTTCCTCAGATTCAGCCTCAGAGTCCATTTCCTTGCCAATGAATGCCCGAGCCTTCTTGGAGCTGCTCTTCTTGTGAGATGAAGGCTTCGAGGATTTTGATGATGAAGATTTTGATGATTTCTTCTTCTTCTTAGCGTCATCAGAACTGTAATCCTTGTATTTCTTCTTCTTTAATTACTTTTCCCACTGAGGACAATCTTGGATATAGTCACCAGGTTTCTTGCATTTGTGGCATAGCCTTCTCTTGTAGTCACTGGATGAGGAATCACTGCTCCTTGAGGATTTTCCAAAGCGGCCACGTCTTGAGAATTTCTGGAACTTCTTCACGAGCAGTGCTAGCTCCTGGCTCAATTCTTCAGGATCACCAAGGCTGCTACCAGAATCTTCACATTCAGATTCAGACACTACCTTGGCCTTCAGGGCACGTGATCTGCCATAGCTTGAACCATAAAGATCTCTCTTTTCAGCAAGCTGGAACTCATGAGTATTTAGCCTCTCAAGGATATCAGCGGGATCAAGTGACTTGTAATCAGCACATTCTTGTATCATCAATGCCAGAGTATCAAATGAAGAATCAAGCGATCTCGCAATTTCTTCACCACCTCATGGTCGGTGATGTCAGTGGCACCAAGCGCTTGAAGTTCATTTGAGATGTCAGTGAGGCGATCGAAGTTTTGTTGACCATTTTCATTGTCGAGTCTCTTGAAGCGGTTGAAGAGATTGCGAAGAACATCAACTCGAGAGTCACGCTGAGTTGAGACTCCTTCATTTACTTTGGACAGCCTATCCCAAATAAGCTTAGCAGTTTTCAAAGCACTCACTCTTCCATACTGTCCTTTGCTCAGATGGCCACATATGATATTCTTCGCTTGAGAATCGAGTCGCTTGAATCTCTTCACATCGGTAGCGTTCAGTGAAGGTGAGACAGAGGGGACACCAGTTTCCACAACATACCAGAGATCGTTGTCAATTGCCTCAAGATGCATTCGCATCTTGTTCTTCCAGTAGGGGTAGTCCGTTTAATCGAAGGTAGGACACCCATCCGATACCTTGATCATACCTGCGGTCGACATAACTAAAACTCCAGGCGGTTAAACCAAAATCACACAGAACAAGGGAGTACCTTGCTCTGATACCAATTGAAAGTGCGTTATATCGACTAGAGGGGGGTGAATAGGCAATTTTATGAATTCTTCAACGAGGAATTTGTTGGTGAGGAAATTCCTTAGCGAAGAACTACTTGCAGCGGAATAAGTACTCAGAATTAAGCATAACAGAATACGAGCATAGTCATCATGATGAAATGCGCACAAACACAGAGTACTGAAAGCGTAATCACGAGGATAACACAAGATGAAGACAAAGCGGTGAAGAAATTGAACTGAGGAAATTGAGAAAGTCTTGATCAAAGTCTTCAAACACAGATATGAACAATCACCTTGAACACGTAATGAGGAAATGAAAGAGTTGAGGAAATAGAACCGATGGGTTGGTGAAGACAATGATTTGGTAGACCAGTTCAAGCTGCTGTCTCGGTTGTACATTTGGTTGGAAGCGGCTGAGTATTTAAACTCGAGGACACACAGTCCGGACACCCGATCGCTGAGCACGCAGCTCAGGACACCAAGTCCTCACCGTATTCTCCTTGAACTAAGGTCACACAGACCTCGTCCAATCACTCGTGGTAAGTCTTGAGCGACTTCCAAACCTTCACAGACTTGGTCACTCGGTGATCCACAATTCCTCTTGGATGCTCTAGACCATAACGCCTAACCGTCTGGAAGAAGCACAGTCTTCAAAGGTAACAAGCGTCGGATCGATGCAGGATCAATCTCTTCAGTGATGCTCAATCACTTTGGGCTTGTAGGTGTTTGGGTTTGGGTTTTCCTCACTCGATGATTTTCGCTCAAAGTCCTCGGAGGATGGGTTGCTCTCAAATGACAAGTGTCAAGATCTCTCGGAGCAGCCAACCAGCTAGTGGTTGTAGGGGGCGGCTATTTATAGCCTAGTGAGCAGCGACATGATAAGACATAAATGCCCTTCAATGATATGACCGTTAGGTGGATACGATATTTTGGGATAGGCTGGCGCCAAGAAGACATCAACGATCGGAAATTTGACTCTCAAATTCCTCGGGGCTATCATGTTCCTCGATGTGTAGGCAATCCGCCTTTGGCGAATTCCTAACTCCTCGGTTAGAACAAATTCCATGGCGACCGGAAGAACTTCGTCTACATCAAGAAAATGACTAAAGCGTATGAGATTTCCAATGGCTTCACTCGAAGGATTGGTAGGTGTAGGATTTTGAGTTGAGCATCACATGGAAATTTTTCCTTAGTATTTCCTCGACCCCCTTTAACAGTACGGTGTTTCCTATGACTCAAGAAAGAGAAAATGAAACTACGATAACAAAAGTCTTCATGCTTCATGTTCCTCGAATGAATACCAAGTCTTCAAGGTAACACCAATTTCTTCACTTTCAAAGTCTTCAGAATACCAAAGTCTTCAGTCGAAGAACTTCATTTTTGAGAATTGACTTTCACTGTAAATATCAAACTCCTCATAGACTTATAGACCTGTGTACACTCATAAACGCATTAGACCCTTAACCTATAAGTCTTCAATACACCAAAATCACTAAGGGGCACTAGATGCACTTACAGAACGGTTCTTGCTCAGCCCGTAGCAGCCACGTAAAACTTGCAACAACAAAGTAGAGAACGTCTAGCTTGTTTTTGCAGGGAATGTTGTGATGTGATATGGTCAAGACGTGATGCTATATTTTATTGTATGAGATGATCATGTTTTGTAACCGAGTTATCGTATTTGGCGAAGCCATATGGTTGTCGCTTTATTGTATGCAATGCAATCGCCTTGTAATTGCTTTACTTTATCACTAAGCGGTAGCGATAGTTGTAGAAGCAATAGTTGGCGAGACGACAACAATGCTACGATGGAGATCAAGGTGTCGCACCGGTGACGATGGTGATCATGACGGTGCTTCAGAGATGGAGATCACAAGCACAAGATGATGATGGCCATATCATATCACTTATATTGATTGCATGTGATGTTTATCTTTTATGCATCTTATCTTGCTTTGATTGACGGTAGCATTATAAGATGATCTCTCACTAAATTTCAAGATAAAAAGTGTTCTCCTTGAGTATGCACCGTTGCCAAAGTTCGTCGTGCCCAGACACCACGTGATTATCGGGTGTGATAAGCTCTATGTCCATCTACAATGGGTGCAAGCCAGTTTTGCACACGCATAATACTCAAGTTAAACTTGACGAGCCTAGCATATGCAGATATGGCCTCGGAACACTGACACCGAAAGGTCGAGCGTGAATCATATAGTAGATATGATCAACATAGTGATGTTCACCATTGAAAACTACTCCATTTCACACGATGATCGGTTATGGTTTAGTTGATTTGGATCACGTGATCACTTAGATGATTAGAGGGATGTCTATCTAAGTGGGAGTTCTTTAGTAATATGATTAATTGAACTTAAATTTATCATGAACTTAGTACCTGATAGTATTTTGCTTGTATATGTTTGTTGTAGATAGATGGCTCGTGTCGTTGTTCCGTTGAATTTTAATGCATTCCTTGAGAAAGCAAAGTTGAAAGACGATGGTAGCAATTACACAAACTGGGTCCGTGACTTGAGGATTATCCTCATTGCTACACAGAAGAATAACGTCCTGGAAGCACCGCTAGGTGCCAAACCTGCTGTAGGAGCAACACCAGATGTTGTGAACGTCTAGCAGAGCAAAGCTGATGACTACTCGATAGTTCAGTGTGCCATGCTTTACGGCTTAGAACCGGGACTTCAACGACGTTTTGAACATCATGGAGCATATGAGATATTCCAGGAGTTGAATTTAATATTTCATGCAAATGCCCGGATTGAGAGATATGAAGTCTCCAATAAGTTCTATAGCTGCAAGATGGAAGAGAATAGTTCTGTCAGTGAGCATATACTCGTAATGTCCGCTATAATAATCACTTGATTCAAGCTGGGAGTTAATCTTCCGGATGATAAGCGTAATTGATGAAATTCTTCAATCACTGCCACCAAGCTACAAGAGCTTCGTGATGAACTATAATATGCAAGGGATGGATAAGACAATTCCGAGCTCTTACAATGCTAAAGGCTGCGGAGGTAGAAATCAAGAAGGAGCATCAAGTGTTGATGGTCAATAAGACCACCAGTTTCAAGAAGAAGGGCAAAGGGAAAAAGAAGGGGAACTTCAAGAAGAACAACAAACAAGGTGCTGCTCAAGAGACAAACCCAAGTCTGGACCTAAGCCTGAGACTGAGTGCTTCTACTGCAAGCAGACTGGTCACTGGAAGCGAAACTGACTCAAGTATTTGGCGGATAAGAAGGATGGCAAGGTGAACAAAGGTATATGTGTTATACATGTTATTGTTGTGTACCTTACCAGAGCTCGCAGTAGCACCTGGATATTTGATCTTGGTTACATTGCTAATATTTGCAACTCGAAACAGGGACTATGGATTAAGCGGACACTGGCTAAGGACGAGGTGACGATGCACGTGGGAAATGGTTCCAAAGTCGATGTGATCGCCATCGGCACGCTACCTCTACATCTACCTTCGGGATTAGTTTTAGACGTAAATAATTGTTATTTGGTGTCAGCGTTGAGCATGAACATTATATCTGGATCTTGTTTGATGCAAGACGGTTATTCATTTAAATCTGAGAATAATGGTTGTTATATTTATATGAGTAATATATTTTATGGTCATGCACCCTTAAAGAGTGGTCTATTTTTGATGAATCTCGATAGTAGTGATACACATATACATAATGTTGAAGCCAAAAGATGCAGAGTTGATTATGATAGTGCAACTTATTGTGGCACTGCCGTTTAGGTCATACTAGTGTAAAGCGCATGAAGAAACTCCATACTGATGGACTTTTAGAACACTTGATTATGAATCACTTGGTACTTGCGAACCATGCCTCATGGGAAAGATGACTAAAACGCCGTTCTCCGGAACTATGGAGTGAGCAACTGATTTGTTGGAAATCATACATACTGATGTATGTGGTCCAATCAATGTTGAGGCTCGCGGCGGATATCGTTATTTTCTCACCTTCACACATGATTTGAGCAGATATTGGTATATCTACTTGATGAAACATAAGTCTAAAACATTTGAAAAGTTCAAAGAATTTCTGTGAAGTGGAAAATCATCATAACAACGTTTCTACGATCTGATCTTGGAGGAGAATATTTGAGTTACGAGTTTGGTTTACATTTGAAGCAATGCGGAATAGTTTCGCAACTCACGCCACCCGGAGCACCACAACGTAATGGTGTGTCCGAGCGTAAATGTCGTACTTTACTAGATATGGTGCGATCTATGATGTCTCTTACTGATTTACCGCTGTCGTTTTGGGGTTATGCTTTAGAGACGGCCGCATTCACGTTAAATAGGGCACCATAAAAATCCATTGAGATGACACCTTATGAACTGTGGTTTGGCAAGAAACCAAAGTTCTCATTTCTTAAAGTTTGGGGCTGCGATGCTTATGTGAAAAAGCTTCAACCTGATAAGCTCGAACCCAAATCGGAGAAATGTGTCTTCATAGGATACCCAAAGGAAACTGTTGGGTACACCTTCTATCACAGTTCCGAAGGCAAGACATTTGTTGCCAAGAATGGATCCTTTCTAGAGAAGGAGTTTCTCTCGAAAGAAGTGAGTGGGAGTGTCGGTGTCAAAACCGGCGGATCTCGGGTAGGGGGTCCCAAGCAGTGCGTCTTAGGATCAATGGTAACAGGAGGCAAGGGACACGATGTTTTACCCAGGTTCGGGCCCTCTTGATGGAGGTAAAACCCTACGTCTTGCTTGATTGATATTGATATTGTGGATGTTTACAAGAGTGGATCTACCACGAGAACAAGGAGGCTAAACCCTAGAAGCTAGCCTATGGTATGATTGTTGTATATTGTATGAGATTGTCTATCGACTAGCCTGGCCTCGGTTTATATAATGCACCAGAGACCTTGGATAACAAGAGTCCTAGCCGAATACGCCGATGGGGAGGAGTCATTGTCTTGATCGTCAAGTCTTGTGGGATCTTCCTTGTATGCGGCAACTGTCCGGACTGGCCCATGAGTATGCGGCCCTGGGGGTCCTCGGCCCAATCTAAGCGATCGGGGAGACGGCGTGGTGAGTACCCCTAGTCCAGACACCGTCGATGGCCCCTGAACCGGTCTTAAAGTTAGGGACACTCCTCGATTCTTCCGAACTGTTCTTCATCTTCGGTTGCCGGTCTTGAAAACTGGTTCAACAAATCTTCTCATCTTCGATCTTGAGGATCGCCGAAATGCATTCGGCGAGTTTATGCGTCGGGTATCCGAGGAGCCCCTTTAAGTTTACGGCCTTTATCAATGCCTTGTTATTTTTATGCCACACCTCGGGTTTGAAGTTATTCCCGGGAGGCAGTGCCCTCTTGCGTCCGAGCTCTAACGCCGGACTACATTCGAGGTATCTTTTGCAGCCGAGCACCAACGTCGGACTGCTTCCCAGCTCTATCGCCGGACTATGTATCCGAGCTCCAACGCCGGACAGTATCCGAGCTCCAACGCCGGACTATGTATCCGAGCTCCAACGCCGGACTGTATCCGAGGTGTCGTAAATCACCTTGGTTCAAAGAAGTTTGAAGGAGTTTAGCCTGGCTTAATGCGGGAGATGCCCTCTAAGGAGCCAGCCACTTGCATCCGAACTATATGCCGAATTGCTTCCGAGGTGGTGCACCACCCCGAATGTGGGCTGCTTTTTGGTCAATATTTTTTATTGATGCAATTTATTCTCTAACGAGATACATGGCCAGTAGCCCTCAAGGTATGTATCGTTCCAAAACCCGAGATGCACCTGAAGGATGACATAAGACCGCCGATCCTCGTAGTCAGCCGAGACTCGAGGTTGATTTGCAAAATCGGTCCGAGGATCAAGTCCTAACAGCGAGAACACTTCGGGACACAAAAAGCGGCGTGCTCAGTTATCGAGACTCAGGTTGGGTGCGGCCGACCAACCTGAGGATCAAAATCTCCTCGGAAACTGTATTGCACTTAAGATTTTCTGCATAGAACAAGCAATGCAGTAGCCCCCGAGACATTGGTCGGGTGGCGACACCGGATCGAGGATTGATGTGCCTATGAATATTTGTAAATAATAAGCCCGAAGCCCAAGAGCCCCGAGCCTTAATGCGGGCACGGGAGGCCGAATTAAGGATCAATATCCATAGTAAAATCACAAATTATGTGTAATGACTCAATGTAGCCAAGTACTTTATGTCATTAATGCTCGGATCCGCATTGTACAAAAACTTTGTTGACTGACCATGGGCTTTAACCTCCTCGGCGGTGGCGAGGAGTGTTTTCCTACTTTATAAAGCCTTTATGAGGGCAAAGATTTACGACAAACAAGGCAATCTGGTCATACGGCTTTCTAAACAAAGGTACGCAGAGAGATATGTTATATTGCTGTTTAACAGAAGAAATGTCTTCCAAAGAAAATAGTCCCGCTATCGGTTCCTTTCTTTGGGTTGTCATGCTAAGAATGATCATGAAACCTCAGCTCCAATGTAAGAGCAAAAGATTGAGGATTTAGTTTGGGAGGCCAGTTACTAGCCCCCGCCGTGTTCGGCTGCGACGAGGTCAAGCGGAAACACTTGACCAATGTTATGAATGGCCCGTCATTTAATATAGTCATCGGATCGCTGACCAGTTTACACCTATTGTGACGATCGGTTTTGGCTTTCTCCATCGAGGTGCTTGACCATGCAAAGTGGAAGCACAATCGCTGTGGTTCTCCTTTGCACACCTAGCCGAACAAAGCGGAACGTAGGAGGCAAGCGCGAGCCGGGCAACCCAACTATTGACCGAAGACACAATTGAAACTGATGCATATATAGCGATTATCCGAGAATGTTTTTGCGAATCTCTAAAGGAGTCCGGCGTTACATTGCGAGACTTGTGCTGAAAACACACAAATAGTTGAAAAGTGCCAAAATCTTGGTAAACCAAAAAAGTCAGTAAAAACATGACGTCCGAACAAGATCAAGTGTTCGGTGCCAATCCGAAAATTGGATTGTAGAAAAAAAAGGTGCTTCTGTCGTGCTTTAACATGACACATCCTATCTCAAGACTTCAAGCGGGTCAGCCTACGGATTAGGCAAGTTTAGAAAACTAAACTCTAGCGATTTTGAGAGAGAAATTAGGCTCCTCGGCTAGTGACCGCATTTTCGTGTCGAGAAAAGGAGTGATAAATAATAAAAACTTTGCAACGACTAAGAAGAAAAACACTTAGTATGAAACGACTCAAATAACATAAGAGCCCCCAAGTGACTTGGGTAAAAGTTGATAATGTAAGGTGACATGTAGAATGCCTTCTAGCCGGATTGTAGATCGTTTGTCATAGCGGACCTTTTCGCTTCGACCTCAGGACTCAATAGTCCGGAGTGTGTCCGAATACCTTCATGGTTATATAAGAACCGTGGTATGCATGGAGACAAAGGCGTAGGGGTCATTAGTGCTTTATGTCGGACAAGTGCCCAACTAGTTATGTTATATTACATGGGTAGTAAGAATCATCTTCCGTGGAGAATAGTTCCGTTAAGGGTTCCTTTTCATTTGGGATGCATGCCCTAAAGTGCATGTCAAAGCTGCTATGAAAGCAGAAAATCATCTGGGGGCAGATGGGTAAATAATTAAAAATCATTTTTTAGTTCACCGACCGAATATTCCCTTAAGAACGCTAGCTTTCGGCTTCACCCAATCTGAGGTACACATCCGGCTGACCCGGCAGTAACAATCGCAGAGGTGCTCCCTTTACCACCTAGCCGAACAATCGGGAACGTAGGGGTAAGCACAGAGCCAGCAACCCAGCTTGGCCAAAACTTAAGTCATATCGATGCATATAATGGTGAATAACAGTACATGCGGAAGTGTGACACATGTGTTGGGCATAAAGCCCGTATTAATAAGCTTCATTAAAGAAGCCCCGTGTATAATGAGCGGGTAGCGCGTCAAGTGTCTTGAACAAAGTTTCGACAAGGAAAATTTGTACAAGCAACTTTTACAAAAAGTATAATTCTTGGTCGAACCGAACACAAGTTAGAAATTTAAAACTTTGAGCATGAAGGCAACTTAGCTGGTTAATGTGTTCGGTATTGACGACACGGTCCGAGCTTGATGCGGGACAAGGTTCCATCCCCCAAGCCGGTCCCGAGGTGGCGGAGCAAGGAGCTCGGCACTCCGAAGTGGTGACATAGCACGGTCAATGCAGGACGGCAGAGTGATGCCGAAGTCCCCGGCATGGGGTAATGAAGTGTTGACGAAGCCCCCCGTCCAGCCGAGGTGACGCCAAAGGATATAGTCCGGCTGGATCATTTTCCTGTGCACAAAAAATAGTGCAGACCGGGTATAATAGTAATAATAGGAATTAAAAAATGTTGCATAATATATAATTTATGCAAAGTGAGTATTAAAATAAATATGGCCTGGCGCGAAGTTGATGTCGATGCAGGTCGTCGCTAATGCAATAAAGGCGTGGCAAAGCCTGGATTCACGTGTCGGTCCGAAGTTTCGGATGCGGCGTTCACGAACTGTACGGAAACTGACCGAACCATCATGCGACCGTCCATAATGCGGCCACCATTTGATAGACCTGTGTACATATGCTGGACTAACCAGAGTAATAATTCCTTGGGAAAAATTTAACCCAAGCAAGCAAAAAGAAATACTAGGATTAATAGCACCTGGTTTATTTGTTGTAGCCATCCGAAGGAAGGTGATTCCCAAAATTGGGACTCGATCCGCGCACCCATCGCCTGGTCGGCTAGTGACGCCGAAGCGTCCGGAGTAGGTTGATGAAGAGATGGCGAAGCCCCCGGTCCAGCCGAGATGTCGAAGTAGGTCGGCGTGATGGACACCAGCTTGAAGAAGCAATAGTGCGGCCCTGCCGATGCAGGTCGTGACGTGGTCGATGCCGGCTTGATGAAGCGACCGTGCGGCGATGCCGGTATGCCCGCTCCGTGTAATCCGTGGGGCGGCGGTGTTGGCGATGATTTATCCTTCGCGATGCCGGAATCTCGTTCGGCTTGCCGAGATAATGATCTGGAGAAGTTGAGCTCGGCTCAACAAAGTGACGACGTGTCTAGCGCAGGTCGGCAGCCGTGGAGCAATATTGCCGGACTGGTTTGGCACCAGCATGATGTTGAAGATCATGTTCAAAAGATCTTAAAGTTAGTGGGATGTGCTCGGAAACAAAACACAATACCCCATACAAAACTTCCTTCAAAAAGGATGTCCGAAATCCCGTTCATAAAAAAGACGAACTCGGGTCGGATTCATTTTCGCGCAGAAAACAGATCCGAAAAGTGATGCACTAATCGGAAGGTTCCCGGAGTTTGGACGGTCGGATCGAGCTGAAATTTTGAGGGGTGGTAGATATAGGAATTCTGCAGCCGATCAACGGTTGGATCTTCCAAAGGAAGTCCGAGCTAGAAGCTGGACACCACGCCCTAAACTCGTCCGGATTCTCGTCCAGATTCAATGCGGCTCCGGTATATCGGAGATTGCCAGAGATTCCTCCATCGGAACTCGACGAAATTTTTCAGGGTTGTTGTAGACTCAATTCCGCACAATTCCACTGAAGCAATCGTCAAACCGACGCTCGAGGAGGCGCTGACGGCGGATTCGAGTTCACTGTCCAGAAAAACAGCACGGTCGCCCGAGGGCAATGTTGACGTTTAGCCCCCGGGCTCTCTGGATGATTCCTCCATGATCTTGATAGAGATCGGAGTTGATGTTGATGAAGGCCCTCATCCGAACATGACGATCGGAGGTGGGGCGCAGTCCTTGGTCGAACCAAGGTGACGGTCAATTGGTGACGAAGATGCCGAAGTTGCAGTTGATCTGCAGGCGAGCCATTGATCCTTTCGCCGATCACACAGCGGAACTCTAAATGAAAGAACCAATGTCGGTGTCAAAACCGGCGGATCTCGGGTAGGGGGTCCCAAGCAGTGCGTCTTAGGATCAATGGTAACAGGAGGCAAGGGACACGATGTTTTACCCAGGTTCGGGCCCTCTTGATGGAGGTAAAACCCTACGTCCTGCTTGATTGATATTGATATTGTGGATGTTTACAAGAGTGGATCTACCACGAGATCAAGGAGGCTAAACCCTAGAAGCTAGCCTATGGTATGATTGTTGTATATTGTATGAGATTGTCTATCAACTAGCCTGGCCTCGGTTTATATAATGCACCAGAGACCTAGGATAACAAGAGTCCTAGCCGAATACGCCGGTGGGGAGGAGTCCTTGTCTTGATCGTCAAGTCTTGTGGGATCTTCCTTGTATGCGGCAACTGTCCGGACTGGCCCATGAGTATGCGGCCCTGGGGGTCCTCGGCCCAATCTAACTGATCGGGGGACGACGTGGTGAGTACCCCCTAGTCCAGGACACCGTCAGGGAGGAAAGTAGAACTTGATGAGGTAACTGTACCTGCTCCTTTATTGGAAAATAGTTCATCACATAAACCGGTTCCTGTGACGACTACACCAATAAGTGAGGAAGCTAATGATGTTGATCATGAAACTTCAGATCAAGTTACTACAGAACCTCGTAGGTCAATCAGAGTAAGATCCGCACTGCAGTGGTACGGTAATCCTATTCTGGAGGTCATGTTACTTGACCATGGCGAACCTACGAACTATGAGGAAGCGATGATGAGCCCAGATTCCGCAAAATGGCTTGAAGCCATGAAATATGAGATGGGATCCATGTATGAGAACAAAGTGTGGACTTTGGTTGACTTGCCCGATGATTGGCAAGCCATCGAGAATAAATGGATCTTCAAGAAGAAGACTGACGCTGATGGTAATGTTACTGTCTACAAAGCTCGACTTCTTGCGAAAGGTTTTCGACAAGTTCAAGGGGTTGACTACGATGATACTTTCTCACCCGTAGCGATGCTTAAGTCTGTCCGAATCATGTTAGCAATTGCCGCATCTTATGATTACGAAATTTGGCAAATGGATGTCAAAACTGCATTCCTGAATGGATTTCTGGAATAAGAGTTGTATATGATGCAACCAGAAGGTTTTGTCGATCCAAAGGATGCTAACAAAGTGTGCAAGCTCCAGCGATCCATTTATGGACTGGTAGAAGCCTCTCAGAGTTGGAATAAATGCTTTGATAGTGTGATCAAAGCATATGGTTTTATACAAACTTTTGGAAAAGCCTGTATTTACAAGAAAGTGAGTGGGAGCTCTGTAGCATTTCTAATATTATATGTGGACGACATATTATTGATTGGAAATGATATAGAATTTCTGGATAGCATGAAAGGATACTTGAATAAAAGTTTTTCAATGAAAGACCTCGGTGAAGCTGCTTACATATTGGGCATCAAGATCTATAGAGATAGATCAGGATGCTTAATTGGACTTTCACAAAGTACATACCTTGATAAAGTTTTGAAAAAGTTCAAAATGGATCAAGCAAAGAAAGGGTTCTTGCCTGTAATACAAGGTGTGAAATTGAGTCAGACTCAATGCCCGACCACTGCAGAAGATAGAGACGAAATGAAAGAAGTTCCCTATGCTTTAGCCATAGGCTCTATCATGTATGCAATGCTGTGTACCAGACATGATGTGTGCCTTGCTATTAGTTTAGCAGGGAGGTACCAAAGTAATCCAGTAGTGGATCACTGGACAGCGGTCAAGAACATCCTGAAATACCTGACAAGGACTAAGGATATGTTTCTTGTCTATGGAGGTGACAAAGAGCTAGTCGTAAACGGTTACGTCGATGCAAGCTTTGACACTGATCCAGACGATTCTAAATCGCAAACCGGATACATGTTTATATTGAACGGTGGAGCTGTCAGTTGGTGCAGTTCTAAACAAAGCGTCGTAGCGGGATATACATGTGAAGCGGAGTACATAGCTGCTTCGGAAGCAACAAATGAAGGAGTCTGGATGAAGGAGTTCATATCCGATCTAGGTGTCATACCTAGTGCATCGGGTCCAATGAAAATATTTTGTGACAATACTGGTGCAATTGCCTTGGCAAAGGAATCCAGATTTCACAAGAGAACCAAGCACATCAAGAGACGCTTCAAATCCATCCGGGACCAAGTCCAGGTGGGAGACATAGAGATTTGCAAGATACATACGGATCTGAATGTTGCAGACCCGTTGACTAAGCCTCTTCCACGAGCAAAACATGATCAGCACCAAGGCTCCATGGGTGTTAGAATCATTCTTTGTGTAATCTAGATTATTGACTCTAGTGCAAGTAGGAGGCTGAAGGAAATATGCCCTAGAGGCAATAATAAAGTTATTATTTATTTCCTCATATCATGATAAATGTTTATTATTCATGCTAGAATTGTATTACCCGGAAACATAATACATGTGTGAATACATAGACAAACATAAGCGTCACTAGTATGCCTCTACTTGACTAGCTCAGTAAATCAAAGATGGTTAAGTTTCCTAACCATAGACATGAGTTGTCATTTGATTAACGGGATCACATCATTAGGAGAATGATGTGATTGACTTGACCCATTCCGTTAGCGTAGCACTTGATCATTTAGTATGTTGCTATTGCTTTCTTCATGACTTATACATGTTCCTATGACTATGAGATTATGTAACTCCCGCTTACCGGAGGAACACTTTGTGTGCTACCAAACGTCACAACGTAACTGGGTGATTATAAAGGTGCTCTATAGGTGTCTCCGAACGTACTTGTTGAGTTGACGTATTTCGAGATTAGGATTTGTCACTTCGATTGTCGGAGAGGTATCTCTGGGCCCTCGGTAATGCACATCACTATAAGCCTTGCAAGAAATGTAGCTAATGAGTTAGTTACGAGATGATGCATTACGTAACGAGTAAAGAGACTTGCCGGTAACGAGATTGAACTAGGTATTGAGATACCGACGATCGAATCTCGGGCAAGTAACATACCTATGACAAAGGGAACAACGTATGCTGTTATGCGGTTTGACCGATAAAGATCTTCGTAGAATATGTAGGAGCCAATATGAGCATCTAGGTTCCTCTATTTGTTATTGACCGGAGACGTGTCTCGGTCATGTCTACATAGTTCTCGAACCCGTAGGGTCCGCACGCTTAAAGTAAGATGACATTTATATTATGTGCTTTGATGTACCGAAGGTTGTTCGGAGTGATCATGGACATGACGAGAAGTCTCGAAATGCTCGAGACATGAAGATCGATATATTGGACGACTATATTAGGACACCAAAAAGGTTCCGGGTGAGATTGGGACAATACTGCAGCTCCGGGAGGTTATCGGAACCCCCGGGAGGTATATGGGCCTTAATGGGCCTTAGTGGAAAGGAGGGGAAAGGAGCAAGGGAGGGGGCGCGCCCCCCAAGCCCAATCCGAATTGGGAGGGCCCCCCCCCCTTTCCTTCCTCCCTCCTTCATCTTCCTTCCCTCTCCCTCTCCAAATAGGAAAGGGGGGAATCCTACTCCCGGTGGGAGATGGACTCCCCCTCTAGGGCGCGCCACCCCCCTTGGCCGGCCCCTCCTCCACTCCTTTATATACGGGGGAGGGGGGCACCCCATAGACACAACAATTGATCATTGATCTCTTAGCCGTGTGAGGTGCCCCCTCCACCATATTCCTCGTCCACAATATCGTAGCGGTGCTTAGGCGAAGCCCTGCGACGGTAGAACATCATCATCGTCACCACGCCGTCGTGCTGACGGAACTCTCCCTCGACACACGGCTGGATCGGAGTACGAGGGACGTCATCGAGCTGAACGTGTGCAAGAACTCGGAGGTGCCGTAGTTTCGGTGCTTGATCGGTCGGGCCGTGAAGACGTACGACTACATTAACCGCGTTGTGCTAACGCTTTCGCTTTCGGTCTACGAGGGTACGTGGACACACTCTCCCCTCTCGTTGCTATGCATCACCATGATCTTGTGTGTGCGTAGGATTTTTTTTGAAATTACTACGTTCCCCAACAGAATATCCTGGCCTCCTCCCTGCATCACATGTAAGTAAAACCAGTGTCCTAACTTCCGAGAAGGATACCTTCTTTACACCTTACCCACCACACATGTATTGCGCTTTATAGGGAAGGCCGTTGGGGCACCGTGCCGAACTCGCGGCGACTCACCAACAAGGGGCGCCCAAGCCGGGTAGGCTTAAAAGGAAAGCGGTCAGGCCCGAGACGCCATCGAAGAGGTATGATTTAAAACCTGCTCCATGATTACCATCTTTGAAATATAACAATGTCCACCGTGTCTTGGCAGAAAGAGTATTTGCCAGACCGTGTCTGGGGATCCTGCCGGCCACACCTCTACCAGCCGGACTCCGGAACCGGCCTCGTGGGGGGAGGCTAACATGGGGACAACACTGGACGATCCTCCTATAGAGGATGCAAATAGAATATCCACTACAAATTCCGAGGTGGAGAGCGCCATGAATCATCAGCGTCAGCGGGCGGTACTCCGCGACCCTAATTTCTTTGAAGATGCGTTCAATGCCTTCAACTCGGGAGATGCATACATCTGAAATGCTCAAGATGGGCTTGCTAGAGCCACAGACCAGTACTTAAAAGATATACGGGTAAGCAAAACCTGATAATTATGTATATCAGTAGCCCCTGAGACTTGAAACAGTTGGCACAACTGATTTAAGGATCATTGTATGAATATGTTCTTACAGAGAAGAATACCCACTTCTCTCAAGAGCTGGAGGAGTGTAAAGCCCAGCTAAGGGCCGCAATTGCCAGAAAGAAGGAATCGAAGGAGGCCTCATCTGGTAATATGTTTCTCGATCGATATAAAACATAATTACGTGTACCAGTTAGTATTTGGCATGTTTGGAAATCTAATGCTAGATTCTACAGGCAATCCCGGAGCGAATCCAGAGATCCAGCAAGAGGATGAACAACGATCTCAATGAAAACTAGAGGCTGGCGAGCGTGTACTTACATGGGTCAGGCGAGAGAAAAACGATCTCCAGGATGCCAATACTCGGCTGGGCGTGGAATTGAAAGATGTTTGGGCCCAGCTTGCGAACTCCGTGAAGGAAACCAGGAGGCTTCAACGCGACATTTTTAGTATGCACTCAAATGAACCTTTATATAGTTCGGCGAAGAAAGAGGCTAACAGAGTTATGTCTATAGGTATGCTGACTGGTCGTCCCGAAGAGGAGATGCCCGGATCCACAGGCGATCTTCTGCAAGAGCTTTCGCAACTGCACGAATAAGTTCGGCAGGTAATGCAGGGTGTTGCCCAGACCTTGTGGCCATCCACCTCCCTGCCGGGAAGCATGGGGGAGCTTGTACAACTTCTCAAGGGAGCGCGGTGGCGCTTCCGATCATGGAAGATATCTGCATGTTGACAAGGTGCGAGGTAAGCTTGGGCCATGATGAAAACACGGTACACCAAGCTTCATTCGAATCACATGGCCCGGGTCGGACCTGTAGGGTCAGGTGGGAAAGAGATTCCTGTTAGTCTAGTATATGACCAGGTAGGATTAGCCGCAAAGTATTCCCAACAGGATTGTTCGCTAGGCAGCCTGTTGGATGGTATAGAAGAAGAATTTAGCCAGTCTAAGTGACTGTGTACTTTAATTGACATATTTTGTCCCTAGTCGGATTGTAAATCATTTGTCATGGCATAACTTTTCGCTTCAGCCTCCGGACCCGACAGTCCGGAGTGTTTCCGAATACCCGCTCAGTTATGTAAACTGGGGTATGCGTGGAAACTAGGCGTAGGGGTCATAAGTGCTTGAACAGACAAGTACCCAACTAACTATGTTATATTACATGGATAGTAAGAAACATCTTCCAGGGAGAATAGTTCCGTTAAGGGTTCCTTTCCCTGGGTACGCATGCATTAATGTGCATGCCCGAACTGCGAGCAAAGACGCAGTATATGAAAAATCTAGGGTTTTGTATTGTAATAGGTAAGAAACATCTTTAGTTCACTGACCGAATATTCTCTTAAGAACGCTAGCTTTCAGCTTCACCTAGTCTGAGGTACACGTCCGGCGTACCCAGCAGTAACAATCGCAGAGGTGCTCCCCTTATGCCCTAGCCAAACTAATGGGAACATAGGGCATAAACACAAGAGCCAGGAAACCCAGCTTGGCCAAAACTTAAGTCATATCGATGCATATAATGGTGAATAAAAGGTACTTATGGAAAAGTGACGCATATGCAGTGGGCGTGATGCCCTGAAATTAATTATATTAAGCTTTTGTATAAGAAGCCCCCAGGTATAGTGAGCGTGCATAGCGCATCAAGAGTGCGTAGTCGAGTCACACTTAAAGCTTTTAGGGCCATAAAAAGAAAGAGAGAGAGTATAACTTAAAAAAATGTGGAGGGAAGGAGACAAACAGAGAGTTCGGCGCTAGGCGTAGAATCTTCGGAGTCTGGCCGCGTTCCATGGGTTCGGCTCGAGTCGATTATCTGACGCATCACGCAGGCGGTACACTCCTCCGGCGAGAACTTTATCAATGATGAAGGGACCCTCCCACTTGGGCTTGAGCTTGTCCTTTTTCTTCTCTGGTGGGCGTAGAACGAGTTCGCCAACATTATAAGTTTTGGCCCGTACTTCTCTACTTTGATACCTTCGAGCCCGTTGTTGATAGAATGCGGAATGGGCTTTTGCGATGTCGCGCTCCTCCTCCAGGGCATCTAAACTGTCCTACCGATCAAGCTCGGCTTCTCTCTCTTCATACATGCGCACTCGAGGTGAGTCGTGAATGATATCGCAGGGCAATACCGCCTCTGCGCCGTACACCATGAAGAATGGTGTGTATCCGGTAGTGTGATTCGGCGTGATCCGCAGCCCCCATAGTACGGAGTCGAGCTCCTCAACCCAGTGCGTGTCTGATTCCTTCAGGGATTGCACTAGTCTAGGTTTGATGCCGCTCATAATAAGATCATTTGCTCGTTTGACTTGACCATTTGTTTGGGGATGATAGACGGAGGCGTAGTCGAGCTTAATGCCCATGTTGACGCACCACGTTTTCACCTCATCAGCTGTGAAATTGGAGCCATTATCGGTGATGATGCTGTGGGGGACACCGTAACGGTGCACGACCCCTGATATGAAGTCTATCGCTGGTCCGGATTCGGCTGTTTTAACTGGTTTGGCCTCTATCCATTTGGTGAATTTATCCACCATGACCAACAGGTATTTTTCTTATGGCTTCCTCCTTTAAGGGGTCCGACCATATCGAGCCCCCAGACCGCAAAAGGCCAAGTTATGGGGATTGTTTGGAGTGCGGTAGGTGGCATATGGCTTTGGTTGGCGAAGAGCTGGCAACCGACGCAATGTTGGACGAGGTCGCGTGCGTCTGCTCGGGCTGTCGGCCAGTAGAAACCTGTGTGGAAGGCCTTGCTTACAAGGGCCCAAGCAGCGGCGTGGTGGCCGCCGAGTCCAGCATGAATTTCGGCCAAGAGCTGTCGTCCTTCCTCTTAGGAGATAAATCTTTGGAGTACTCCGGTAGCGCTTTTCTTATAAAGCTCTCCCTCGTGGACCTTGTAGGCTTTAGAGCGCCGCACAATGCAACGTGCCTCATTTTGGTCCTCGGGGAGTTCTTTCCTATTTAGGTAGGCTAAGAAGGGTTCGGTCTAGGGGGCGATGACAGCCATGATTACGTGGGCCGAAGGTGTTATTTCGGTGGCGGAGCCTCCGATTATGTCAGAGTGTTCGGGCTCTAGGGTTGTGATCGGATCCAGACTAGTATTGCCGGTTTCCCCTTGCCACACCACGGATGGCTTGAACAGCCTTTCCAAGAAGATATTAGGTGGGACAGGGTCGCGCTTAGCGCCGATGAGGGCGAGGATATCCGCCGCTTGATTGTTTTCTCGGACCACATGATGAAATTCAAGGCCCTCGAATCGAGCTGATATTTTGAGGATGGCATTGCGATAAGCCGCCATTTTTGGGTCCTTGGCGTTGAAGTCTCCGTTTATTTGGGATATTGCGAGGTTCGAATCCCCACGCACTTCTAGGCGTTGAATGCCCATGGAGACTGCCATCCGAAGACCGTGCAACAGAGCCTCGTATTCGGCTGCATTATTGGAGTCTGTGTATAGTATTTGGAGTACGTATTGGACTGTATCTCTAGTGGGGGATGTTAGGACCATGCCCGCTCCCAGACCAGCCAGCATCTTAGGCCGTCAAAGTGCATGATCCAATTGGAGTATGCGCCGTACTCTTTAGGGAGTTCGGCTTCTGTCCATTCGGTGATGAAGTCAGCCAGTACTTGCGATTTAATGGCTCGCTGTGGTTTATATATAATGTCGAACGGGAGGAGCTCGATGGCCCACTTAGCAATCCGGCCCGTGGCGTCGCGGTTATTTATTATATCATTGAGTGGTACTTCGGAGGCCACCGTGATTGAACATTCTTGAAAGTAGTGTCGTAGTTTCCGGGATGCCATGAAGACCGCGTATGCTATCTTTTGATAAATGTGGGTAGCGTGACTTGCATGGTGTGAGGACAGTGGATACATAGTATACAGGCTTTTGAAGCGGGAACTTATGTCCGTCCTCCTCTCGTTCGACGACGAGCACTGCGCTTACAACTTGGTGTGTTGCCGCTATATATAACAGCATGGGTTCACCAATGTTCGGTGTGGCCAGGATTGGGTTGCTGGCCAAGAGGGCCTTTATTTCTTCCAGTCCGACCGTAGCTGCATCCGTCCACTCGAAGTATTCGGTGCGTCGAAGAAGGCGATAAAGAGGTAGTGCCTTTTCTCCCAATCAGGAGATAAAGCGGCTTAAGATAGCCACGCATCCGGTTGATTTCTGGATTTGCTTGAGGTCTGTTGGGGTAGCAAACTGTGACAAAGCTCGGATTTTAGCCGGGTTTGCTTCAATTCCTCTATTGGAAACGATGAAGCCCAGGAGCTTTCTGGCAGGAACGCCGAAAATGCATTTTTACGGATTGAGCTTGATGTCATATGTTCGGAGGTTGTCGAACATGAGCCTCAGGTCGTCTATTAGAGATTCGACGTTTCTAGTCTTGATGACCACGTCGTCCACTTGTGCTTCAATTGTTTTGCTGATTTGTTTTTCCAGGCATGTGTGAATCATGCGTTGGTAAGTTGCCCCGGCATTTTTGAGCCCGAAAGGCATGGTGTTGAAATAGAAAGGGTCGTATGGAGTAATGAATGCAGTTGCGGCTTGATCGGACTCCGCCATCTTGATTTGATGGTATCCGGAGTATGCGTAGAGGAAGCACAATGAGTCGTGTCCTGCGGTAGCGTCGATGGTTTCATCGATGCGAGGGAGAGGGAAGGGGTCCTTGGGGCAAGCCTTATTGAGGTCCTTGAAATCGACACATAGGCGCCAGGATTTGTCCTTCTATGGTACCATCACCAGGTTTGCTAGCCAGTCCGTTTGTTTTATTTCTCTAATGAATCCGGCTTCGAGTAACTTGGCTAGCTCCTCTCCCATGGCTTGTCGCTTAGGTTCTGAAAAGAGTCGTAGAGTCTGCTTGACCGACTTGTATCCCTTCAATATGTTTAGTCTATGCTCGGCCAGCCTGTGTGGGATCCCTGGCATGTCTGAAGGGTGCTAGGCGAAGATGTCCCAATTCTCGCGTAAGAACGCCCGCAGTGCGGCGTCTATTGTGGGGTTCAGCTGTGCCCCGATGGATGCTGTTTTTGTAGAGTCCGTTGGGTGGACTTGGAATTTGACTATTTCGTCCGCTGGTTTGAAAGAGGTGGACTTGGATCGTTTGTCGAGTAGCACGTCGTCCCTGTCCACTATGGAGCGCAGCGCAGTTAGTTCTTCGACCTCGAGGGCTTTGGATAATGCCTCAAGGGCTAGGGCGGCGGTTTTGTTTTGGCGCGGAGTGCTACGTCTGGATCACTGGCTAGAGTGATGATTCCGTTGGGCCCGGGCATCTTGAGCAGTTGAGCTTCATGTACCCGTAGTGGGGTATGGCTTGGAAGCTCGCGAATGCGTCCCGCCCTAAAAGGGCGTGGTATCCGCTACTGAATGGGGCCACTTGGAATGTTGTCTCTTTGGACCTGTAATTCTCCGGCGTGTCGAATACCACATCGAGTGTGATTTTTCCCGCACATCGTGCCTCCCTACTAGGGATAATTCCTCTGAAGGTCGTGCTGCTTTGCTCAATGCGGCTCTTGTCTATTTCCATTTTGTTGAGAGTTTCCTCGTAGATGAGATTTAATCCGCTGCCACCATCCATGAGCACTTTAGTAAGCCGGAAGCCGTCCACAATTGGACTAAGGACCAAAGTGGCTGGTGCTCGGACTGTTCGGAATTGAGGTTCGTCACTGGCATTGAAGGTTATGGTCATGTCGTTCCATGGATTTACTGTTGCAACGTGCCAGACTTTGGCAAGGCCGCGGAGTGCTCTCTTGCCCTGTTATTTGAGGCGAAAGTCATGAACACTGTCAACACTATATTGTTGTTTTCTGCGGGATGATGCTCTGCGGTATTGTTAATGAGGAGATCCTCGCCGCTCTTGGCCACCTGCCAAAGTATCCAACATGCTCTAAGGCTGTGTGGTGGTATGGTATCCGGTGTGGTGTGAATTTTGCATGGCCCATTGAGCCATCCCTCCAATACGGTTCCACGCCCTTTAGTGGGCTTTGGTTTCTTTGTAATTGGATCAGGCGACTTGCGAGAGTGCACCCTTTTAGTTCGGACGAGGGATTTAGTGAGAGCTGGAGGGTCCCAGAATGCCTGGGTTTTCCAGGCTCTTTCCACCGCACATTACTTCTGTACTATGGCAGCCAAGTCAGCAAAGTGTGATATGTCATGGCGACTTATGGCGTTAAGGATTCCCTTGTCCGTGCAATTTTTGCAAAAGAATGAGATTGCGTCTTCCTCGTGACAGTCCTTGACCTCACTCATTACAAGGAGGAATCTGGCCCAAAAGTGGTGTACTGTCTCTTGGGATTGTTGTCTAATGTGGGAAAGATCGCTTGTATCTGGGTGGGTGGGTGGATTTAAGTCTGAACCCTGACTCGATCTGAGACCCAGGGGCAGAGGAACTTCCGGACTTGGCACTTTGGGTTCCAGGATGTTGCCTAATTTTTCTGGCCCGCTGTCCGATTCTAAGTTCAGAGTTTGGGTCATGTCCTCCCGCGAACGGGTATCCGGCTTGGAGAGCTCGGGAATCCAGACATAGTTCGTCCTCAGAATAGAGGAAGAATCGCTGCATTGCTCCTCCACCACCACTATCTGATGGGTGACCGACGAAGAGTTAATCTCTCTTTGATCGGGTTTAAGCCCAATCCGATCATAGTCCGTAGCGACTCCCAAGGCAAAGATGCGATCCAAGAGCTCGTTCAAGGACGAGAGTTCCATTGGATCCATCTGCTCGGCGTATTCCAAGCTGACGTGGAGGCTGTTTTTGATGACCCGAGAGGTCATTGTCGGCACGGCGGCCGAACGGGCGGTCATGATTAAGCCGCCTAGTCGGAGGGTTTGGCCTAAAGCCAGGGCTCCCCCAGAGGTGATGTTGTCCTCGATAACAAGGCGAGCCATCAAACCATTTTTCGACGTCACAGTGGAACTCTCAATGAAAGCACCAATGTCGGTGTCAAAACCGGCGGATCTATTGTAGGGGGTCCCGAACTGTGCGTCTAAGGCTAATGGTAACAGGAGGCGGGGGACACAATGTTTACCCGGGTTCGGGCCCTCTCGATGGAGGTAATACCCTACTTCCTGCTTGATTGATCTTGATGATATGAGCATTACGAGAGTTGATCTACCACGAGATCGTAGAGGCTAACCCTAGAAGCTAGCCTATGATTATGATTGTTCTTGTCCTACGGACTAAACCCTCCGGTTTATATAGACACCGGAGGGGGCTAGGTTTACACAGAGTCGGTTACAGAGAAGGGAATCTTCATATTCGAATTTCCAAGCTTGCGTTCCACGCAAAGGAGAGTCCCACCCGGACACGGGACGAAGTCTTCAATCTTGTATCTTCATAGTCCAACAGTCCGGCATAAGTATATAGTCCGGCTATCCGAGGACCCCCTAATCCAGGACTCCCTCAGTGGGCGCGCCCCCACCCTCGTGGGCCCCTTGAGCATCAACCGACATAATTATTCCTCCTATATATACTCCCATACCCTGAAACCATCGAGGAGCACCACGAAACCTAATTCCACCGCCACAACCTTCTGTATCCGCGAGATCCCATCTTGGAGCCTTCGCCGGCGCTCCGCCGGAGGGGGAATCGACCACGGAGGGCCTCATACATTTATAGCTCTAGTGCGTCCGTTGTTTGGCAATCCCTACTCACTCACATTGATATCTATTAATGGGCATCTCCATAGCCCGTTGATAGGCCTAGTTGATATGAGACTATCTTCTCCTTTTTTGTCTTCTCCACAACCACCATTTTATTCCACATATAGTGCTATGTCCATGGCTCACGCTCATGTATTGCGTGAAAATTGAAAAAGTTTGAGAATATTAAAGTATGAAACAATTGCTTGGCTTGTCATCGGGATTGTGCATGATTAAATACTTTGTGTGATGAAGATAGAGCATAGCCAGACTATATGATTTTGTAGGGATAGCTTTCTTTAGCCATGTTATTTTGAGAAGACATGATTGCTTTGTTAGTATGCTTGAAGTATTATTGTTTTTATGTCAATATGAACTTTTATTTTGAATCATTTGGATCCGAACATTCATGCCACAATAAAGAAAATTACATTAAGGATTATGATAGGTAGCATTCCACATCAAAAATTCTGTTTGTATCATTTACCTACTCGAGGACGAGCAGGAATTAAGCTCGGGGATGCTTGATACGTCTCCAATGTATCTATAACTTTTGATTGTTCCATGCTATTATATTACCCATTTTGGATGTTTATGGGCTTTACTTTACACTTTTATATCATTTTTGGGACTAACCTACTAACCGGAGGCCCAGCCCGAATTGTTGTTTTCTTGCCTATTTCAGTGTTTCGAAGAAAAGGAATATCAAACAGAGTCCAAACGGGATGAAACCTTCGGGAGCGATCTTTTTGGAACAAATGCAAACCAGGAAACTTGGAGTGGACGTCAAGCAACAAACGAGGCGGCCACGAGGGTGCTCGGCGCGCCCCCTAGGGGTGGGTACGCCCTCACCCTCCTGGGCCCCTCGAGCATCAACCGACATACTTCTTCCTCCTATATATACTCCCGTACCCTGAAACAATCGAGGAGCACCATGAAACCTAATTCCACCGCCGCAACATTCTGTATCCGCGAGATCCCATCTTGGAGCCTTCGTCGGGGCTCCGCCGGTGGGGGAATCGACCACGGAGGGCCTCTACATCATCTCCAAGGCTTCTCCGATGAGTTGTGAGTAGTTTACCACAGACCTTTGGGTCCATAGTTATTAGCTAGATGGCTTCTTCTCTCTCTTTGAATCTCAATACAAAGTTCTCCTCGATCTTCTTGGAGATCTATTCGATGTAACTCTTTTTTTGGTGTGTTTGTCGAGACTGATGAATTGTGGGTTTATGATCAATGTTATCTATGAGAAATAATTGAATCTTCTCTGAATTCTTTTATGTGTGATTGGTTATCTTTGCAAGTCTCTTCGAATTATCAGTTTGGTTTGGCCTACTAGATTGATCTTTCTTGCAATGGGAGAAGTGCTTAGCTTCGGGTTCAATCTTATGTGTCCTTTCCCAAAGGATGTTAGGGCGGCAAGGCACGTATTGTATTGTTTCCATCGAGGATAAAAAGATGGGGTTTGTATCATATTGCTTGAGTTTATTCCTCTACATCATGTCATCTTTCTTAATGTGTTACTCTGTTCTTCATGAACTTAATACTCTAGATGCAGGCAGGAGTCGGTTGATGTGTGGGGTAATAGTAGTAGATGCAGGCAGGAGTAGGTCTACTTGTCCCGGAAGTGATGCCGATATACATGATCATGCCTAGATCGTAAAAAAATATGCGCTTTTCTATCAATTGCTCGACAGTAATTTGTTCACCCTCCGTAATACTTATGCTATCTTGAGAGAAGCCACTAGTGAAACCTATGGCCCCCAGGTCTATCTTTTATCATATAAGTTTTCCATCTACTTTTATTTCCATATTTTATTTTCCAATCTATATCATAAAAATACCAAAAATATTTATCATATCTTATTATCTCTATCTGATCTCAGTTTCGCAAGTTACCGTGAAGGGATTGACAACCCCTTTATTGCGTTGGTTTCGAGGTTCTTGTTTGTTTGTGTAGGTGCGTGGGACTTTTGAGGAGCCTCCTACTGGATTGATACCTTGGTTCTCAAAAACTGAGGGAAATACTTATGCTACTTTGCTGCATCACCCTTTCCTCTTCAAGGGAAAAACCAACGCATGCTCAAGAGGTAAAAAGAAGGATTTCTAGCGCCGTTGCCGGGGAGGTCTTCGCTCAAGTCAAGACATAACAAGTACCCATCACAAACTCATCTCCCTTGCATTACATTATTTGCCATTTGGCTCACGTTTTCCTCTCCCCCATTTCACCCTTGCCGTTTTATTCGCCCTCTCTTTTCCGTTCGCCTCTCTTTATCGCTCGCCTCTTGTGTGCTCGTGTGTTAGTTCGTTTATTTCGTCATTATGGCTAGTCCTTTATCCGCTCCTTTGTCTCCCGAGTTTGAAGTTCTTCACTTCAAGCAAAGACAAGGAGAAAACTTAAAAGATGCTTTGTATAGGATGATATAATCTTATCGTAACTGCACTTTGGAGGTGAATTTCCGGATTTTACTTTGTAATTTTTATGTTGGCCTAAATATGTCCCATAGACGACTCTTGGATTGTGTTGCCAAAGGTAATTTTATCGAAATTGACCCCAATATTGCGCATGGAATTATAGAGGGAATAGTGGGAACACTATCCCAAAAAGGGGGGACGCATCCTACCCAAGTAGAGACACAAGTTTTCGGAAAGATTTGCGAAGTAACAATTTTTTTTACAAAAATCTCTTGAACCCCTCAAGAGCATTAGCGGACATATTCACCGCATGAATATGTTGATTATCCTTTGCAATAAGCGGTTGGATTCTTTAGATCTAAGAATTTCCGAATATGAAGGGAAACGTAAAGAACCTCCCGGATTCGACCATGACTCCGCTAAGAAATTAAAAATTAAAGATGGCAATACATAGATTTATTCTCGCTTTTATGCCTAGCTAGGGGCGTTAAACGATAGCGCTTGTTGGGAGGCAACCCAATTTTATTTTAGTTTTTTGCTTGTGCTTCTGTTTAGTAATAAATATTTCATCTAGCTTCTGTTTAGATGTGTTTTCATGTTTTAATTAGTGTTTGTGCCAAGTAGAACCTATAGGATAACCTACAGTGATAGTTAATTTGATTCTGCTGAAAAACAGAAACTTGTGCATGCACGAAAATAATTTTAGTAAATCACGGAAACATGATTTTGCGTTGATTCTTTTTGTTGTAGATCAATAGATAAATTTCCCAGGACTTCCTATTTTGGTAGGTTTTTTAGAGTTCTAGAAGTATTCGGAAGTTACAGATTGCTACAGACTGTTCTGTTTTTGATAGATTCTGTTTTTCGTGTGTTGTTTGCTTATTTTGATGCATCTATGGCTAGTATCGGGGGGGGGGGGTATGAACCATAGATAAGTTGGAATACAGTAGGTTTAACACCATTATAAATAAAGAATGAGTTCATTACAGTACCTTATGTGGTGGTTTTTCTTTCTTACACTAACGGAGCTTATGAGATTCCTGTTGAGTTTTGTGTTGTGAAGTTTTCAAGTTTTGGGTAAAGATTTGATGGACTATGGAATAAGGAGTGGCAAGAGCCTAAGCTTGGGGATGCCCATGGCACCCCAAGATATTCAAGGATAACCAAAAGCCTAAGCTTGGGGATGCCCCGGAAGGCATCCCCTCTTTCATCTTCGCCTATCGGTAACTTTACTTGGAGCTATATTTTTATTTGCCACATGATATGTGTTTTGCTTGGAGCGTCTTGTATGATAAGAGTCTTTGCTTTTTAGATTACCACAATCATCCTTGCTTTACACACCTTTTGGGAGAGAGCCACTTGATTTGGAATTTATTAGAATACTCTATGTGCTTCACTTATATCTTTTGAGCTAGTTAGTTTTTGCTCTAGTGCTTCACTTATATCTTTTAGAGCACGACAGTGGTTTGATTTGTAGAAATTTTTGATCTCTCATGCTTCACTTCTATTATTTTTAGAGTCTTTTAGAACAGCATGGTATTTGCTATGGTTATAAAATTGGTCCTAGAACGATGGGCATCTAAGTTGGGTATAATAAAAACTATAATAAAAAGTGAATTGGATGCTATGATCAATTTGATGCTTGATAATTGTTTTGAGATATGAGGATGGTGATATTAGAGTCATGCTAGTGGGGTAATTATGAACTTAAAGAATACTTGTGTTGAAGTTTGTGATTCCCGTAGCATGCATGTATGGTGAACCGCTTTGTGATGAAGTTGGAGCATAATTTATTTATTGATTGTCTTCCTTATGAGTGGTGGTCGGGAACGAGCGATGGTCTTTTCCTACCAATCTATCCTCCAGGAGCATGCATGTAGTACTTTGTTTTCAATGGCTTGTAGATTTTTGCAATAAGTATATGAGTTCTTTATGACTAATGTTGAGTCCATGGATTATACGCACTCTGTCACGACCGGTTTTCCAATAAAAATGTTTATTGAGAAACCGACCTATTGAGTCCGGTACGAGGAAAAATCCTCCTGACTGGTAGACAAATCTTGATACAACAAGCCAGTAGCATTAGAATATATTACAGGGTCGAGCTGGGGTGCTCAACCAATTATTACAAACACGCCAATAATTATACATAATGGCGGATATGACACAATGGAGTGGTGGCATACTACTGACTCGAGTTAAAGTGGTGGTGGAATAACACAGTGGAGTGGATAACATGACTCCTACACTGGCAGCTCATCGAGCGTCATGGTGAGGCTCGATGGAATTATTTGGGTAGTGGAAGCGGGAGTATCATAGTGACTAATCCAGGGTCGCACGAGACTGACTGGGATTCCTCTAGGCATCGGACTCGCTATCGAACTCTTCATCCATGAGATCGCCTTCGTCACAAGATCTCGCCAAATCAACAAGCCAGGTGAGTACTTTGAAAGTACTCACAAGACAGTTCGGACATAAGATATAACAAATGCATGCATGAATGCGTCATGAGTAATTTTAACAATGCACATTCAAATCAGTATAACAGGGTAAGTAAAAAGGGAGTCGGCGGTAGTCCGCTCGAAAACCCAATAAAATAAACTGAAAACCAATCGGGTGTCTGAAGCGACACCTCGAAGGGTGAACAAATAAGTAAAAACATGCCGTAGTCGGGCGTCTAAGCGACACCACATAAAGGGCTTATACTGAAAGAAAAGACATGCGTACCACAGTCGGACGTCGGAGTGACATCACAGAAAGGGCTTGCATCGTAAGTAAATAATAACAATACCATGATCGGACGTCGAGCGACATCGCAGAAAGGGCTTATATCAAAAGTAAATAAATAACAATGCCACGATAAATGCGTCTGAGCGACATCGCAGAAAGGGCTTATATCAAAAGTAAATAAATAACAATGCCACGATCGGACGTCTGAGCGACATCGCAGTAAAGGGCTTATATCAAAAGTAAATAAAATAACAATGCATGATCGGACGTCTGAGCGACATCGCAGAAAGGGCTTATATCAAAAGTAAATAAATAACAATGCCGCAGCGGGGACGTCGAGCGACATCACAGAAAGGGCTTATATCAAAAGTAAATAAATAACAATGCCGCAGTCGGACGTCTGAGCGACATCGCAGAAAGGGCTTATATTCATTATTCATAACTTGCAAGAATTAATGCTCACCGGTAAATATTCAACACATTAAAAATTACGGGTTAGTCCATTCACAGGAATAAACGTTAACCGGACTTAATACTCATGTGGCTCACCAGAGTTTTTGTCACCAAGACTGACTCTTGGCAAGATAAGATAAACACAGAACTTGGATATGGATAAGATGATTCAAGGAATTATTGACTCTGCAGAGTTTGTACTAGAAAGCCCATAGCCAACGGATTTCCATGATCCACGAAGGACTAGTTCCGTTCTGATATTTCGTAAGAAACACAACAATCCAAGACACACCCATCCCACCTCACGATGCCAGGAATCACCCTAGACAGCGTTCAAGAAAAACTTTGAGACGGGAGATCACAATATCGAATAGCATGGGATCAAATTTATATACGCGCGCTCTAAGGGTGCCCCCCTCTCGGTCCCAACCGGAAACACCCATGCCCCCTGACCGGATGATAGGCTTTAATCCAGGGCCATGGAACCCTCATCCCGGTCTCTCGATTTGGTGTGTACCAGGAAAGTGGTTTGCAACTTACTACGCCATATCCCTTGCGGAAAACATGTGGTAGTACGGAAAAGGAAAATGGATGGAAACTGGACTGATACATGCTGACACTGGAGTCAAATAATCTGGCATAAGACTGGCATGCTACAACACTGCCATCTTACCCATTCTCATGCCAACTCATGGCCATGCAAACTCATTTCCATCAACTCATGGATTTCCTAAACTCACTTGCCTCAACTTTTCACGTGATATACTTTCATCGAGATGCTCATGAACGTGCCATGAAACTACTTAATGCAAACATGCCCAAACACTCATCATATCAAAAGTTCAAACATGCTTGCCTGAATCGGAGTAGTCAGGGCCTAGCTCGGTGAAGTTCGCGGTTCCGTCACCTCCTTCGGTATCTACGGTATACAAAAATACACGCACTAACGTAAATACCAAGGGGTGCACAAAAATATTCCAAATATTTTTCAAATAAATCTGATAAAAAACTAGACAAAATTTTGAAGAGGACAGAAAAAGAATCACTCAAAACTCCTTTTCTGTTTAAAAGTTATAAGAGTTTTGGTCCAAGGACCTCTCTATAATGAAACAGAAAACTCTTAGGGGTCTAAGCAGAAAAGTCCAGAAAACGATTCAGATTAGAAAGCGCATTTGCCAGAATACACTTTCAGAAATGGTTCGAAAAAAAGAACAGAGAGGCTTACGGGCGGGTCCCACCCGTCAGGTTTGAATATTCAAAAGAGGCGACAGAGCTCGTCGGCGCCCGAGAGTCATGGTGTGGTCGCCATGCGATCCACGGCGAGGTGGGGATCAGGTGGTACCTCCGTGCTCGGTGTATCCTTCCGTCGGTGGGTGGTGGTGGTGGTCGCGGCGAGCACCACGCCGACAAGGGCCCCTTGCTCCTACCGACGGTGGTTCGGTAGTCGTGGGCCTCGCTTCGGCGAGAGTTGCTGGGTCAAATTGGACTTGGGGTTAGTCTCCTAGAGGTGTCATGAGGCTACGGGCAAGTCTAGGGCGGTGGAGGAGCTCTCACCAGAGAGAACGCCCGAGCCCGAAGCGGACGGAGGTGGCCGGAGTTGAGGAAGAAGGGCCCTCGAGGCTCTTCCAAAGGGCTGGGCGGGTCCGTGAGGTGGTGGAGATGTGCGGGTCGAGAGCGAGCTCGGAGGCGCTATTTATAGCCGGCCCGAGGCGGTTGCCGTCAACGGGATAAGTCCGGCGAGCGATTATGGCGGTGCTGTGGCTGGACGGTTGGTTTAGGGGCTTGAGCATCGTCTAAATGGAGTACTGATTCCGTCCCGGTGCCTAACTCAGCTAGGCAGGGCGGTAACGGCCTGTCCCCAACGGAACGGCCGTGCGGCACGTCGGCGGCAGAGGGCGCGCCCTGCGCGTGCAAGGCCACGGCGACGGTGCTACAGGTGTGTGCTGGCAAGGGAGACGGCCACGCAGAGCTCCCAGGTGGCGTGGGCGGTGCCGAACGGCGTTGTGCCGCAGGTTGCCCCCTGTCGGCCGCCACGGGAGGTCCCGACGCCGCAGAAGACGCCGGGCCAGACGGGCTGTGGTGCCACCGACGCCAGAACCAGCCAAGTGCGCGGCGCGCCTGGACAGGAGGAGGGGTCATGAACACGCCAGGTGCACAGTTGACAGGTGACCAGACTCTAACGAAACTGAACTTACTAAAACTCTGAATTTCTCTGAAAGTGGAAAGTAACAGTGCAGGCTAGGTGTTCGACAGAATGATTTTGGTATGTGGGGATTTTTCCTTGAGCTGATTTTTGGTGGAGTGGCCTCTCATTGCAACTGGGGGCTGCCTTAATTTTGGTGGAATTTTTGGAGAAGATGAGATATGAATTTCATCAAATTTGACCAATCTGGTCCAAATTTGCGTGTTTAAACTTGAAAAATTTGAAAAAAAGGAGAGTGGATCTTGATGGTTCTAGGTTGTGGGTGTTACGGACTATCCAGAGGAGTTGGTTTGAGATCAAAATTCAAACGCATTTAGGTACTTGCTTTGCAAATCACCTAGGCTCAAAATAATGGACAGAATTGTTTTGGCGAAAGAAATAAATGAAATAAAATTCAAGAATGAGTTGGACTAGTTGGGACAGAATATTTGGATTGCCCCAAAGTGGAAGGAGGGGTTTTGGGAAGATTTACCACATGAGACATGGTAAAAAGTATGGATGGTTTCAATATAAGAGAAGACCCAAAACTCCTAGGGTTTTCTTTTAAAAGAAAATAAATCTCAAAAATAAATTTGAGAAGGGGGAGAGTCAGAAGAAGGGTTTTTAAATAACCAACACCAGAGTTGAAGAAGATGCCAAAATAAAATCCTTTGCCAAAGGGGAAATTTTTGAGAGAGAGATTTTTGGAAGGGTTTAAATGACCTTCTTCAAAACCAACAAAGTTTTTGTTGAAAACCAAACAAAAATTTTTTGAGTGTCACAACACCTACCCCCTTAGGAAAAATCTCGTCCCCGAGATTTCAGCTGATGCTCAAATAAGTGTGGGTGCTCTGTCCGAAGGAAATCCTCCCTTTCCCAAGTGGCTTCACTCTCTACGTGATTGCTCCAATCGAACTCCTGAAAAACTTGATGGTTTTCTGTCGGGTCCTCCTTTCAGACTCCTCCAAGATTTTTACTGGATGCTTCCGATATGTGAGGTCTGGCTGTACGTCAATGTTTTCATGGGATACCTGCTTCTCTGGGTTGCTCACGCACTTCCTCAATTGCGAGACGTGGAACACGTCAGGACGCCGGATAAATCCTCTGCAAGTCTAGCTGGTAGGCTACCGTGCCTCTCCGTGCTACTATGCAGAATGGTCCGATGAATCTTGGTGCTAGCTTCCCCTTAATCTTGAATCGTTGCAGGCCCTTCATAGGAGATACTCGTAGGTATACAAACTCACCGTGTTCGAAACTGACTCCCCGATGTTTTTGATCATAATAACTCTTCTGTCGACTTTGGGTTGTCTTGAGTCGATCCCTAATCACCTTAACTTTATCTTCAGCCTCCTTGAGCATGTCTGGGCCGAAGATATGGCTGTCTCCGGTTTCTGACCAATTTAGCGGGGTACGACATCTCCGCCCGTACAGAGCCTCAAATGGTGCCATTTGCAGGCTGGCCTAGTAACTGTTGTTGTATGTGAATTCTGCGTATGGCAGGCTTTCCTCCCAACTGGTCCCATAAGTGAGGATACATGCTCTTAGCATGTCTTCTAGAATTTGGTTTACTCGTTCAGTTTGTCCATCGGGCCCTGGGTGGTATGCGGTACTGAATGCCAGTTGAGTTCCCAAAGCTTGTTGCAGGTGATCCCAAAATCTGGAGATGAATTGTGTGCCCCTATCAGATATTATAGCCTTTGGAACTCCATGTAAGCAGACGATACGGGAGAGATAAAGCCTGGCAAGCTTCTGAGTGGTGTGGGTTGTCTTCACGGGGATGAAGTGAGCTAATTTAGTCAGTCTATCAGTGATGACCCATATGGCATCATGTCCGTGTCATGACCGAGGTAGCCCAACAATAAAATCCATTCCAATCTCGTCCCATTTCCATTCGGGTATCTTATTTGGCTGCAAAAGTCCGGCCGGTTTCTGGTGCTCGGCCTTGATGCGTTGACAAGAGTCACAACACGCAATAAACGTGGCTATGTCCCTTTTTATACCGTGCCACCAAAATGTTTCCTGGAGATCCTTGTACATTTTTGTTCCTCCAGGATGGATTGAATACGGGGCGGTGTGGCCTTCAGCTAAGATTTGTTGTTTAAGGTCCTTGATATTTGGTATAAAGTCTATCTCCGTACCACAATATTCCCTGCTTATCGATAACGAACTCTGTGGCCTTGCCCAAACTCACCTTTCGCTTTATGCCTTCAATGCTAGGGTGTCCATGCTGAGCTTCTTTAACTTTTTCAATCAGGGTAGGTTGTATCTCTAAATTCGACACACTGCCTTCCGTGACCACCATCAAGTTGAGCTTAGCGAATTCCTGCCGGAATTCAGGTCTCAAATTTGGTAGACCGTCGTTGTTCGGGCTAGGGTTCCGACTGTAACACCCCGGAAGTAACTTTCCATATTTGTAACTCCAACTCTTGCCATTTTCGGCATTGTGATATGATATTCCCTCCGTGGTTGGGTTTTTCTTCTTTTTGCATTTTGTCCATGTCATGCATTTTTATCATGTCATCATGTGCATCGCATTTGCATACGTGTTCGTCTCATGATTCCGAGCATTTTTCCCGTTGTCCGTTTTGCAATCCGGCACTCCTATCTCCCCCGGCGGCCCCTTTTACGTTTTTCCGTGTGCGGGCATTAAACCTTCTCGAAATGGACCGAGGTTTGTCTAGTGGCCTTGGTATAACACCCGTAGACCACCGGTCAAGTTTCGGGTCATTTGGAGATCGTTTGGTACTCCAACGGTTAACCGCGCTCTCGCAAAGGCCTCTTTTAAGTTGCAGCCCAACACCCCTCCAAAACAGCCCAATAACCCATCTAAGTCACTTCCATGCTCTCCGTCGTTCGATCACGATCGTGTGGGCGAAACCTACACCTCATTTGGACTCTCCTAGCTCCCTCTATGCCTATTTAAGCAAACCCCCTCCAAATCCGGTCTTCTTCCTCCCTAACCTAGACGAATCCGTCCCGCGCCGGACGCGTCCAGCCGCCCGGACACGTCCGCCCAGCTCGTCAATCGCGGCCACCACCTGTCCCTCCGCCTCCTCCCGCGCGCTGCCGGGCCATCCGCCCTGGGCTCGGCGCCTTCTGCCCGCCGGGCGCCCGCCTGCCACCGGCGCTCCGCTTTGCCGGGCAGCGCTCCTCCGCCCGCGCCGCCTGGCGCTCTCGCCGCCGACCGGCGGCGCCGCCTCCGCCGCGCATCGGCCGGCCCCTCGCACTGCCGCCCGGCCATCCGCCTCCGGCCGGGCGCCCACCCGGCGACCTCCTCCTCCGGCGGCCGGACCTCGCCCGCCGCCTTCCTCCCTCGCCGGGCTCCAGAGCCCGCGCCGAGACCTCATACTCGATCCGGCCTCGGGAGGCGTGCACCCGTTGACCTCTCTTTCCCCCTCTTTTTCTTCTAAGTCCTTAATCGCATGATATTTTGTGTCATTTTCAAAGTGGTATATATCTTTGCATCTGTAGATCCATTTTGCGCGTATAATATGTCAAAATGTTCGCCTCGAAGAGTAGATCATTTCGTCTCATTGCATCATTTTCATTTGAGCTCATCTTGATGCCCGAAATGCTGTTGGAAGAGTGCTATGTGATGTTAGTTTCTGATTTTTATCAGAACTTGCACTTTTGTTATTTTTGCCATGATTAATGTGTGCACCCTATGTATTTGAGTCCTACATGTGTTTCGTAATATGCCATACCATCTTTCCAGGGGTGTATGCCATGTATTTTTGTGATCTATGTGGTGACTAGCACAAGCATGCAAAGTAGGTGTCCTGATGTTGCTGATTTCAGCCCTGTTTTAGCTGATTGTGATGCCATGTTAACTTGATGCTACCGGTAGATCCATGCATATTTTGAGATACTTCAGTAAGGATGTTTTGTTAAGCATGTCTTGCTCTATCCATCCATGCCCTTGTTTGTAATTATGGAGTGCCACAGCTTGAGTCAATCGAGCTCTACTTTTGCTATCAAATGCTTCCTGGCAGATTGTTTACGTGTTATTCAATTTTGCCAAGCTTGTTGTGGTTGATCCATGTATGCTATGTTATTGTTCTTGCCATGTGTGTCTTCTATGCCATGTATTCTTGATGAATGTATTCTTAGTTTATCATCTAAGGCTCTGTAGTGAGTGCATTGAGCTTGTAAACATGCCTACTCGTTATCAGTTTTTGACATGTCATGTTGCTGAATCTGTTAACGAAACTTTCGATATTGACATGGGTGTTACTATATTTTCTAGTCCTTTTTGGCTTATGGTCAGTAAGGGACTTTTGATCTATGCTTTGAGTAGATTCATGCCATGCCATGTTTTGCTATTTTAAGGTCCTGTAGCATGTAGTTTTGCTGCTCTGACCATTGCAACCTGATGCTGTTTTTGCCATGTCCAGCCTGATATTTTGTGCACTTTTGCCATGCTTGTTTGAACCTGTTATGATGTGAACTAGCCGTAGCTCAGTGCTTATATTTTGTCGAGCATCTTGTGTAGATCACTGCCATGTACTTTGTTGGTACGTTTGAGTGCAGTAGCTTAATTAATTGTTGCTTGCTAAGTGGCATCATGCTGTTAATGGCAGATTTGCGCCATTCTTGTTTTGCTTGTCATTTCCAAACCGTGCATCCGATTCCGGTGATCTTTATATCGATTTCAACCGAAATCATCTCATCTTTCCAGTGGCATACTTGGTTTGCCAAGTTGATGCCTGTTTCATCATTTACCTTCCGGAGCGCACATACGCATTGCATATCACATCCCGCATATCATGCCATGTTTTGCATCATGTTGATTGTGCATTGCACCGTGATTTATTGTGGTTCCTTTGTTTGTGTTGTTGCTTTGGGTAGAGCCGGAGACGAGTACGTGAATGAGGAACCTGTTGAGAACGCCACGAGGATCAAGCTTTCGACAACTCTGAGAACATTGCAGGCAAGATGACCATACCCTCAAAATCACTTCTATCTTTGCTATGCTAGTTGCTCGCTCTTTTGCTATGCCTATGCTACGATGCCTACCACTTGCTATATCATGCCACCCATATTGCCATGTCAGCCCCTAACCATCCTTTCCTAGCAAACCGTTGTTTGGCTATGTTACCGCTTTGCTCAGCCCTCTTATAGCGTTGCTAGTTGCAGGTGAAGCTGAAGTTTGTTCCTTGTTGGAACATGGAGATGTTGTTCCTATTTGGAACATGTTTACTTGTTGGGGATATCACAATATATTTCTGTTATAATTAATACATCTATATACTTGGTAAAGGGTGGAAGGCTCGGCCTTATGCCTGGTGTTTTGTTCCACTCTTGCCACCCTAGTTTCCGTCATACCGGTGTTATGTTCCTTGATTTCGCGTTCCTTACACGGTTGGGTGATTTATGGGACCCCTTGACAGTTCGCTTTGAATAAGACTCGTCCCAAAGAAGGCCCAACATTGGTTTTACCATTTGCCACCTAAGCCTTTTCCCGGTTTTCGCGAGCCCGAGGGTCATCTTTATTTTAACCCCCTACGGTGCTCCTTCGAGTGTCGGGCCGAACTAGAGCCCTGTGGTAGCGCCTCAAGGCAACTTGAGGTCTGGTTTTAGTTGTATGGACTGCTCATCCGGATGTGCCTCGAGAACGAGATATGTGCAGCTCCTATCGGGATTTGTCGGCAATCGGGCGGCTTTTGCTGGTCTTGTTTTATTGCTGTCGAAATGTCTTGTAGTCCGGGATTCCGAGATTGATCGGGTCTTCCCTAGAAGGAATATCCTTCGTTGACCGTGAGAGCTTATAATGGGCTGTTGGGACACCGCAGGTAATATCTTTCGATTGCCGTGCACGCGGGTATGAGGCATATGTGAATTTGTTAATGTCCGGTTGTAGAAAACCCAAAGTTGACCTCAAGTAAAATACACATCAACCGCGTGTGTAACCGTGATGGTCTCTTCTCGGCGGAGTCCGGGAAGTGAACACGGTGTTGGAGTTATGGCTGACGTAAGTAGTTCAGGATCACTTCTTGATCGCTATTAGTTTCACGACCGTGCTTTGCTCCTCTTCTCGCTCTCTTTTGCGATGTAGCCACCATATATGCTAGTTGCTTGCTGCAGCTCCACTTTACTACTCAGTCCTTCCTATAAGCTTAAATAGTCTTGATCTCGCGGGTGTGAGATTGCTGAGTCCCCGTGACTCACAGATACTTCCAAAAACAGTTGCAGGTTCAGACGATGCCAAAGGTCTGGGTGACTCAACCGAGCTCAAGTGGGAGTTCGACGAGGAACGTGGTCGTTACTATGTGTCTTTTCCTGATGATCGTAGTGGTGCCCAGTTGGGACGATTCGGGATCCGTGTAGCATTTGGGGTATCTTCTTTTATTTTGGTTCCGTAGTCGGACCTTGAGTGTACTCTGAATGATGGATGTTTATTTATGTAATCGTGTGAAGTGGCGACTATAAGCCAACTATGTATCTCTTTCCTTATTTATTACATGGGTTGTGTGAAGATTACCTCACTTGCGACATTGCTTTCAATGCGGTTATGCCTCTAAGTCGTGCCTCGACACGTGGGAGATATAAGCCGCATCGGGCGCTATGTTGGTAATGAGAGCCTTCCCGACTTAGGAGCCCCTACTTGATTGTTTGCTGACGTTGTTGAGTCTAGAATGGAAAATGTTTTGAGTCTTAGGATTATATATATCGGAGAGTAGGATTCTTTTTACTCCCCAGTCCCTTCGTCGCTCTGGTGAGGTCTCCTGACGTAGAGTTTTGACTCTTCTCTCCTCAAATTTCACTAAAAAAAAATTTTAGGATCACGTGGGTATCTTGGAATCGTTCCGATGGTTTTGTGACGAGAACATTGTTCTTGGTGCCTCCTGACATTTAGGGGTTGTGGCAGTGTCCCGGGGAGTTGAGCTCCGAGGTGTTGTCGTCACAATTTTATCGCTGCGATTCGAATACCTGAGTTTTGCCGACATCGAAATCTCTTTTGTGCGCTTGTTGGTGAGATAACCCTGATAGCCCAAAGATCGTATGGCGAGTGCAGGAGTATTGCCATGACTTGTATAACGGATGTTTTTCAAGGTCCAGTACACGATTTCCGAGGATTTCTTGGTTATGTGTTGACGGATGGATACAAATGGATCTAGGTATTGTTAGTTTGGGTGATATATTTTGTGTCCTCAGCATCCCCAACACCGCATTGCATAACCGTAAAGTTTCGGGAGTTTATAGGTGGGAATTCTAGTAGCTTACGGTGATATTCTTTCCGGCTGATGTATGATTTGAGATTGGGGTTCAAAGTTTAGTGGTCCGCCCATTCACGGCCGATTTACGAGTGGTCGCGTAGACGCCTTAAAGAATCCTTGGCTATTCTGATTCGGGGACGTATTGTTTGTCATTCGTGACGTCCGCTATACGTCGTGCCCGTGTGGGCCCCACCACGAACACTTTGGGCGAAATCTCTATCATGTGTTTGTTCCGGCTCATTCTAGAAGCCAATCTTTTGTTTTCAGTTGTGATATTCGAATTGTTTCTAACACAGGTGTTGTTTCCATATCTTTATCTAAGTGGCTTCTCACCTTAATGGACGTGTGATGATTAACTTTTGGAATTCATTCGTTCAGTCTTGTTCGAATGTTTATCGTGAAGACTATATGTTGCAATTTCTATCCGTTGATTCTACTTATCTTTTTGTCTATCAAAGGACTAACGGATGTCACCCTCTTCAGGATGGCTCCGCCAACGCCTCAATCCGGATCGCAATGATGGGGATCACCGAACCTCCACCTCCACCTCCGCCTCCAGAGGCACGGCAAGCTATCATGGCAGCCACCAATGCCAATGCTCAGATGATTTTGCAGCTCTTGCAAGAACGTACTCGAGGGCAAGGCAGTCAAGGAAATCAAGGTCAAGGCAACAATCAGCCGCGACTTTGCTACTCTCACCGGTTCCTCGCTAATCACCGAAGTCTTTTCGGGTTTCGTGTCGAGGCCACAGACGCCGACGATTGGTTAGTGGACATCTGCAAGCATTTTGACTGTAGCAATGTCGGACACTGAGGACTTTGTCAAGTTTGCATCGTTTCAACTCAAGGATCAAGCTGCCGAGTGGTACCAAAGAATACAAAGATTCCAGAGGAGGTCGTGTCATTACACCGGGATGAGTTCCGCCGTGATTTCGTGAGCTCATCACATTCCGAAAAGTGTTGTTGAGAGCAAGCGTGAGGAGTTCCGCAATCTCAAGCAGGGCAACATGTCTGTCTATCAATACAATATCCAGTTCCAGAAGCTCGCTCGTTTTGCTAAGCAAGACGTACCTGATGAAAAGAGTATGATCTATCAATTCAGAGGTGGTCTGAGAGAAGATCTGCAATTAGCTCTTGTGCTGTTTGAGCCAGATAAGTATGATGATTTCTACAACATGGCACTGAAGCAAGAAGCTGCCCAGCTCAAATGTGAGGCCTCTAAGAAGAGAATCAGGGATGCAGTTCAGTCTTCTTCTTCCTCTCAAGTGGCAGCTAAGCAGAAGTTTTACCTTCCTCCTCCTCCGTCTGGCCTTACCAGCCAGAAGAACTCAGGTAGCCGTGGATCTTCCCACCCACCCAACCCAAGCTATCGTAACAAGTCTAATTCTCAAGCTCCAAGGTCAAGTGCTCCTTACCACCGTGGCGCTCTCGAGGTGACTTGCAACAAATGTCACAGAAAGGTCACTATGCTAACAAGTGCTTCAACCAGAGGCGCCTTCCGCCTCCTCCTCCGTGGAAATCTTCCAAAGAATGCAGTGGTCAAGCATAATCCCAAGTCTGCAAAGGTGAATATGATGAATGCAGCTCAAGCAGAGGAATCTTCTGATGTGTTAATGGGTAATCTTCCAGTTAATGATATTCCTGCAAAAGTTTTATTTGATACTGGTGCATCGCATTCTTTCATCTCAAGACCTTTTGTGGCTATGCATGATTTGGTTACTCAAGCTTTGCCTAGACCTTTGTCTATTGTTTCTCCGCCTAAGGAGATGACTTCTCGAGTTTTGGTTCCGGATGTTTCTATCAAGATGGGTGATTATAGATTTCTGGCTAAACCAATTGTTCTTGGTGACTCGGATATTGATCTTATTCTCTAATGGATCGGCTTTATCGCACAAAGCTCAGCTTGATTGTGCTGCTGTGAAAATTCAATTGACTCACTCTTCTAATGATGTGATCATTTATGCCGCCGTGATGAAACCATTCGGGTTGTTTTCTCTCAATGAGAAGGGCGAACTGAATGCCATCTCTCGATTCCAAATCGTTTGTGAGTACCAAGATGTCTTTCCGTAAGAGCTTCCGGTATGCCTCCTCATCGGCCGCTTGAGTTCAAGTTATCGATCTTGAGCCCGCATCAACCCGCTTTGCAAGCGCCCATACAAGCTTGGACCTGATGAGCTGAGGGAATTGAAGAAGCAGCTCGATGAACAAGAGCGTCTGGTTTGATCAGACCGAGTTCATCTCCTTGGGGTTGTGGTGTTCTTTTGTCCGGAAGAAGGATGGCACGGACCGACTTTTAAGGCCGACATCAGCCCATTGAATAAGAAGACAATCAAGAACAAGTATCCACTTCCCAACATCAATGAGCTTTTCGAGCAACTCAAAGGTGCTACAGTTGTTCTCTAAGCTTGACCTTCAGATGGGGTATCATCAGATTCGCATTCGTGAAAAGATATTCCCAAGACAAAGATTCGTAACAAGCTTTGGTTCTTATGAATATACTGTCATGTCTTTCGCCTCGCCAATGCTCCTCCAACATTCTCTCGGATGATGAATTTCATCTTCAACCCCTACACCAATGAATTCGCCTTGGTCTATCTTGATGATATTTTGGTCTTCTCCAAGAATAAGAAGGATCATGCCAAACATTTGCGATTGGTGCTAGACAAGCTCAGAGAGTATCAATTCTATGCTAAGTTCTCCAAATGTGAATTTTGGCTTGATGAAGTGCTTTATCTTGGTCATATCATCTCCGCCAAGGGCATCGCTGTTAATCCCGAGAAGGTGTCTGCAATTGTGAATTGGGAACCTCCTCAGAATGTCAAGCGACTCCATGATTTTCTTGGTCTTGCAAGCTATTGTCAAGATTCGTTGAGAACTTCTCCAAGATTGCAAAGCCTCTTTCCAACCTCCTCCGAAGCATGTGAAGTATGTCCGGTCTCCTGAGTGTGACGTTGCTTTCAATACTCTCGAGAGAAACTCGTCACAGCCTCTGCTCGACTCCTCCGATGAATCCAAGCCATTTGAAGTTTTCGTGATGCTTCTCTTCAAGGTCTCGGTCTTTGTGTTAATGCAAGAGAAGAGAGTTGTGGCTTATACCTCTCGCCAGCTTGAAGCCCAACGAAAAGAACTACCCCACTCACGATCTTGAGTTGGCGGCAGCTTGTCCATGCATTGATAACGTGGAGACATCTCTTGTTGGGAAGGAAAGTGGACATTTTCACCGATCACAAGAGTCTCAAGTACATCTTCACTCAGCCCAACCTCAACCTCAAAGTGCACTCGATGGGTCGAAATGATTCAAGAGTACAACCCAAGTATTGAATATACTCCGGCAAAGCCAATGTCATTGCAGATGCTTTGAGCAGGAAGGCTTATCGCAATGCCTAATCCTCAAGCCCTTTCACCGGATCTCTGTGAAGCTTTCCGCAAGCTGAATCTTCAAGTTGTTCCTCAAGGCTTTCTTGCCAACCTCATAGTATCTCCTACTTTGGAAGATCAGATTCGTGAGGCTCAACTTCTGGATACCATGGTGAAGAAGGTGAAACGTGGTATCGACAAGGGCATTTCCAAGTATAAGTGCTTCCACGTTGATGACAAAGACACTCTATTCTTTGAGGACCGGATTGTGGTTCCTAAGGGTGATCTGAGAAAAATCATTATGAACGAGGCTCACAATTCGCTTCTATCCATTCATCCTGGAAGTACGAAGATGTACCATGACCTCAAGCAGTCATATTGGTGGACTCGAATGAAGCGAGAAATTGCTCAATTCGTGAATGAGTGTGATGTCTGCAGAAGAGTGAAAGCGTAACACCAAAGACCAGCTGGTCTCCTCCAACCTCTTGCTATTCCAGAATGGAAGTTTGATCATATTGAAATGGACTTCGTGGATCGGCTTTCCAAAGTCCAAGCGTGGAAATGATGCTATCTTCGTTGTCATTGACAAGCTTACTAAAGTGGCTCATTTTCTTCCTATCAAAGAATCTATCACAATAGCTCAGTTGGCAGAGCTATACACCTCCAGGATTGTCTCCTTGCACGGCATTCCACAAGTGATCTCTTCAGACCGTGGAAGCATCTTTACCTCCAAGTTCGGGATTCTTTTCGTAAGGCCATGGGCACCAACATTCGTTTCAAAGACAGCTTTCCATCCTCAAACAAGCGGCCAAGTCGAGCGAGTAAATCAAATCCTTGAAGATATGCTCAGGGCTTGTGTCATTTCTTTCGGTATGAAGTGGGAAGATTGTCTTCCATATGCCGAGTTCTCTTACAACAACAGCTTCCAAGCGAGTTCGGGCAAGGCCCCATTCGAAATTCTCTATGGCGAAAGTGTCGTACTCCTCTCAATTGGTCCGAGACAGGTGAACGCCAACTTCTTGGCAATGACTTGATCACGTATGTAAGAAATGTGCCAAGTCATTCGTGAGAATCTCAAAGCCGCGCAATCGCGCCAGAAGAGCTATTATGATGATAAGCACCGTGATGTGGCTTTTGAAATTGGAGACCATGTCTACCTCCGCGTCTCGCCAATAAAAGGTACGCAGCTCGTATCAAAGGGAAGCTTGCCCCTAGATACGTGGGTCCTTTCAAGATCATTGGGAAAAGAGGCGATCTCGCCTATCAACTTGAGCTTCCATCCAACTTTGCAAACGTGCACGATGTGTTTCACGTGTCACAGCTTCGCAAGTGCTTCAAGACTCCTGAACGCACTATCAACTTCGAAGAGATTGACCTTCAAGAAGATCTCTCTTATCATGAGCACCCAGTGCTATTCTTGAAGAAACCGAGCGCAAGACTCGCAACAAGTCAATCAAATTCCTGAAAGTGAAGTGGTCACACCATTCCGGCCGAGAAGCTACCTGGGAGCGCGAGGATCACCTTCGTTCCGAATATCCGGAGTTTTCAGTCCTAGATCTCGGGACGAGATCCTCTTGTAGTGGTGGAGTGTTGTAACACCCCGGAAGTAACTTTCCATATTTGTAACTCCAACTCTTGCCATTTTCGGCATTGTGATATGATATTCCTCCGTGGTTGGGTTTTTCTTCTTTTGCATTTTGTCCATGTCATGCATTTTTATCATGTCATCATGTGCATCGCATTTGCATACGTGTTCGCCTCATGATTCCGAGCATTTTTCCCGTTGTCCGCTTTTGCAATCCCAAGACTCCTATCTCCCCGGCGGCCCCTTTTACGCTTTTTCCGCAGCGGGTATTAAACCTTCTCGAAATGGACCGAGGTTTGTCTAGTGGCCTTGGTATAACACCCGTGAGACCACCGGTCAAGTTTCGGTCATTTGGAGCTCGTTTGGTACTCCAACGGTTAACCAAGGCCTCGCAAAGGCCTATTTTAAGTTGCAGCCCAACACCCCTCCAAAACAGCCCAATAACCCATCTAAGTCACTTCCATGCTCTCCGTCGTTCGATCACGATCGTGTGGGCGAAAACCACACCTCATTTGGACTCTCCTAGCTCCCTCTATGCCTATTTAAGCAAACCCCCCTCCAAATCCGGGTCTTCTTCCTCCCTAACCCTAGACGAATCCGTCCCCGCGCCGCCGGACACGTCCAGCCGCCGCCAGACATGTCCGCCCCGCGCCCTCGTCCAATCGCCGGCCGCCACCTGTCCCTCCGCCTCCTCCGCGCTTGTGAACCCATCCGCCCGGCCCGGTCGGCGCCGCCCTTGGCGCCCCGCCCGGGAGGCTCCTCGCTTGCCAGCGCGCCGCTGGCGCCTCGCCCGCCGACCGGCGGCGCCCGCCTCACGCAGCGGCCCCGCCACCGCCCGGCCATCACCTCCCGGCCGGCGCCCACCTCGCCCGGCGACCTCCTCCTCGGCGGCGGACCTCGCCCGCCGCCTTCCTCCTCGCCGGGCTCGAGCCCAGCCGCCGAGACCAGCGCCCGATCCGGCCTCGGGAGGCGTGCACCCGTTGACCTCTCTTTCCCCCTCTTTTTCTTCTAAGTCCTTAATCGCATGATATTTTGTGTCATTTTCAAAGTGGTATATATCTTTGCATCTGTAGATCCATTTTGCGCGTATAATATGTCAAAATGTTCGTCTCGAAGAGTAGATCATTTCATCTCATTGCATCATTTTCATTTGAGCTCATCTTGATGCCCGAAATGCTGTTGGAAGAGTGCTATGTGATGTTAGTTTCTGATTTTTATCAGAACTTGCACTTTTGTTATTTTTTCCATGATTAATGTGTGCACCCTATGTATTTGAGTCCTACATGTGTTTTGTAATATGCCATACCATCTTTCCAGGGGTGTATGTCATTTTTGTGATCTATGTGGTGACTAGCACAAGCATGCAAAGTAGGTGTCCTGATGTTGCTGATTTCAGCCCTGTTTTAGCTGATTGTGATGCCATGTTAACTTGATGCTACCGGTAGATCCATGCATATTTTGAGATACTTCAGTAAGGATGTTTTGTTAAGCATGTCTTGCTCTATCCATCCATGCCCTTGTTTGCAATTATGGAGTGCCATAGCTTGAGTCAATCGAGCTCTACTTTTGCTATCAAATGCTTCCTGGCAGATTGTTTACGTGTTATTCAATTTTGCCAAGCTTGTTGTGGTTGATCCATGTATGCTATGTTATTGTTCTTGCCATGTGTGTCTTCTATTCCATGTCTTCTTGATGAATGTATGCTTAGTTTATCATCTAAAGCTCTGTAGTGAGTGCATTGAGCTTGTAAACATGCCTACTCGTTATCAGTTTTTGACATGTCATGTTGCTGAATCTGTTAACGAAACTTTCGATATTGACATGGGTGTTACTATATTTTCTAGTCCTTTTGGCTTATGGTCAGTAAGGGACTTTTGATCTATGCTTTGAGTAGATTCATGCCATGCCATGCTTTGCTATTTTAAGGTCCTGTAGCATGTAGTTTTGCTGCTCTGACCATTGCAACCTGATGCTGTTTTTGCCATGTCCAGCCTGATATTTTGTGCATTTTTGCCATGCTTGTTTGAACCTGTTATGATGTGAACTAGCCGTAGCTCAGTGCTCATCTTTTGTCGAGCGTCTTGTGTAGATCACTGCCATGTACTTTGTTGGTACGTTTGGGTGCAGTAGCTTAATAAATTGTTGCTTGCTAAGTGGCATCATGCTGTTAATGGCAGATTTGCGCCATTCTTGTTTTGCTTGTCATTTCCAAACCGTGCATCCGATTCCGGTGATCTTTATATCGATTTCAACCGAAATCATCTCATCTTTCCAGTGGCATACTTGGTTTGCCAAGTTGATGCCTGGTTCATCATTTACCTTCCGAGCGCACATACGCATTGCATATCACATCCCGCATATCATGCCATGTTTTGCATCATGTTGATTGTGCATTGCACCGTGATTTATTGTGGTTCCTTTGTTTGTGTTGTTGCTTTGGGTAGAGCCGGAGACGAGTACGTGAACGAGGAACCTGTTGAGAACGCCACGAGGATCAAGCTTTCGACAACTCGAGAACATTGCGTGCAAGATGACCATACCCTCGAAATCACTTCTATCTTTGCTATGCTAGTTGCTCGCTCTTTTGCTATGCCTATGCTACGATGCCTACCACTTGCTATATCATGCCACCCATATTGCCATGTCAGCCCCTAACCATCCTTTCCTAGCAAACCGTTGTTTGGCTATGTTACCGCTTTGCTCAGCCCTCTTATAGCGTTGCTAGTTGCAGGTGAAGCTGAAGTTTGTTCCTTGTTGGAACATGGAGATGTTGTTCCTATTTGGAACATGTTTACTTGTTGGGGATATCACAATATATTTCTGTTATAATTAATACATCTATATACTTGGTAAAGGGTGGAAGGCTCGGCCTTATGCCCGTGTTTTGTTCCACTCTTGCCACCCTAGTTTTCGTCATACCGGTGTTATGTTCCATTATTTCGCGTTCCTTACACGGTTGGGTGATTTATTGGACCCCTTGACAGTTCGCTTTGAATAAGACTCATACAGCAAGGCCCGACCTTGGTTTTACAATATTCCACCTAAGCCTTTTTTCCCCGGTTTTCGCGAGCCCGAGGGTCATCTTTATTTTAACCCCCGGACCAGTGCTCCTTCGAGTGCTGGCCCGAACTAGAGCCTGCAGCGCCCCTCAAGGCAACTTGAGGTCTGGTTTTAGTTGTATGGACTGCTCATCCGGATGTGCCTCGAGAACGAGATATGTGCAGCTCCTATCGGGATTTGTCGGCACAATCGGGCGGCTTTGCTGGTCTTGTTTTATTGCTGTCGAAATGTCTTGTAGTCCGGGATTCCGAGATTGATCGGGTCTTCCGGTAGAAGGAATATCCTTCGTTGACCGTGAGAGCTTATAATGGGCTAAGTTGGGACACCCTGCAGGTAATATCTTTCAAAGCCGTGCCCGCGGTTATGAGGCAGATGGGAATTTGTTAATGTCCGGTTGTAGAAAACCCAAAGTTGACCTCAAGTAAAATACACATCAACTGCGTGTGTAACCGTGATGGTCTCTTCTCGTGGAGTCCGGGAAGTGAACACGGTGTTGGAGTTATGGCTGACGTAAGTAGTTCAGGATCACTTCTTGATCGCTATTAGTTTCACGACCGTGCTTTGCTCCTCTTCTCGCTCTCTTTTGCGATGTAGCCACCATATATGCTAGTCGCTTGCTGCAGCTCCACTTTACTACTCAGTCCTTCCTATAAGCTTAAATAGTCTTGATCTCGCGGGTGTGAGATCGCTGAGTCCCCGTGACTCACAGATACTTCCAAAAACAGTTGCAGGTTCAGACGATGCCAGTGCAGGTGACTCAACCGAGCTCAAGTGGGAGCTCGACGAGGAACGTGGTCGTTACTATGTGTCTTTTCCTGATGATCAGTAGTGGTGCCCAGTTGGGACGATTCGGGGATCTGTGTAGCATTTGGGGTATCTTCTTTTATTTTGGTTCCGTGAGTCGGACCTTGAGTGTACTCTGAATGATGGATGTTTATTTATGTACCGTGTGAAGTGGCGATCGTAAGCCAACTATGTATCTCTTTCCTTATTTATTACATGGGTTGTGTGAAGATTACCTCACTTGCGACATTGCTTTCAATGCGGTTATGCCTCTAAGTCGTGCCTCGACACGTGGGAGATATAGCCGCATCGGGGGCGTTACACCGACTTAGGGCATCTGCCACTACATTTGCTTTTCCTGGATGGTAGTGGATCCCAACATCATAATCCTTCACTAATTCCAACCAACGTCATTGCCAGAATTCAGTTCGGTTGTGTGAAAATATACTTGAGGCTCTTATGGTCCGTGTATATTTCACAACGATTTCCAAGTAAAAGTTGTCTCCATTCCTTGAGTGCATGAATAACTGCTGCTAATTCCAGGTCATGAGTAGGATAATTTTCCTCATGCTTGCGAAGTTGTCTGGAGACATATGCGACTACCTTGCCTTCTTGCATCAATAGGCACCCGAGGCCCTTTCGGGATGCGTCACAATACACCTCAAAATTCTTGTGTATGTCTGGCACAATTAATACTGGTGCTGTCGTTAATTTCCTTTTTAATTCTTGGAAACTTTTCTCGCAAGCTTCCGTCCATTCAAACTTGTTGTCTTTCTTGAGTAGTTGCGTCATTGGCTTTGCTATAGTGGAAAATCCTTCAATAAACCTTCGGTAGTAACCTGCCATTCCCAGGAAACTTCAGACGTCTGCTACATGGCTGGTGGTTTCCAGCCAAGTACGGCCTTGACTTTTTCCGGGTCTACGGCAATACCTTCTTGGGTCAGTACGTGGCCCAGAAAACCTACTTGCCTTAGCCAAAATTCACACTTGCTGAATTTAGCGTACAATTGATGTTTCCTGAGTTCCCCTAGTACAATTCGGAGATGTTCAGCGTGCTCTTCTGGTGTCTTGGAGTAAATCAGAATATCGTCGATGAATACCACAACAAACTTGTCCATAAACTTCATAAATACTTTGTTCATGAGGTGAACAAAATATGCGGGGGCGTTCGTTAGTCCAAATGGCATTACGGTGAACTCATACAATCCTTATCTGGAGGTGAATGCTATCTTGGGAATATCTTCCGTTCGTACCTTTAATTGATGCTATCCCGACCTCAAGTCGACTTTTGAGAATACCTTGGCCTGAGCGAGCTGATCAAATAAATCATTTATTCGTGGCATCGGATATTTGTTCTTGATCGTGACCATGTTAAGTGCTCGATAGTCAATACACAGTCTCGGTGTTCCATCCTTCTTTTTGGCAAATAAAATTGGTGAACCCCAAGGTGAGGAGCTGGCTCGTATATAACCTTTGTCCAATAATTCTTTTATTTGCTTCTTCAATTCTACCAATTCGGATGGTGCCATTCTGTATGGTTTCTTGTATATGGGAGCGGGTTCGGGTGCTAGCTCAATGCTGAATTCTATCTCTCGATGCAGTGGCATGCCTAGTAGTTCTTCGAAATACGCCCTGAAATTCACACACCATCGAACTTTGCTTAATTCAGAAATATCCACCTTGTTCAATCTCGGTTGCCGAGATATTTTTCTCTCTTTGGCTGAAACTTTTATTGTCTTCCTGTGGTGGTGGGTGAGAATTACGGTCCTGTTGAAGCAGTCAATAAAACCTTTGTTGGTGGTTAACCAATCCATCCCTAAGATGACATCCAGTCCTTTATTTTCCAACACAATAAGGTTGGCGTGAAACTTCAACCCTTCAAACTCAATAACCACACCTTGGCAATAACTCTGGGTAACTAGCTTAATCCTGTGGGACTTGACGATCATAGATTTTTCCAAGGGAAGCATCGAAAAATTAATTTGCAAGGCAAAACTTTTCGAAATGAATGAGTGAGAAGCTCCAGAATCAAACAAAACCATGGCAGGTATTGTGTTGACAGGAAACGTACTGAGTACGATAACTGGGGCATTCTGCGCTTCCTCTTTGGTCACGTGGTTCAGATGACCCTTCCTGTGGTTGTTATTTGGGTTGAAATTATTGCGCTTTGGCGCCGAATTATTACCTCCGTTGTTCGGCTTTGGGGTCGAGTTCCTTGGCTTGGGGCACTGCTTGGCATAGTGCCCTTCTTCTCCACAAGCGTAGCAAGTAACGCCTGGGCGGTATGTGAACTCCTTGTCCCTTGCATGGAAATTCCTGATTGGACGTGATACGTTTGTCATGGGTTTGGGTGTCCAACCTTTCTGAAAATCTGTCTTGCTGCGGTGGTTGCGAGCATGATTAGTCTGGTCCCTTTTTCGCTTGCGGAAATCTTCCAAGCTGCGTCTCTCATTTTCCAAAGTAATGGCCTTATCCACCAGCGTCTTAAAATCCGGGAAGGTGTGCACAACCAACTGGCATTTAAGCGCGGGCGTTAGACCGTCTAGGAATTTTTCCATCTTCTTGCTTTCAGACATACGCTCCTTGTTGGAGTAGCGAGACAACAGAGTAAACTGACTGTTGTATTCCGACATCGTTATTGCCCTTTGCTTGAGGTCATCAAATTCTCTTTTTTTGATCTTCATAAGACTCTTAGAAATATGTGCCCCACGAAAACCTTCTTTGAACACCTCCCAGGTGATATTATTTTCGTTGGAGTGCATGTGTAAGAAATTTTCCCACCACGATGCAGCTGCTCCAGTGAGATAGTGCGGTGCATATAGCACTTTCTCAAGATCTGAACACTGGGAAATTATTAATTTTCTTTCCACAGTCACGAAGGACTAGTTTCGTTTACGGTGTTTCGGAAGAAACACAACAATCCAGTACTCACCCATCCCACCTCACGATGCCAGGAATCACCCTAGACAGCGTTCAAGAAAAAACTTTGAGACGGGGAGATCACAATCTCGAATAGCATGGGATCAAATTTATATACGCGCGCTCTAAGGGGTGCCCCCTCTCGGTCCCAACCGAAAACACCCATGCCCCCTGACCGGATGATAGGCTTTAATCCAGGGCCATGGAACCCTCATCCCGGTCTCTCGATTTGGTGTGTACCAGAAAGTGGTTTGCAACTTACTACGCCATATCCCTTTAGGAGAAAACATGTGGTAGTACGGAATAGGAAAATGGACGGAAACTGGATCGATACATGCGACCTTTGAGTCAAATAATCGGCATAAGACCGGCATGCTACAACACTGCCATTTTACCCATTCTCATGCCAACTCATGGCCATGCAAACTCATTTCCATCAACTCATGGATTTCCGAAACTCACTTGCCTCAACTTTTCACGTGATATACTTTCATCGAGATGCTCATGAACGTGCCATGAAACTACTTAATGCAAACATGCCCAAACACTCATCATATCAAAAGTTCAAACATGCTTGCCTGGTTCGGAGTAGTCGGGGCCTAGCTCGGTGAAGTTCGCGGTTCCGTCACCTCCTTCGGTATCTACGGTATACAAAAATACACGCACTAACGTAAATACCAAGGGGTGCACAAAATTATTCCAAATATTTTTCAAATAAAACTGATAAAAAAACTAGACAAAATTTTGAAGAGGACAGAAAAAGAATCACTCAAAAATACTTTTCTGTTTAAAAGTTATAAGAGTTTTGGTCCAAGGACCTCTCTGTAATGAAACAGAAAACTCTCAGGGGTCTAAGAAGAAAAGTCCAGAAAACGATTCAGATTAGAAAGCGCATTTGCCAAAATACGTTTTCAGAAACGGTTCGAAAAAAAGAACAGAGGCTTACGGGCGGGTCCCACCCGTCAGGTTTGAATATTCAAAAGAGGCGGCAGAGCTCGTCGGCGCCTGAGAGCCGCGGTGGTCGCGGGCGGCGATCCACGGCGAGGCAGGGGGATCGGGTGGTACCTCTGTGCTCAGTGTATCCTTCGCGTCGGTGGGTGGTGGTGGTGGTCGCCGGCAAGCACCACGTCGACGGCGGCCCTTGCTCCGGCGGACGGTGGTTCGGGTAGTCGTGGGCCTCGTCGGTGAGAGTTGCTGGGGTCAGATTGGAGGGGGGGTTAGTCTCCTAGAGGTGTCATGAGGCTACGGGCAAGTCTAGGGCGGTGGAGGAGCTCTCACCAGAGAGAACGCTGCCGGAGCCCGAAGCGGACGGAGGTGGCCGGAGTTGAGGAAGGAGGGCCCCTCGAGGCTCTTCCAGTGGTTGGGCGGGTCCGTGAGGTGGTGGAGATGTGCGGGTCGAGAGCGAGCTCGGAGGCGCTATTTATAGCCGGCCTGAGGCGGTTGCCGTGAACGGGATAAGTCCGGCGAGCAATTACGGCGGTGTTGTGGCTGGACGGTTGGTTTAGGGGCTTGAGCATCGTCTAGACGGAGTACTGATTCCGTCTCGGTGCCTAACTCAGCTAAGGGCGGGCGATTCTGGATCGTCCCCAACGGAACGGCCGTGCGGCACGTCGGCGGCAGAGGGCGCGCCTGCGGCGTGCCGAACCCGCGACGATGCAATCGCAGGCGTCTTGGCAAGGGATACGCCACGCGGAGCTCCCGGAGTGGCGTGGCGGTGCCGAACGGCGTTGTGCGCGAAGTGCCCCTGTCGGCCGCCACGGAGGTCCCGACGCCGCAGAAGACGCCCGGCTTAGACGGTCCAGGTGCCACCGACGCCAGAACCAGCCAAGTCGCGCGTCGCGGCGCCTGGACAGGAAGCGAGGGCGTGCGCCAGCGCGCCAGCATAGTTGACAGTGACCAGAACTCGTGGCCGAAACTGAACTTCTTTGAAACTCAATTTCTCTGAAAGTGCAAAGTAACAGTGCAGGCCAGGTGTTCAACAGAATGATTTTGGTATGTGGGGATTTTTCCTTGAGCTGATTTTTGGTGGAGTGGCCTCTCATTGCAACTGGGGCCGCCTGAATTTTGGTGGAATTTTTGGAGAAGATGAGATATGAATTTCATCAAATTTGACCAATCTGGTCCAAATTTGCAGAAGCTGAAACTTGAAAATTTTGAAAAGAAGGAGAGTGGATCTTGATGGTTCTAGGTTGTGGGTGTTAGGGACTATCCAGAGGAGTTGGTTTGAGATCAAAATTCAAAGGCATTTAGGTACTTGCTTTGCAAATCACGTAGGCTCAAAATAATGGACAGAATTGTTTTGGGGAAAGAAATAAATGAATAAAATTCAAGAATGAGTTGGACTAGTTGGGACAGAATATTTGGATTGCCCCAAAGTGGAAGGAGGGGTTTTGGGAAGATTTACCACATGAGACATGGTAAAAAGTATGGATGGTTTCAATATAAGAGAAGACCCAAAACTCCTAGGGTTTTCTTTTAAAAGAAAATAAATCTCAAAAATAAATTTGAGAAGGGGGAGAGTCAGAAGAAGGGTTTTTAAATAACCAACACCAGAGTTGAAGAAGATGCCAAAATAAAATCCTTTGCCAAAGGGGAAATTTTTGAGAGAGAGATTTTTGGAAGGGTTTAAATGACCTTCTTCAAAACCAACAAAGTTTTTGTTGAAAACCAAACAATTTTTTTTTGAGTGTCACACACTCTCACCCTTCCACCATTGCTAGGCTCTCTTGTGCCGCGCAACTTTCGCCCGTACCATACATCCACCATATACCTTCCTCAAAAAAGCCACCATACCTACCTATTATGGCATCTCCATAGCCATTCTGAGATATATTGCCATGCAACTTTCCACCGTTCCGTTTATTATGACACGCATCATCATTGTCATATTGCTCTTTGCATGATCATGTAGTTGACATCGTATTTGTGGCAAGGCGACCTTCATAATTCTTCCATACATGTCACTCTTGATTAATTGCCTATCCCGGTACACCACCGGAGGCATTCATATAGAGTCATATTTTGCTCTAAGTATCGAGTTGTAATCTTGAGTTGTAAGTAAATAAAAGTGTGATGATCTTCATTATTAGAGCATTGTCCCAAGTGAGGAAAGGATGATGGAGACTATGATTCCCCCACAAGTTGGGATGAGACTTCGGACTTTAAAAAAAGAGAAAGGCCAAATAAAAAAAGAGAAAGTCCAAAAAAAATGAGAGAAAAAGAGAGAAGGGACAATGCTACTATCCTTTTTACCACACTTGTGCTTCAAATTAGCACCATGATCTTCATGATAGAGAGTCTCCTATGTTGTCACCTTCATATACTAGTGGGAATTTTTCATTATAGAACTTGGCTTGTATATTCGAATGACGGGCTTCCTCAAAAACGCCCTAGGTCTTGTGAGCAAGCAAGTTGGATGCACACCCACTTAGTTTCTTTTATTGAACTTTCATACATTTATAGCTCCAGTGCATCCGTTGTTTGGCAATCCCTACTCACTCACATTGATATCTATTAATGGGCATCTCCATAGCCCGTTGATACGCCTAGTTGATATGAGACTATCTTCTCCTTTTTTTTCTTCTCCACAACCACCATTTTATTCCACATATAGTGCTATGTCCATGGCTCACGCTCATGTATTGCGTGAAAATTGAAAAAGTTTGAGAATATTAAAGTATGAAACAATTGCTTGGCTTGTCATCGGGGTTGTGCATGATTAAATACTTTGTGTGATGAAGATAGAGCATAGCCAGACTATATGATTTTGTAGGGATAGCTTTCTTTAGCCATGTTATTTTGAGAAGACATGATTGCTTTGTTAGTATGCTTGAAGTATTATTGTTTTTATGTCAATATGAACTTTTATTTTGAATCATTTGGATCTGAAGATTCATGCCACAATAAAGAAAATTATATTAAGGATTATGCTATGTAGCATTCCACATCAAAAATTCTGTTTTTATCATTTACTAACTCGAGGACGAGCAGGAATTAAGCTTGGGGATGCTTGATATGTCTCCAACGTATCTATAATTTTTGTTTGTTCCATGCTATTATATTACCCGTTTTGGATGTTTATGGGCTTTACTTTACACTTTTATATCATTTTTGGGACTAACCTACTAATTGGAGGCCCAGCCCGAATTGCTGTTTTTTTACCTATTTCAGTGTTTCGAAGAAAAGGAATATCAAACAGAGTCCAAACGGGATGAAACCTTCAGGAGCGATCTTTTTGGAACAAATGCAAACCAGGAAACTTGGAGTGGACGTCAAGCAACAAACGAAGGCGGCCATGAGGGTGCTCGGTGCGCCCCCTGGGGGTGGGCCCCTCGAGCGTCAACCGACATACTTCTTCCTCCTATGTATACTCCCGTACCCTGAAACCATTAAGGGGCACCACGAAACCTAATTACACCGCTGCAACCTTCTGTATCCACGAGATCCCATCTTGGAGCCTTCGTCGGCACTCTGCCGGAGGGGGAATCGACCAAGGAGGGCCTCTACATCATCTCCAAGGCCTCTCCGATGAGTTGTGAGTAGTTTACCATAGACCTTCAGGTCCATAGTTATTAGCTAGATGGCTTCTCCTCTCTCTTTGATTCTCAATACAAAGTTCTCCTCGATCTTTTTGGAGATCTATTCGATGTAACTCTTTTTGCGGTGTGTTTGTCAAGATCCGATGAATTGTGGGTTTATGATCAAGTTTATCTATGAGAAATAATTGAATCTTCTCTGAATTCTTTTATGTGTGATTGGTTATCTTTACAAGTCTCTTCGAATTATCAGTTTCGTTTGGCCTACTAGATTGATCTTTCTTGCAATGGGAGAAGTGCTTAGCTTTGGGTTCAATCTTGCGGTGTCCTTTCCCAAAGGATGTGGGGCAGCAAGGCACGTATTGTATTGTTGCCATCGAGGATAAAAAAGATGGGGTTTATATCATATTGCTTGAGTTTATCCCTCTACATCATGTCATCTTTCTTAATGCGTTACTCTGTTCTTCATGAACTTAATACTCTAGATGCAGGCAAGAGCCGGTCGATGTGTGGAGTAATAGTAGTAGATGCAAGCAAGAGTCGGTCTACTTGTCACGGACGAGATGCCTATATACACGATCATGCCTAGATAATCTCATAACTACGCGCTTTTCTATCAATTGCTCGACAGTAATTTGTTCACCCACCGTAATACTTATGCTATCTTGAGAGAAGCCACTAGTGAAACCTATGGCCCCCGGGTCTATCTTTTATCATATAAGTTTTCCATCTACTTTTATTTCCATATTTTATTTTCCAATCTATATCATAAAAATACCAAAAATATTTATCTTATCTTATTATCTCTATCAGATCTCACTTTCGCAAGTTACCGTGAAGGGATTGACAACCCCTTTATCGCGTTGGTTGCGAGGTTCTTGTTTGTTTGTGTAGGTGCGTGGGACTTTTGAGGAGCCTCCTACTGGATTGATACCTTGGTTCTCAAAACTGAGGGAAATACTTACGCTACTTTGCTGCATCACCCTTTCCTCTTCAAGGGAAAAACCAACGCATGCTCAAGAGGTAACACCCATCCAGGGGGAGGCCATGGAGGAGGAAGCACAAGGGGGAGAACCTCTCCTCCTCTCTCTCGGTGGCGCCAGAGTGCCATCGGGAGGGGAATCATCGCCGCGGTGATCGTCTTCATCAACATCACCATCCTCATCTCTTTTACGCGGTCCACTCTCCCGGACCCCGTTGTAATCCCTACTTGAAGATGGTGCTTTATGCCACATATTATGTGTAACGCCCCGGATTCGATGCGCCAGGTGTCTGCCAGTTATTCGCCGTTGTTTCCTTGTCATGTGCTTGCGTGTTGCACTTTGCCATGTCATCATCTGCATTTCATATCATGTCATCATGTGCATTTCATTTTGCATACGTGTTCGTCTCATGCATCCGAGCATTTTCCCGTTGTCCGCTTTGCAATCCGGCACTCCTATGTCCCCGGCGCCCCTTTTACCTCTTTTTCGTGTGCGGGTGTTAAACTTTCTCGAATGGCCGAGTCTTGCCATGCGGCCTTGGTATAGCACCGGTAGACCGCCTGTCAAGTTTCGTGCCATTTGGAGGTCGTTTGGTACTCCAACGGTTAACCGGGTAACCGCAAAAGCCCCTTCTCTTTGCAGCCCAACACCCCTTTCAAAGTGGCCCAAAACACAGCAAACTCCCTTCTATGCTCTCGGTCGTTCGATCACGATCGCGTGGCCGAAAACCGCTCCTCATTTGGACTCTCCTAGCTCCCTCTACCTATAAATATGTGTTCCTCCCCGTCCAAATCGCCCGAAACCCTAGATCCACCTCCTCTGCGCCACCGGACACGTCCGGACATCGCCGGACACGTCCGCGCCGCCGCGCCCAGCCAGTCCCACGCGGCCACGTGGCCTTCGCCGTCCCGCTGCGCCCAGGCCCGCGGGCCGGATCGAGCCAGCCCGGGCGGATCGAACCAGCAGGGCCCATCCGCCATTGCCGCCGTCGCCCGCTCGGCCGCGTTCCGGCCACAGCGTCCAAGTCCCACGACGGACCCGCCGCCTAACTTCGCCCGGCGCGCCGCGTCTCCCCACTCGCCGGTCGCCCTCGCCCGCGGGATCAAGGCTCCGCCGTGGGCGCCGCGCCTCCCGGCGCGAGCCAGCGCCCGCCCTGCCGCCAGCGCCTCGCTCCGCCGCGCCCATGGCATCTGCCGGCGCCGCTCCTCCGGCCGGCCCGTCTCGCCGGACCTCGCGCGCCGCCGCGCCACCCAACCGTCTCCGGCGAGATCCGGCGAACGGCGGATCCGCCTTCCCGTCCGTTTGGCCTCCCGGCCCCGTCCCCGACATCTCCGGCGAACCTCGAAATCCGCGCCACCGTTGACTTCTCCCGGAGGTGAAAATCCACCAAGTCCCCGAAATTGTTGCATTCTGGTGCATACTTTGACATGCCATAACTTGTCGCATACTGCTCCGTTTTGTGCCTGTAGCATGTCAAATTGTTTGTATCGACGAGTACTTCATTTCATTCCATTGCATCATGTTCATTTGAGGTCATCTTGTTGCCTGAATCTTCGTTGCAAGTGTGCTATGTGATGTTAGTTTCAGATTCTTATCAGAACATGCACTTTTGTCATTTTTGCCATGATTGATGTGTGCACCCTATGAACTTGAGTCCTACATTTGTTTTGTAATATGCCTTGCCATCTTTACAGGTGTGTATGCCATGTATTTTTGTGATCTCTGTGGTGACTAGCACAAGCATGCAAACTAGGCTTCATGATATTGCTGATTTCAGCCCCTGTTCTGCTGATATTTTTATGCCATGTAAACTTGATGGTACCGAGAGATCCATGCTTATTTTGAGATACTTCAGTAAGGATGTTTTGAACATATGGTTATTCTCTATCCATCCATGCCCTTGTTTGCAATTATGGAGTGCCATAGCTTGAGTCAATCGAGCTCTACTTTTGCTATAAATTGTTCCTGGCAGATTGTTTACATGTTATTCAATTTTGCCAAGGTTGTTGTAGTTGATCCGTGTGTGCTATGATGTTGTTCTTTCCATGTATAGCTTCTATTACATGTCTCCTTACTGTGAGTTGCCTTTCCATGCCATTTATTGCTCTGTGGTGAGTGGTTCAAGCTCATCAACATGCCTACTTATTGTTGTTCCTGCCATGTATGAATCTGTAATATAACTTGCCATGTTTACATGGGCGCCATCATATCTTCTGATCCTTTTGGCTCATGGTCAGTAAAGGACTTTTGTTCTATGCAACTAGTAGATTCATGCCATGCCTTTGTTTGCCTTGATAAGTTCCTGTAACATGTTGTTGTATAGCTCTAAACATTGCAACCTGATGTTATTTTCTGCAAAGTCTGGAACTGATATTATTTGCAATCTTGCCATGTGTGTTTGAGCATGTCCTAGTGATTTCTGGAGATAGCTCAGTGTTCATGATTTGTCATGTTTTACCTGTACATCATGCCCATGCCTTTTGTTATTATGTTAGGGTGTTGTAGCTTGTTGTTTCGGTGCTTGCAATATGCCTAGTTGCTGTTTTGGACAGATTGTTGCTATAACTTGTTTCATGTGTATGTGTTGAACCGTTGCTCCGTTTTGAGTGTGCTATATATGAAACTTGCTTTATTTTGCATGTGGTTTCATATTATCATGTTGCATCCATGTTTTGAGGTGTTTGCTTGATGTTTGTATGCATTTTGCATCAATGCCATGCTTATCTTGTTTTGCTCATATCTTCTAGGCCGTAGCTCCGAATTAAATGAACTTTATATGTAACTTGACTAGAATTTCGTGTAGATCATCGTGGTACATCTTAACTTGCTGTTTAACAACTTTAACATAAAGTTTATTCAGATCTGGACCAATTTCGAAATATGCATATGAGGACTTACCGGAATTGTTATATGTTGTTCCCGGCCTCATTTAAACTTGTTTTGATGTGCTGCTCTTGTTTGCATCATCTCTTGCCATGAGTAGCTTCATGTAGCTTGTCATGCATCATGCTTGATTGTGCATCATGTCTTGTATATGTGTGGTGTGTTTAGTATGGTGTGTGCTTCTTCTTGTTAGTTCCTGTTTCCTTGCGATCGTGAGGATTCGTTCTTCTACGCTTGGTTCATCTGCGTGGCTTCATCTCCTTCATGGACTCGTTCTTCTTCCTAGCGGGATTTCAGGCAAGATGACCGTCACCCTGGATCTCACTACTATCATTGCTATGCTAGTTGCTTCGTTCTATCGCTATGCTGAGCTACCTATTACCTGTTCCTCAAGCCTCCCAAATTGCCATGTCAGCCCCTAACCTTTTGCACCCTTCCTAGCAAACCATTGTTTGGCTATGTTACCGCTTTGCTCAGCCCCTCTTATAGCGTTGTTAGTTGCAGGTGAAGATGAAGTTTGTTCCTTGTTGGAACATGGAGATGTTGTTCCTTGTTGGAACATGTTTACTTGTTGGGATATCACAATATATCTTATTTAATTAATGCATCTATATACTTGGTAAAGGGTGGAAGGCTCGGCCTTATGCCTGGTGTTTTGTTCCACTCTTGCCGCCCTAGTTTCCGTCACATCGGTATTATGTTCCCGGATTTTGCGTCCCTAACGCGGTCGGGTGATTTATGGGACCCCCTTGACAGTTCGCTTTGAATAAGACTCCTCCAGCAAGGCCCAACCTTGGTTTTACCATTTGCCTCACCACCACCTATATTTCCCTTGGGAGTAATTAACCCAAGGGTCATCTTTATTTAGCCCCCCCCGGGCCAGTGCTTCTCTAAGTGCTGGTTCGAACCGAGCCGCCTGCGGGGCCGCCTTGAGGCAACCCGAGGGTTGGTTTTACTCGTAGCTAGTGTCATCCGGCGTTGCCCTGAGAACGAGATATGTGCAGCTCCTATCGGGATTGTCGGCGCATCGGGCGGCTTTGCTGGTCTTGTTTTATTGCTGTCGAAATGTCTTGTACCCGGGATTCCGAGACTGATCGGGTCTTCCCGAGGAGAAGGAATATCCTTCGTTGATTGCGAGAGCTTATCATGGGCTAAGTTGGGACACCCCTGCAGGGTTTGAACTTTCGAAAGTCGTGCCCGCGGTTATGTGGCAGATGGGAATTCGTTAATATCCGGTTGTAGTAAACTTGAAGTTAACTCTTCTAAAATACACCAACCGTGTGCGTAACCGTGAGTGTCTCTTTTTGGGGTTGATCGAGAGGAGAACACGGTTTTACGGGTTATGTCGGCGTAAGTAGGAGTTCAGGATCACGTCTTGATCATTACTAGTTGACGACCGTTCGCCGTTTCTCTTCTCGCTCTCATTTGCGTATGTTAGCCACCATATATGCTTAGTCGCTTGCAACCCCACCACTTTACCCCTTCCTTTCCCATTAAGCTTTGCTAGTCTTGATACCCATGGTAATGGGATTGCTTTGAGTCCTCGTGGCTCACAGATTACTACACCCACAGTTGCAGGTACAGGTTTATGCGATGATCATGGCGTGAGAGCGATGTTTGCTTGTGTTGGAGTTCTTCTTCCGCTTCTTCTTCGATCGGGGATAGGTTCCAGGTCGGCAGCCTGGGCTAGCGAGGTGGATGTCGTTTGAGCTTGTTTATGTTTCATCCGTAGTCGGATGTTGATCTTGTATATGATGTTGATGTATTCTTGTGGCATTTGTGCCTTATGTATGTATCCCCATCTATTATGTAATGTTGATGTAATGATATCCACCTTGCAAAAGCGTTTCAATATGCGGGTCTATCCTTGGTGGGACCGTCGAGTTCCTTTTGGATAGGGTCGCATATTAGGCGTGACAAGTTGGTATCAGAGCCTCGACCGACCCTAGGAGCCCCCTTGATTGATCGTGTAGTTTGGCCGTTGTTGAGTCTAGAAGAAAACTATTTTCGGAGTCCAGTTATATCGGAGAGTAGGATTTCTTTTACTCCTCAGCCCCTTCGCAGCTCTGGTGAGGAATCTTGACGTAGGTGTTTTGAATTACTTCTCTTCCCCTTCAAATTTTTCTTTAGGATCACGCAGTTGGTTTTTCGATCGTTGGTCCTCAGCTCTTTTCATCCGGTGCTTTCCTCGTCAAGTCGACTCGAACCTCTTTGTCTTGCGCGAGATCAATCCTCAGTTCTTCCTCTGACGTCGTTGTTTTTCCTTGTCCGAAGTTGCCTTTGTTTTTTCCACCCGCCCTCCCTTCTTCCTCTCGGAACCGGAGTTCGTAATTGAGTATCCATCCTACTCGTGCGAAGTCTTTGCTTTCTTTCCTCAATGATTTCAACCGGTGTTTTTCTCTTCAAGATATTCGTCGGTTTCCCCTTCCAAGTTGTCTTTGTTTTCCCGCCCTCCCATCCTTTTTCTTCCCGGAGTCTGACTCTCTCTCGACCATCAATTTCAGTCGTGTGGAGCTCTTCAGTCTTCCCTCAATCATTTCAACCGGTGAATTCTCGTTTTGTACGACATTCTTCATCTCTTTTCTTCTCCGGTGGATTCAATTCTAATTTTTGGTAGTGATTATATTCTTTTCCTCGGCTCAAGTGTTTTCCCTGCTCGTTCTCCTCTCGCCAGTTTGTCCTTCCGGAGTGCTCAAGGCATATCAAGAGATTCGTCTGTGTTCCAATTAATTCGTGGTTGTCACCTCATTCAAATATTTCAATTGTTTCGGTGCTTCACCTATCTGCTCAACATCCCTTCCCAATGGTGTTATCTATTCAGTGGGCCCTAACCCACAGGTCTTTCCCAGGATCTTACCTGACTCTTCTAATTATTCCGGAGCTATTCTCTAATTCTTTTCGGAGTTTGATGTAAGAATGAATTTCATCAGTCAGATACCTTCTCCAAGATCGCTTCCAAATTCTTTCATGTTCGGGTCAATCTTTTCTCTTTTCATTCTCCCGGAGTATCTCAACAATTTTACTGGTGTTCCCCGCCGCCATTCTCAACATTTGAAGACCGAAGTAGAGTTTCTCTTAAATCTTGTCCGTTCTCCCGGAGATTCATCGTGCTAGCTCGATGTTATCCTATCTAATTGTTTCCAGTCATGCAAATTCTTTTCATCCATCCGGAGTATTTCAGGAGTTGATTCCTGTTTCTTTTCACCGGAGGCCATCATTCCAGAAGAATTCTTTGTCCTCACATTTCAGCTGCTGTTATCCAATTATCCCGGTGCTTCGTTCAAGTATTCTTTAATCAGCTCATGATCTCTTTGTTCTTTTGCATCTAAATCCCCTCTAGTTTATTTGTTCTTCCAATTCTTCCGGTGTTTCATTCTCTTTCGTCAGTCATTTCTGAATTCTAACGGTGGTTCTTTCAGATTCTTTTCCTTGATTAGCATATTAATTCATTCATTCTTTTTAATCCTACCGGTGGCTCATGAAGACTCTCTCAAGTTTTGTGCTATATTTTCCCCTTAATCATTTTCAAGAAGAATAAGTAATATGCAAAATCCATCTTGTCATCAATTTAATTTGATGAAGGATAAGCATACAATAAATCTTATTCGTATTTCATCCAAGTGATTAATCCCTTCCTTCGGAGTTTGTTCTTGTTGAATAAATTCTAGTTCAAGTGTTTTCATCTTTTCTTTTCCGGAGTTCAAATTTCCTCGCCATCTCGTCGGAACCTCCATCTAAATCGCCGCAAGGCTCATCTTATTCTTTATTCTTTCATTCTATCTCATCATCCTTTTGTCACCGGAGTTCTTCATGGTGGTTCTTCATGATTTAATTCTTTCTTCAAGAGTTCATCAAGATTTTGTTGGTGGAGTTCAAGTATCTTTTCTTCTCGCATCTCTAAGTGTAATTAATTCTCCATATTCTTTTGAAGTGGAGTTTTGCATTTCTTCGTTCCTCTAAGCTATCCAATCATTTCTGTTTGTGGCCGGTTATCACCTTATGATCTTGAGATGTTACCTATAAGTCCACAACAAGCTTATTCTCTCGTTGTTGATTTTTTCAACAACTCCGTTCAATCCTTCCTTCTAAGTTCTTTTCATTCAATTCTTTCAATTCTTCCGGAGGCATTGTGTTGTTCCTCTCGTCAACTATCGTTCCATTTTGTCAAACTCAGTTCCAACTCCTTCCATGTTCAGCCGGAGTGCTGCCTAAATCCTTTCAGTCTTATCCGTTTCTTTTCCCATTCTAACCACTCCGGTTAGAACGAGTTGTTTCATAGTCTATCGGATTCGTGAGCTTTCGATTCTCGTCATTCTCGTCGTCCCTCTCTTCTTCTCGAGTGCTCTCTATTCTTTGCCTCTTCTCTCTTGCATTTCTTGTTTCACCTCATCCCTTTTTCCCTTCCGTCTCGGTCCTAAGATCTCGGGACGAGATCTCTTGTTAGTGGAGGAGTGTTGTAACGCCCCGGATTCGATGCGCCAGGTGTCTGCCAGTTATTCGCCGTTGTTGCCTTGTCATGTGCTAGCGTGTTGCACTTTGCCATGTCATCATCTGCATTTCATATCATGTCATCATGTGCATTTCATTTTGCATACGTGTTCGTCTCATGCATCCGAGCATTTTCCCCGTTGTTCGTTTTGCAATCCGGCACTCCTATGTCCCCCGGCGCCCCCTTTTACCTCTTTTCTTGTGCGGGTGTTAAACTTTCTCGGAATGGCCCGAGGTTTGCCAAGCGGCCTTGGTATAGCACCGATGAACCGCTGTCAAGTTTCGTGCCATTTGGAGGTCGTTTGGTACTCCAACGGTTAACCGGGTAACCTCAAAAGCCCCTTCTCTTTGCAGCCCAAAACCCCTTTCAAAGTGGCCCAAAACCCAGCAAACTCCCCTCTATGCTCTCGGTCGTTCGATCACGATCGCGTGGCCGAAAACCGCTCCTCATTTGGACTCTCCTAGCTCCCTCTACCTATAAATATGTGTTCCTCCCGTCCAAATCGCCAAACCCTAGATCCACCTCCTGCGCCACGGACACGTCCGGACATCGCCCGGACACGTCCGCGCCGCCCGCGCCAGCCGATCCCACGCCGCCACGTGGCCTCCCTCGCCCGTCCCGCCGCGCCCGAGCCCGCGGGCGGATCGGGCCAGCAGGCCCATCCCCGCCGCCGCCGTCCGCCCGCTTCGACCGCGTTCCGGCCAGCGTCCGAGTCGCGACGGACCCCGCCGCTTAACTTCGCCCGGCGCCGCCGCGTCTCCGCCTCCGTGATCGCCCCTCGCCGCGGGACCGCGCCGCTCCGCCGTGGGCGCCGCGCCTCCCGGCCGCAGGAGCCCGCGCCGCCCTGCCGCCAGCGCCTCGCTCCGCCGCGCCCATGGCGTCTGCCGGCGCCGCTCCTCCCAGCCGGCCCCGTCTCGCCGGACCTCCGTGCCGCCCGCGCCACCCCCAGCCGGCTTCGTCTCCGGCCAGATCCGGCCGGGGAACGGCCGGATCCGCCCCTTCCCCGTCCCGTTTCGGCCTCCCCGGCCCCGTCCCCGACATCTCCGGCGAACCTCGAAATCCGCGCCACCGTTGACTTCTCCCGGAGGTGAAAATCCACCAAGTCCCCGAAATTGTTGCATTCTGGTGCATACTTTGACATGCCATAACTTGTCGCATACTGCTCCGTTTTGTGCGTGTAGCATGTCAAATTGTTCGTATCGACGAATACTTCATTTCATTCCATTGCATCATGTTCATTTGAGGTCATCTTGTTGCCTGAATCTTCGTTGCAAGTGTGCTATGTGATGTTAGTTTCAGATTCTTATCAGAACATGCACTTTTGTCATTTTTGCCATGATTGATGTGTGCACGCTATGAACTTGAGTCCTACATGTGTTTTGTAATATGCCTTGCCATCTTTACAGGTGTGTATGCCATGTATTTTTGTGATCTCTGTGGTGACTAGCACAAGCATGCAAACTAGGCTTCATGATATTGCTGATTTCAGCCCCTGTTCTGCTGATATTTTTATGCCATGTAAACTTGATGGTACCGAGAGATCCATGCATATTTTGAGATACTTCAGTAAGGATGTTTTGAACATATGGTTATTATCTATCCATCCATGCCCTTGTTTGAAATTATGGAGTGCCATAGCTTGAGTCAATCGAGCTCTACTTTTGCTATAAATTGTTCCTGGCAGATTGTTTACATGTTATTCAATTTTGCCAAGGTTGTTGTAGTTGATCCGTGTGTGCTATGATGTTGTTCTTTCCATGTATAGCTTCTATTACATGTCTCCTTACTGTGAGTTGCCTTTCCATGCCATTTATTGCTCTGTGGTGAGTGGTTCAAGCTCATCAACATGCCTACTTATTGTTGTTCCTGCCATGTATGAATCTGTAATATAACTTGCCATGTTTACATGGGCGCCATCATATCTTCTGATCCTTTTTGGCTCATGGTCAGTAAAGGACTTTTGTTCTATGCAACTAGTAGATTCATGCCATGCCTTTGTTTGCCTTGATAAGTTCCTGTAACATGTTGTTTTATAGCTCTAAACATTGCAACCTGATGTTATTTTCTGCAAAGTCTGGAACTGATATTATTTGCAATCTTGCCATGTGTGTTTGAGCATGTCCTAGTGATTTCTGGAGATAGCTCAGTGTTCATGATTTGTCATGTTTTACCTGTACATCATGCCCATGCCTTTTGTTATTATGTTAGGGTGTTGTAGCTTGTTGTTTAGTTGCTTGCAATATGCCTAGTTGCTGTTTTGGACAGATTGTTGCTATAACTTGTTTCATGTGTATGTGTTGAACCGTTGCTCCGTTTTGAGTGTGCTATATATGAAACTTGCTTTATTTTGCATGTGGTTTCATATTATCATGTTGCATCCATGTTTTGAGGTGTTTGCTTGATGTTTGTATGCATTTTGCATCAATGCCATGCTTATCTTGTTTTGCTCATATCTTCTAGGCCGTAGTCTCAATTAAATGAACTTTATATGTAACTTGACTAGAATTTCGTGTAGATCATCGTGGTGCATCTTAACTTGCTGTTTAACAACTTGAACATAAGGTTTATTCAGATCTGGACCAATTTCGAAATATGCATATGAGGACTTACCGGAATTGTTATATGTTGTTCCCGGCCTCATTTAAACTTGTTTTGATGTGTTGCTCTTGTTTGCATCATCTCTTGCCATGAGTAGCTTCATGTAGCTTGTCATGCATCATGCTTGATTGTGCATCATGTCTTGTATATGTGTGGTGTGTTTACTATGGTGTGTGCTTCTTCTTGTTAGTTCCTGTTTCGTTGCGATCGTGAGGATTCGTTCGTCTACGCTTGGTTCATCTTCGTGGCTTCATCTCCTTCATGGACTCGTTCTTCTTCCTAGCGGGATTTCAGGCAAGATGACCGTCACCCTGTATCTCACTACTATCATTGCTATGCTAGTTGCTTCGTTCTATCGCTATGCTGCGCTACCTATTACCTGTTCCTCAAGCCTCCCAAATTGCCATGTCAGCCCCTAACCTTTTGCACCCTTCCTAGCAAACCATTGTTTGGCTATGTTACCGCTTTGCTCAGCCCCTCTTATAGCGTTGTTAGTTGCAGGTGAAGATGAAGTTTGTTCCTTGTTGGAACATGGAGATGTTGTTCCTTGTTGGAACATGTTTACTTGTTGGGATATCACAATATATCTTATTTAATTAATGCATCTATATACTTGGTAAAGGGTGGAAGTCTCGGCCTTATGCCTGGTGTTTTGTTCCACTCTTGCCGCCCTAGTTTCCGTCATATCGGTATTATGTTCCCGGATTTTGCGTCCCTAACGCGGTCGGGTGATTTATGGGACCCCCTTGACAGTTCGCTTTGAATAAGACTCCTATATAAAGGCCCAACCTTGGTTTTACCATTTGCCTCACCACCACCTATATTTCCCTTGGGAGTAATTAACCCAAGGGTCATCTTTATTTAGCCCCCCCGGGCCAGTGCTTCTCTAAGTGCTGGTTCGAACCGAGCCGCCTGCGGGGCCACCTTGAGGCAACCCGAGGGTTGGTTTTACTCGTAGCTAGTCTCATCCGGTGTTGCCCTGAGAACGAGATATGTGCAGCTCCTATCGGGATTGTCGGCGCATCGGGCGGCTTTGCTGGTCTTGTTTTATTGCTGTCGAAATGTCTTGTAGCCAGGATTCCGAGACTGATCGGGTCTTCCCGGCGAGAAGGAATATCCTTCGTTGATCGCGAGAGCTTATCATGGGCTAAGTTGAGACACCCTGCAGGGTTTGAACTTTCAAAGCCGTGCCGCGGTTATGTGGCGGATGGCAATTTGTTAATATCAGGTTGTAGTAAACTTGAAGTAAACTCTTCTAAAATACACCAACCCGTGTAATGCGTAACCGTGAGTGTCTCTTTTCGGGGTTGATCGAGAGGAGAACACGGTTTCTGGGTTATGTCTGACGTAAGTAGGAGTTCAGGATCACTTCTTGATCATTAATAGTTGACGACCGTTCCTTCGTTTCTCTTCTCGCTCTCATTTGCGTGTGTTAGCCACCATATATGCTTAGTCGCTGCTGCAACCCCACCACTTTACCCCTTCCTTTCCCATTAAGCTTTGCTAGTCTTGATACCCATGGTAATGGGATTGCTGAGTCCTCGTGGCTCACAGATTACTACACCCACAGTTGCAGGTACAGGTTTGCGATGAGCATGACATGAGAGCGATGTTTGCTTGTGTTGGAGTTCTTCTTCTGCTTCTTCTTCGATTAGGGGATAGGTTCCAGGTCGGCAGCCTGGGCTAGCAGGGTGGATGTCATTTGAGCTTCTGTTTATGTTTCATCCGTAGTCGGATGTTGATCTTGTATATGATGTTGATGTATTCTTGTGGCATTTGTGCCTTATGTATGTATCCCCATCTATTATGTAATGTTGATGTAATGATATCCACCTTGCAAAAGCGTTTCAATATGCGGGTCTATCCTTGGTGGGACCGTCGAGTTCCTTTTGGATAGGGTCGCATATTGGGCGTGACATTATGATCCAATGATGTGTTGCCATCCTATGATGTTTTGAGTAGATATCCTTTGTCTTTGGGTTGATTGATGATCTTGATTGGTATGAGTTGTATGTTTTATTTTGGTGCTGTCCTATTGTGCCCTCTGTGTCATGCAAGCGTGAGGGATTCCCGCTGTAGGGTGTTGCAATACGTTCATGATTCGCTTATAGTGGTCGGGTTGCTTGAGTGACAGAAACATAAACCCAAGTAAGGCGGTTGTTGCGTATGGGATAAAGGGGACTTGATGCTTTAATGCTATGGTTGGGTTTTACCTTAATGATTTTTAGTAGTTGTGGATGCTTGCTAGAGTTACAATCAGAAGTGCATATGATCCAAGAAGAGAAAGTATGTTAGCTTATGCCTCTCCCTCATATGAAATTGCAATGACGACCACCGGTCTTGTTAACGATTGCCTAGGATAATTCCGCACACCAACCCATCATTATTCCACACTCGCTATTTATGATATTTAGTAATATATTCTAACTTTATGATAACAACACCTACTTTTATATTTTATCTCTCTGATACCATGCAAAGTTATCCTCTTCATATCCACAACGTAGTTTTATTTCTCGTTTCTAGTTCGAAGCAAACGTTCAGTGTACTTAGAGTCGTATCAATGGCAGATAGGACTTGAGAGAATATTGATCTTACCTTTAGCTCCTTGTGGGTTCAACACTCCATACTTATCACTTCCACCATTGGGAATTGCTACAATGATTCCCTGCACTTGGGGATTATCACCCTTGGTCTAGCCGAGGTGATGGGGCAGGTCGGTAGTGTGACGTTTGCGGCACCATGCTAGCCGAGGTGTCGAAGCAGGTCGGCGTGGTGGACATCGGCTTGGTTTGGCCGGGTTAGTATCTGAGATTTCTTCGGAGTCGTCCTCCGGTACGATGGTGCGAGGGGCGAGCCCGGCCAGGGTTGACTCCTGGTGCTCGGACGCCAAAGTCGTGTTCATACTTGAAGCTGGATTCGGGATAAGAGATGTGAGTCCGTCCGGAATTGACTCCCGATCTTCAGACGCAGAGGTTGTATTCAGGCTTGAAGAAGCAATAGTGCGGCGATGCCGACGCAGGCCGGATCTTGTGACGCAGCCGATGCCCGCTTGCTGAAGTGACCATGCAGCGATGTCTGGCGATGATGTTGGTGATGATTTAGCCTTCATGGTCCTGAACTCTTGTTTGGCTTGCCGAGATGATGATCCGATAAGGTTGGGCTCGGTTGATGAAGCGACGATCCGTCTGGCGCAAGTCGGCAGCCATGCCGCAACGTTGTCAGGCTGGTTTGAAACCGACGCGATGGTGAAGATTATATTGGAAAAGAATTTAAAAGTCTTTAAAATTAGTGGAATGTGTTTGAGAACAAAACCCAATACCCCGTACAAAACTTCCTTCAAAAAGGATGTCCAAAATCCCGTTCATAAAAAAGATGAACTCGGGTCGGATTCGTTCTCGCGCAGAAAACATATATGAAAATAGATGCGCTCATCGGAGGCTTCCCGGAGTTTGAACGGTCGGATCAAGCTGAAAGTTTGAGGGGTGGTAGAGATAGGAATTCTGCAGCCGATCAACGGCTGGATCTTCCAAAGGACGTCCGGGCTAGATGCTAGACACCACGCTCCAAAATCGTCCAGATTCCCGTCCAGATTCGACATGGCTTCAGTATATCAGAGATCGGCGGAGATTGTTCCATCGGAGTGCGACGAAATTTTACAGTGTTGTTGTAGACTAAATTCTGCACAATTCCACCGAAGGAATCGTCAAAGTGATGCTCAAGGAGGTGGTGGTAGCAGATACAAGTTCGTTGTTCGGAAAAACAGCACGGTCGACCGAGGGCAATGTTAACGTTGAGCCCCCGAGCTCCATGGATGATTCCTCTATGATCATGATAGAGATCGGAGTTGATGTTGATGAAGGCCCTCGTGATCTATGGGTAACAGGAGACATGGGACACGATGTTTACCTAGGTTCGGGCCCTCTTAATAGAGGCAATACCCTACTTCCTGCTTGATTGATCTTGATGAATATAGATATTACAAGAGTTGATCTACCTCGAGATCAAATGTTGTGGTCTAAAATCTAAGATATGATGAATAATATCATAATAATCTATCGACTATCCTGGCCCCGGCTTATATAATGTACCTGAGGCCTAGGATAACAAGAGTCCTAGTCGAATACGTCGATGGAGAGGAGTCCTTGTCTTGATCATCAAGTCTTGTGGAATATTCCTTGTATGCGGCATGGGCTACCCGAAGTGGCCCATGAGTAAACCGCCATGGGGGTCCTCAGCCTGATCCACCTGGTCGGGAGATGACGTGGTGAGCACCCCCTAGTCCAGGACACCGTCAGCGGCGGCAGCTCGATGCAGGGAATGGTGATGACCAAGGCATGCACTCCACGCAAGGCTGGCATGGATCTGGCAGAAGGAAGCCGAATCGGGTCGACGATGGGCAGCGGCGGCATCTCGATGCAGGGAACGGTGATGGCCAAGGCATGCACTCCCCGCGAGGCCGGTGTGGATCTGGCAGAAGGAAGTCGAATCGGGTCGACGATGGGCGGCACCGACGAGTCGGAGGGACGGCAGTGGCAACTGAGCTCCTCCATGGCTTGCTGCATTTCCCGGTAGAGGGATAGAGAGAGAGAGAGAGAGAGAGAGAGAGAGCTTCGGAGGTGAGTAGATAAAGAAGAATGAGAGGAAGGGAGAGGAGGAAGGGTAGGGACGCGGTGGCCTCGACGGTGAACCTCCGGTGGCGATGGTCTCCGGGGAGAGGCGGCGTGAGCCTATGGGGCGGCGGCGGTGGCTTGGAGCTGTGGGACATCGGGCATTTTGGATATGTTTTGATGGCAGGCCAAAGGTTGTGCATATTGGGTATGTATGGATCGCTATATTTTTTTTTGAAAGATCCAGCAAATTGCTGGCTTGATTCAGATTTAGCTGGAAGCAAAAAAACATAACATGGTGAAGATCCGAAGACCAAAGAAAAAGAAAAACTACAATCCTATTGGTTTCCGAACAACACTACACTCCACGGAATGCCATCCATCCATTACAAGGTAGCGCAGCTCTGACTCCGATGGCCATGAATCCCTCTGACCGGATCCACCTCCAGGACGATGCCCCCAAGAGAGAGAGTGATGCCGAATAGTGTCGCCATCGTCCGATCTAAACTAGATCAAGGGTTTCCCTCGGAGCACGTCGAGAAAGGCAAGGTGGAAGCTGCTACATCGATGCCTCCAACAAGGGAGCGACGCCAGAAGGCGCCTCCATCGACGAATCCGGCCACAACTGGAGTATGACTTTCATCGACAATCCCACCTACATATATAGCCCGAGCCCAGAATCCGATCAGCCTACACGCCTACCACTCACTACAAAAAAAAGACAGATCCGTGACATTTTGGGCCGAACGAAAAAAATTCTGTCATACTTATGACACTTCTATGACGATAATTGTGACAAAACCTGGTATCATCATATATGTGGTGGGCTCCTACTTCTATGACAAAAAATCATGACAGAAAATGGGCTTTTCGTCCTGGGCGGGCCGGAGACGTAGCTGCATGACATTCTTTGGGCCATCCATGACGGAAAAAACCGTGGTAGAAGCGAGGGCGAGGAAAATTTCGGGGAGTTCCCGGTTAAGTTGGGTGGTCGGGGCCGAGCGATGCGCGTTTCTCTCGTACACGTACGCGCGTGTGTGCGAGGCGTTGGCTCTAACTAAACCCGAGTGAGGCGTTGGGCTCTAACCGAACCCGAGCGATTGCACTGCAAGCTATGCATTACTGAACCTGAGCGATCGATCAATGGCTGTTAACTGAACCCGATCGAGCGATTCCTTTGATACTGCTGCTAACTGAAGCCAATCGCTGCTGCCTCATGATGAACAGTGAGCGTTGCCGGGGGGTTGGATGAACAGTGAGTGGTGGGGGTGGATGAACAGGACCCCGTGGCGTTGCCTCTGGATGAACAGGACCCCGATCGATCGAGCCGGTAGGGGCTGGATGAACAGGACCCCGTGGAGGGCTAGATGAATAGTAGACGGTGGAGGGGTGCCCGTGGAGGGGTGGTTGAACAAGAGCCCGTGGAGGGGTGGTTGAATAGTAGCCGGTGGAGTAGCGCGCGGTGGAGGCTAGATGAACAGGAGCCCGTGGAGGCTGGAGGAGGTCGAGGGTGGATGAACAGTAGCCCGTGAGGCTGGAGGAGGTCGACGGTGGAGATGAACAGTATCCTGTGGAGTCCCGTTTTGCGGTATGCCACACCCCTCCCGATGAACAGGACCCCCATTTCAACCGTAGCGCTCCAACACAAGTCCGTTTCGTCCGTTTTGCGGTACGCCACACCCCTCTCGATCAATAGGACCCCGTTTTCGACCATAGGAGGTCCGTTTCCTTCGTTTTGCGGTACGCCATACCCCTCCAGATGAACAGGATCCCGTTTCGAACATGGCCGGTCAAACACAAGGCCGTTTCCTCCGTTCTGCGGTACGCCAGGCTTCGTTTCCATCGCCTGTTCCATCCAAGCCCTCCCGATGAACACGACGACGCATTCCGTTCTGAACCAGCCGGTTGGCTCCCCATGAACACGACGACGACGCTGTTTCTCCGTTCCGTCCCAGCCATGTACACGAGCCCTGGCCGTACGTATGCGCGAGTAGGCGTTCGAGACCCCGCCTGTATGCACACATACGTGGCCGTATTTTCTTTCTTGCACCGGCGGCTATGCGTGCGTGTCACGAGTTACGTCTTGCGCCTATACTCTGACACATGCGCGCCTCTACATCCACCAGTATGTACGTACACGTTCGTGACCAGAATGACAACGCTACGTACGCTTCGACCAGGTGGGTCCCGACTGCCAGGCACTTCCTTGCGTGCGAAGATGTAGCTGGTGGGTCCCAGCAGTCAGGGGGCGAATCGTTTTTTTAGACGCACTTCCTTGCGTGAGAAGATGTAGCTGGTGGGACCCAGCAGTCAGGGGGGAAACGTTTTTTTCATGAAATACAGTGGCCTGTCTGGTGGGTCCCTGATGTCAGGTAGAGGTATCATTATTTTTCCGCGTAATAAGGAGGCACTTCCTTGCTGCGGCAGTGGACCCAGCTGTCAGCCTCTCCACGTACAGTCCACGTCCGATGGAAGTCGTTCCTTGACCACGTTGACCATGCCGTGCGGAGAGCACCAGGGTGGTGGACGACGGCGAGGCTTAGGAAGGGGACGACGCAGAGCCGGGGAAGACGCGGCAGTGGATGCCCACGCGTAGAGGAGTATGAGGGTTCACTCGTTCGGCTGCGGTGTGAGGCTGCCGTCGCCGCATGGCCTGGCCAGCAGTGGAAATAGTAGGGAGCGATGAGGCCTCCGCGGTAGCACAGCCGGCCACGGGAGGCAGGAGCAAGCGGCACGACCGGCGCTGCTTTGGGCAGCTGGAGCAAGAAGACCAGAGGTTGAAGAAGCACTACAGCTGTTGGATGGACATCGTACGGTCACTGGAGCTAGAATCGTTCATATTGACTAAGTTGACAAAGCCCTCCATCCCCATCAACTTAGTAGGCCCACAAGTCAGCCTCCCACCAAGGTGGGTCCCAGCTAGCAGGGGGAGTATTCATTTTTTGTGCGTAATAAGGAGGCACTTCCGATGGGTCTGAGCTGACAGCGGGGGGAATTTTTTTCTCGAAATATGGTGGCCCGTCCGGTGGGTTCCAGCAGTCAAGTGGGAAACGTTTTTTCGCGAAATAAGGTGGCCTGTCCGGTGGGTCCCTGCTGTCAGGTGGAGGAATAATTATTTTGCGCGTAATAAGGAGGCACTTCCTTGCGACCGTCGTGGACCCAGCTGTCAGCCTCTCCACGTACAGTACTCTTCCGATGGAAGTCGGTCGTTGACCACGTTGACCATGCAGCGCCCGAGAGCACCAGGCGGTGGGCGACGGCGAGGCCTAGGAAGGGGACGATACAGAGCCAGGGAAGACACATCAGTGGAAGCCCACACGGAGAGGAGTACGAGGGTTCACTGGTTCGACTGCGGTGTGAGGCTACCGTCGCCGCAGAATAACAGGGGGTGTGGGTGAGTGGAGGGATGGCCTGGCCTGCGGTGGGAGTAGTATGGGGGCGGTGAGGCCTCCGCGGCAGCACAGCCGCCCACGGGAGGCAGGAGCAGGCGGCACGACCCGCGCTGCTTTGGGCGGCTGGAGAAGGAAGACCAGAGGTTGAAGAAGCACTACGGTCGTTGGATGGACATCGTACGGTCACTGAAGCTAGAATCGTTTATATTGACTAAGTTGACAAAGCCCTTGGTACGCGCCAACTTAGTAGGCCCACAGGTCACCCTTCGAAACGGTGCGCCAAGATGTCAGGGGGAGGAATCATTTTTTGGGCGGCCGAAGCTAAGAATATCCGAGATTGAAGAAGAAGCACAACATCCGTTGGATAGACATCCAACGGCCACTGCCTGCTAGAACCGTGTGTTGACTATAATAAGTTGACAAAGCCTTGCATACGCGTCAACTTATTTTTTTAGGGGACGCGTCAACTTAGTAGGCCCACAAGTGTGTGGCGGAGAACTTATAGCCCATTTGCGATTTGTAAGAATGTACAGCCCATTTTTGAATTCTAATGGAATTTACTACAGCCCATTTACAGTTTGTTTAAAGTACAACCCATTTTCTAGCTAGGACAACGATTAATAATTTCAACCAACCGTTGAAGACAGAATTCAATAAAATTTCCCACATTTTGATGGGATCTGAAATATTTTTATCCCGAAATTTCTAGTCAGATTAAATATAAATTTGTATTATGTAAAAATCATTGCGCGCAACAATGAAAATTTAAGATTTTCAAAATCCATAAATAATATTTTATAAAGTAATTCCGTGTTTGGTGCATTTTTTTATAGTTATTGCTCGGTTTTTATAATTACATCCCATTTATTATTTTTTAAAGCCCATTTTCCTGTTAAGCCTAATGCATCCCTCCTAGGAAAGATTTGCAGCCCAGCGGGGCGGAGAATAACAAGTTGACCTTGTCTGGGTATTCCTCAAAAAACGTATAGCTGGGCTAGCCATTTTCATCTTGAAAACATTAATATCCGGGCTGGATATCTGGCCTGGGCTAGACGGGCCACAACCCGCCCAGTTAATACCCTGCTATCCTCTGAGCAACAATGAAATCATCGCCAAGAAAAACTCTGCAGTGCTCACGCCTCAAAAACACAAATACTGCTCGAGCTGCTTGGTCCCAGCTGTCGGCCGCACCTTGTGCAATTCTCTCGTTTATATTGACTACATAGGTTGACAATGGTGTGGGACCGTGATGTCAGGAAACCAGGAGGAAACAAAAAAAATAGTTGTACATAATAAGGAGGCACTTGCGTACGTACGACTATGGCCCTAGTGGGTCCCTAGTGTCATCCAGTTAAAATAAAGTCATCTCCTGAATCCTCATGTTCGTTGACGATGTTAACAATGCTCGGCGCCACGGCGAGCACAACAACTTGAAGGACGACAGAGAGGGCCTCGCAGGCCCTACGGATGGTCTGATACAACGCCCGCTGCTCATTCAGGAAGCCAGGATCATCGGACACCTATGAGCACCTTCGAGAAACTGAGACGACATGAAACGGTTAGGCCGCGCTTGGGAGCTCTGGTTTATTTCAAACCTGTATTAACATACAAGTGTAATTTACTCGTCATCGGAAACAACGCATAAAATACAGGCATAATGAAACCAAGGGCCCGAGGTCTGTAAGTAAAACCGGCGGGATATGCGTGTAATTTGAGAGACCAGTGTATATTTTACGAGCACTGCTATATGGACGACATTACCAGACGATACATGCACGACGTGTGTATCATGCCATCCATGGGCAAGGATGAAACAACAGCTAACGGCTGGATTAGCAATCTTCTGAGTGTCGTTTAGCGTTTTTATCGTGTGTGAAGTACTTCTGATATTTTACTAGTCGAAATCGACCAACCAAGCGCTTCGCCCGAGACCATCTGCTTTTATTTACAAGCGTCAGTTTTACAAACGGTTTTGGTTGGAAAACGATGATCCAATCACGGCCTAATATCATGAGTTGGACGGAAGATCATATGGTTTCACGTCTAACCTACCCGACTTGTCGTATAGGCTATGAATGAAACATAAGACGATGAACTTCTTAAGCACGGAAACAACAGAAGAGGATGATCTTCTTAACAAGCAAATTACTGGCATTAGATCGACATGCAAAACAATACGAATCATTGTTCTCAGGAGGCACGGTGAATAGCTCGTGATGCTGCATGCCACAACATTCCAAGCTCAACTTTGCAATCAAACACAAGGCCTGGCATTACATAGACAATATTCAGAACAAACTCTTAACACGAATATCTCAGCAGAGTAACTATTTACTTCTAAACTGAACACGGGAATAGGAAAAAAGCAATCGACGCTGCTCACAGCAAGGGCGTCCCACTCAAAAATATCAAATGCATGTCTTCTGGCTAACATCAATGAGAAAATTTTGACAAGGTTTTCCAATTCCAATATATTAAACTAACGTGTTCTTGGTAACATCAATGATTAAACTTTGACAAGCTTTTCCCATTCAAAATATGTAATGCCTATGATCGTGGAGTCCTTTCGTAGCTTCTTGTACTTGTTTGGGCACTTTTTGCCCAGTGCACTCCACGTGTTGTAGAATTGCCAATGCTCTCTACAGACTAGTCATGTCACCAGCGTCTAATAATACTATGTAAAGCTTCTCGGTCATTCCTTCTGTAATGTAGCACAAACAATGACTGCTTCTTTTTGCAAAGTGGAACGACCAATTGGACCCAGTAATGCAGCAGTTTGCCTTGGACACATTGACTCCTTTTGTGCAGTTCAACTAAAATCGAAGTCGGAATAAAACCGAGCTTTAATTTTGATATCCCTGTAAGAAACAATAGATATAAGGGAAACAATTACTGAGAAATAACGGTTGATGACTTGTACTCCCAGAAGAAAAGCATCTACTGATCTACCTTATCTTAATGGGAAACAAAGCAGGAGAGTAGCAATTCTCCATCAGTGTGATACATTCTATTGACTGAGACATTATCTTAACAATGCCTTGTTTCAACATGTATAAAGAATGACAAAGCAGAAAAGTACCATTCCTAAAACAATGCAATTGATTCATTTTAACAGAGGCATTATCTTAACAATACCTTGGTTAAACATGTATAAAGAACTACAAAGCAGGATAGTACCATTCCTAACAAGTGATGCAGTTTTGAACTAAGATTCAGTAGTTAATTAATTATGAGAGGGGCATTGCTTAATTTTACCAGCGGCATTATATTAACATAAAGCATAAACAGTTCCAGGGGAGAGTGGGCGCAACAACAATATGTGCTTCCATCTACTTATAAAGGGGGTGATGCAGAGTTTGTTGTAACAAAGCAACAAGCATCATGTCTGGGTTGGTCCCATTTTTTTCACTACTTAATGGGAAAAGACAGCAATACAATAGCTTCAATTCAACATTTATTTAAAACAGTACCAATACAAGGAGCACAACATCTCAAAGCACACTGCACAATCATGTGGATGAAAGCCTGTACTGACCTTTCATGAGAAGACCAGGATAAAATACGAATCTACCAACACGAATAGGAAATCCAATCTCGTTTTGTGCGGTTACCTTTGAAATCAAGCAAAGTGTTTACAGAACGAAGCAAAATGTCGCAATAGCAACAAGTTGAATAGATATCCCTGTTTAAACAGAGGCAAAAAAGGAATCAATTACTGGCTAATAAAGGAGGATGAAACATGCGGCCACAAAAATGGTAATCCCACCAATCCCTAACAAGTGTTGCAGTTTTGAAATAAGATTCAGTAGTTAATTCTGAGAGTGGCATTGCTTAATTTTACCAGCGGCATTAGATTAACAAAAAACATAAACAGTTCCAGGGGAGAGTGGGCGCAACAACACCATGTGCTTCCATCTACTTATAAAGGGGGTGATGCAGAGTTTGTTGTAAAGAGAGCAATACAATAGCTTCAATTCTACATTTATTTAAAACCGTACCAATACAAGTATCACAGCATCTCAAAACACACTGCACGATCATGTGGATGAAGGCAAGTACCAACCTGTCATGACGCTCACAAGATCACGTATGAATCTGCCAACACGAATAGGAAATCCAATCTCGTTTTGTGCAGTTGCACTGAAATCAAGCAAAGTGTTTCGAGTAGCGAAGCAAAATGTCGCAATAGCAACAAGTTGAATAGACACCCCTGTTTTAATAGAGGCAAAAAAGGAAACAATTACTTGCCGATAAAGGAGGATGAAACAAACGGTGACAGAAAGAAGCATCTAACTTATCTTGGATGGAAAACAAAGTAGGATAGTAGCATTTCTAAAATGGTTGCATTGATTCATATTAAGAGAGACATTCTCTTAAAACAACATTCGCTAAAAAATGTAATTTACTTTTAACAGTGGCATTGCTTCAATTTTCCGGCGGCATTCTTAGATTAACAACAACAAAATAATTGTATGGGACATGCCAGCACCATGTGCGTCCACACGTATAAATGGGTGATGCAGAGTATGTAGCCAAGCAGCATATATGCGTTGGTCCCATATTTGTTCTCTTTCAACTTTTTTCCTATGTGAGGGCAGCAAATCTAGTCCTGCACAAACTACCCGACCCCCCAGTTTCTTACCCTTTTCAACAAAGAGATCGGTTCCTTACAGATGTGTGTACTGGGTTACCCCCCTTTTCCCTTTTCGACCAACAAAGCGGCTGGATAGCCAGTCTATACTACTTTCCGTCCATCCTTTCCTCATTGAACCACGTCCTAGATTCTTGCTCCAGCCCACCACACCCTTCTTTCCTCTTTGAACCAAGACCTAGATTGGACTACGGATCGAAAAAGATCCACATGCAGCTAGAGCAACGACGGTTTCAAAGAAACTTATACCTTAGGGTCGTCGGGATGTGGCAAGGCGTGCGTCTGGAGGCCGGATCTGCCAACACTACGTACGTCAGCGAGCAAGAAGGGGTCGGTGGCCCTCCCGCACAGGCGCTGGGTGAAAGAGAACAGTGCAGCCCGTAGTGGATTGCCTCCCTCGCCGAAGGCGATAGAGTGAACGCTGCACCTCCTCCCCTTCCCGGTGCGATGGGATACAGACGCCTCCTTCACCAGCTGTGAGGGGGAGAGAGAGACAAGAGGCCAACGCAGTCTTGTTTAGATCTGGTGAAGAGAGGGTGAAAGACTATGAATATAGCAAACCCTAGCAAATGAACGCTGAGCCTCCAGCGTGTATACATATATGTAGTGCGGCGAGAGTGTGGAGAGTGCAAACCCTAGCGAACAAGCGCTGAGGCTCCAGTTTATATATATATACTACTGTAGTATGGACTGAGCTCCGGTGCCTTCACTGCTCCTCCTTTTGGCTATATGACAGTTGAGCCAGCCACATTTTGGGCCCACCTATCATAAACCCAAAGGCAGGTGCACTAAGTCAATGAAGCTGCGTCCATATAGTACTCTCATGTATACGACTAATATATAGTGGAGTGGTTTTCTTATTCTCTCCATAACAATCGTTTTAAATTGTGTAAGTACAAAACAAAACTCTTTATTTAACATATAGTGAAGAAAACTACTACTACTTCTGATGAACTAACAATCCACGCCCACGCGTCCTAGTCGCACTTCCTGTCCTTCACGTGCGGTACACTACCCTCCCTTAAGTGAACAACCACACATGCGCCAAATTATCGGAAATGTGTGAGAGTGTGTACAAATAAAGAATTTTAATTTCAATTATCGGAAAGATTTGATAGTATTACAAAGTTTGACTTCAGTCAAATCTAATATGCGGAGTAAATAAAAACGAAGGTCTACTACGTCCATCCGGGTTTTTAGTCCACACCATTTTTTAAATCAAAGTTAATAGCTGGACAAATAAAATTACAGGGGAGCTGGAGACAAAGTTGTGAGAAGGCTTAGAAATCAATACAAAACTTATGCTAATAGTACCAACGTCGATCCTTCTTTGAGGAAACATTTGGTTCATAGCCAATTGTGTGATAAAATTGCACCAACGTGAAAGACGACTGCATCTCCAATGCAACCAAGGTGAACTGACGAAGGATATCATCTTTGTGCGTAACAAGCAAAGAGCACTGATGGAAGACAGCTTGTTTTTCATTGAAAATCGATTAGCTTCACCAGCTGACGCAACCATGAGGCGCAACCATGAGCATCGATAGGTCATCGTGGTGATGCATCATCCATTTGGCATCAAGTTTGGGTGAGGCACCTATGATGTTCGACAAATCCTCACTGTGGTCCTGCTTCTTCTCAAGAATCAAGCTCGAGGAAGGAAGAACCACGTGGCGAGGACAAAGGAGGCGGAACAACAATGGCCATCCAATTTTGTGCAGTTCCACTAAAATTGAGGAAGACATGCCCGGGTATGGAGATACGCATCGCTGTTTCTAAAAATATAAAAAAGGGATATAGTGTTGTTACTTTGTTTTACAAGATTAGCAATGACATATAATTGTCAATAAGAATTAATGAGAAGTACACCAACAAACAGAAGCATCATAATTATCTTGATGGGAACTAAACCAGGATACCCGAGAAAAAAAGCATTTCTTCATTTAACCAGTGATAGTACTACCACCATATGGACAATGACCGCACAACCACCATGTACTTTTTGTCGAAACAACATGTATACCTCCACCGAGGCATAGATCAGGACAACTTTTCGAGTGGCATTTCCTCTATAATAGTACTAGTAAGTGATGTTGGACCAAATTTAACCCTAGCTACTATACATGGGGAGCTGGGAGTAGTCGCATAGAAGGAAACCCGCACGCAGCGACACAGGGAGCTGGACCAAGATAAGAAGTTATACCTCGGTGGGCGAGATGTCGTTTAGGCGGGCGGGCGGGATCTGCCCACACGACGACAAATGAACAAGGGCGCAGAGGATCTTCGTCACCAGCGCCCGGGCTCGAGAGGACGGTGCGCATCGGCTTCCTCCGTCGCCGACGGCGACAACGTCAACGCTGCACCTCCTCACCTCCCGCAGCGGACGGGATTCGGCCAGATCTGTGACCACCGGTGAGGAGAGAGATAGAGTGGACACTGTCATCTTGTTTTGATATGGAGAGGGTGAGAGAGCGAGACAAGAGAAACTCTATCAAACAAGAGGCTATAATGGAGTAAAAAATATCTCCATAGCAGTGGTTCTAAATAGAATACGCGCGTTCCCGGAAAAATGAAACGAAAACTGGCGGACAATTTTTTAACGTACCAAGAAAGAAAACTCGATCAAAAACACGCCCCCGCTTCCAGGTTGCGAGAGTCGCCGCGCACACACACATAGACATATACATGCATATCCGTGTTTACGTAAAATTCCATTTCCATCTCCATCTCCAATCATATTTGTCCAACTGGCACATTATTTACATTGTTAATTATATACGCAGCAATATTAACATACAACATCTCTTGTTTGCGGACGTCCGGACCGCTGCCACGGCCGGTCTTGACCAACCTGAAGCTTCTTCATTAGCCGCGTGTGCTTCCCGCCCGAAACGATCAGTGCCGCATTCATGCCTGGCCAGAGCGGACGCGACCTCTCACTGGCGTCGGCATTGAAGCAGCACGCTGGCCGAGAGAGCGTCGCCCACGCCGCTTCCGGGTGCACGCGACTGCTCTACGTTCAAAGGTCGCAATAGCTGGCTACAACATGCATGTAAAAAGTTCTTGGGAGTCCGTGCTATAGCTAGCTGTCCTCCCCCAACTCGTCAATCTCTTCCAGTAGTGCAAGTACTCCATGGCGCGATCCATCGATCCAGAGAGACTTTAGACGCATTTGGTTTAATGCTCAATTAATTAGGGCATGGTAACCGCAATCAAGTCCACAATTTTCTCTCGATATACTCACTCCTTTCCGGTTTATAGGGCTTATCTCAAAATTTTAGTTTTTCCATTTTATAAGGCTCAATTTGGTTGTTTTCCATCATATGTTTAGATTCCAAGGTGCATTAAATCATTGCATGCAAGTATTAAGAGAAAATTGACCAAAGCATGTACTTTATGCATGCATGCATGCATTGCATTAATGCATTGATAAACATAATTTTTTGAGGAAAACAAGAGCATTAATTAGGTGCTTTTGCAAAACTACAAAAAGTATTCCACTACTCACCATCAACCTTGATTGGAGAGATTTTTGAATTGAGCACTATAAACCGGAAAGGAGGAAGTACTACTACGGAGTGGAGTAAGTGCATGCATGTTTGTACCCGGGGTGGAAGCACTGCATGCATGTGTGTACACATTATTCCCTCTAGTAATAGACGTCGTGCTATAACTACCAATGCTATTTTTCAGGCCGATCGCTAGTCGCCTTGGTCCCATAGATTTTTTTTTTCTGAAGCACGCTCTATAAACAGTGACGGATGGAGTAGTATGAGCGGATTCAAAGAAGAGCGTATTGATGGTTGCTTCTTCCGAGCAACTTATAGTGGGAAAGGTGGGGCTTATGATTTGACTGCTCATTACTCACTATTAATGCGGCGCAACGACCAGGCTGAGTCTCCCATGCGGTTGTGCACTACTCCCTCGGTTCTTAAATATACTCTGGAGTATTTGTCTTTCTAGAGATTTCAACGAGTGACTACTCAAATATTTGTCTTTTTAGAGATTCAAATGGACTACTACATACGGATGTATATAGACACATTTTAGAGTGTAGATTCACTCATTTTGCTCCGTATGTAGTCACTTGTTGAAATCTCTAGAAAGACGAATAGAGTATTTAGGAACGGAGGGAGTACACATACGAAGAAAAATGAGTGAATCTACACTCTAAAATATTCCCATTTGAAATTTGGAAAAAGACAAATATTTAGGAACAAAGGAGTATAATTTTGTGCATGGCACATGGACCCGGATGCTGAAGAGGCTTCTGGCAATGCTATCAAGCTTCCATCATGTGTTTACATAATTGACGTACTATACAAATAATTTTCCAGCAATATGAAATTGTAAAATGGTGTGAGCTTTCAGCTTTTGTTTCGTGTGTCTTGCCATCGATGCTCTTTCGGCAACAATAAAAAACTAACTTCCTTGCTAATGCATGTAAATTATTAGCAGATCAGAGCTAATATTTACATCACAACTGAAGACAGAGTTGTGAGAAGGTGTTAAATTAAAATTGATCCATGCTTTCATTGGCAGCAACGTCCCCCCCCCCCCCAGCTCTGTCTAAATCAACAAGGCATGTTGGAAAAAAAAGCAGCTGTCTGGAGCATGGAACATTCCGATCATTTTGTGCAGTTCCACTAAAATAGAGCTGAGCGTCCCTGTTCCAAAGATATTAAGTGTCATTAAGATAATAGAGGACTGTTGATGAAACAATAAACACACAAATAGAAGCCGGTCACCTTTGCAGTCTCTCTTAAGACTAACTTGTTGGAGAAGATTAGGCTCGGAGTTGGATGAGGAGGATAGAGCAAAACCAATCTCCCTTTGTGCAACAAGACCTTTGAAATGTAGATACGTTACCTGTGTGACATTTTAGTACAACTGTACAAAACACTTAAGAAAAAAGTGATTTGTGCAGTTCACCAAAAGGTCGCAATAGCAACGAGGTTAAATGGATAGCCCTGTTTGCAAAAAAGAGGTAGAAAGGAAACAATTACTGGCCAATAACAGTTGATGACACATGCGACGACAAAAAAGAAGCATATTCCTTGTCCTAAGGGAAGATGACAACACGGCTGTGTTTGTCTAAAACGGTGTGAGGACGAGATTGCAATATGGAAAGTACGCCGGACGAGCTACGTTTTGGGCAAAGAACTATGGAAGATCCACATGCAGCAACGTGGGAAGACGGGCAGTGGAGCAAGGCCGGAGGGGATACCTGTAGGTCGTCGAGATGTAACTAGGTGAGCAGTGGCGGGCGGAATCTGTGAGCAGGTGGCGTAGGCCCTGCCGTGCTGGAGCTTGGTCAGAGAGAACAGCGTGTACCGTAGATCGGAACGTGCTGCCTCGGCACCGTCGAGTAGAGAAACGATGCACTTCCTCCCTTTCCCTCGGCGGACGGGATGCGGCCGGATCAGTGACCAACTGAGAGAGAGAGAGAGGCCACCGCACTCCCTTTCCCCCAGCGGACGTGATGCGGCCGGATCAGTGACCAACGGTGAGAGAGAGAGAGAGGCCACCTCAGCCTTGTGTGAGATACTCTAAAGAGCGACAAACCAGGCAGGCAGGCTCCATTGTATATAGTTGAGCGAACTACCTTTTCCCCCATAAAAATCGTTTAATCTTCTTTGTACGTGCCATTGAGCGCTATAACTTTATTTAAAAATAACGCGGCAACGCGTCAAGTCGAACTTTGTTTCGTGCACTCGTGGTACACGACCTCCCTAGGTAAACAACCGCTACAGGCGTTCAAATTAGCATGTGGGATGCCATTTCGTAAAAAATGAGCTCCACCATGTACCCACACGGGTGTGGTTGGGCACGAAGCGTGAGTACGTGCATGGTGCACCTATTCTCTTCTTGTATGCGTACACCACCTACGTGGGGTTGTGTGAGAGAGATACAAACCTAGAGAGATATAGTGTGTGGGTTCGTGAGAGTTTTGGGCGGGGAGGTCAATCAAAAAATGTAACATATGCAATGTGTGTCAAATAGAGTCCTGGATAAAACATATATATAGAGGGGGCGATCCACGAGAAGAGAGTGGAGGTATCATCGGCTTGAGGTGTCCATAGAATCGAAGAGAGGGATGATGTGTGTGTGTGCGCGCGCGATCGATAAAGAGTGCCATCGAATTTGTGTGTGCCCACGTTAAAGATATAGAGTGGCTGGCCTACTAGAACGTGAGAGGGGACATGTGCATTTTGTCTCTGTGGCATGGATACCTACCTGCAGCGCTCGACTATCGGTGTGTGGTAGGGGAAGAGGGAGGCCCAATTAACTATAGAGGTACAATGGTTGGTATATGTGTGGAGGAGGAGAGAGGCCTACCTCATGTATTAAGGAGATCAATCTGCCTCATGTATTAAGGGAGATCGATTGGCATCCATGCATATGTGCAGGAGAGGAATAAGGTTGGGAGAGAGACAGAGCTAGAGTGCTGGAGGGGGTGGTAGTGGAGTTGCTTCTAACAAATGTTGGGATAGGCTTGCTAGACAAACCGAGGGCACGCCCGCAATATCAATAAGAGAGGAGATGGTTGCTTGTTGTCTGTGCATGTGCGTGTGAGAGATGGGTCAGGAGGCATGCACGAATGATGAGGGGGGGGGACGATATGGCTGTGGTAAGCAGACATAACTACATAGGAAGATCAATCGCCCATTGTTAGAGAAAGGAGAGACATAACTTGTGAGGTACGTCGATCGATTACGGGGGGGGGGGGGATAGTTAAAGTCGATCTAGGTATATGTTGGGAGATCGATTGGTATACATGCATGTGTGTTAGAAGCAAATGAGGCACGAGGAGAAGGATAGAGAGAGAGGGATGCATCTAGGAGGTGGTACGAGAGGCATACTATATCGAGGAGGAAGGAGTGTGCGAGTACGAGATCGATGAAAAGAGTGGTGGGAGTGAGGCATGGACGGTGACAAGAGAAGAGGGGAAGCTTGTGTTTGTGCTAGGCGCACCTGGCTAGAGAGGCATATCGATCGATGTGTGCGGTAAAGAAGGAGCGGGGGGGCCTACACACCCGTGGGTGAACGACCTAAAGTGAAAAGACGAATTTGCGCGATGAAGCTAGAGAATGCTGAGGGAGGGTGAGAGGGATGCGGGCGTGTGCATGCACGAGAGAAAGTTAGCGCTAGCTACAAAGATAAGAGGATTGTGTGGGTGTAAAAGACGAATAGAGATCATACTTCATTATAAAAATCGAACTCGGATATTTGAAGAATTTATCATAGTGTTTTAAACCGACGCATGTGTGAATATATATAACGGTGATACACATGGTGTGGTTATGAACATGTTATACTACATATAATATATTTTATCTCTACTCTTATAAAAAAACGGAGTTGTTGATGATGGTGTACCTGCCATCTTGCAATATAGGCCGTCCGATTTATATCCGGCTGATAGGAAGGAAACTATGGCAAGTTTGAAAAAAGATACCCACACCCCTCTCCATATTTGCAAATTATGCCCCTTGATCATGTGGATGTTCTGTGGAACGCATGGGCATCTTGCTAGTACTTCGTATAATACATAGAACATTGATTATAATTTGGGCTAATGTGTGGCTTTTGCAGCTCAGGTCTAAATACTTGTCATAATGTAGGGGGCGGGGCACTATACTTTGTGTGATAAACACGGTGTACGTATGGAACATGGTTTAGATTATGAATATATAGTTAGTACATCAAATTTACTATTATTTGGAATGAACATAAAGTGTATTCAAAAAATAGAATTCGAGTTCATGTAGTACACATAGTTCATATATATCTCTATAGTAATCATGTGGTGTGTTATTAAGGTAATACACGAATGATGGTTGAAGTTGGCAACAATCATGATTGTAGATTCTTATTGAAATAGAGAAACGAATTCAAATTTAGTTCGAATTGCAGCGGTAGTATAGACATTTGGAATGCACTAAAATGTTGGTATGAGTAGGTTACATGCATTATACAGCAAGCGAAAAAATTTAATCGGACATAACATGGAATCATCCTCCCTCCTTCCATCTATATAGGGCGTAATGAGATTTTTAAGACCGCCTTTGACTATTGACAAGATTAATAGTACATGACATGCAAAATGTGAAAATTATATCATTGAAAGAACCTTTCATGCATTTAATTTAACGGTGTGCTTTGTGTAAGTTGCATGTCATATATTATTGCTCTAATATTTGGTCAAAGTTAGCATCGAAAAATGCATTAGGCCCTCTATAGATGGAAGGAGGGAGTAGCTTTGAATAGCATTTGTATAGTAAAACGGGGCAAGACTCTCTCTTTATGTGGTGTGAATAGTTTTATTTTTTTGTTTTCTTTTTGGTTGAGGGAAGTGCGAATTGATTTGGTACGCATTACAAGTACAATATTACTACACGTTAGGCTTGTCACTAAAATTCAACCCGCGTCTTGTTATATACCGAAAATTCAGATATCGTGCTCCCAAAATTGGCGCCTTCACAACCCGCCTTGCTATCCCGAAATTACAACGCTGCGGCGAAAACTCCCTCCAGCTGCCAAATCCCGACACATGAAATCCCCCTTCTAACCCTGAGCCGAAAGGGCCGCTAGTTCAAATCGGTGGGGGGTACTTTTGTAACACACCCTACATTTTGGACAAGCACGTCCCTAAGTCATGCTTCACCCCCTCCCATCGCCTCCTTTTCGCCATTCGAAATCCCAGGCCGCCATAACCTCTCTGCTCCAGCCGCGAAACCCCACCCTCCTCCGTCCGCCACCTCACCGCTGCCCAGCCGGAGCCTCTTCCCCGATGACGTCGTCCACCGCAACAGCTCGACGTCCCTCGTCCACCTCCCCGGATGAGGATCCGTTGTCCATCTCGTCGTCCCGCCGGTTCAGCCGCCCCGTCCTCCACCTCCAAGGAGCTGCTCCGACGATCGCCTCGTCTATCGCGGCTGCTCCATCCCCACAGTGCCGCCTTAACCTGCTCCACCGGAACCGCATCATCCTCACCGACTCCTCGGGCGAAGCTGAGGCCTACTCGGCGCCACCAAAGAGGTTGTACACTCATCGCATCACACCTTCTCCTTAACTCAACCTCCTGGCACCGACGGTGCTCCATCCCGCACCACCATGGAGCGGCTACCTTGAAGCCGGTGCCGCGGCCGACATCTCCACGACGGCTCTCCCCTAGTGTGAGGCCCCTTCGGTGGCAGCGTCCATACCAGCCGGATCTGCTGCTGCTGCTCTGGCTCTCGCTGGCTCGCTCGCGCTGCTGCTGCTGCTCCGGCTCTTGCTCGATCGCTCGCTCGCCCAGCTGTTGTTGCTGCTCTCCCCGTCGCTTGTGCTACTGCTCTGCTCCGATTTAGCCACACTTCAGTCGACTGAATCGACTTTTGGGTCAGTCGATTTTCAGGGATTGGGGGGGCTCGCTGGAGTTAAGGAAGAACCACCCGCATCAGGGACGGGGGCTCGCCGGAGAGGTATCCCACTATCTATCTTAGGGTTCAGGGTGGGGGCGGGGGCCTAGAGGGCTGGCGAGGCGGCGGGCGGGAGTTGTTTCAGGCGGCGGCGCTGGGCAGCCAGTTCAGCCGGTGGTGGGTGGCGGCTCAGGGGGTGCAGGTTGAAGATGAACTGCAGGACCTCCCTAAACTACATGTCAAGTGCCTCTCTGCTACCATTGCGTTCAGTTTCGACAGTAGCATACAGATTCCACAATAAATTTCAGTTTCGACAGTTAAGTTCAGAGTCAACAGTTTTTACCTCATCTGTTGTAGTCAGGTTGTTTTTGGTGATGTTAATTTTACATCCATTTTACATCATCTATTGGAGATGCTATTAGAATCCCACTTGAGATTGACGATGTCTGTCTTGTGTTGCTTCAGCCTTGACATCTTACGGCTCACCGGAGCTGCTCCAACGACAGAACGATCCATCACAATAGAGCAGTGCCCTGACGCCGTCTACAAATTCCTCAGGTCTTCCTCCACACCTCCGACAGCCACCTCTACCTCAACTGCTTCAGCGACCAACCAAATGATGCTGAGGTCGACACGGCTACGTCAAAGAGGTTGTACACTTGTTGCATCACTTATTACTATACATTCACGTCGATCCATTAGGGCTATTTTGGTTCAACGAAAAAACATAGCAATAGGGAATTTTCCAATGGCACTCTACTATTCAATTATTCATGCATTTTGTTGAAAGGAATGAAGCAAAACATCCACCTGTACCTACTTTTCAAAATCCTATGCATGAAAATAAGACCAAGTGCATTGGTGCCAGAATAACATTCTAACTGTACACGCTTTCATATGGTTTCACTTTATTTTGGCCATGTTTATTTGCATTCCTATGCTCTTCCAATTCCTGTAAACCAAACACCCAAGTTGACAGAAATCCTGTGTTTGCAAATGCTCTGTTTACCATGTGCATTCCTATCCTATTCCGGTGTTTTTCTTATCCATGCGTTTTAAGAATCACGCAAACCAAATGAGCCCTTACGGAATTACTTCAGTTACAAGTACGTGTCGAAGGGAACTTTGTGTGGTTTGTCCTGCTCCTGCCGCGACGTCGTCCACCTCACCTGAGCTACTCCATCGACAGAAGCATCCACCAAACCAGACATCACAACTCCTGACCGTCTTTTGCCGCCTCAGATCTCCTTCCCTGCCACCGGCACCCACCGCAACGGCATCACCATCATCGACTCAGTAGATGAACCTGAGGAGTACACGGGTCCACAAGAGAGGTCGCACTCTTTTGTTTCTGCTTATGTTATGCATTGCTTAAAATTACCTGCTAATTTATCGTCCTGTTCACCTCTTGGGCTCCAACTCAGGTCCAAATTAATGTTCAAACTTGAGTTCTAAATTAGTTGTGGGGCACATATCGAGGCAGCAATGAATAGTATGTCTGTCTAATATCTGGTTCACCTAGGGTATGCCTATGTTGTTCATCTTGGGTGGGAAACAAATAGTAAAGCAATCATCATCTGTCTTTTTATTAATTTAAAGCAACCATCAGCCTGCTATCATTATTTTTGGATCCATCCACTGGATGTTACCATCACTCTAAATTTCTGCATGCTCTACTTACATAATCTCAACATATTTTTTTAGTATGCATGTCAGATATTGTACAAAGTCATGCTGAAAATGTAGAGAAAAAGAGAAGAGTTTTGAGTGGTAATACAATGTCATGCGAACATCGCTCCATGGTGGGTTCAATGGCAAACCCTCCCCAACCCTCTCCAGTTGTAATCCGAGAGGAAGATATCTGTTCTAAGGCGGATTCGCATCACGACCACTCCTATTTACCCGCAAGGTGTTTGTTCTACCTTGGCATGATGATGTTAGTCATATCATGCATATGTTGCCTTGCAGTGCCTACTTTTTACATCATATATGTCATCTGCTTAGTTTAGACATGTTTTGTAATGCCACCTGTTTAGTTTCTATATCATATATGGGAATGATGCATTCTCATGTCTTTTAGCCAGCCATAATATATGTGAAATGTGCAATGCCCTCTATTTAGCATATAAATCACATATGTGAATTAAATGATGTGATCCTGATTACTTAGAAACCGTGTAGGTGAATCATGTCATGCGATCCTGTTTAGTTATTCAGCATATCTTTGAATTATGTTATGCTATGCTATCCAGTTTAGATAGATATCATATATGTGAAATTATGTCATGCTATCCGTTTTAGTTAAACAATATACATGTCAACTATTTCATGCCTTTTTTCCACACTATCTATTGCATCTGTCTCTCATACAATGTATGTACATTCAACTATGTTTCCTGTTTATTAGCCATTTGAATTGGAGCGGGTGACGCCAGTATCCAGCGGACTAAAAACACGGTCTTCAAATAAAACAGTGCTACCTCTTGGTGTAGATAGCACCCTGGTTGTACATGCACAAGAACCAGCCCTACCACACATAACCCAAACTCTCGCAGATTGTACCCCTACTGCGATGGACAGAGAACCAGCTTCACCCAATCTAACCCCAACCCCAGCAGATAGTAACCCAGTTCCTGTTGACACAGCACCATCTCCACCACAGAGCTCCCAAACAAGAGCAGTTAGTGTCGGGATATAACTACTGGATATAAACCGCCCAGGAGGGGCCGGTTCACCTTCAACTACATTGAAGCAAACGAAGACCCAGAAGATGGCGCTTTACTAATGCGGCTTAGAGGCCCGGAGCCCAAAGGCGGATTAGGGCCCATAGTGGTAAACCACCATGGTTATGTAACTTGTGTTGTAAGTTAGGAAAGGAGAGACCGAGCCGGACACTTGTATGAGTCGGCCTCGGGGCTCTGTAGACCGGCCGGGCGTCAACCTGTGTATATAAAGGGATGACCCGGCGGCGGTTCAGGGACGACAGACAACAACTCGAGACTCAGGCAAAGCGTATTTGCTCCCTGGTCATCGAAACCCAATCAATCCCATCACAACTAGACGTAGGCTTTTACCTTCATCGAAGGGGCCGAACTAGTATAGAACTCCCGTGTCCCTTGTCCGGTTTAACCCCTTCAAGCTAACCCGTAGCAATGGCTCCACGACTAAGTCCTTTCATGAGGACACCTGACGTGTTAATTCCACGACAGTTGGCGCCCACCGTGGGGCTATCGCACGATGGTTTCGAGTTCTTGAAGGGCAGCTGTCGGTGTCAAAACCGGCGGATCTCGGGTAGGGGGTCCCGAACTGTGCGTCTAGGCGGATGGTAACAGGAGACAAGGGACACGATGTTTTTACCCAGGTTCGGGCCCTCTCGATGGAGGTAAAACTCTACTCCTGCTTGATTAATATTGATGATATGGGTAGTACAAGAGTAGATCTACCACGAGATCATAGAGGCTAAACCCTAGAAGCTAGCCTATGGTATGATTGTTGTTCGTCCTATGGACTAAAACCCTCCGGTTTATATAGGCACCGAAGAGGGTTAGGGTTACACAGAGTCGGTTACAAAGGTAGGAGATCTACAAATACCCAACGCCAACCATGCCATCCACGCCAAGGTAAGTCCAACCCGACACAGGACGAAGTCTTAAATCATGTATCTTCATAGTCCAGAGTCCGCCAAAGGTGATAGTTCGCTATCCGGACACCCCCTAATCCAGGACTCCTCGGTAGCCCCTAACCAGGCTTTCAATGACGATGAGTCCGCGCGCATATTGTCTTGACATTGCAAGGCGGGTTCCTCCTCAAGATTTTGAACACAAGGATGTTGTCCGCTCTGCAAAACAAGTTCCACATACCACCGTAGAGAGAATAATCTTTACACAAATCTGCTGACGTATTCCGCGGCGTGACATCACACCACGGCCAGGCCTTTATTCGAATCGTTTTTACTGTCCCACCTCAGCACGTTTAGCGAGGCGGTTTCCTTGGCACGTCTTGTCAAAGCGGAGATCGTGCCCCCTTATTCCGGGATTCTCATCAATAGGGCGTGGGTAACCCAACCGCGCCATTGATTACGGCGCTTGGGAGAAAAGCGAGTTTTACCAGGCTGGTGGGGACGCATAGCTTTGTCCGTCCATATAAGGGGATAAGGATCCACCTTTTCACCCACACCTTCTTCCTCCTTTGCTCATCCATTTCCGCACACTCGAGCTCCAGCGCCCAAGTCCGCACATCCCTCCTCAACCTTCTCCAGCCATGTCCGAAGCGGGAGGCAAGTGGATGGTCTCCTCCGTCACGGAGGGACAAGTCAAAAAGCTGCGGAAGGCCGGATACCTGTCCGGTGACATCGCGCATCGGCTCCTCGATAAGGGGCAGCTCATCCCCACCCCCAGGCCCCATGAGAGGGTGGTGTTCCTCGCCCACTTCCTCCGCGGACTAGGTTTTCCACTTCAACCATTTGTCCGGGGGCTCATGTTCTACTACGTCCTAGATTTCCACGATCTGGCCCCGAATTTCATCCTCAACATCTCGGCGTTCATCGTCGTGTGTGAGGCCTTTCTCTGCATCCAGCCCCACTTCGGCTTATGGCTGAAGACCTTCAATGTCAAGCCGAAGGTAGTGGGCGGCCGCCAAGCGGAGTGCGGAGGTGCCATGGTGGGCAAGATGGCCAACGTCCTATGGCTCAAGGGCTCCTTTGTGGAGACCGTGAAGGGGTGGCAATCGGGGTGGTTATACATCACCGAGCCGCGCGACCCTAAGTGGTCAACAGCCCCCGAATTCTGATCTGGTTTCCCTACGCGGCTCACCTCTTGGAAAGAGACGGGCCTGACGTGGGGTAATTCGGAAGAGCTGACCGGACTCCAAACCTGCGTCCAAAACCTGGTGAACAAGAATCTCAGGCTTGTCAACGTAGTCCAGGTTATGCTCATCCACGGATCCTCCCATGCCAACAACGGGCCTTTAACTTGTGGGAGTTCGATCCGGCACAGCACCAAACCTTGAGCAAGCTCTTCGACACTACGTACGAAGATGCCTGGAAGGTGTTGTTCAAGGGCACCGAGGCTCCCGCATCCGCTACCGAAGATCGCGGATTTAGCTCGTAGCGTCAAGCCAGTGAGGTAAGATATTTTACCCTTTACGGGACTCTTGTTTTTCATAGTTCGACTCTATACGGGATCTAAACTCCCTTACTTTTGACAGGATTGGCAGAATACGTCCGGGCAGGTTAACTGTCCAGCTCCCCTGCCAGAAGACCCAGCGGACGCCCGCTTGACGGGGCTGCTAGTTCCGGCACCTTACGTGGTGCCGGAGAAGAAGGCCATGGGGACTCGAAGGAGTGCCCGGCGCCAGGTGTTGTTGGACTCATCGTCCGACGACTCTGAGACAAAATCCTCCCGTGAAAACGAGGAGGAGGAAAAAGAAGCCTCTCTCCCAGCGGAGGGAGAGAAGAAAAGGAAGGCCGCCCCGACTGGGGAGGCCGGAGGGTCCAAGAAAGGAAGGACCCTTCCTACGGACTTCTCCACCAACGCCGACGACGGCGAAGAGGATTGGCCATTGAGGGCCAAGCTCCTGGCGAGATCGTAAGTGTCTGGATTCCGGAATAACTCATGGCTTTTCATTTGTCGCATAGTGTCCTCTAACGACTAATACAACCATGCAGCCCGCCCAAGGACGAGCTCGCCACCTCGACGAGCGGCTCCCTGGATTCGTCGGATGTGAATAGCACTTCACTTCCGGCCGCCTCCTCTCCTCGCGCCGCTGATGACGCCGAGGTGGGGTCCCAAAAGGGGCCCGGCCAGGAGGAGGTGGTCCAAGAGGCGCCGCAAGGCAACCTCCCGGACTCCAGGCGCGAAGGGGGCGAAACCCCAGAGGGCTCTAAGTCCGGCCCTGTGCCGGACTCCGTACCGGAACCTTCAGTGGTTCCGAAGTCCGTTAGGCGGCCCCTTCGTAAGAACGGCAAGACTGCGATGCCGGTGACCTCCGGCCCAACCGAGGAACCAGATAAGCTATTGGAGGCGCTTAACAGCGCCTCCATCGACGAGGAGCACCGCCTTTGTTATGAGTGTGGTGATCCGAAAGTTCGATCCGCCAAGAGCGGGCTGACTGAAGCTTCGTGCCAGCCTTCTAACAGGCTTTGAGGTAAGTTTTAAGATATGTAAGAATATTACCGCATAGACAGACAAGAGTCTCCTCGATGCTTAGTTGACGTTCGAAAGAAAAGCCAAACCGAGGATCTAAAAGATATCTGTGAGGAATCTAACATAAGTATGTCAATATGGGAATGCAGGCTGCGCTGCTGACCTCTACCGCACTGACTGCGGAGGTCAATGCATTGAAGGAGAGCCTCGAGCGGTCCGAGAACGAGCTCGGGCTTGCCAAGAAGCAGCTCGAGGGCAAGGAAGGTAAGTAATACCTTATGAGATTATATATAAAAAATGTGGTTGCAAAAAATGACAGGACTAACATGAATATTGCAGGGGCCACGAACGAGGTGGCGACCCTGAAGGAGGCGGTGCCCCAGGCCGAAAGTAATGCGGCTACGGAGCGCACCGAGCGATAGAAGCAGGAGGCGCAGGTGGTGGAGGTGCAGCAAGAGCTCCAGGCTCTCGTGGAAAAACACGAGAGTTTGGAGCGTGACTCGAAGACTCGAGAGTCGGAGCTCGCCTCGGCCCTTGAGAGTGCCAAAGCCGCTAAGGCCGAAGCCCAAAGGGCTCTCTAGGAGATTGAGGCGATAATAGCGGCGGGTAAGGCATTCTTTATGCAAAGCAAGCACGTGAAAGTGAATTATCTGCTACTTACCCAAATCCGGAGCTCTCCAGGAGCATTTGTAGATCTGCCCCGCAGTGTGTCCGATGCTTCCGTGCTCTACCGAGCCGAGGAAGGGAGCTCGACGGAGAAGGTGTTCTGGTCTCAGTATGCTGAGGCCGGACACCTGGTGCCCTTGAGCGACTAGCTGAAGCAGCTGGTCGAGCTCCACAAGGTCGCCGAACAGGCCATGAAGGGCCTCATAGTTCGGTTGTGGCCTAAGGAAGCCATGCCTGGGAGCTACTTCGGGCTAGTGCGGCGGCTGGTGGACGCTTGTCCATGGATTGAAGTCGTCAAGCGCTCCGTCTGCATCGAAGGTGCCCGTAGGGCCCTTGCCCGTGCCAAAGTGCATTGGGGCAAGCTGGACGCGGAGAAGCTTGTGACGGGCGGACCACCGCCGGGCAAGGAGTATCGCAAGCCCGAGATGTATTATGAGGGCGTCCTGAAGGGTGCCCGCCTTATAGCGGGTAAGTGCTCCAAAGATGTAATTTTTGATTAAACTCGCATTTGTTATCCTGTACGCTGAAAACTTGTTCATATGCGCTAAGCAACGCTTGTGAATTTAAAATATTATCTTCTGTGCGGCCGTTTAGTAAATTTGAGAGATGGCGAGTCATTGGCTTCAGCCCCCCATGCCACAAGTGCTGGGGTGTTCGGGATACACTTGAGCGCTCTTGTTCCCATTCTTGGGTCCTTCGAGGGAGGCGCTCAACGCAACGAACCAGGCAACCGGACTATAATGCTTGAACACTCTCACTTAGCCATAGAATTCTATAATTTTAAATTTCGGTGAAGCCTAGTATTCGAAGACCGAGATCGGGCGCTATCCACGCCTAGGCGGACAATGCCGACTCCTCGCTCTAAGCGGCATAAGTCTTTAGGGACTCGAAAACCTCTCGAACAGCGACCAGCTCTCGCCCTATCATGACGGTCAGTTTTAGCTTTCTCCACCGAGGTGCTTAACCCAGCGGGGCACAATCGCGATGGTTCTCCCAGCCTTACCTTAGCCGATATAACGGGCGTAAGGTACCAAAACATGGGAGCCGAGCAAAGCCAACTATTGACCCAAGACACGATTCGGAGCCGATGCATATAATGCTATAAGTTCGGAGTGCCGCACTTGTGAAAGTGTTCGGACTTATCACACCATATTTTGGGGTACATAAGCCCCTGGTGTATTGGCCGTACCAAATTGTACGGTTGCACAATGTCATAACTGAACATATATAGATAGAAAAAAAGGAATGCAATAATAGGCAAAAGCTATGTATTGTTTATTCAAAAGGTACTGCAATGAAAGCAGAACGATACAAATAGTGCGATAAGCAAGGAACGGGACTTTTGACATGTCCCCCTCCAGGGGTAAGCTTGCGGGATTTTATGTAAAACAATGTATCTTGCTTCGTAATAGAGACCACCTGGACACTCAGAGTAGCTTTCTACTTCCCTGGCTGTTGCATCGTGAGTTCGGCAATTCTACTGCCGGACTAGGCTTCTTGAGAACGGAGTCCTGAAAGTAAGAGAAAAGAAAAAAAAGAATGACACAATCAGGAGCCCCTAGTGCGGTTTGAGCCGCATTCTGGGCATATCGTGGTCGTGCCCCTCCCCCTATGCCCATGGTATTTCCAGAGCGTAGTTATATGCAGCGTAATCTTGGTTTAGCAATTTCGCGAGGGCTGGGGTTGGGACCGCATTGCTACGCGTGCTCGGAACGTGCCAGGCGGTCTTGTTGTAGGTTACACCGGGCGCGCTTGACGGTGTCCGGACGTTTAGTAGCCAGACTCAAGAATTGCCTTGAGAGGCTGCTTTGTACTTCCGCCGCGAGGGCCGCCGTATGCTCCTCCGTTCGGAGAGAGCGTTCAGTTTTTCCATTGACCGTGATTACTCCTCGAGGGCCTAGCATCTTGAGCTTGAGGTATGCGTAGTGCGGCACCGCGTTGAACTTTGCAAATGCGGTTCGTCCGGCGATGTGTGATAACGCCGCAGAATGGGACTATGTCAAAGATTAATTCCTCGCCCGGAAGTTATCCGGGATCCGAAGACCACTTGAGTGTAACTGAGCCTGTCTGGTTGGCCTATACAACTACTATGACGCGTTTTATGGTCGTATTTGTGGGTTTAATCCTCGAGGGGTCTATGCCCATTTTGCACACTGTATCCTGATAAAGCAGGTTCAGGCTGCTACCGCCGTCCATTAGGACTCTAGTGAGGTGAAATCCGTCAATGATTGGGTCAAGAACCAATGCGGCGAATCCGCCGTGGCGGATGCTAGTGGGGTGGTCCCTTCGATCAAAAGTGATCGGGCACGAGGACCACGGGTTGAACTTTGGGGCGATTGGCTCCATCGCATATACGTCCCTTAGTGCACGTTTCCGCTCCCTTTTGGGTATGTGGGTTGCGTATATCATGTTCACTGTCCGCACTTGTGGGGGGAAGCCCTTCTGTCCTCTATTGTTCGGCGGCCGGGGCTCCTCCTCGTCATTGCTATGCAGCCCCTTGTCGTTGTTTTCGGCATTTAACTTGCCTGCCTGCTTGAACACCCAACAATCCCTAGTGGTGTGGTTGGCTGGTTTTTCGAAGTGCCGTGTATCTGGCATGAGCGATCGAGTATTCGGTCCAAATTGGACGGGCCCTGAGTATTTCTTTTGAACGGCTTTTTCCGCTGATCGGGTTTAGAGCCTCTGAATCCGGCATTGACTGCCGTATCCTCAGCATTATCGCCGTTAATGCGGCGTTTGTGCTTGTTGCGACACGACCTGCCATTACTGTCCTTGGTATCCGAATTACCAGGGTTTTTGGTCAAGTTGTTACTACGAGCTAGCCAGTTGTCCTCTCCCGCACAAAAGCGGGTCATGAGTGTTGTGAGGGCTGCCATGGATTTCGGCTTTTCCTGTCCTAGGTGCCGGGCAAGCCACTCGTCATGGATGTTATGTTTGAAGGCTGCAAGGGCCTCTGCATCCGGACGATCAACGATTTGATTTTTCTTGGTTAGGAACCGTGTCTAGAATTGTCTGGCCGATTCTTCTGGCTGCTGAATTATGTGGCTGAGGTCATCGGCGTCTGGTGGTCGCACATATGTGCCCTGGAAGTTATCAAGGAATGCGGCTTCCAGGTCTTCCCAACAACCAATTGACTCTCGTGGTAAGCTGTTAAGCCAATGCCAAGTTGGTCCTTTAAGCTTGAGTGGGAGGTATTTGATGGCGTGTAGATCATCACCGCGGGCCATGTGGATATGAAGGAGATAGTCCTCGATCCAAACCGCAGGATCTGTTGTGCCATCGTATGATTCGATGTTTACAGTTTTGAAACCCTCGTGGATTTGATGATCCATCACTTAAATGCATGAAGCATAGTGGGTGTCTTGGCGCCTCAGATGGGCTATATCACGGCGCAGCTCAAATGAGCTTTGTCATCGTGTTCGCCCTACCGGAATTGCTGTATCCGGCATGACGGTTATCATCACGTGTCGTGGGGCGCCCACGCGATCCGTAGATCGATCTTGTTTGCCTTGCCTTGTCCTCCAATATGTCTCGCAGGTCTGACGCATTTCCCCGTGCCTTGGTACTTTTCGAGCAACGCCGGGGTGCGGCTTGAGTGGAGGGCCTAGAGGCCTCTCTGTCGCGGCCACGAGGTGGCCGGTCGGCCGCGTCATGCGCTGGTGATGTAGGTTTGGGTGCTTCCTCCTCTAATCGGGGTAGCAGCCTGCGTTTTGGGTAGCTCTTGGAGGGGCGTTCGAGTTCGTACTCTTCGGCTGCAAGGACTTCAGTCCATCTGTCAGCTAGCAAGTCTTGGTCAGCTCTAAGATGCTGCTGCTTTTTCTTGAGGCTGCTTGCCGTGGCCATAAGCCTGCGTTTGAAACGCTCTTGTTCGACGGGATCCTCAGGAACGACAAATTCATCGTCGTCGAGGCTTGCCTCATCTTCGGAGGGAGGCATATAATTATCGTCCTCTACCTCTCTGTCTGCCTCTCTATCATGAGGGCTGGCTTCTCCATCCTCTGTCTTTGAATCCTGCTGGAGGAGGTTGTCTTCAGTCTTGTCCGGTGTTATTATCTCCCGTGCGGAATCACCGCTTTTCTTTGTGGCGGGATTTAGAGCGGCGCCGCTGACGCCGGCGCTTAGGCTGTCTATTCGAGGGGTCATCCTCCACTGTTCCATCGCCATTCCCATCTTTTGGGATGTCCACCATGTATATGTCGTATGACGAGGTGGCCTTCCAGTGCCCTGTAGGCGCTGGTTCTTGGTCGTCTCCGGCATCGCCGTCCATACCGTCGATGTCTTCGGAGTCAAAGTCGAGCATGTCGGTTAAATCATCGACAGTGGCTACAAAGTGGGTGGTGGGTGGGCGTTGAATTTCTTCGTCGTCCGCATCCCAACCTCCCTGACCATAGTCCGGCCAGGGCTCTCCTGATAAAGAGAGAGACTTTAGTGAGTTCAGGATGTCGCCAAAGGGCGAGTGCTGAAAGAGGTCCGCGGCAGTGAACTCCATGACCAGCGCCCAATCGGATTCGATTGGCAGGGGCGCGTAAGGTTCAGAGTCCGGATAGGAGTCCGGCACCTTGGAGTCACGAGCTTCGCAAAGGACAAGGATGGAGTTCGGCTCAATCGTCGTAGAGATCGCAGCCCCCGAGGCGGTGTCCAGCCACTCGTCCTCGATCGTCGAAGTCGGCTCCGAGCTAAGGGTTGGAGCGGACATCGTGCGACCTCGAGGCACTGCTCGCGGCGAGCTAGATCGTGCCCATCGAGACAGTGCGGCGCGCTTGGCTATGGCTCGAATCCGTCGAAGATCAAGTCTCCGCGGATGTCGGCCGTGTAGTTCAAACTCCTAAATCTGACCTGATGGCCAGGGGCGCAGCTTTCAATCTGCTCCAGATGGCCAAGTGAATTGGCCCGCAGTGCAAAGCCGCGAATCTGAAGATCTGTCCGGGAGAAAAGTCTCACCCTGGACCGCGTCTTTGTTGATGATCGAGGGAGCCATTGGGCCTAAAGGTGACGACACAGAGGAACTCTCAATGAAAGCACCAATGTCGGTGTCAAAACCGACGGATCTCGGGTAGGGGGTCCCGAACTGTGCGTCTAGGCGGATGGTAACAGGAGACAAGGGACACGATGTTTTTACCCAGGTTCGGGCCCTCTCGATTGAGGTAAAACCCTACTCCTGCTTGATTAATATTGATGATATGGGTAGTACAAGAGTAGATCTACCACGAGATCAGAGAGGCTAAACCCTAGAAGCTAGCCTATGGTATGATTGTTGTTCGTCCTACGGACTAATACCCTCCGGTTTATATAGGCACCAAAGAGGGTTAGGGTTACAAGTCGATTACATGGTAGGAGATCTACATATCCGTATCGCCAAGCTTGCCTTCCACGCCAAGGAAAGTCCCATCCGGACACGGGACGAAGTCTTCAATCTTGTATCTTCATAGTCCAGGAGTCCGGCCAAAGGTGATAGTTCGGCTATCCGGACACCCCCTAATCCAAGACTCCCTCAGCAGCTCTGAAGGACATAAGGGGTACGTGGTCGGCCGGATGACCAAGAGTCAATGCGGCAAGCTCTACATCGACGACGAAGGATGGGGCCCCGAGGCCGGCTCAATCGAGTACGGGTACCGGGTCCCCTTTGGCGGAATTCATGTCTTCATCGGCAAGATCAGCGAACCAGGCCCTGAGCCGGACATCTACACCGACCTCGTCGAGACGGCTCAGCGTGCAAGTCCTGCCCGGGTCAAACCTGCCATGAAGCGTGCGTTCATAGGATGTGTCCATGGAATCGGATCTGAACCGGTGTCTGAAGGCGAGACAACTATTTATTCCGACCGTGAGTCATCCACTGGTGAAACCGAGTCCCTATACCAAATTCATGATGGTGTGTTCGAAGGATATTCTGATGGCAACAGTATTCCGGACCTCCTTGAACCGCCAAGTCGGGTTGCTGCCTTCATGGCCGGAACACAACCCACTCTGCAATCTTCATCCACAGCAGCAATGAATACCGGATCAGCAGCCGCGGTAGGAGGCCCGGCGCGCCGACCGGCTCAAGTCCTCTCCGGTTTAATGGATGCCTGGGCGACCTTGTTGACCACGGCAGTGACCCCGGAGACGCAGGATCAGCATAATGCGAGTATTGCGAAGCTGAAGGACCAGATAACACAGGCTAAGGAGGACCTAGCAACTGAGGATGCTAGGTTGGCTGAAGAACGGGCCGCTCTGGATGCCCAGTCACAGCAGATACAGGCGCAGAATTACCGACTCATGTTGGATCAGAATGCATCAAATGATGTAATGCGGAGAAAGTATCGGTCACGTATGCCACCAGTCTTCGAGGGATTAAATCTCTTCAATACACCGGGGGCTGGGCCAAGTAATCTGGTAGCCACGAACCGGACCGACGCACTGAGAGCAGCACCGGATCAACCACGGACGATGGAACCACCTCGACGAACGGATATCCCGCCGCAATACGTGTCAATGCCACCAGGTCATTTCTCGAGCCCTTTGGATAACATGATTGCTGCAGCGTCTCGCTTGGCAGCTATTCCGATGGAGGGCGATTCACTGGTGGCAATTGAGACGCGGTGGGCCAGAGATCTTCTTCAAAATGCCATGGTGCAGCAACAGGCTATAGCCGGGATAGAATTCGTTCGACTCCCCGTCCGAGCAAAAGTTATAGCACGCACATGGATGAACCGGAAGTATCTAGCAGTGCACGGCACCGCAATGTACCCCAGGGGCCCAATCCGGCGCGTGGTGAGGCAAATGCTCAAGACGTGGTGGATAATGGTAGAGCACAAAGGGAGGCTGCTTTGGCAGCACAACATATGGGTCGTTATCAACCCGCCCTGGTTCAGCCTGCGGCGTCAGTAGACCGAGGCACCGGGTTAGCCTTCAGTTCTTGGGGAGTGCCGTGTCTTATTCCGGCTCTCCGTAATGTGCGACTGCCTAAAGATTTCAAGGGTCCACGTAAGGTGCCCAATTACACATTGATCGACCACCGAGGCGTGGGTCGAGAGTTATGAGATGGCAATGGAGATGCTGGATGTGGATGAAGCGGCTTGTGCAAAGTATTTCACGATGATGCTGGAAGGGACAGCCCGTACTTGGTTGAAATACTTACCAGCTAACTCCATCAAATCGTGGGACCAGTTGAAGGCCCGGTTTATAGCCAATTTCAAAGACACATGCAAACAACCTATGTCCATTGTGGATCTGGATGCCTATGTTCTGGGAGAGAACGAGTCAAGAACTCATTGGGTGCGCCAGGTTTCAGAAGTTTTGCATTCGTCGGACCGGATTAATGCTGGCCAAGCGATCATAACCCTGGAGCGCAATTGCCGGTTTAAGTCACTAAAGATGAAGTTGGGACGGCTCAAGAGCCACTGTAATGACATGGGAACACTTATGGCAGCCTTGGTCAAATATGTCGATTCTGATAATACCAAGGATCCCGATTCTGATGAAGAGAAACCGAAGAAGGGAAAGAAGAACGGCGGTGCAAAAGGTCAGCATCACAACCAAGGAGGCCACGGAGGTAATGGTAAACGCAAAGCAGATAGTTCAGATTTTGTAGCTAACACCAATATGCAGCGTCGTAAAGGTAAACCGCCCCAGCACGGCGGAGGGATGAATTTGGAACGTTTGTTGAATCAGCCCTGCCCGAAGCACGAGACCAAGGAAGCTCCATCAACACATCTTTGGAAAGATTGCCACATTATGAAAGAGTTTAAAAATTCTGATCTATTCCGGTATGATCAGGGCCCATCGGGCGGTTCAGGACCAGGTTTTCATGGTGGCGGCGGTTCAAGCTCTGGATTTCAGAATAATCAGGGCAACCAGAACAACCAAGGTGGTAGCAGCCAACAGAATAATCAAGGGAATCGAAGCGATCGAGTTATCAAAGTCACCCCAAGCGGTTGAATGGTGGGCAGTATCATGTGTTCACTACTAGTTTGTGCAAGCGTGATCAGAAGCTTCACAAGAGAGCAGTTAATACTGTTGAACCGGCAGTGCCATGTTATTTGCGGTGGTCCGAGCAGCCTATTGTGTGGAGCAGAGAGGATCATCCGCCCCGGGTTGATAATCCGGGTCACCTCGCTTTGGTGGTGGCGCCTCAAGTGGGAGGTTATAAGTTCACCTAAGTGCTGATGGATGGAGGAAGTAGCATCAATATCCTGTACTATGAGACTTTCCGTCGCATGGGGTTGACAGACAAGAGTCTTAAACCGTCAAACACTATTTTTCTGGTGTGGTGCCATGTAAATCAGCATATCCTGTTGGCAAAATTGCTTTAGAAGTTGTGTTTGGAGATGAGCATGATTCTAGGTCTGAGACAATGACCTTCGAAGTGGTGAAGATCCAGAGCTCGTATCACGCACTGTTTGGACGGCCGGCTTACTCCAAATTCATGGCGAGACCCTGCTATATCTATCTGCAGCTCAAAATGCCAGGTCATAAGGGGACTATCACAGTACATGGAAGTCGAAAGATCGCTTTGGATTGTGAGGAAGGTGATGCGGCCTATGCTGAGTTGGTTTGTGCTACAGAGGAGCTGAAGTTTTCTAAGGAAAATGTTGATCCGGCAGACATGACCCCTCTAAAGAAGCCCAGCACCGAGCATGACCCGACATTGAAGTTCAAACCGGCTGATGAGACTAAACTTGTTGACTTTGTTCCTGGCGATTCATCCAAACTGTTTAGCATCAGCACCAATCTGGATCCGAAATAGGAAAGCGCGCTCATCAAGTTCATCCATGAGAACCGGGACATTTTTGCATGGAAGCCTTCTGACATGCCAGGTCTACCGAGGAAACTCGCTGAGCACACTCTCAATATTGATCCCAAGTTTAAACCTGTCAAGCAATTTCTTCGCCTCTTTAATGAGGAAAGACGCAAGGCCATTGGTGAAGAGGTAGCCTGGCTGTTGGCTGCTGGGTTTATCGTTGAAGTATTTCACCCCGAGTGTTTGGCTAATCCGGTGCTTGTTCTCAAGAAAAACGGCACTTGGCATATGTGTGTGGACTACACAGATTTGAATAAAGCTTGTTCGGCCGATCCCTTTGCTCTCCCGCGTATTGATCAGATTATTGATGCGACGGCGGGTTGTGAGCGCCTGAGTTTTTTGGATGCTTATTCAGGTTATCATCAGATCAAGATGGCAGTTAAGGACCAGGAGAAGACAGCTTTCATCACTCCCTTTGGAGCCTTCTGCTATGTTTCTATGCCCTTTGGGCTCAAGAGTGCCCAGGCAACCTATCAGCGTTGTGTGCAGAACTGTCTTCACACGCAGATTGGGCGTAATGTTCATGCCTATGTGGATGACATTGTGATAAAATCCAGGAAGAAGGAAACCCTGATAGATGACCTCAAGGAGACATTTGACAATCTTCGGGTTTACAAAATGATGCTTAATCCGGACAAATGTGTTTTTGGTGTTCCGGCAGGCAAGCTCTTAGGCTTTCTGGTATCCAACAGAGGCATTGAGGCTAATCCGGAAAAAATTAAAGCGATTACATCCCTGGCTAAACCGAAGTGTATTAATGATGTTCAGCGTCTGGCGGGTTGGATTGCAGCCCTTAGCCGGTTTATCAGCCATTTGGGAGAGATGGTGATTCCTTTGTATCAGATGTTGAAAAAGACAGACGATTTCGTCTGGAGTGATGCTGCTAATGCGGCTTTTGAGGAGTTAAAGCGGCAGTTGGTTGAACCGCTGGTTCTTGCTGCTCCGGTTGACAATGAGCCCTTACTGTTATACGTGGCTGCCAATGCCCGAGCGGTCAGTGTGGCAATTGTGGTTGAGCGTAAGGAGGCCGGGAAGGAGTATCCGGTTCAACGACCCGTGTATTACATCAGTGAAGTCCTGATCGAGTCAAAACAACGATATCCACATTGGCAGAAGTTGGTGTATGGAGTTTTTATGGGAAGTCGAAAGCTCAAGCAATACTTTCAAGGCCATCCTATTACAGTGGTTAGTTCTGCTCCTTTGGGCGATATAATTCAGAACAGGAAAGCAACTGGCCGGGTTGCAAAGTGGGCAATTGAGCTTGGTCCCCATGGGTTGAAGTATATGCCTCGGACAACAATCAAATCTCAAGCACTTGTTGACTTCATCAATGATTGGACTGAGTTGCAAGCACCAGAGGACAAACTGGATAATACATACTGGACTATTCACTTTGATGGATCCAGGCAATTGGAGGGCTCGGGGGCTGGAGTTGTCCTTACTTCCCCTCGAGGTGATAAAATTCGTTATGTCCTCCGTTTAATGTTCCCCTGTACTAATAATGCAGCTGAGTACGAGGATTTACTCCATGGGCTCCGTGTGGCCAAGGAGATGAATTTAAGCCGGGTACGATGCTTTGGAGATTCTGATCTAGTGGCTCAACAAGTTTCTGGCACTTGGGATTCTAAGGATCCACTCATGGTGGCTTACAGACGTGAAGTGGATACTGTGGCGGGTTACTTCAAAGGGTATCAAGTTGAACATATTGATTGGCGTAAAAATGAAGCAGCAGATGCTTTGGGCCAGCTGGGATCCCAGCGTAAACCGGTACCTCCCAATACCTTTTTAGACATCTTGCATAACCCGTCTGTTAAGTTGCCTTCAGAGGAAGATTTAGTTGTTCCTGTTCCGGAGGCTCAATTGGTGGCCGCTTTACACATCACTCCGGATTGGACGGTTCTATATTTGGCGTACGTGAACCGGGGCGAGCTACCAGATGATGAGGTTTTTGCCAGCAGATAATCCGGCGGTCCAAGTCCATGGTTGTTCACAATGGCGAGTTACACTGTTGTAGTGTCTTGGGCGTGTTTCAACGTTGTGTTTCTCCTGAAGAAGGACAAGAGATTCTACGTGAAATCCATGAAGGGGATTGTGGTCACCATGCCGGTTCAAAATCCCTGGTCGCTAAAGCTTTTCGTCATGGTTTCTATTGGTTGACAGCTCATGCTGATGCGGAGGATCTGGTAAAGCGGTGCGACGCTTGTCAAAAGTTTTCACGTCGAGCTCATGTCCCGGCTCAAGAACTATGGATGATTCCTATCACTTGGCCTTTTGCCACTTGGGGGCTTGATATGGTGGGCCCTTTTAAGCGTTCCAAAGATAAGAAGACCCACCTGTTGGTGGCGGTTGACAAATTCACTAAATGGGTTGAAGCGGAGCCCGTCAGCAAGTGTGATGCAGCCACGGCGGTTCAATTCCTCAAAAAGGTCATTTTCCGCTTTGGTTTTCCACACAGCATCATCAAGGATAATGGCACAAACCTTTCTAAAGGTGAGATGGAGGAGTTTTGTCAGCGAGAGAACATCCGGCTTGATGTAGCATCCGTGGCTCATCCCCAGTCTAATGGTCAAGCAGAGAGGGCGAATCAAGAAATCCTGAAGGGTATCAAGCCCCGGCTTATGGTTCCTTTGAAGCGGACACCGGGTTGTTGGGTGGAAGAATTACCATCTGTGTTATGGAGTATAAACACCACCCAGACCGATCCACAGGTTATACACCTTTCTTCATGGTTTACGGGGCTGAGGCTGTCCTCCCAAGTGATATTCGTCATGACTCGCCCCGGGTTGCTAATTATGTTGAAGCGGACAATGAGCAAGCACGCCGAGAAGCGCTGGACCTATTAGATGAGAAACGGGACATGGCTTTGGCTCGATCGGCAGTTTATGAACAAGACCTGCGGCGTTATCACAGCCGCCGGGTTAAGACAAGAACCTTTCAAGAAGGCGACTTGGTGCTCCGGCTCATCCAGGATAAGACCGATATGCACAAGTTATCCCCACCTTGGGAAGGACCCTTTCTGGTCAGCAAAAATCTGCACAACTGATCATACTACCTCATTGACGTTCGAGAAGACTCACGCTATTACGAGGAGGAGACCCGTGACCTTGGAACATAGCTCTCCTTCGTCCTTACTACACTTGAGCCATAGGCTTTTCTTATGTACATATTTCGACAATGTATATATTATGATCAAATATAATAAACCGGCATCCTTGCTATAAGCAGGGCCTCTGCTGTTTTTTCTCAAATATCCTTTGAGTTACATGGGGGCTTCAGCTGACAAAGCGGAGTACTACCTGTTAAACCGGCTATCATGCCGTAATACAGCTTGGGAGCTTCACACCCAAGGGGCCAAAGAGAGTCTGGATGCTATGCACAGCTCAAACATAGGCACCCGTGAGCACAGCTCACAAAGTTACTTGGGGGCTCCTTGTGTAAAATACCAAGGAGTTTGAAAGGACCCTTGTAGCTGGGTATCGACCCGCGGCTTGGAAGCCTGGTGTATTCACCTAAAACCCCGGGTTAACCTGCCTTCATCAAGTAAGCCACTCCTATCCGTGTAATCTGGCATGACCCGTCGAACGTTTGAAAGTTACTCTCATTGAGACCCTGAACTTGTCAAAGTTAAAACGATGATTGGTTAGTTGGAGGCCCATCTTAAAAGGCTTTGTCAAATGGTTCAACTCAGTGGCCTGGCAGCCCTTGAAAAGCCTCGACTACAAGTTTTTATTTGATTTTTGATGTTTTCTCTCTCCTTTGATAAGGTTTTGAGTTAAACCGGCGTCTATTGACCCAGACTGACTATAAGTCATTACATCAATCCGGTGTTTGTTAACCCGGCTTGAATTTCAACTATAAGTTGTTAGTACACAACCAATTATAAACCGGTGTTTATTAACCCGGTTTGGCATTGACTATAAGTCGCCAGGATGATCATCCGGTGTTTATCATAACCCGGCATGGCTTATTATGCACCAGCGCAGCATGGTGGGAGTTATCAACACTCAAGATTTGGGTTATCACCCTTACTACAAAGAGTTGGCAAACCAACGATGTGATTCAATCACAGGTTTGATATATTTCATATTTGATTATTCTTAAGTGCAGCCTTGGTTATAAACCCAGGCTTTATCTTGGGCATTATGACCCGTCCGGCGGTAAACCGCCAGGACAATACTTTTTATGCAGACATAGGGATTGTATACTATATTAAGATATATAAGCCAACACTGAAATTATCATGGCGGATCACACAAAGTATATCCCGATTACGATGGCAGCAGATCAAAGTATTTTTGCTAGCCTATTACAAGGCGCTTTAAGGCCCAAACTATGGAATTGTTTCTTCCAACAGGACAAAGTTTATAAAGCATCAACCAGATTGTCGGATCAAGCCTCATCACCATGTTGCAGTGAAGTTGATGGGTCATCTGGCGTCGGTTCAGCCTCCTCCTCCCCATCCAGTGGCTGGAAGTCAGTGGTGGTCCAGTCAATCCGGGTTAAAGCCTGAAAGATAGCCTCTTCACTTATAAGTTGAGTCGGATCAACGTCAGGGGCGTAAGTGTGCTTACGGATTGGCGGAATAAGATTTTGCACTTCTGGAATGACAGCCTCAATCCGTTTGTTGTTGGCATCATAGAAGGACCGGTGAACCATCAAGTTAGCTTCTTCTGCCAACTGACTCGCCAGAGGACGCATCTCCCTTGTCACCTTTTTGAGGGCTTCGTTATCCAACTCTGCCCCGTTTTCTTGTTCACTGGGAAAGCCCTTGGCAATGTCAACCGGATCTAGATCAGCTATCCATGCTTTGGCTCGAGTAAGTGCTAACAAAGCGCCAGCCACAGCAGCGTGAGCGCTTCACCTCTTCTATCCTGTCTTTGGCGTCATGGATAACCTGGCTAGAGTGTCCTTGATCAAGGTTGGGGCCGAATTGTCATATGATGTTGCACAGATAACCCGTTGGGCACCGGTATACAACTGTTCAATCAGCGTATACGTTGCCTTTAGCTTCATCCGCATATTAGAGCCCAGATGAGCAATGCGGCCACCTACAGCAGTTTAAGGATTTCATGTTAAACCGGCAAATTTCAAAGATGGTCATTCAAGAAACCTTGGAAAAAGTACTTACCAAATATTGCAGAGGTCATGGCATTCACTTGGAGTTTCAATCTAGTAAGCTCTTCCGCCACCGGTTTAAGAGCTGACTCGGCGTCTTCCGCCCGCTTCAGCAATGCAGCCTTCTCAGTATCCCAGTTGACACGCTCAATCTTGAACCATTCTTTGAGTTGTTCCATGGTGGTCAAAGCGGTTTTTAACTCATCCTTGGCCTTGGTGGTTTCTGCTTGTTGGGATTTAAGATTCTCTTGAAGATCAGCAATTTGCGAGCCTTGTTGATTTATCTCAGTCTGCAACAGCCAGAAGAGCAGGTCAATATCTTCTTGAAAGTCCCAAGCATATAACCAGTCATACACTTGGCACTTGGGGGCTAATGCGGATTACTTTTTTTTCTACTGATTGTTTGAAGTCCCAAGGACCAATACAAGTTTTAATCTTGGCACTTGGGGGCTAATGTGTGTTTGATCAAAAAATACACAAGGAAAATCAACAAAGTACAGTATGGAATATAGAAGTCCCGGTTTGACTTGCAAGGCAAACCGGCCCTTGGGGACTACAATACAATGAAGGTACAAAATAAAGGATAGAAGTGTTTACCTCATAGGGTTCCTTCATCAGATTTACCAAACCGGCCTCATAATCCCAGCTTGTGAAGAGGCGGTTCAAGAAACCGGAATGAAGATCCTGAGCAGACAAATCAGCATAGCTTGACAAGTCGGTCTTCCCCTTCCCCTTGCCCATAAAAGCAAATTCGTCCTTGGCGGAATGTTTATACAAAACAACTGGATTGCCCGGGGCGGTATAAGCAATGCCAGTAACAACAACATCATCATCTTTGGCTGGGCTTGATTGATTGACATTTTCTTTAACTGTGCTTGGCGGATTGGCAGCAGGGCTTGGCAGTTTGGCAGCAGGGCTTGGCGGATCAGCAGTTGAATCCCGTGGCTCAACAACTGGACTCGGAGGGGCGGCATGTGGATTTGATGTATCAACATATGTAGCCGGATCAGCCTCCAGCGGGTTAGCATCAGCATCCGGGTCTTGCGGAGCAGAGTCATCTATGACAATCTCAGGATTTTCGCCAGCATTTTCTGGGGTCTTTTCCGGATCAACATCGTTAGTAGGGTCGCTGGTCTTAGCTTTCTTGCTCAATCGGGCCTTGCGCTACAACATCAAAAGTAAGAGTATGATAAACCGACGCATGAAGAAACAAATCAAAAAGCAATATACTTACCCAGCGACGGTCTTGAGGGGAGGCAGTTGAGTGGTGGATGAACCGCCAGACGAATTAGAAGATGCCTGGTAATTCGGATCAGACGGATTGAGTGGCCATCGGAAGAAACCCTTCAAAGGATAAAGTTTTTCAGGAGAACAAATCACCTCTGGACGACGCTTCCGGGTTGGTGTATCTGGTAAACCGGACGAGGTGATTTGCTGGCCACTGTGCCGGGTTGTGCGACGTTCTTCAGCTTGCTGTGTCTTCAAAGAAAATTTTGGATCCAAATGAGCAAGGGGGTGAGAGCATTTTACTTTCCGAACTGCACGGCGAACTCTTTGAACCGGCACAAGATCTTGAATCGAAAGAAAGAGAGATTACCTCAACATGGTCTGCACGGCTGGCCTCTGCGTCATCCTGGGAATAATCATTGTCAATAAGGTGTACGAAAAAGGAACCAAGTGAGTCAAGTTCTACCTCTGCATCCGATTCATCAACATCTTCTGGCGGATCAGAAGACTCGGCGGTTTTCTTCTTGGCAATTTTCTTGGTGGCCTTGGTCTTTGCACGAGGAGCCTTGGCGGGTTTATTCCGTTTCCAGAAGGAGTTGTTAGCCTGTGAAATTAAAGCAAAGGGATGTTAGCACATTATTAAAGCAGAGGCGAATCAGTAAGCATTAAGTTGAGTTTTACCATTGGCGGTTGATTGGAGACGCAAAAAGGTGGCAACCCGATTTGGCTACATGCGATGATCGGTTCATCAAGCATCTTCTTCACAGATTCAGTAACTGCAATGTCCGTCATTACTATTTCATGATATCGTTGAGGATCTTTGACGTTGCCAGTATATTCATGCATCAATCCGGGGCGGCGGCTTAAAGGCAGAATGCCCCAAGAAACCCAGCAGCGGACGAGATCAATGCCAGTCAAACCGTTGGCCATGAGAGCCCGAAGCTTGGCAAGTTGAGGTGCATAAGTTTTCCGTTCTGCAGCAGTTAAGCATAGAGGTAATGGGTGGCCATTGTTAAGCCGGTGAGGGCGGTAACCCGGCAAGGGGTTTTCTCTAGCAGGGGCAGTGTTCCGGCAATAAAACCAAGTTTGGTTCCAATCTTTGGGATGGCTATGGTGTTTTGCAAGAGGGAAGTCAACTTCTTTCCTCTTCTGAATTGAAACCCCACCAAGTTCTATGTTGGGACCATCAGAGAACTCTGTGCGGCGGTTTAAATGGAAAAAATCCCGGAACAACTCCACAGATGGTTCTTCTTGAAGGTAAACTTCGCAGAACACTTGAAAGTTGCATATGTTGGACACGGAGTTCGGTCCAATATCTTGTGGATGGAGTTGAAAGCTCGCAAGGACATCTCGGAATTTTTTTGATCCGAGCGGGCTGAATCCCCGGTCTAAGTGTTGCATAAATACAATCACTTCTCCATCTTGAGGTTCGGGAGGGCACTCAGAACCCGGGACTCGCCAATGAAGGACCCTTTTTGAGGCTAAAGCGCCAGTGGTGACATATCTGTTGATTTGTGTCTCCGTAATCCGGGACGGAACCCAGTTGCAAGCAGAGAATTGTTTTGTCATCTCGAAAGGTAAACTGTGAAAGGAAAAATGAAGGCCGGTTTACAGTTGGCGGTTTAAGGGTACTATTCAGTGTTAAACCGGAAAATTGTTGTTCAAGGTCAGTTGGCAGTTTAAAGTGAGGGCTAATGTTGTATGGCGGATTGACTATTAAAGGTTAAACCGCACCTAAGCAGAAGAGCCAGAGCCGAAAATCTACTAAGTGTTTACAGAAACAGGTTTCACAATATGGCAGTATAATTTTGGATCTACCGTGGTTAAAAAGAGAAAACTTTTCTGAGCCCTACAATGGCGCTAAGAGGAACAAGGAAGATTCAGACGGAGTCCGTTCAGGAGCGGTAAGATGCTAGGGTATGGTAAACTAATAATATGGATCTAACCGCAGATCAAAGCTATCCGGCGCATATATAATCTCAGTAAAAAGACTAAGAGAAGGGCGTGGAAGAACTGAAGAACAGCGACGAGCACAGATGAACTCGAAGCCCTAATGGAGATCTAGGGGTACAGGAAAGTGGACTTACCAGAGCCACTCGGCGGCGGAGGAGCGTTGTAGGGACTCTGGTACAAACAAGGTGATGCAGCGGCCTTGGTCGGTGCAGATTCGAAGGTCGACGGCGGCGGCAACACTGGGGTTCTTCGGGTCACGAGGAGGAAGAAGAGGAGAAAGGAGAGAAAGTGGAAGGACCCTTCGGGTTTATTTATAACGAGGCAGGAAGATAAGTGACAGGCGTGAAAATCAAGGAGCCTGAAGCGACAAAGTGGGCACGGCTGACGCCTCGATTTTCAGGATATCATTAATGAAGGAATCTTTTTAATCATTTTTTACGGAGATGAAGTCATGATGGTCCGTTGCTGTGACCAGAGGATGACGTCACCGCGTCGGTTCAACAAAATTTGCAGGAGAAGATATCATGGCGGTTTACGAGAAACGTAAGGATATGCTCGCAGAAATTCTTGAAGTTTTAAGGATTGACATGAACAGGTTCAAATCAATCTGGGGCCTAATGTTGGGGATATAACTACTGGATATAAACCGCCCAGGAGGGGCCGGTTCACCTTCAACTACATTGAAGCCCATGAAGACCCAGAAGATGGCGCTTTACTAATGAGGCTTAGAGGCCCGGAGCCCAAAGGCGGATTAGGGCCCATAGTGGTAAACCGCCATGGTTATGTAACTTGTATTGTAAGTTAGGAAAGGAGAGACCGAGCCGGACACTTGTATGAGTTGGCCTCAGGGCTCTGTAGACCGGCCGGGCATCAACCTGTGTATATAAAGGGACGACCCGGCGGCGGTTCAGGGACGACAGACAAGAACTCAAGACTCAGGCAAAGCGTATTTTATCCCTGGTCATCGAAACCCAATCAATCCCATCACAACTAGGCGTAGGCTTTTACCTTCATCGAAGGGGCTGAACTAGTATAAAACTCCCGTGTCCCTTGTCCGGTTTAACCCCTTCAAGCTAACCGGTAGCGATGGCTCCATGACTAAGTCCTTTCATGAGGACATCTGACGTGTTAATTCCACGAAAGTTAGTAAGGCAGCTCCAGTGCCCAAAGGGCCAGTACTACCACGGTGAACCCCAACTCCACCAGTTAGTACGCCTATTCCTGTGGAGGAAGCACAACCAGCTAGTCGTAGTTTAGCAGCTATCGCATTTGATGTTGTTAAATCGTATGTGCGTATCTTCCCATCTTGCAAATATTATACTGAAGATGAAGGAAAATGCCAGTTGCAGGTGTTTGTCCAGGAGTTATGTGTAAGTAATGTTATTCATGGAAATTACTTTGCTTTGTCCCATACATCCTACCTCCATGATGGTTATAATGCAGCAAATTTTCCCATTTTTCTCTATAGAGAAGGACCGATTTGGAAACTCAGGATGAGGTAACCTATGCTAATACCTCTGCTATCTTCAAGAATGCTTGGTGGCAGTATCGGAATTACCTGAAGAAAAACGTACTTCACCAGCAAAGAAACTCATCAAATTCCCTTACGTTCTCCTGAGACACATTTACTGGACGATGATCGGGAACGCCTTGTTCTCAGATCTTGGTCCCGAACCAAGAATGTGGTAAGGTCTATGAGCTCATTTTCTATTTTTAAGTACTATATTCTTGCGTCTTACTGTACTCTGTTCATGTAGAACAAGTGCCTAAACCTGAAGAACAATTGTTCTAATTTAAGATTCCATTGCTATCATAGTTCAAAAAAGCGCTAGGCGTTAATTGTGCATTTTGCCACACCGCCTTGCGCTTTACTGACCAAAGCGCATGCTTATGCGCAATTATTCACAGATTAAGCGTAGTTATGCGCAATGCGTTTTGCCAAAGCCTAGAGCCTAGGCGCGCCTTTTTTAACTATGATTGCTATCATGCATACTGCTTTGCTCTTGTATCACTGTATTTACTCATACAAACTTATTTTTAAATTGAAGGATCCAATCGAAACTCCAATGGCACAGCGGGTATGTTCACACATGTTTCTTTAACAGGTTTGCTCTTATCAATAGCTCTGTTGATTTCAATTTCAATTGTGTATACAGTTGACTTCTCATATCATGCATATTACTAGCATCACAACAGAGCCAATAGTGTTGTTGTTGTACATGTAGACCCGTGGTACCCATCTGAAATCTTGTTGTGTCGTGTAGTTTCCCACGCTTTGTATTCTTTCACTGCTGCTTTGTCTTGAACTGATATGATTTGAACCGTGCCTCTATTTTGATTTGGCAAGACAATGCAGTGACCATAGGACATATATATATGTTTGTTTAATGCTTTTATTATGTACTAGTACTTGGAAATAGAAGAATTGGTAGTTTAATCATGTCCACCTTACTAATGAACTGGTTCATAGAAATGAGTTTCATATACTAGTACATGCTAAACCTATTATGTGTCTGCTTGTTTCTTCTTTTAGAATGCTGACAGAATATTGGGGAAGAGTGCCTAATTAAGCAATGGTAAAGGAAGTAATGCAGATAAGGTTCGGGATAGTGACACATCCTTGTTGGTCTCCAACAAAGCTGATAAAACAGCTAAGGAAGATTATCTTGAAGACAGTGAGACAACCCCAAAGTCCTGTCTTGGTTTAGTGTTTGAGTTACTGGCCACTACCGCTTGCACAAGCTATTCAAACTCACTGTCTGAATCGAATCGGTTTCTTGAGTCTCAACTGCAAGCTGAAAGACATCGATCAGCTGTGCTGCGACAAGAAGCGGAAGGACTACGGAAGTCCCTGGAGCATTCAGATGCATACTTTTCCGTGCAACAAAGAAGCGTTGGAGGATTTTAGCGCCAAACAGGACAAAGCTAATAAGCTTGCTAAGCTTATTGCCAGCATGGTGGATACCCAGGATAACGTTTCTTGAGCTCTTCTAAAGTTGTTTCAGTTATGCTCTTGTTTTGCTGCCGCGTTTATTTGCACTGGTGGCCACTTTTGACGGCCAATGTATGTAATATGCTACTTTGTTCCCTATATTTGCACTGGTGGCGAACTTTGATGCTCATTGGATGTAATATGTGTAATAGCGGTAATAGGCTAGTGTTAATTGCTTGCTTATTTATTTCCTCATTGTCTTATTTAGTTGTTTGCTTGTAGTCACTGCAGTTCTTTTTCTGCGTTTTTCTAGTGGCGACAATAGCCTATTTTTGGTAACTAGGCCAAAATAATCATGGCAGCACACAAATTGTTGTAACCATGGGCCTCCTGCGAGCTGTATGATCCATGGGCCTTCTATGGTCGCAGGATCCATTGGCCTTTGTACGGGCCGTAGTATCCATGGGCCTTCTACGGGTCGTAGGGTCCATGGGCCTTCTACGGGCCGTAGGATCCATGGGCCTTCTATGGGGCGTATCATCATTTCGCCAGTCATGGGCCGTACTATTCGTGGACCATAATGGGCCGTATTTGATAATTGTATGAAAACAGCCCAACGGGTTTTTTTGACATGAAAACGGCCCAACGTATTAGCGGTCCACAAACGGGCCGACTGTAACGACGGGCTGAATTTGGCCCACAAGCAGAAAATGTCAGTAACGGGCCGTAAGTAACCGAATGCTACAAATGAGCCCAAGAATAAATGGGCCCTAAGAAGGCCGAAAGATAACTTGGGCTGAAAACGGCCCAGTGGAATAATGGGTCGTTAATGGGTATAAAGTGATACATTGTTCATTACGGGCCAGTTTCACCACGGGCCGTTAATGGGCCAAGAGTTACAAAGGGCCTCATATGGGCCGAAAGAAGTCATGGGCCACACATGGCCCGGAAGTTAAAACGGGCTGGAATCATATTGGATGGCCCAGATGACGCTACTGGGCCTAATTTGGATAAGGCATAATAGGCCCTGGGTTAGCGGGCTGTAAATGGGCTATATGCGGACAGGCCGTTAAAAGGCTTTCCGTGGGCCGGCCCGCCACCTTTTGACCAAGTCAAACGGGCCGGCCTTTTCGCAGGAATGGGCCTCTGTTGGGGCCGTGCCACGTGTCGACGTATCATAGGCGCCTTGGGTCCAATGAGTGGATGACATCTGTCCCAACGTGAGCCGACACGTGTGTCCTCCAGCCAATGATGATTTTACACGTGGAAAATCCCCATTGGACGGGGCTACTAACGGGTTATCGGATCCAAAACCAGACCCGATAGCTTAACGGCGATCCGTTACGGTGGATGCCACGTGTCGGTCACCCTTGACGAAAGTACTTCTGTGACGCGCGATTTATCGCCATGGAAGTGGACACTTCCGTGATGATAATTTTGGTAATGTCATGGAACACTTCTACGACAGCACAGGTATGACTATCTTGATTCTGTCTTAAAATTGTCATGGATGTACATGCATGATAGAAAATGCGACCTACTGTGAAAAACACGTATCATCAAGGAAGTGTATTTTTTTGTAGTGACTACATCTGCCTCCACGGCCAAGCGCACCTCCCCGGCAAGCTCGACGTGCTTCCAACCTCCCGTCCGTGTCCCCGTCTCCAACGTATCTATAATTTATGAAGTATTCATGCTGTTATATTATCATTCTTGGATATTTTATAATCATTTTATATCATTTTTGGGACTAACCTATTGACATAGTGCCAAGTGCCAGTTGTTGTTTTCGCATGTTTTTTACATCGCAGAAAATCAATATCCAACGGAGTCCAAACACCGCGAAACTTTTTGTGGATTTTTTATGGGCCAGAAGACTCCCAATGGGCCAGAGCAGCACCTGAGGGTGCCCTGAGGGGGGCACAACCCACCAGGGCATGCCAGGGCCCCCAGACGCGCCCAGGTGGGTTGTGCCCACCTCGGTGGCCTCCCGCACCCCTTCTTTGCACTATAAATTCCCAATATTCCGAAACGCTTCGGGGTTAACCTAGATCAGAAGTTCCGCCGCCGCAAGGCTCTGTAGCCACCGAAAACCAATCTAGACCCTGTTCCGGCACCCTGCCGGAGGGGGAATCATCTCCGGTTGCCATATTCATCATCCCGGTGGCCACCACGATGAGGAGGGATTAGTCCACCCTCGGGGCTGAGGGTTTGTACCAGTGCTATGTGTTTTATCTCTCTCTCTCTCTCTCTCTCGTGATCTATATCATGGGCTTTGTTAATATAGTCGGATCATATGATGTTTCTCCCCTCTATACTCTTGTTGTGATGAATTGAATCTTTACCCTTTGAAATTTTGTCATGTCGGATTGAATATTCAGATATGAGAACACATGATATATGTCTTGCGGTATGAATACTTGAGGTGACAATTGGGGTATCTTATTGATTCACTTGATATATGTTATGGCATTCAACTCGCGGATTCCCGCGGTGATATTAGGGTAATCTATGCATAGAGGTTGATGCATGTTTTTCTCTGACGGAAACTTTGGGGTCTCTTTATATTTCTTTGTGTGGATTTAGTATTATGAATATGAACTTGCTTTGGTGTTATCTTAGTACAGACTCTAGGATAGATCGAACGGAAAAATAGCTTTGTGTTATTTTAGTACGGACTCTTGAATAGATCGAATGGAAAGAATAGCTTTGAGGTGGTTTAGTACCCTACAAACAATTCCTATGTTTTGTTCTCCGCTAATGGGAACTCGAGAGTGATTCTTCGTTACACTTTGAGGGATAATCATATGATCCATCTATGTTAGCATTGTTGAGAGGTTGCACTAGCGAAAGTACGGACCCTAGGCCTTGTTTCGAAGCATTTCAATACCGTTTGTGCTCACTTTTGCTACTCGCTACCTTGTTGTTTTTTACTGTTCCTACTACAAAAATCAATATCTACTATCCTATTACACTTTTATCACCAACTCTTAGCCGAACTAGTGCACCTATACAATTTGCCATTGTATTGGGTGTGTTGGGGACACACGATATTTCTTGTATTTGGTTGTAGGGTCGTTTGAGAGAGACCATGTTCATCCTACACCTCTCACGGATTGATAAACCTTAGGTCACCCACTTGAGGGAAAATTGTTGATGTCCTACAAAACTCTGCACTTGGAGGCCTAACACGTGTCTACAAGAATAAATTTGCGTAGTAGACATCAAGCTCTTTTCTGGCGCCGTTGCCGGGGAGGTGAGTGCATGAAGGTATATCTTTAGATCTTGCAATTGAATCTTTTAGTTTCTTGTTTTATCACTAGTTTGGTTTATAAAAAGAAAACTACAAAGAAATGGAATTTAGGTTGCATCCTATTATTGATCATCTTTATAATATCTTTCTTGAAAATGATGGTTCGGAAAATTGTGCACAATTTTTAGAAGAAGAAGTCAATAAAATGCTTGGCACAAAATATTTGAATGATGAGCATGATTGCAGTGTTGTTAGTGTGAATTCTTTGAATATCCAAAATGCCAATGATGATTGCATAAGCCATGACAAAAAAGTTTCTTATGAGCATGTCACTTTTTGCAGAGTGAATTGGGAGTGCCTTTTCACACCAAAAAGGGAAGATAGATTTTTTAAGAAACATAAATATTTGGAAACGAGAAAGTAGCAAGAGAGGCTAGATGATTGTGCTGAAAGATTTAATTTTTTTCGTCATCCTTTCGAAGTTTGCAATGAACATGGTCATTTAAATCTCCAATTCAAATTCTTTCATGATCAAATCATGTCCAAAAATTGAGATAACTTGATTACCCTTGATCATCATAAAGAGCTTAGTCTTCTTTTGGGGTATGAATAAGTGAAACGTATAACTAAGGGTATTCCAAAATTTAATCTCGAGAGATTTCTTGATTTTTGATCTAGAGGAAATTTATATGTTTTGTGCGGTAAATTGCATTGAGAATCCTTATATTGCCAACTATCTAAAGACAAGAAAACAAATAGAATTTGAAGAGAGCACTAATGAAAGGGAAAATATTTCCCAATACCCTCCTAGTGTTTATTATGATGAATCGGGTAACGAGGAGGAGCTTCCTATCCAATCAATCTCTTCAACAAGAAGCTTGAAAAAATTAATTAAACCCACACATGGTGTGGTGAAGAAGAAGAAAATAAGAAACAATAGAGGTAAAAAGGTATCTCTCCCAAATAATGTTGCTCCCATCACCATCGCGCCTCATGAAAGTGAATCAAATATGTTCATGGAGGAGGATGATATTAATGATGATTTTGTTATGCCTATTGCTTGTTGTGATGATTATGATTGGGAAGACAAAGATATCCCTTATGATCTTGAAAATCTTTTTAGCACTTGCTTGAAAGAATATGATAATAATGTTTGATATACTATTGGTGCCATTCATGCTATTGATAAGAATGATTGTGATGATATGCAAAACCACAAGCTTGGGGATGCTATGTTTGAAGATTTATTTGCTGGAAAGAATGCTTGTCCTAAGCTTGGGGATTCTTTGCTTAATGAATATGATCCTTTGATTCCTTCTACTTTCGATAAGAAAATTTATTATGATGATAGCATGCCTCCTATTTATGATGATTACATTGATAAAAGTGGGTTTGGAAGAGTGTCAACTTTAGTAGTAGTGATCCCACTATTTTGGAGGGTGTTGAATCCTATTACAATATTGATGAAAGTGGATTTGTAGAGGTCATGACTTTATTTAGTGATACATCCACTATTTTGGAAGAGGTTTCAATTGATTATGACAATGAAGTTGCTATCTATGATGATTATTATGATGACATATATGCCATAAAGAGTAATAAATTTTCTATGCTTGTGCATCATGAAAAGAGTGTTGTATGTGATATTTATATTGTTGAATCCATTCATGATGCTACTGAAAATTATTATGAGAGAGGAACTTATGCTTTTACATATCTCAATAATATCAAGTTTCCTCTCTTTATGTTCAAAGTTTTGAAGTTACACTTGTTTTGCCTTCCTAAGCTAGTTGATTCTTGTTCCCATAAATTGTTTGCTCACAAAATCCCTATGCATAGGAAGTGGGTTAGGCTTAAATTTGTTTGCCATGTGTTTCATGATGCTCTTGTTATGTTTCAGTCCTTATCTTTTATGCGAGCATCATCGAAATCAGCATGCCTAGCTAAAAGGCATTAAAGAAAGCGCTTGTTGGGAGACAACCCAACACTTTTACCTACTGTTTTTTTTTTGTGTTCACATGATTAGGCTACTGTAGTAATCATGTTTTATTGTTTTTATTTCAATACAGTGCCAGGTAAAGCCTTTGGGAAAGTGTGGATGATAGTTGACTTGATTTTCTACAAAAACAGAAACTTTTGCGTCCAGTGCAGAAATTCTATCCTCGGGGCTGAGGGTTTGTACCTGTAGCTATGTGTTTTATCTCTCTCTCTCTCTCTCTCTCTCTCTCTCTCTCTCTCTCGTGATCTATATCTTGGGGTTTGTTAATATAGTCGGATCATATGATGTTTCTCCCCTCTATACTCTTGTTGTGATGAATTGAGTCTTTACCCTTTGAAGTTTTGTCATGTCGGATTGAATATTCAGAGATGAGAACACATGATATATGTCTTGCGGTGTGAATACTTGAGGTGAAAATTGGGGTATCTTATTGATTCACTTGATATATGTTATGGCATTCAACTCGGCCATTCCCGCGGTGATATTGGGGTAATCTATGCATAGGAGTTGATGCATGTTTTTCTTCGACGGAAACTTTGGGGTCTCTTTATAGTTCTTTGTGTGGATTGAGTATTATGAATATGAACTTGCTTTGGTGTTATCTTAGTACAGACTCTAGGATAGATCAAAAGGAAAAAATAGCTTTGTGTTATTTTAGTACAGACTCTTGAATAGATCGGAAAGAATAGATCTGAGGTGGTTTAGTACCCTACAAAAAATTCCTATCTTTTGTTCTCCGGTAATAGGAACTCGGGGGTTATTCTTCGTTATACTTTGAGGGATAATCATATGATCCAACTATGTTAGCATTGTTGAGAGGTTGCACTAGCGAAAGTATGGACCCTAGGCCTTGTTTCGAAGCATTTCAATACCGTTTGTGCTCACTTTTGCTACTTGCTACCTTGTTGTTTTTTATTGTTCCTACTACAAAAATCAATATCTACTATCCTATTACACTTTTATCACCATCTCTTAGCCGAACTAGTGCACCTATACAATTTGCCATTGTATTGGGTGTGTTGGGGACACACGATATTTCTTGTATTTGGTTGTAGGGTCGTTTGAGAGAGACCATGTTCATCCTACACCTCTCACGGATTGATAAACCTTAGGTCACCCACTTGAGGGAAAATTGTTGTTGTCCTACAAAACTCTACACTTGAAGGCCTAACACGTGTCTACAAGAATAAATTTGCGTAGTAGACATCAAGCTCTTTTCTGGCGCCGTTGCCGGGGAGGTGAGTGCATGAAGGTATATCTTTAGATCTTGCAATTGAATCTTTTAGTTTCTTGTTCTATCACTAGTTTGGTTTATAAAAAGAAAACTACAAAGAAATGGAATTTAGGTTGCATCCTATTATTGATCATCTTTATAATATCTTTCTTGAAAATGATGGTTCAGAAAATTGTGCACAATTTTTAGAAGAAGAAGTCAATAAAATGCTTGGCACAAAATATTTGAATGATGAGCATGATTGCAGTGTTGTTAGTGTGAATTCTTTGAATATCCAAAATGCCAATGATGATTGCATAAGTCATGACAAAAAAGTTTCTTATGAGCATGTCACTTTGTATATGCAGAGCGTGCAAGTTAAGCTTTTCAGCCCAAAAAGTGAGGCAGCCCATTGTATATTTCTCCTCATCACCACGACATGTCCCATTGGCCCAAGTCACTCGCACACACATCCATCGCCGCACAGAAAAACTTCCATCGATCAGAGCCAGGCACACGAACTGGCAGCGCTGCCCCTGTTCTCGAGTTCTCCAATCTCCACTCGCCGCACGCGACGCAAGCGCCCAAGCCACGAACCGCCTCCTGATCGGCACCGCACGGCGGCCAGGGTCCAGAGCTGTCGTCGCTTGATCGGCGATCGACGTCTGTGGCGGCGGCTGCAGCGTGGATGCATGCGCCTGACGAATACATCCCTGAACCTGAATCCCTAATCCCCTGCCCCTCTTGGTTCTGAACTTTCTAATCTCTGTTGTAGGTGGAGGGTAGCAAGATTGGTGGAATCGATCTAATTTTAAAGACACAACTCAAATTCAACTATTGAAGGTATAATCACTAATTAGATGTACTAATCCTTTGACCCCGAAATTGGGCTCTCCTCTCATGCCTGTGTTCTAACTGAATTTACTTGTCACTATCGAACTAAATTCAGGCAGCTAGGCAGGGGCTCGCTTTTGATCTCATATTGTCCAGCAGGCTGCTATACAGAAGTGCAAGACTAACTAAGTAAGTTAGTTTGACCACTTGTCTTTCTTGTTTTAATATAGTGAAATTAGAGACTAGTTTGCAGTCAATTAAGAATTGTTTAGACAAGAAAATTTATAATTTTCCATTCGAGTTTGTAATGAGAGAACATTTATAAATTCTGAATTTGTTCCAGTGTGCGTTATGTATAACGATTAGTACTCTAAAACTTGAGCAATTTTACTTTTCAGGTGTAAAACATGAAGAGTAAGAACACTACTGATTTGAGAGCTTTCCTGGAAAGAGTTGCTGCAAAAAGAAAACAACCTGAACCAACTAGTGCTACCCCATCTTCCAATGAAAGTCAGATGCAATTGGTAATTTTCGAAGGGCAAAGTGGTAGTGAGACACACACAATACCACCTAAACCTGAGAGAGCTCCTCACACATAGGCCCCAATAGCAAAAGATGATGATGAATCTATGGCCCTAGATGAATCTGATTCTAGTGATGAGGATAGTGATGATGACATTTATAACATCGAGCCTGATCCTGGGTTGAGGGCTCCTATCTCAAGCTATGATGTTAATGACCAAGATTCAGTTAGAAGGGCCTACATTGCATTGGGATGATGTAAACCAAAGATGCAGAAGAAAGATTTTCCGCTACATGAATGCGGAGGTAAGCGTCGCTTCCAACCGGTTTGGTTTGATGAGTATAAGTGGCTTGAGTATAGTGTGGATAAAGTCTCTGCATATTGCTTTGTTGCTATTTGTTCAAAGATAGTACTAAATTTGCTGGTGGAGATAGTTTTGTTAATGGAGGGTTCAGAAATTGGAATATGAAAGCGAGATTTCGTAAGCATGCTGGTGAGGTGAATAGTGCTCATTGTGAAGCCGGAGAGAAATATAATTTGTTCATCAAACCTAAAGCATCAATCCGTGTGGCCATTTCCTCACAGACCACACAGTACAAGGCTGAGTATCTAGCTCGATTAAAATGGTCACTTGAGTGCATAAAATTTATTTTGCATCAAGGGTTGGCTTTTTGTGGTCATGATGAGGGAAAGGATTCTAAAAATAAAGGAAATTTCTGAGAACTTTTGCAATGGCTGGCAGGAAACTTTGAAGAAGTTAATAAGGTTCTTTTAGGAAATGCTCCACAGAATTGTCAGATGATAGATCACAAGATTCAAAAACAGATTATTGGTTCTTCTGCTCATGAAACAACAAAATTTGTCATAGAGGAACTTGGTGATGAGTGTTTCGCAATTCTTGCTGATGAATCTAGTGATGCATACCAACAAGAACAGTTAGCTATTTGCTTGCGATTTGTCAATAAAATAGGGGAGCCGGTTGAAAGGTTTCTTGGTCTTGCTCAAGTTGCGGATACTACATCATTGACTCTTAAAGAAGCAATTCAGACCTTTCTTATGAAGTATCAATTGCCGATATCCAAGGTACGTAGGCAAGGGTATGATGGTGCTAGTAACATGAAGGGTCATGTTAATGGTTTGAAGAAACTAATTATGGAAGATTATCCTTCTGCTTATTATGTTCATTGCTTCGCCCATCAGCTTCAACTAACCCTTGTAGCTGTTGCTAAGGAGAATATTGATTGCAAATGGTTCTTTGGGCACCTTGCATATTTGTTGAATGTTCTTGGGATGTCATGTAAAAAGATCCGCATGCTTCATGTAGCTCAGCTGAGTATATGATTGAAGCATTGAAACTAGGTGAAATTGAAGCTGGCCAAGGTTTGAATCAAGAGATGGCCTAGCAAGGCCCGGTGATACACGATGGGGATCTCACTACAAAACGGTAATGCATGTTATGTCTTTGTATCCTTCAATTAGGAAAGTTCTCTTTAGGCTTGGGAAAGAAAATAATTCGGCAGAGGCTTTAGGAGCTCAAACTATGTTGGAAGTATTTAAATCATTTGAGTTTGTTTTCATGCTGCACTTGATGAATGAAATATTTGGGTACACAAGTGACTTAAGCAACACTTTGCAAAAGAGGGATCAAGATATTGTGAATGCAGTTGATCTTCTTGAGTTCACAAAGGTACAACTGCAAGTTCTAAGAGAAGATGGTGGATGGAAAGAATTCCTTGAGAATGTCACTTCTTTTTGTATGAAGCACAATGTCAGCTGTGTTGACATGGATGGGAAGTACAAGCCTATACAAAGAGCAAGAGCGTTCTATAAAAATGTCATGAATTACCACCGGTTCCATGCTGATATGTTTTTGGTTGTCATTGATAGGCAACTTCAAGAGCTCAATAACAGGTTTGATGAGGTAAACACGGAGCTACTTAGATGCATGGCATCATTCAGTCCAGCCAAGTCATTTTCTTCTTTTAATATTGATGACCTGGTTAAGCTTGCTGGGTTCTATCCTCATGATTTTGACTTTGAAGAAATGCACCAACTTCCTTTTCAATTGAATCTCTATATTAGTGATGTGAGGAATGATGAAAACTTCACAAACTTGAGAAGTCTAGCAGAGTTGTCTATGATGCTTGTTAGAACAGGGAGGGCTCTTCGGTATGATATTGTTTACAAACTTCTCAAATTGGTGCTAGTCCTTCCTGTTGCAACAGCCGGTGTTGAGAGGGTCTTTTCATCAATGAACTATATAAAAAACAAGCTAAGAAGCAAGATGGGGCAAAAATACTTGAATGATTGCTTGGTCACATTCATTGAAAGGGATTTCTTCTTGCAAGTTAAGGATGAGAACATTATCATTCATTTTCAAAGCATCAAGGATCGCAAAGTTATCCTGTGATTTGTAAGTTTTTTTATTGATCCTCTATATATTTTAGATTTTGCGATGATATGTTGCACAATGTTTTTACTTCCATATGGTGAACAATACCAAATTATGATCAATTTTTGTGAATATAATATATTATGTGGTATCTTTTATATAGTTTAGAACTAGTACAATATGCTTCTGTAATTGATTATATGCCCGAAAGGAAGGCAATAGACTTCCAATTTTTTTTCCAAAATTTGAATACACAGTCTTGAATTCCTAGGCCCGCCCCTGCCCCTCACTGGACGAAGGATGCAACCCTCGCAGCAGCGCCATTCTTCTCCCATCGGAAGGATGCAACCAAGAAGGACACCATTCGTCTCCTCGAGGATGCAATGCCTGCGGGCCATTCATCTCCCAACGAAGAATGCAACAACCGCCGTGACGCCATTCCTCTTCCTCCAGCCACCACCATCTCATCCTCCGCAGCAGCGTCGAGCTCACCAAACCACCAACAGGAGGATGCAACACCAAGCAAGGTGCCATTCATCTCCCACAGCTTCGTCCGCACGGCTAGAGGCGATGACCACTGGAGACAGTCACCTCCGGCCGCCCTAGCGCTAGATCCGGCCGGCAAGGCCCGTTAGATCGGGACGCTCCCAGCCAGCCAAGGGACCCCGACACGCTCGCCGGATCTGCCACTGCCCGCTGCATCCTAGGCCACCAACTCGTCGGATCCGCCACACCGCCACCAAGGGCGCCCGCTGCAGCAGCGAGCCACCCCGCCCCATCCCGCACTGGCGACTGCGCCGGATCCGTGCAACCCTGCTCTGCCTCCACGCTCCTGCGCCAGATCCGCACGTGTCTCCTCGCGCCCGCGCCCGTGGCGGGCTATGGCGCAAAAGCCTCGCGAGCTCGCTGCACTCGTGCCCCGACGAGCCGAGCACCAGCCCCGTTGGATCGAGACGCCCGCGTCGCTCGATCCTGCGTTGAAGGGACCAACGGCCCCGCCGCCGCCGACGCTGCACGGGCTTTGCCCGGCTGCACACACCGGCGGCGACGAGGGGAGTAGCTGCGGTGGTGGGCTCCCGGCGGCGTGCTAGGTTTTCCTCTCCCGAGCCGCCCGTGGGAGCGGCGCGAGAGAGGTCGCGAGAGTTGAGGTCGAGGCCCCTGCCACTCTGATATATGTATGGATCGCTATCAAATCTGGCCTTCCAAAATATTGGCATGATTTATCCTGCTGTTGGCTATATCTAAAGTATTACGTGCCAAATCAATCATTCTCTGTGTTTTGAGGCCACATGCATGTTGATTTGGTCAGCACACTGGAATCCCTGTAGGTAGAACCATAAGAAGAAGACCGGTCCCCTGATCCCTGTAGGCCTTCAACGCCCATTAAAAAATTAGGACACACTGGTTATGTTTTGTTCACTAGCTGGTGGAATTAATTCCAAAAGTCTAGAATCTGCATGCTATACAGTTTTCATCAGCTTAGTCGCTCATTTATGTCATCATTCAGCTTGTGATTTGTCATGGTATGAGATTTTGTACCGTCTATATTTTTTAATAATTATTTTTATCTTTCATCGAGATGGACGAGAGTGGTAAAAGATTTTTGCATATTGCTTGACTCTGGACTTAGAGATACCAATCAAAAGTGATTAAAAGTTGGATTCTTGGGAATGTGACCTTCCTTTTAGATTTCAATACAGGCGTAGTACTTATGATTTGTTATAAATAGGCCCCACCACCTATGTAATTCAAATTAGTCAAACTGTACAACATGTTTCCGTTGTACAAGTTTTCACAAACATTTCTATATTTTATATTTCTATAATGGACGGGCGCGGCAATGCGTGCCTTTACAATAGAAGTCTGACCAAGAACTGTCAGTGTAATCAAGGATTTTATTCGTTATTTTTGCGGTACTGGATTTTATACTGCGTGACAAGGATAGGCCAAAAACTAAATGTATGTTATATAGCCCTTGTTCGGAACTCCAATCTGATGGATTGTGCTTGCTATTATTAAACATAATGATACCATTTTTTCTTGTATTGCAGATTAACAAAACATAGTCAGCTATCAGATTCCTTAGTTATGCTGAAGTAAGTACATCTGCTGGTCGTACTTCGCCCATGAATATTTTTTACTTTCCAACTGACATTTTCCTGGAAACATGTGTTTTTTATTAGTAATATATTTTGACAATGTTGTTTTGTATTTTGTTTTCTTTCACTCATGTTATCACCAAGATCCTGTTATGTCTGAGAATTTTCGCCTCGATTTTCCAGATTAATCGAGCAATTCTCTTTTAAATGAATGGGTACAGATCCTGCAGTTTTTTTTTTTAAGAAAAAGAAGAATGAGGATGAAGGCAGGGCTAGGTATTCCATGGGCTTGATCTGCACTAATAGTTTTGACCACGCGCCAGTGGCCAGGTTGTGTGATAGCGAGTACTGTACATGATGTCAAGTGCGTCGGTACGTCTGGTTGCCACTCTTGGCGAAGTGGAATCACTTGGTCATTGCTCCTATATAATCTGATGCATCTCCAACCAACACCTATTCATGAAAAAAATGTCTAAGAATTCATAATTCCCTCTTTCTGTCTATCAATATGTTGTGGGATTACAACTTCCAGGGGAGATGAGAACCAACGGAAGGAAATACGTACAGGAGGTAAAATCGTGGTATCGGTGTGGGACATCGTCCCGTGAGTTTTTTTTTCTTTTACACATGTGTAAATCTAATTTTAAACCTCAGCGGTCAATCCTTATATTTATAATAAAATCAGCGGATATAAAGGAATGGCGTATGAAGAACTATGAAAATTTCCGTCCTTGAATATTAGGTAAAGATAAAGATTCGGAAAACCCTATACGCTGCTCACTGCATCATAGTGTCGAGGCTTCGCACAGGGTTGCGCGAGGTAATGATGCAGTGGGCCGGCCCAGTTGCTAGCGAAGCTTTTTTTATGTACAGTATTTCTACCGATGTGGGGAACCTTCTTGAAGGTTCCTGAAACGAGGTTTTTTTGGTGATTGTTTTAGGCAATTTCTTGGTGGTTTCTACTTCTGGGTTTTTTCCCTATTACTTTTTTCTTTTTCTTTCTTTTTTTTGTTTTTCCTGTTTCTTTTATTTTTTCGTGTTTGTTTTTTTGGAACTTCAAAGAATTCTTAAGAAAGTTCAGACTTTCGTATTTTGTGCAAAATTTCAAAAAAAAAATCACTTTTTAAAAAAAAAAAATTTGAATTCGAAAATTTGGTTCACGTTTAAATAAAAATGTTCGGAATTTCAATATTTTGTTCATGTTTTGCCAAATGTGTTATCTTTATTGAAACGTTGTTCACATTTTCTGAAAAGATACACAATTTTAAATATTTTTTTCATGTTTGTCAAAATATATTCATGTTTTTGTATAGAATTTAGAAATTTTGTTCACATTTTAAAAAATTGTCCAAGTATTTTAATTTTTGCTCACGTTTTTAAAATTTGTTCAGAATTTCAATATGTTGTTGATGTTTTTTCAAAAATTGTTCACTGTTACAGAAACTTGTACTCCCTCCGTAAACTAATATAAGAGTGTTTAGATCACTACTTTAGTTATCTAAACGCTCTTATATTAGTTTACAGAGGGAGTAATACTGATTGTTGTTCATGCTTTAAAAAAAGTGCGCGCTTCATCTATAGAATTTTAGAATTTTGTTCACATTTTTAAAGAAAATTTTGGTATTTCTATATTTTGTTCATGTTTTCCAAAAGTTGTTCACTTTTTTCAAAAACTGTTCAGAATTTCTAAATTGCTCATGTTTTGTCTATAAATTTAAAATTTTGTTCACATCTTCGAAAGTTCTTCACATTTAAAAAAAAGTGTTCGAAAATTAAAAACGAATGGAATTTGAAAACTTTGTTCACATTTTATAAAGTTGTTCATAAACTTGATTGTTCACATTTTCTCTAATTGGTCGCATTTGTCAAAAAAATCAGAATTTTAAAAAGTTTTATTTAAAAACAAATAAACTGGTATGTCATTGTAATTATTTCTTAAATGTCCGCGGTACATTTTACTCTCTAAAAGGCATCATGTCGGGGTGGCTGGCTACACTCGTTATATAGCGAGGGGTTCCAAGTTGAATCGCTGGTACTGCATGATTTTTTTTCTGATTTTTTCACCGCTCGATGCAGTACCACCTAATGGGCTGGCCCACTTGCGCTATCCTCCTGTGCGAACCTCCGCCAATCTGCCGCAAAGAGCGGCAGATAGTATGTCCCGCAGAATTCATCATATTAGGTACGTGCATCATCAAATTTATACTCCTTGCGATCAGACATCAAGAAATATAAATAGTCAAGAATTTTCGCCAGATTGACACCTTAACTCGAGAGAGGCGATATGGTGGACGAGATCGCATGCTCCTGTTACGTGGACCAATGAAACAACACGATGTTGGAGGTGGCATTTACTGGTCGGTAACAGAGAGCTGCCGAAGCCGTGAGTGAACATCTTGTGGGATGCACATGACGGGGTGTATTGTCCGGTGGGCGCTGCTATTTCATGGATTTGTTTTTCGTGAGTAAAAATGGCTAGAGGAGTGAACCCACATCGTAAAAATGCTAGTGGAGTGAACACTCTATTATTTTATTATTATTATTATTATTTTCGGTTATCTTTACATTTTATTTTCACTTTGCTATCCTTTTGGGTAAAATGCACGAGCTAAAAAATAATAGTGTTCACGTACATTGAAGAAATGTTCACGGATATAACAAAAGTTCATGTGTATTCGAAAAATATTATATGTGTGTTACAAAATATTTATCATGTTAAAAAATCATCGCATATTTAAAAAAACATTGTATTCCAAAACTTTGCTGCCATGCATTAATTTTTTTCATAGCGTAATTCAAACATGTTTATCGTGTAATATAAAAATGTTCTTCATACGTTAACACTTTTTATAGTTACACGTGAACAATTTTCTTAAATGTGTGAACAATTTTTTAAGAACTGTTCATCCTGTATTAAAAAAATGTTTATCCGAAAATTTTAAAACTGTTCCTCGTGTCTTTAAAAATTCATTGTGTTTTTAAAAATTGCCCATAGTGTAATTCAGAACCTTTAACCGTATATTGAAAAGTGTTCGTTCTGTGTTAAACATGTTCACCATATATTGAAAAAATATTCACCACGTATTAAAAATGTGCATTCTATATCTTTAAAAAACATAGCATACTAAAATATATCCATGGTGCATTTTTTTAAAAATATGCCTGTATTATAATTTCATCGTTTTTGTATCATAAAATGTTTGTATTTTTTGGGAAAGAAACAAAAAAAACATCATGTGTTCAAAAAATGATTGTGATGTATGTAAAAAATATTCAATGTATATGATACAAAATGTTCAATCTATTTTTAAAATGGTCACCATGCGTTTAGTCTTGATATGTTTCGAAAAGAGTGTGTTAAATTTGTTTTCACCACGTATTTAAAAAATGTCGGCGTGTATCTTAGGAAATGATCAACACATTAAAAAAATATCCACCATGTACTTAGGAAAATGTTTGACATGTCTTTGAAAAATGTCCAATGTGTGTTTAAAAAATATCACTGCGTATTTTAATATGAAAAGCAGTTGGGCGTGCAACAGTAGTTGCGTGTGACCAATTGACATGCAGTTGTGTGTTAGTACACGGACATGCAATTTCAGTTGCTCATGCCAGGCAACTTGTTGCACGAAGTGTGGATAAAATAGAAAGAAACTCAAAATAGAAAAAAAATCAGTCAAATGGGAAACATTATTATAAATCTTCACGTAGAATCAAATGGCATAAGAGTTGGATAGACTTTGTTAATTCTTTTCTAGCTTATAATTACTCCCTCCGTAAACTAATATAAGAGCGTTTAGAATACTAAAGTAGTGATCTAAACGCTCTTATATTAGTTTACAGAGAGAGTAGTAAATAGTTTTTTAACTACACGAGGATTTTCTTTTCACAATGATGAATATTTGTTTCTGTTAAATGGGGAATTTGCTTTCAGAATTTACGAAGCACTGCACCATCAATAGAAAAAAGAACAATAGAAGTCATACTTCTGCCATTCATTCAGAATGAATTAATGATACATGCAACTCAAAAGAAAAAGAATATGTATAACACAAGTGACCTAGGTTAATACGACACCACAAAGCTCTTCTGATAGCTAAGAAAGAGGCGTGCACACCTCCGGAGCTTTTGGTTGGACAACCAGGCGCTAATTTTGGCGGCGGAGCCTTCCCAAATGGGGCGACGAGCCCATCATGATATAGCAGCACAGCGTATCAAGGGTCTATGGAGCCAATCCCTCCCAGATCGAGATCATAATGATGTGTGAGGTGGAGGCTTGGTTGTTGTTGTATTTATCAAGGGAGGGTCAGGCGTGGCTGGGTGTGTTTGCCTCGTTCATGGGAAGTCATGGGGACGTATTGTATGGGGACTTCCTACGTTTGGATGTAGCTTCAGGCTGCACAGAAAGTCTACTTAAGACCCACTCAATCTCTGCCAGCGACACACGTATCATATTTTGGTCTAGCCCTAGCTCACAATGTGGCATACTGATGATCGATAATATAAGCTATGAACGACGAATGAGAAAATGGATGAAAGTACGACGGTAAGGCATGTACAATGGTTGATATGATAGTCTTATCTTAGACCTTGCATGTAATTAAAAAATGACAATAAAACATGTATATAATGAGTTATCTCTTAGTCTTATCTAAGATAACTATTTCTAAAATCATGGTGACACATATTATGCTAAGAGTTCATCTCTTAAGTAAGAGAAAATAAGCATTTTTGTTATGAATTCCCTTTCTCTCTTATGTAATTTCAGCCAAATATTTTGAATGCCCATGACAAAGCACGGGCATTCTAATGATCAACTTTAGGGACCTCCTAACGGGCATTCTACAGCCAAATATCTTAAATATTTTGAGTTTCTGGCGCCCACGCGCCTGCTGGTAGGGGTCAGGCCCACGAATACACAGGTATTAGTGCGAAAAAGAAAACTCAGAAAATATGGGCCGCACATGGAATTGAACTCACGACCATTACCTCGAGTAAGCGTTTGGCTAACCACTCGAGCTACTAAAGATATGTTTAACATGTTTATCAAAAAAAGATATGTTTAACATTGCAGCGCGACGACGCATAAGAACAAAACACAGTAGCCCCGTAGAGTTTTGAATTATATGAAAACATTTTAGAAAAGCGTGATTTCTTTTGACAAAAATGTGATTTTTTTTTGAAAGTACACAGATTTAGAAAGAATCATGAATTAGAAAAAAGTTCATAAATTTTGAAAAAAGTTCACAAAATCTGGAAAGGTTCATCAATTTTTAAAAACTTCCAGATAATCTGAAAAACGTTCATTGATTTTAAACAAAAAGTTAATCAATTCTTAAAAAGAGCTTATTGATTTTCAAAAAAATTCATCGATTCTCAAAAAGAGTTTATCAATTTTCAAAAAAGTTCATCGTTTATAAAAAGTTCACAAAACCAATTTTGAAAAATAGTTCACAAATTTGGAAAAAGTTCATCGATGTTGAAAAAATGTCCATCAATTTTGGAAAAGAGTTCATCAAATTTGAAAAATTCATCGAATTTAAAAAATGTTCATCATTTTGGAAAGAAGTTTACCAATTTTGGAAAATAGTTCATCAATTTTGGAAAAGAGTTAATCAAATTCGGAAAAGAGTTCATTGAATTCAAAAAAAGTTCATCAAATTTGAAAAAAGTTCATCAAAATTGGAAAAAAGTTCATCCAATTAAAAAATTCATCAAATTTGGAACAAAGTTCTTTGATTTCAGAAAAAAATCATGAATTTTTTAAAAGTTCATGAATTTGAAAAATAGTTCATTCAAATGAACAAAAGAGAAAAACACCGAACAAAACCCTTCCGAATAAACAAGAAAAAAAATAGACATGAGAAGAAAAGAGAGCAGAAGATATTCTTGAACACATTATGTGAGAGTGGTGGGGTGATTAGTGTATGGTGTGAACGAAGAGGAGGTCGCTTGTTCGATTTCCACCCAACGTGCTTGCATAATTTTGTTCTTTACAACAGAAAATAAGGGACGATGGGCCAGCCTAAGAAGACGCATGAAGGAGGGAGAGGTGTGTGCCCGTTTGCGCGGTAGCGGGCGCAACAGGCGCCGTTTAGGGAATGCCTCAACTTTAGGAGGATAGACTGGCGCAATTAATTTCCTCAAAAAATGGAAAAGCACATTTTGTGGCAATCAATTCCAGATTACTCGGGTATTTATTAGCGCGATTGCAATCAAAATCCTTCACCCGTTCCCCTCCCATTCTCCTGCCCGGATAGCAGCTGCGCATGGCTATTTATGGAGAAAATCACCAGAGATTAATTGCTGCTTGATTTAGGAAGAAAATCGTCGTACTCCCTCCGTCTAGATGTATAAGTCATCTTACGTTGTGCACCGCAACCAAGGCGGAGAGGAAAACGGAAAAACTTAATGTCTTTTTGCTAATTAATAGCACTGCATGCAATGAACTAACCACTGCATGTCATGTTTGATACTCTCAAGTCATTGATAACATGCACGGCCCACATCTTTTATTGGTTGATATGCCACAAAATAAGAAACGAGGAGGGAGTTAATGTACCGTGCCTAAGTGTTTTGGGATTATTTGATTTTCGTAAAGTGACTTACACACCTAGACGGAGGGAGTAGATGGATATCTTCTGCAATCAATGCCGAATCGCTCTTGCCTTAAAATCCCGTCCGGGGAGTAGTATATATACTAGCCAAACCCGTGCGGCGGCACGCCGCACCTCGTTTGTACACAATGGTATATGTTGTTGCATACCATATAAAAATTATTTCTTTTATCTAAGGGAAAGTGGTTTATACGTTCAGAGTACTATGTATTATTTGATATGGTGAAAATTGAAGGCAGTAAAATTTTGAATGACTCAATTGATCAATTGAATAATTAGAAGTAACATTGATGTTAGAGTTTATGGCTCTCCTACCCTTCTAGACAGAGGGACACATAAAAGATTAGATCCATAACAACACTATACGTCGTGAAAAAGTGATTTTATCATGTACCTAGAGCCAGGGCTCCTCCTCCACCTCCTCCTCCTCCAAAAAGAAAGTTAGGGTTTGTGCCTCTCGCCGGCGCCGGCACAGGTCCACCTCGTCTCCGGTGGCCCTAGGGCCATGGAGGCGCGGTGGATCCTGGCAAGGGCCGGCGGGAGGGCTCCGTTTTTAGTCCTTTTTTTCAATCTTGTTAGGGTTTGTGTCCTACTCAGGAAGACGAGACAGCGGCGGCTCCCTGAAGATGGAATAAATGTCTCCCCGCCTAGCCCCCGTTCCGGCGGTGCGTCTAGCATCGTTGGTGGGCGTGTGGAGGTGTGTCTCCGGCAGATCTATCTTTGGTGGATTTGCTCGGATCTCGTCGTTGTTCGTCTACGTTTGTGTGTCTTCGGTTTGGATCCTTCCGATCTACGTCATTTTTCATCGGCGGCGGTTGCTGTTATGGGGTGCTGGTCCTATGGGGCCTTAGAACGATGACTTCCCGACTGTCTACTACAACAAATTGTGCCCGGCTCCGGCGATGGAGGGGCGATGACGGCGGCGCGCCTTTGGCTCGCTTCGGTGCTTGTAGTCGTCGCTAGGTGATCTACGAATCTGGACGTAATTTTTATTTCTGGTATTCGTTGTACTGCCATGATAAAAGATGAATAGATTGAAAATTTTTCCGCAAAAAAAAAGAATAGATCCATATATGTATCGTATATACATGTCAAGCTAGGCTATATCCTTTTACTGTTTTTTAGGTACAACTCATTTTTTTCCATGTGTTAAACTAGGCAACGTGGTACTAAAAGGGAGTTTTTTGTGTGCCGTACAGTACCCGTGCAGTAATAACATGACTGCAGAGGAGCCGAACCTCAAAACACAGCCTACCCCCGTCGAAGTACTTTGACCCCACAGTAACGGCTGTAAATACAGAAATAAAAATTAATGTACCAATGGTATCTCTACTGCCTAAAAGATACGTAAGGTTCCCTCTCCCTTCTTACGTTCTCCTTTTCGCCCTCCCTTGCACATCCTCCCACCTCTACGTTATTTTTTTCGCCCTTTGTCCCACCTGGTTTTTTCCTTCGGCTTTTCCCTACGTGAGTGATCCCCCTTCCAAGTTCTTATGTTCCACCACCACGCCCCAGCCGCCGTTGCGTGTGTGGGCTACGTTAGGGCTTCTTCCTCCAGATCCCATCTCCTCCTCGTCTGAGGCCCCAGCGCCGCTGTCCTCTTCTCTCTCTCTCTCTCTCTCTCTCTCTGTGTGTGTGTGTGTGTGTGTGTGGTCACCAACAGCGCCAGCCAGCAGATGTGCACATCTGGCGTCTTTGGCGGCTCATGAAGGCTGGAGTGCGAACTAGGGTTCCTGCTTCCGCTAGACACGTTGTGCATAGATCGCTTGTGTTTTCTGCCAGGACTCGAGCCTCTGGCAATCCAGTTATCTACATGCTAGAAATAATCTCTACTGCCTAAAAGATACGTAAGGTTCCCTCTCCCTTCTTACGTTCTCCTTTTCGTCCTCCCTTGCACATCCTCCCACCTCTTCGTTATTTTTTTTCGCCCTTTGTCCCACCTGGTTTTTTCCTTCGGCTTTTCCCTACGTGAGTGATCCCCCTTCCAAGTTCTTTCGTTCCACCACCACGCCCCAGCCGCCGTTGCGTGTGTGGGCTACGTTAGGGCTTCTTCCTCCAGATCCCATCTCCTCGTCGTCTGAGGCCCCAGCGCCGCCGTCCTCTTCTCTCTGTCTGTGTGTGTGTGTGTGTGTGTGTGTGTGTGTGTGTGGTCACCAACAGCGCCAGCCAGCAGATGTGCACATGCGCGTGCTGGCGGCTGCGGAGACTGGAGTGCGAACTAGGGTTCCTGCTTCCGCTAGACACGTTGTGCATAGATCGCTTGTGTTTTCTGCCAGGACTCGAGCCTCTGGCAATCCAGTTATCTACATGCTAGAAATAAAGCAAGAAAGAAACGAAGTCTAGATTCTTGGCAATCCAATCATGTGTGCCATGTGTTGCTGTGTGTTTCCAGACGTGGCACAACTCACGTCTTCATGTGTGCCTAAGTCCTTTCCGGCGTCAAGGTAATCTGGCCGGAATCAATCAAACACATCTGGCCGGAAAGTGAAAGTCGTACTAATCAATCTGACGAGCTAATGTTGATGCGTCAGGGACAGGGCATCGTCTCGCCGCTGATGGCTGGACCAAGAAGGATTACCTAGAATTGCCCGGGTGACGTATTGGGTTTATTATGGTAGCACTTGTCAACTTGATAATTCGATTTCCTGTGTACTTGTATTCTGCCAACCAAGAAGAATCTCAGGCCTTCTTCTTGTTTTTTTTATTCTGTGCCTTTTTAATTTGTTTTACCGTACCTTTTTGCTAGCCTTCATTCATCAGAACAACTATATGAGTCCAAAGAACGTTCTTACAGAAACATTTGTGAGTTAAGTACAGTAATTTGGTGGCTGACATGTTATCCTGAATTTTCATTTACTTCCATGAATTAAATCTGAGTTGTAAGTTTTGGTGGCTAATATGTGTGAGGGCTGGGTCTGAAGATGCTTCTTGTTGCATTACTTTGTCCCTTTCAGTTTGAATTAAATAAAAAATATTTCCTTGGACAGTAAATTTCATTTTGGCTAACTAAATTGCAGTAATTTAATCAAATCTATCCAGAGAGGGGACCGTGATCAATGAATATAAACATTCATATTCTTTTTTCCTACAATACGTCTAAATGTTCATCCTCCCGCTTTTTTTTTTCAACAACTCAATAGAACTTTTTTCTTTTTGCATATTATGTTATTTGCACTCTGGATAGATTCTTGAGTAGCAATGCGAAGGGTCATGAAAGTGACATGCATTTCAGATCATTGTGTTCCATGGGATAATAGACTTATTGTCCTTGACGGCCATAGTTTTTTTTCACCATTGGTTTCAACTCATTGGTAGTGCAAAAATCTAATATTTTTCTCAACTGATAGCAATTGTCTAAAGTTTAACATTGAGAGTGTTAAGCAATCTTAGTTTTTTTGAGAAATTTTTTAGGTTTCGACGATAGGAGTTCTACAGCATTAAACGCTTTGAGCTTTCCTTGGTGGTGTAAAAGCAGATCGTTTTGGACGTCACATTGCGTGGGTGGGGGGGTGGCAATGAAGACGAATAAGAGTGATCTAACAATAGAAATGGTGTCAATTCATGTGCATTGAGAATCCTAAAGTTCTATGTTAGACATTAGTTTTGGTCCATTAGAATATGTACACTCCCGGTGCAACGCACGGGCAATTTGCTAGTTTTTATAAATAGCGATAAACCAATGGCAAAGTCAGAGTTCCACAGGAGTCTAGTGGCATTGTCATAAACTACTCATTTGCTCTTAAAAAAATAGACACATTATTTCTTTACATACAGAAATTAGTTGCCCTGACTACACATACTAAGTGTATGCAGCTGCATATATATACAGAGAATACACATATAGCACATGACCATGACTATTGCAGGTCCTGAACATACACTTGCTTTGACAAAAACATACTGAATGAGATACACAAAGGTCAGGTAGAAGAGACATCTAGATATTTGAGTTACAGGCTACTTAAGCTAGTGGACTCCAAATAACAGGTGGATCATGGGTAATTCGATGCATGCCTTAGCAATATCGTTTTAGAAATACCATGTACAGTGGATACAAACACAAACATTTAACTGGCCAAATGATGAGATGAAGAAACAAAACAGAATATTCTCTGCAAGATAAGCTGTACAACAGGCAAGTTCATCAGCCAAACTATATTTCGAAATATGCCCACCAAGGGAAATTACTTGGCAACAAACTATAAGCATTAATCCTAGAACTGTCGTTTTGATCACACAACTAAAATCTCAGTAACTGAAGTGGAAACTACAGGGAAACATCAACATATAAGCTAATAACAACAACATCAAGAGAATATTAATATGGGTTAGTACTGCAACCATGGATGCATAATGCCGAGATGGAGTTGACAAATTGGTGGCCCAGAGTGGTGTTCTATGGCGGCATTCCGAGTTGTATGTCGACAAGACAGGAGAAGCACCAAAGGCACTCGAATAAAAACCAAAACACAAAAACGACAAATGGCACTGGGAGTTTGGAGCCCGTCCATCTGATTTAAATGATGGGAAAGAGCAATGATTTTGTCCGCTTGTGGATTTGAAATACAATTAGAAAAGTTCAGTTAACTGCTGAATAAGTGATTTAAGCTTATCCAACTTCCTTAGTTCTGAAAAATGAACAACCCCCTCCCATAATATAATTTTATAGTTCATATTTATGCAGATATTGCCCAAATGCTCCCTCTTGTGAGTTTAATAGTAGTTTAGGATAAAATCCCAGATCCTACACCACTCACTAAAGTTAAGCGTCGCAAGGCCTCAAAGATCCTGCTGATTTTGATAATGATGCTTCCTAGACAGAAGAAATGGAAACCCAGGACAAAGATTAGATACATCCAGGACTAATTGTGCTGATCAGAAAGGCAAAAGAAATGGGAACCCACTTCCGCGCCTATACCCATCAAGGACCGCCGAGATGGGTATAGCGCCGACCGCCAAGATGGGTATAGGCACAGGAGTGAGCTCGAGAGGCACGATAGGTATAGCTCGTTTTGCAGCTTAGTTCCAACTGATATAAAAAAAAGTTAGTTCCAACTCTTACCGCTGGACTGCTCTCTGCTATCTACCTCAAACTGTATCTATACTCCAGAAGCAGCAAGCAAGGTCGAAGGCCATAAAGGAAATATTTTTTTGGAAAGCGGAAGTATATTCTTAGGAAGATAGTTTGCATTGCTGAATCATTGTTAAAAATGAAAAATTACAGCCAATCAACAATTAACCATCAGAATAAAGAGTTAAGTGCTTAAATTAAACACCTAATCAGTAGAGATGATGTAAGCAAATGAAATTTATAAAATTATTAGAAGGTCCAAGCCTCCAAGCAGAGTTAATTGGATGGCCAAAAACCTGGTCGGAAAATCCCGCCTTGAGTTCCAGCCAGCATACCCTGTCAAAAACAATATCAATATGAATGATGTGGAGATTCGTACTGATAAGTTTTGCAAAGGACACAGACACACATTGCCTAAATCTTAATAATCACAAACTCTATCACAAAAAGGGAGAATTGGAGAACAAATCATAATAAGTTCATCCACCACAACTGAGCAGCCACAAACGGAGCAAGCCTAAATCGGTTCACGGATCAGTATGTTACTTCTGCTTTTTTTGCGAAACAGTATGTTACTTCGAACTCATGGCAGTACTGTTGTCCAAAATTCAGAGCATATTTTATCCCAAATCTCCCTAACCAGAAAATTTCAAGAAACTTCAGAACAGTCTGTGGTGAGGCTTGAACTCACCTGATGATGTGTTCAAACCTCAAACGCATCCCGTCTTTGTATTGTACGGGAGAGAGATATGAGCAGACCGCTGAGAGGGAAGGAGGACGGCAGACCGCTGCCGGGGCTTCTGGCAGAGGCAGTGGCGAGGACAGAGACGGGGATTGGGTACATGCGCTCGATTAGGCCATCCGGAGAGCGAAAGAGCGCTGCACACGCACTAGTGAAACGCCGGCTTGTGCATGGCTCCCGCGGCCACGACCAAAGAGCACTCACGGCCAAAAGCGCCGCTGGCAGGTCGTCAAAGAGCGGCGGGAGGAGGTACGGATACAACGCGGCCATCATCATGTACCACTCTTGCTGCCGCTGGAGCTCCCAGAGCTGCGACCGACCCGCGCCCGTTCCTCCGCTCGGCTACCACCTCTACTTCCCCACCAGATGGTGTGTGGTGGCAGTCGGATCGTGCACGAATTCTCCCCAATGCCCCATCGCCTGCAGCCGCCTCGTCCCCCAACATGGATCAGAATAATAATTTTCTACAGATGAGGGACGGGGCAAGGGGAATCGTGTGTGCTTACAGATGAACTGCGGCTCACAGGGATGGATCTCGATGATGGCCTGCCCCATGGCCACCACAAACAGGATGAAATGCCCACATGCTCCAATCCATGGCTACTTCTCTCCTGGCGTTCCTATCAGGCTCCGTCAAAACCGATGCAAGGACGCAATCAAAACCTCGAGGCCGCCATGGGAAGAGCCACAGCACTACTGGACTCGCCACCTATGCCGACGGCCCAGGGCCGTCAGCATAGGCCATTTCCCATCGGCATACATCTATGCCTACGGCTGTCGTCGGCATAGCCCCGCCAGCGTAGATCACGTCAGCGTAGTCTTGTCAGACCGTCGGCATAGTTTAGCCGTCGGCATAGGGGCCTATGCCGACGGCTTCCATCTGGCCGCCGGCATAGTTTAGCCGTCGGCAGTTATTTTCACATGACGGCAACGGACGGTGCCGTCAAAAGCGCTAACGAATCACGGGCTGCCGCGTGGCAGAGGTATGCCTACGGCAAAGCCGTCGGCATAGGTGAAAATTTATGCCGACGACTTTGCCGTCGGCATATCTCTGCCACGTGGCGGCCTGCGGTGACTCCTGGCAACAGGGTATGCCTACGGCAAAGCCGTCGGCATAGATTTTCACCTATGCCGACGGCTTTGCTGTAGGCATATCCCTGCCACGTGCCAGGCCCTGGGTAGCCCTGTGCATATCTACGCCGATGGTTTAACCGTAGGCATACTTACGAACCAAAACCAAAAAAAATACTAGCCAAAAAGGCTAGCAATTTCCAATCCAATTATAAGACATGATTCAACAACCATGGATTTGCAAACACAGACCATAAAATATTTTTGATGTACACAACATTTTCATTCTAAGAATCCACTAAAAAAATACTAGCCAAAAAAGCTAGCTATTTCCAATACAATTATAAGACATGATTCAACAACCATGGTTTTGCAAACACAGACCATAAAATATTTTTGATGTACACAACATTTTCATTCTAAGAATCCACTACAGCATCAAAGGAGAAGGCGGAGGGGCGGTGCCGATGGTGCGGGAGACGGGGCGGCGATGACAGAGGTGGCATGCAGTCAGTATAATGAACCAAAGATCCTACACATAAGGATGAATACGTAATACATACACTGCATCTACCAAAGGGAAATCACCAAAATGTTACAAGAAATACTTCTACTGGGAGGCAAACAAAGATTTTCGTTGTAAATGATCTGATGTTCGCACTGCATAGCTGATACAATAGGATTTCTTCACATTATTCAATTCTTGGGAAGGATCAATTACACATATGGATGAACTACTAGTACAGGAGTAGCTTGCTGCCAACACTACTAGCTAGCTGCCAACACTACTAGCTAGCTAGATTAAACACCAACAGTTAACAAAACCTAGCTGCAGTAACCAACAACCACAAATGAGGTAGTACAAGAGCAGAATTTTACAAGTGTGCTACTCTGAATCATCATCATTGTAAATAGGAATGATCTTTCTCATGGCACAAGCACGACAAGCACAAACAAAATCACCCATGCACATGAAACAGAGCAAGGTACTGCTATAGCAGCACAAGAGAGGGAGCTAGAGGTAGGAGATGGACTCACCGGAGAGGAGGTTGTAGTCGATGCCGAACACGACCCATGACAGCATCGCACGGTAGAGGAGGTTGTAGCCGAGTTGGACCATGTGCGGGGTGTCGTCGTGGCGGTGGATGCCCTGGTTGTCGTCATCATCCACGGAGGATGCCTGCTGCTCCGAATCAAACGAACAAGTCAGAGCTAGTGTTGTTGAGATAGTACAGAAATTAAACAAGCTAGTATAGGAGACACAGGCGTGCTGGTGCTAGTATCTACAGAAATCAATCGAGCTGGCTATGCGTGTGCGTGAGCTAGCTTAGTACGTACAGTACATGGTTGGGCTCCAAAAAAAATAGAGAATGCTAGCCTCAACAGAATCAATCACAAGGTTATTTTTTTGTTGTTACTAGCACTACTAGTTGTATGTGTTGATCCATCCATCCATGCATGGACCTAACTAATGTTGTTGTATCTCTAGACCAAGTGCAGCAACACAAGAAGAAGAACTAAAACTGTAGAGCACATGTATACATATGACGAACTACAGAACTAGCACTACATTTTGCACAGGACAGAATTAATCATGAATGGTCCTGTCACAGTTGATGCATTTGTTGCCAAAAAGAAAATTTCATCCAAACTACATACGCTGACATGAGCCGGTGTAATTCACACGTAATGGTGGCTTAATATGTTTTCTACCACATGTCATGTTTACTTACTAGCATCTAAGAATGGATCAGGTATGAATTAGGGCATGGATATCGAGAGCAGCAAGATGGTAGTAATGGAACAAAAAGTTTTGGCCTAAAAAAATTTGTTTGTCAAGGAACAAGATAGACAAAAAGAAATTGGGTTTGAGAAGCTGAGTATCTCAGGGGCTGGGCTTACACATGGGTTGAGAAGGAGGTTGATCTGCTGCCACCCACACATGCATCTACCAATCAAAAAAAGAACCTTTAGGTTCTCAAAGACCTTCCTGGATCCGGCAGCACGAACAGAGCAAACAGAGAGGCGTGAGGAAACCGAATCAAATCAAATCAAACATCAAAGGGAGAGACAACAACCATTTATTTTGTAGCATCTTGAGATAACTTGAGAAATCCAACTGCACCAATTCATAAGCTAAATTCTACTACATTTTTGGGGTAGCAAGCAAAATATACTAAAAGCAGAGTCAATTCAAACCAGAGATGGACTCTAGTTCATCAATGGATGAGTGGCATTAACTGTTTGAACACCACACCGTCCACAGCAACAAAAGCAGTACCAAGACAAGTGCATCGGTGTTCGATTTAGCACAAACACAAACTTGATTGCTATAAAAAAATACGTCTGAGGGCTAGTTCACTAGGCATGCAAATTTGCAATATATGCAAACAAGTTTCAATCGATCGATATTATGCAAGATACGCCTAGCCTGGCTGCAGCAACCAACAAGGGCAGTCCAAACTGAGAGCTAGCTAGCTAGCTAGGAGGACCCAAAGAAGGAGTGTGACAGCTAGCACCCATTCAAAATTCAGTCAAGCATGTGTGTAAGTAAAAATGCAGAGCAGAGCAGAGCAGCAGCAAATTGAGAGCAAGCCTAGGAAATCGAGGAGGACAAGGGAGGCATGGAGGGGAAGGAAAACCTCTCGCTTGAGGTTGGTTGTCGTTCCGAGAGAGAGGATGCACGCGGGGGAAGCAGGAATCCTCCTCTCCCTCGTTCCTGCATCGAGTTGCTGCTCTTCTTGCGTGTGGGTGAGGAAGGTAGGCACATCGAGGGAAGGGTAGGGAACAGATCGAATAGGAGAGGGAGGGCTGACCTTGATGGCGTCGGAGAAGGGCTGGGCGGTGTCGTCCATGGCCTTCCCTTTGCTGTTCAACATGAGCTAAACGACGGCGACAGTGGCATGCTCGATCTAGGAGGGAGAGGATACAGGTGAGTAAGAGAGGGTGGGTTGCGAGGATCTCGGCGGAGAGATGTACACGAGCCGCGAGCCACGCCCGGCGATGCGGTGGCCGAAACCCTAGCTTAGGGGACGGTCGCGGGTGACCGGTAGAGGACGCGAGCGACGAATCTGCTCGGAAGGAAGACGGAGCCAGACGGAGGCGATCATGGGAGTGGGCTTGGCGTCGTCGGCAGCAGCCGGAATCGCCCGGCGTGGGTGGCGGGCGGAGAAGGGTCATGAGAGAGAGAGAGGTCGAGGGCTGCATGGTGGGGTGGGGAGTGGTGCGGCTGTGTTGGGTCTTGGGTGGGCTCTCTCTCGCTTCTTTTCCTTTTTTTTGGTGGGTGGGAGGGACGCGGGCTGTGTGGCGCGGGAAGGCTCAAAATTTCATTTGATTTTGTATCGTGCGTGCGTGCGTTTACTTTTTCTTCTTTTCTTTTTGGAGGTGCAGAGGAGCGTGGGGCCAGCCATCCACGTCACTGATCCGCGTGACCGGGTGGTCACCCAATAGGAAGTCTTCATTTTTGTGTGCTTCTTTACGTATTTGTTTTGCTAGATTTATTAGATTTTTTGATGAAATCTTTTCAAAAAATTTCCACACACTCTACGAATCATAAACCAATATTCTGCCAAATTTCATGTTTTTTCAAAAAAAAATGAACTTTTTAGAATTAAAAAATTGATAAACTCATTTTGCCTACAGTCATTTGAGAAACTGTACGCAAAGTGATTTGTTAAATCATATATGATGCCAGGGGCCCGTCGAGGCCTCTGCGGGGGTGGTCTGCAACGGCACTGCTGCGGCCATGGTGGTCGACTGATCTGCATGCAGCGACGGAGGGTCTCTCCGGCGGCGGTTCGTCTGCATTAGGCTCGGGTGAGGCGTCTTCCTGAGAACTCAGCTGAATTGACAACTCCGGGGTGTACCTCCCCTCACGGACGGCGATGACACAGTAGTGGACATTCTGCGGTAACGATGTGGCGTGAATATTATTAAATACTCGAAGCACGATAAAATCAAGAGTTTTATACATGACGTGGGCACATGTGCTATAGGACTGATGGTAAATTTTCATAATTTTTGGTGATGGAGAAGTATCTGAACACTTCCCTCTACGCGGATTGCTCTTCGCGTGTCTCTGTTGTGGCGGCGGCCTCCGGCTAACATGCCGCCAAATCTTGCGTGGCGGCCTCTCACAAGTCTGGAAGTGTTGCGGCGGTTGCAAACGCCCGCACGCAGCGTCTCCGGTGTGCCCCCTCACGGACGGCGCCGCCGCCGCATCTGGAGGGGGGAAAGCAGACGCGTCGGGTCTACGGAGGGGATCTTGCTATGGCTTTGGCCGGATGTTGCTGCAAAGTGTTCCTATGGGCTGACCTAACACAACCAGGTGGAGAGTTCGACCGTCAAAGCCCGTCTGCAAATTGAAAGGGCTAGATCCCGTGGTCAAACGCTTCTGAGGTTAGGCGGGGCCAGGGGCCACAGAAGCGTAGTAATGCCACCGGGCGTCGCACGGGACCTCATACATGCCGTCTGGTGTGGTGGCATATCTGAAGAGGCGACACGCAGCGTCTCGGGTGTGCCCTCCCCGCTCCCGACACCGGAGGGGGAAACGGACGCGTCGGGTCTACAGAAGGGATCTTGCTATGGCTTTGGCCGGATGTTGCTCCAAAGTGTTCCTATGGGCTGACCCTAACACAACCGGGTGGAGAGTTCCACCGTCAAAGCTTCGTCACTTTACAAAATCAAAGGGCTAGATCCCGTGGTCAAACGCTACAGGTTTAGGCGGGACGGGGGCCCTGGGGGTAGCAATGCCACCGGAGCGTCGCACCGGGACCTCATACATGCCGTACGGTATGGTGGCATGTCCGAAGAGGCGGCACGCGTCTCCGGGGTGTGCCCCCCTCACGGACGGCACCGCCGCCGACACTGGAGGGGGGAAATGGACGCGTCGGGTCTACACGGAGGATCTTCTTTGTGGGTCTGGCCCGGATGTTGCTCCAAAGTGTTCCTATGGGCTGACCTAACACAACCGGGTGGATAGGTCCACTGGTCAAAGCCCGTCTGTGCAAAGTAAAAATGCTAGATCCCGTGGTCAAACGCTACAGGGTTAGGCAGGACGGAGGCCCTGGGGGGTAGCAATGCCACCGGACTGTCGCACCGGGCCCTCATAAATGTCGTACGGTGTGGTGGCATGTCCCAAGAGGCGGCACATGTCTCCGGGGTGTGCCCCCCCCCCCCCTCACGGATGGATATGCGCCACGTCATCGATCCGTGGCACAAATGTTTCCTCCAATAGGAACCAATGTCATACAATTGTGTTCTTTCTCTTTTCTTTTTCTTCTAATTTCTTCTACCATCTTGGACCGACCGACGACGACCCGTGAGGGGAGAGGAGGGCGGCGAAGATGGTGAGGTGAGGTGGGGAGGGAATGGATCGGGGAATGGTGCGTTCGGTATGACGCCTATGTGGCATGCCAGCGTGGCCAAGGCCCACTGTCAGCCAATGTCACATTGTAGATATGCAGAGAAGCCCTTTGACCAATGGAATTCTCCACCTTGTTGTGATGGGGTCAGCCCATGTTAAGACTCCAGAACAAGGTCCGGGCCCTACCCGCCACAAGATTCCCTCTACGTCAACCCGACGCAGACGTTTCCCCCCTCCAAGTGTCGGCGGTAGCGCCGTCCGTGAAGGGGGTCACACTTCGGAGCCCGCGCTAGGTGTTTGAAGTTGCCACCACACTTTGTGGCATGTAAGAGGACCCATCACAAGATTTGGTGGCATAGCTAGCCCCCGAAGGCCACCGACCACACTCGTAGACATGCGAAGAACAAACCGTACATATGCAGATGTATCTATGGCCTATGTGGCATGCCAGTGTGGCCAGGGCCCACTGTCAGCCAATGTCAAATTGTAGATATGCAGAGAAGCCCTTTGACCAATGGACTTCTCCACCTCGTTGTGATAGGGTCAGCCCATGTGAAGACTCCAGAACAAGGTCCGGGCCCTACCCACCACAAGATTCCCTCTACGTTAACCCGTGGACTGTGTAAGGGAAGGTGGACAACCACAAGAGGGATGATGATTCATGTTTAAGTAACACGACTAATTTGTATATCATATAATATGGACCGAAAAGTATTTTTTTAACTGTCACACAAAAAAGGGAGCATCGTGGCTCGACCATGTGACCTTGTGGTCAGCGTTAACTAAGATTACCACTAGGCTACAACAACACAACATGTCTAGATGGGATAAACATTTTCATGTTGCTATTCCTTCTTCTTCTATGTAAGAAAATAAATTATATTCTTGTGTTTGCGACAATTAAAAAATATGTCTTACAAAAAAAAGGTACGCGACATTAAAAAAATAAACATCATAAAACACATTTGTGTAATTAAAACAACCATATGTTGCATTTTAAAAATGTTCAGGCATTCGAAAAACTATTGATGACATTTTTTAAAATGTTTATACAATGTGAAAAATTTTTAGCGTTGTTTAAAAAATGTGTAGTACAATCCAAAAGTTTATCCACTTATTTGAATAAAGTTTCAAAAACTTGTATTTGAGAACATGTTAATCATATGTTTAAAAAATATTAAATGTGCTAGAAATCTAGTATTTTTTTAAAAAATTATACGTATAATTAACATTGTTCCAAATACGAGTTTTGAAACTTTTTTGAAATACGTGTTAGACATTTTCGGATGGTATGGAACATTTTTAAACTACATGAAATTTTTTGTACATTGCGTAAACATTTAAAAAATGTCATTAACAGTATTTCAAAATGCCTGAACATTTTTAAAATGCAACATATGTTTTTTTAATTACACAAATGTGTTTTACAATGTTTATTTTTTTCAGAATCACATATTTTTCGTAACACAGAAACATTTTTGGCACTTATAATACATAAATAAAAAAACAGATTTATATTAACCATTTTTAAAATAAAAACAATTTAAAAGATAAAAAACAGATAATATATATGCCTACGGCAAGGCCGTCGGCATAGTGTTGCCATGTGGTAGTTCATGAAAAAAAACCAGATAAAACATATGCCGACGGCCGCCGTGAGGGCCGTCGGCATAGATTTGACAGCGTTAGGCTGCCGTCTGAGGCCGGGCCACCTATATGCCGACGGCTGCCGTCGGCGTAGTCGGAGATATGCCGACGGCCTTTCAATGCCTACGGCTGCTGTCGGCATAGTCTGAGGTATGCCGACGGCCTTTCTACGCCTATGGCTTTCCCTAGGCCGTCGGCATAGCTCCGTCTATGCCGACGGCCTCGACAAAAGGCCGTCCTCATAGATTAGGCCGTCGGGGTAGCCAATTATTCCGGTAGTGGCAGTCCTCCTCGATGGCTTGGAAGTGGAAGAAGGGCCGTGCGGAAGGCGCTTCTGACCGCGCCGCAGACTCAATCGTTCTTCTGTGGCTCACGGTGTCGGTAACCATCCCCGCGTCGTGGCGCAGCTTGGCCATGGGGAGGAGATGTAGGGAAGGGCTGCGGCGGAGAGGAGGCATGAGCTGGGTGGTGCGGGTGGGAGGGAAGGGAGGCGAGTCACTTTTTATAGTCATACACGACGGTGCGGCGGTGGCGTTGGATCGGACCCGAGCCTTCTAGCGAGAGCCTGAGAGAGACAAATCTAGAGGTTGCTGGACCAACAGGCAGCAGCGGCATGCATGCAAACCGATGACATAAAGAAAGCGACACAACGAACGACCAACAGCGGCAAGAACCCGAAAGCGACCCACCGATTGGGCAACAGCGGCAGAGGCAGAAACCAATAACCAATTGAAATACAGAGAAGCGTCCAAGCAGAAAAGCGTGTGAGGGCACAACACCACATGAACCTGCCCCACATGCAGTACCAAATTGCTGAATACACCAACATGATGGCCACACCCGTTGAAGAAATTTGAATGAAATAAGTAAATGCACCACTCATTTCTACCCCGCCGTATACCAAAATAATACCACGCGCCATAACCACAACTCACTATATGTCACTTTCATCCAAGTGGTTTAATCTCATGGCGAAAACCTTGCCTGGAATAGAGGCTTGGGTATGCATCATATAGCACCTAAATGGTCGGCCAACACAAACAGCTATCGAACAGGGCAGTTTGTTCGCCGTGTTGAAGTTTACGATGGAGGGAGGCAAGGTGGCCATGCTTGTGATTGTGATGCTTGGATGCATTGCAGTAGATCTTTCAGACGGTAAATACACACATACAATTATTATCTATTACTATTTATTTCTGTGAACAACTAAAAGTCTTGCAAAAATTGATTTGGTTTACTCTTGAGATCTGTTTAACCTAAACACCTTTTTTTCTATGCAGCTCGAACCACTGGTCAGATGGACGGCAACAAACTTCAAATCTGCATATGCCCGAAGTATGGAAATGTCTTTTGTTGCGCGGATTCAACGGACCCCTGCTTTCCATCCAAGATGGATTGCGTTAAAGGTTGCGGATGCTCCGCAGATGCACTATCCACTCCTAGAAAAATTGTGTTAAAGGCTGGGGCTTGTGAAGAATCCCCATAATCCCATAACCTTTTTATGATGTTTGATTCTTTTGTAATGAAAAATAGAAATGGTTTCGAAGTTTCGAAAAATAATTGAGGCACAATCATACTATGTTCATGATTATACTTGTTGATGGCGTGGACCTCCTCTGTGAATGGCCCAATCTAGTTGGGCTCCAATCGCAGATGCATATATATTGGCCAGTTTTCCTTAATAATTAGGGAAATGATTGGGATCATCCGATGGAACATGATCAGATTTTGATGAGATGATTAGAAGCAACTTATTGTCTAGACTAGTTTTGCAACTGAGTGGTTGTTGTGATTTCTCCCACCACAACAACTAGTGTGTTGCGGGATCTGAATTTGGATCCCTTCAAGAGCAACCACCACCCGTGCTCCTCCAAAGCACCCCTGATGCGCCACCATTGACGCCGACGAGCACCACCGTCAAGCATCTCCTTTGTGCCACCGCTGATGCCTGTGAGCGCGCGCCCCGCCATCGCGGTCGTCGGTGCCTCCACCACCATCCACCCTCTCTCCTCCTCCCTCTTATCTCCTTCATCTAGATGAGGCGCTGGCAACCACGCTGTCGCGAGCACCCCCGATGTGCCGCCACTGAGGTCGACGAGCACGCGCTCTGCCATCGCGGTCGTCGGCCGCCTTCACCACCACCCACCCTCTCTCCCGCCCCCTCTTCTCGATCGAGGGCGCCCGCTCCTACTGCTACTGGGTGATGAAGAAGACAAACTCCGCTCGACACCAACAGAGGCGCCGTCCATTTCTACAACATCAGTGATGTTGCAAAAAGTAATTGTGCAACAAGACCTCTATTGCAAAAAAATGCAATAAGGCCTCTTTTGCAAAAGAAATTCTACAACAACACTTTTGTTGCAAAAACAAACATCTGCAACACAACCTCCGTTGCACAAAAATTCTGTAGAAATGTTTCTGTTACAAGCTCTTTGTTGCAAAATAGTGAAAATAAGTTCACCGCTCTAGATCTGTGTTAGATCCGATGGCTCGCGAGCTAGCTGATCTTATTAACGAAAGTTTCTCGAGCTGGAAAAGGTAGGTGAGTGGCGTGTTATATTTTCACAAGTGTCCGTGTAATCATAAATCAAAGGAAACCGCTAGGCCATCAGATAACTTGTATCGGATCGCAAGCGTTGTACATTTTGATCTGCTAATTTAGGCCCACACGAGACTACCGATCACGGCCCACATCAGATAACCTCTTAGTGAAGCATTGATACGTCTCCAACGTATCTATAATTTTTGATTGTTCCATGCTATAATATTATCTGTTTTGGATTTTTAGTGGGCTTTACTATGCACTTTTATATTATTTTTGGGACTAACCTATTAACCGAAGGCCCAGTGCAAATTGTTGTTTTTTTTTGCCTATTTCATTGTTTCGTAGAAAAGGAATATCAAATGGAGTTCAAACGGAATGAAACCTTCGGGAGAGTTATTTTTGGAACAAACGCAATCCAGGAGACTTGGAGTGGACGTCAAGGAAGCAACGAGGCGGCCACGAGGTATGGAGGCGCGCCGAGGGGGGTAAGCGCGCCCCACCCTCGTGGGCCCCTCATGGCTCCATCGACCTACTTCTTTCACCTATATATATACTCATATACCCTAAAAACATTCGAGAGCACCACGAAACCCTATTTCCACCGTCGCAACCTTCTGTACCCATGAGATCCCATCTTGGGGCCTTTTCCGGCGCTCCACCGGAGGGGGAATCGATTATGGAGGGCTTCTACATCAACACCATAGCCTCTCCGATGATGTGTGAGTAGTTTACCATAGACCTTCGGGTCCATAGTTATTAGCTAGATGGCTTCTTCTCTCTCTTTGGATCTCAATACAAAGTTCTCCTCGATTCTCTTAGAGATCTATTCGATGTAATTCTTTTTGCGGTGTATTTGTCGAGATCCGATGAATTGTGGGTTTATGATCAAGATTATCTATGAACAATATTTGGTTCTTCTCTGAATTCTTATATGTATGATTTGATATCTTTGCAAGTCTCTCCGAATTATCGGTTTAGTTTGGCCTACTAGATTGCTTTTCTTGCAATGGGAGAAGTGCTTAGCTTTGGGTTCAATCTTGCGGTGTCCTTTCCCAGTGACAGCAGGGGCAGCAAGGCACGTATTGTATTGTTGCCATCGAGGATAAAAAGATGGGGTTTGTATCATATTGCTTTAGTTTATCCCTCTACATCATGTCATCTTGCCTAATGCGTTACTCTGTTCTTATGAACTTAATACTGTAGATGCATGCTGGATAGCGGTCGATGTGTGGAGTAATAGTAGTAGATGCAGAATCGTTTCGGTCTACTTGTTGCGGACGTGATGCCTAGATATTCTCATAACTATGTGCTTTTCTATCAATTGCTCGACAGTAATTTGTTCACCCACCGTAGAATATGCTATCTTGAGAGAAGACACTAGTGAAACCTATGGCCCCGGGTATATCTTCTATCATATTATTTTCCTATCAATTTACTATTTCTGCTGCTGTTTATTTTGCAATCTTTACTTTCCAATCTATATCATAAAAATACCGAAAATATTTATCTTATTATCTCTATCAGATCTCCCTTTTGCAAGTGGCCATGAAGGGATTGACAACCCCTTTATCGCATTGGTTGCAAGGTTCTTATTTGTTTGTGCAGGTACAAGGCGACTTGTGTGTAACCTCCTACTGGATTGATACCTTGGTTCTCAAAAACTGAGGGAAATACTTACACTACTTTGTTGTTGGGGAACGTAGTAATTTCAAATAAATTCCGACGCACATGCAAGATCATGGTGATGCATAGCAACGAGAGGGGAGAGTGTCGTCCACGTACCCTCATAGACCGTAAGCGGAAGCGTTATGACAACGCGGTTGATGTAGTCGTACGTCTTCACGATCGACCGATCTTAGGTACGAACGTACGGTACCTCCGAGTTCAGCACATGTTCAGCTCGATGACGTCCCTCGTACTCTTGATCCAGTTCAGGCCGAGGGAGAGTTTCGTCACCACGACGGCGTGATGACGGTGATGATGATGCTACCAACGCAGGGCTTCGCCTAAGCACCGCTACGATATGATCGAGGTGGATTATGGTGGAGGGGGGCACCGCAGACGGCTAAAAGATCAAATGATCAACTTGTTTTGTCTATGGGGTGCTCCCTCCCCCGTATATAAAGGAATGGAGGAGGGGAGGGGGCGGCCCTCTCTATGGCGCGCCCTAGGGGAGTCCTACTCCAACCGGGAGTAGGATTCCCCCCTTTCCCTAGTTGGAGTAGGAGAGGAAGGGAAGGAGGAGTAGGAGACAAGAAAAGGGGGGGCCGCACCCCCCAAACCTATTCCTATTTGGCCTCCTGCCCAAAGGGGGGCGCACCAGCCCCTTGTGAGATGGTGTGCTTCCTTCTTATGGCCCATAAGGCCCATAACTTCTCCCGGGGGGTTCCGGTAACCTCCCAGTACTCCGATTTTCTCCGAAATCACCCGGAACACTTCCGGTGTCCGAATATAGCCGTCCAATATATCAATCTTTATGTCTAAAACATTTCGAGACTCCTCGTCATGTCCCTGATCTCATCCGGGACTCCAAACAACCTTTGGTACATCAAAACACACAAACTCATAATACCGATCGTCACCGAATGTTAAGCGTGCGGACCCTATGGGTTCGAGAACTATGTAGACATGATCGAGACTCGTCTCTGGTCAATAACCAATAGCGGAACCTGGATGCTCATATTGGTTCCTACATATTCTACGAAGATCTTTATCGGTCAAACGGCATAACAACATGCATTGTTCCCTTTGTCATCGGTATGTTACTTGCCCGAGATTCGATCGTTGGTATCTCAATACCTAGTTCAATCTCGTTACCAGAAAGTCTCTTTACTCGTTCCGTAATGCATCATCCCGCAAATAACTCATTAGTCACATTGCTTGCAAGGCTTATAGTGATGTGCATTACCGAGAGGGCCCAGAGATACCTCTCCAACAATCGGAGTGACAAATCCTAATCTCGATCTATGCCAACTCAACAAGTACCATCAGAGACACAGAGAGCACCTTTATAATCACCCAGTTACGTTGTGACGTTTGGTAGCACACAAAGTGTTCCTCTGGTATTCGGGAGTTGCATAATCTCATAGTCATAGGAACATGTATAAGTCATGAAGAAAGCAATAGCAACATACTAAACGATCAAGTGCTAAGCTAACGGAATGGGTCAAGTCAATCACATCATTCTTTAATGGTGTGATCCCGTTAATCAAATGACAACTCATGTCTATGGCTAGGAAACTTAACCATCTTTGATTCAACGAGCTAGTCAAGTAGAGGCATACTAGTGACACTCTGTTTGTCTATGTATTCACACATGTACTAAGTTTCCGGTTAATACAATTCTAGCATGAATAATAAACATTTATCATGATATAAGGAAATATAAATAACAACTTTAGTATTGCCTCTAGGGCATATTTCCTTCAGTCTCCCACTTGCACTAGAGTCAATAATCTAGCTCACATCGTCATGTGATTTAACACCAATAGTTCACATCTCCATGTGACCAACACTCAAAGGGTTTACCAGATTCAATAATCTAGTTCACATCGCTTTATGTGATTAACACCCAAGAGAAATAAGGTGTGATCATGTTTTGCTTGTGAGAGAAGTTTTAGTCTACGGGTCTGCCACATTCAGATCCATAAGTATTTTGCAAATTTCTATGTCTACAATGCTCTGCACGGAGCTACTCTAGCTAATTGCTCCCACTTTCAATATGTATCCAGATTGAGACACATCGTCATCTGGATCGGTGTAAAAGCTTGCATCGACGTATCTTTTTACGACGAACTCTTTATCACCTCCATAACCGAGAAATATATCCTTATTCCACTAAGGATAATTTTGACCGCCGTCCAGTGATCTACTCCTAGATCACTATTGTACCCTCTTGCCAAACTCATGGTAAGGTACACAATAGGTCTGGTACACAACATAGCATACTTTATAGAACCTATGACTGAGGCACAGGGAATGACTTTTCATTCTCTTTCTCTTTTCTGTCGTGGTCGGGTTTTGAGTCTTCACTCAACTTAACACCTTGTAACACAGGCAAGAACTCCTTCTTTGACTGTTCCATTTTGAACTACTTCAAAATCTTGTCAAGGTTTTTACTTGCTGAAAAATCTTATCAAGCGTCTTGATCTATCTCTATAGATCTTGATGCTCAATATGTAAGTAGCTTCACCGAGGTCTTCCTTTGAAAAAACTCCTTTCAAATACTCCGTTTATGCTTTACAGAAAATTTTACATTATTTCCAATCAACAATATGTCATTCACATATACTTATCAGAAATGCTGTAGTGCTCCCACTCACTTTCTTGTAAATACAGGCTTCATCTCAAGTCTGTATAAAACTATATGCTTTGATCAACTCATCAAAGCGTATATTCCAACTCCGAGATGCTTTGCACCAGTCCATGGATGGATCATTTGGAGCTTGCACATTTTGTTAGCACCTTTAGGATCGAGAAAACCTTTTGGTTGCATCATATACAACTCTTCTTTAAGAAATCCATTAAGGAATGTAGTTTTGACATCCATTTGCCAGATTTCACAAAATGTGGCAATTTTGCTAACATGATTCGGACAGACTTAAGCATCGCTACGAGTGAGAAAATCTCATCATAGTCAACACCTTGAACTTTGTCATAAACCTTTTTCGACAAGTCTAGCTTTGTAGATACTGCTATCAGCATTCATCTTCCTCTTGAAGATCCATTTATTTTCTATGGCTTGCCGATCATCGGGCAAGTCAACCAAAGTCCACACTTTGTTCTCATACATGGATACCATCTCAGATTTCATGGCCTCAAGCCATTTCGCCGAATTTGGGCTCATCACTGCTTCCTCATAGTTCGTAGGTTCATTATGGTCAAGTAACATGAACTCCAGAATAACATTACCGTACTACTCTGGTGCGGAACGTACTCTGGTTGACCTACGAGGTTTGGTAGTAACTTGATCCGAAGCTTCATGATCATCATCATTAACTTCCTCACTAATTGGTGTAAGCATCACTGGAACTGATTTCTGTGATGAATTACTTTCCAATTCGGGAGAAGGTACAATTACCTCATCAAGTTCTTCTACTTCCCCCAGCTCACTTCTTTCGAGAGAAACTCCTTCTCTAGAAAGGATCCATTCTTAGCAACGAATATCTTGCCTTCGGATCTGTGATAGAAGGTGTACCCAACAATTTCCTTTGGGTATTCTATGCAGGCGTATTTCTCCGATTTGGGTTTGAGCTTATCGGGTTGAAACTTTTCACATAAGCATCGCAACCCCAAACTTTAAGAAACGGCAACTTAGTTTTCTTGCTAAACCACAGTTCAATTGGTGTCATCTCAACGGATTTAGATGGTGCCCTTTTTAACGTGAATGCAGATGTCTCTAATGCATAACCCCAAAACGATAGTGGTAAATCAGTAAGAGACATCATAGATCGCACCATATCTAATAAAGTGCGGTTACGACATTCAGACACACCATTATGCTATGGCGTTCCAGGTGGCGTGAGTTGCGAAACTATTCCGCATTGTTTCAAATGAAGACCAAACTCGTAACTCAAATATTCTCCTCCACGATCAGATCATAGAAACTTTATTTTCTTGATACGATGATTTTCCACTTCACTCTGAAATTCTTTGAACTTTTCAAATGTTTCAGATTTATGTTTCATTAAGTAGATATACCCATATCTTCTTAAATCATCTGTGAAGGTGACAAAATAACGATACCCGCCGCGAGCCTCAATATTCATCGGACCACATACATCAGTATGTATGATTTCCAACAAATCTGTTGCTCGCTCCAATGTTCCGTAGAACAGCGTTTTAGTCATCTTGCCCATGAGGCATGATTCCAAAAGTCCATCAGTATGGAGTTTCTTCATGCGCTTTATACCAATATGACCTAAACGACAGTGCCACAAATAAGTTGCACTATCATTATTAACTTTGCATCTTTTGGCTTCAATATTACGAATATGTGTATCACTACGATCAAGATCCAACAAACCATTTTCATTGGGTGTATGATCATAGAAAGTTTTATTCATGTAAACAAAACAACAATTATTCTCTAACTTAAATGAATAACCGTATTGCAATAAACTTGATCAAATCATATTCATGCTCAACGCAAACACCAAATAACACTTATTTAGGTTCAACACTAATCCTGAAAGTATAGGGAGTGTGCGATGATGATGATCTTGTGCCTTTGATCTCCATCTCCAAAGCATCGTCCTGATCTCCATCGTCACCGGCATGACACCATGATCTCCATCATCTTGATCTATATCAATGTGTTGTCACATGGTCGTCTCGCCAACTATTGCTCTTGCAACTATTGCTATCGCATAGCGATAAAGTAAAGCAATTATTTGGCGCTTGCATCTTATGCAATAAAGGGACAACCATAAGGCTTCTGCCAGTTGCCGATAACTTCAACAAAACATGATCATCTCATACAACAACTTATATATCATCACGTCTTGACCATATCACATCACAACAAGCTCTGTAAAAACAAGTTAGACGTCCTCTACTTTGTTGTTGCAAGTTTTACGTGGCTGTTATGGGCTTAGCAAGAACCGTTCTTACCTATGCATCAAAACCACAAGGATATTTTGTCAAGTATGTGCTATTTTAACCTTCACAAGGACCGGGCGTAGCCACACTCGATTCAACTAAAGTTGGAGAAACTGACACCCGCTAGCCACCTGTGTGCGAAGCATGTTGGTAGAACCAGTCTCGCGTAAGCGTACGCGTAATGTCGGTCCGGGCCGCTTCATCCATGATCTGCCCGAATCAAAGTATGACATGCTCGTAAGCAGTATGACTTGTATCGCCCACAACTCACTTGTGTTCTACTCGTGCATATAACATCTATGTATAAACCTGGCTCGGATGCCACTGTTGGGGAACGTAGTAATTTCAAAAAATTTCCTCCGCACACGCAAGATCATGGTGATGCATAGCAACGAGAGGGGAGAGTGTTGTCCATGTACCCTCGTATTCCGTAAGCGGAAGCGTTATGACAACGCGGTTGATGTAGTCGTACGTCTTCACGATCGACCGATCTTAGTACCGAACGTACGGCACCTCCGAGTTCAGCACACGTTCAGCTCGATGACGTCCCTCGTACTCTTGATCCAGTTGAGGCCGAGGGAGAGTTTCGTCAGCACGACGGCATGATGACGGTGATGATGATGCTACCTGTCACATCCCTAGTTCTGGTTTGCTCTAGGCTAGCTAGTCATGTGTGCATCATGTTTGAATTTCAATGAATTTGAAATGGGGATTGTTCAAACCCTAGCACCAGATCAAATCAAATAGGTTCAACCTAAAATAATCTTCAATGAACCCAAAATGCCTTTGGAAATGTTCATGATTTTTGATAAAGGTGAAAACCTCTGCCAAAAATGATGAGCATATTTCTTAGCCATTTATGGATTTTTGAATTAATTCATAAAGTATTTGAATTTGGGCATTTGAATGCTATAAATAATTTAAATGCTCAAATAATTCTGAAACTAAATGTGGGATGTTGCATATATCTCAGAAGGTGCCCACAATTATTTTCAGGATTTTTAGAAGTGCTCTGGTATTTTTAATAAAGCCCAAACAACTAAAGAAAAATAGAAAACAGAAAGAGGTAAAAGGGAGAGAGAGAAAGGAACTACCTGGGCCACCTACCTGCAGCCGCACCGGCCCAGCTCCTGTTTCGGCCCAGCCCACCACCGCCTGGCTCCCTGTCGCCTTCCTCCTCGCGCCCAAGAGGCAGCGTGCTGGCGTGCGTGGCCACACGCCGCCACCTCCTCCCTGCTGGCTGCCTCCTCCTCCCCACAGGCGTCTCCCATAGCCACGCCACCCCACAGAACTCTCTCACCTCCCCTGCTCTCTCCCTCGCCATTCCCCATCTCATTGAACGCGCCTGCCGCCACCGACAAGCACCACCGCGGCCATCGCCTCCCCCTCGCCCCGTGACCGTGACCATAAGCTCCGCCATCGATCACCATGCCGCCAAGACGAAGGAGAGGAGATGGAGGGCTCTGTTTCGTTGCTAGCGTCCTCGTCTTCCTCCTCGGCCGCCATGGATCTTCGCCGTCTCCGCCTCCCCGAGCTCGCCGAGTCCTCCGTTGAGATCGCTGTGAGCTCCGCCACCATTCCCCCTCCTCCCCGCGCTCGTTCCCGTACTCTAGCCGCCTTTTCATCGGGGCCGTGAGCTCCTCGCCGCCGGCGATGACACGGACGAGGCCAGGGCCACCGCAGCTCACTTCCGAGCACGCGACAGCGTGCTCCACACCTCACCGAGAACACGCCCGAACACACCGGCGCCTCCCCTAGTGCACTACAACGTCAAGCAGCTCGATGCCGAACTCCGGCCGCCGCCGTGCATTGGTTGCCGTCGCCTCCGGCCACCCCAGCTCTTCCGCTTGCTTCGCTAGATCTTGTGCGCGAGCCCGGCTAAGCATAGGACCAAACCACGGTCGATTTGGTCGTAGTGGGCAAAACCGAAACCACTCCGGTGCGCCTCCGCAGCGGTTTGAGGTCGCCCGGCCAAACTCGGCGTCTTGGCGACGTGGCCGCGTATTTAGTGCTAATCACCGCCAGCTAAACCACCCACAGACACTGATAGTGGACCCCACAACAATAGTTAAGTATATGATTTATTCCTGTTTAGGATTAGATTAAGTACAGTGGGCCCCGACTGTCAGGGTTGACCTGCCGAGTCAGCGTTGACCCGGTCCCACATGTCATCCACCCAAACCAGCCCTGTTACACTGACCCGTGGGTCCCAGCCATCAGGTTTGACTCTGGGCAACCCTGTTGACCAGCTGACGTCACAGTGACATAGTGCTGATGCAGTAACTCCTTTTTCTGGATTTATTCTTATTCAGGAAATTCCAGAAAATAGTGCTAACTTCTAAAAATCATATAAAATCAACCGTAGCTCCAAATGAGATAATTTATATATGAAAAATGATCAGAAAAATCCAATCTATCCATCTGTATTGGTTTCATGCATGTTTAAACAACTTAACCTTGCTGTTCAGCTCAAAACATGTTAATGCACTTTATGAACCCATAACTTGAATTTGCATTTGAATCTTTGATTCAAATGAGCTCAAACCACCCTGGTTATAGTTGCACTAGACCAACACACTCATATTGCCATGTCACATTCATGCATCATATTGTTGCATTGCATTGATTGTGTCCTTCTCTGTTCTTGGGTAATTGTCCCCTCTCGATAGACGTGATTCTGACGATGAGTTCGATGACACCGATGAAGAACTATACTATCTTCAGAAGTGCCAGGCAAGCAAAACCCCCTTGTTCATTCCGATACAATCCCACTCTCTCGCTCCTGCTCTCTTTTACTGCATTAGGACAACAACGATTCAAATGTTACATGCTGCGGTAGTTGAACCCCTTTCCTCTGCATGACCTGTTATTGCCATAGTAAATAGATGAAACCCACTAGCATGAGTAGGAGTTTTTTGAGCCCTGATGTGCCTACTCATTCATGCTTGTTGTCATGCCTGCTATTGCTTAGAGTTGAGTCAGGTCTGATTCATCGGGGATGAATCGGAGGTGTGTGAACATGTCCTACTGTTGAGAGCTAAGTGTGTGAACACGATTTGGTAAAGGTAGCGGTGAGAGGCCATGTAGGAGTACATGGTGGGTTGTCTCATTGAAGCCGTCCTCAGGAACTCAATTCTGTGTTTGTGATCCATGAACAGCTACTACCACACATTGGGTTCCGGTAACTCGGCCCCTCTCGACTTATTAACCAACCTGATCTCTGTCCAGGAGTTGCAACTAGTTTCTGGTGTTTGTAGGTAGTGTTAGTAGTCTACCAAGTGGCACCCGGTACAGGTGGTCTTGGGACAGACTAGGCACAGTGGCACGGTGTACCAAGTGGCACCCGGATGGTCTGCTTGGGAACCCTGCTCACATCGTTTGGGGCCGTGAGCGACACCCCGTCCGGATTTCCTTGCGGATGGAACCCGAATAGGCGATAAACCTGGACGAGAGACTTGTGTGGTTAGTCAGGTCGTGGCCGACACCCTCGCTGGGCTTCCGCTTGAAGGTTGCCGAGTACATGTCGTGTAAACGGCGATAAGTGGTGAGAGCGTGTGTGAAGAAGTACACCCTGCAGGTTAACATTATCTATTGAATAGCCGTGTCCGCGGTAAAGGATTTCTGGGTTGCAATGCGGTTCATAGACAAGTGAAAGTGGATACTCTAAAATGCGCAAGATAAGCGTGAGTGCTATGGATGGCGTTCTCGTAGGGAGACGGGAGCGGATCCATAGTAGTGTATCGATATGGTGAATATGTGGACTCGTGTGCGTCACCTCAAAGAGTTACTTGCAGTCGTAGTTCAGGATAGCCACTGAGTCAAAGCTGGCTTGCTGCAGTCAAACTCCACTACCCCCTTTGTTGATACCGATGCATATGTAGTTAGCTCTGATGTAAGTCTTGCTGGGTACATTTGTACTCACGTTTTCCCATTTTATGTTTTTGCGGAGAGACTTTGGTCTCGCTAGTAGTTCTGCGTGGACTTCGACGTTTAGCTTGTTACCTCAGCTACGATCTTGTGCCCTCGGCAGGATGTGGTAGATAGTCAGGCTTCTCAGCCTTTTTCATTTGTAGATGTCTGTACTCAGACATGTTAAGCTTTCGCATGTGCTTTGACTTGTATGCTCTGAATGTTGGGTCATGAGACCCATGTTTGTAATATCTCGCTCCTCGGAGCCTATTGAATAAATGCTTGAGTTGTAGAGTCATGTTGTGATGCCATGTTGTATTTGCACATATCGAGCATATTGTGTGTATGTTATTGAAATGCTTGGTATGTGTGGGATCTGACTATCTAGTTGTTTATCCTTAGTAGTCTCTCTTACCGGGAAATGTCTCCTAGTGCTTCCACTGAGCCATGGTAGCTTGCTACTGCTCCGGAACACTTAGGCTGGCTGGCATGTGTCCTTCTTCGTTCCTGTGTCTGTCCCTTCGGGGAAATGTCACGTGATGAATACCGGAGTCATGTTAGCCGCTTCTGACCAGTTCACCGGAGTTCTGCTAGCCCAGTGCTACAGCCTGGATCCACTCGCTGATGACCGACACGTTCGATGCTGGGTCATGGATGCCTGTCCCTGTAAGTTTGTGCCACTTTGGGTTTATGACTAGCCATGTCAGCTCGGGCTCCTTATCATATGGATGCTAGCGACACTATCATATACGTGTGCCAAAAGGCGCAAACGGTCCCAGGCAAGGTAAGGCGACACCGTAGAATACCGTGCGTGAGGCCGCAAAGTGATATGAGGTGTTACATGCTAGATCGATGTGGCATTGAGTCGGGGTCTGACAGCTTTGGTATCGAGCTTGACTGCTGTGGGATTACCAAGCCAAAGCTGGTCAAGTTGAGTCTAGAAATGCTTTAGTTATATGTAGGGGAATTGATTGTGGGATGGAACGTAAGGCTCTTTTTACTCCTTATACCTTATGCCTTCTGATCTGAGTCATCATATCTTTCCTACGGGGTTAAGGAACTAGGCTTTCTCTTCTTTCTATCAGGATCACGTGTTACTATTCAGTAGACCCATAAGATTGTTGGATTCAAGCCTCAGTTCAGTTCCTATTATTTCCGTGTATTCATAGTTGATCTCAGAACCTTGATTTGATGATGATCGAGTGGTTATGCCACCATTTTGTAGGATGTCTCGAATATTTTCGAACATTTACAGGCGTTATGCTGTCCGAGTCATCCCAGGTTTCTAAATAGTCTGATGCATTTGCAATCCCTTCCTCCTGTTTCCGATGTTCCTTTGGGCCAGATTAACCACACTATTCAGTAAGTTGAGGTACTCTATTGCCTCGACGTATACGTTGGAGCTATTATTATGACTCTAGGTGTCTTAGAGTACCACCTAGTACGCTAGCCATGATTTGTGTTCCCAGTGTGATGATTCTGGCCGTCATTCTCGAAAGCATCCCGTGATGCCATTTAGCTAGCAGGCATTCTATTCATGGGTTCTTTAACCCGAGATTCACCCCATCTACCTCATGTTGATAGTGTTTGCTCGTTCCTTTAGGTTATTAGTAACCTTTGCAATAGTCCTCGAGGTCCGTGGTATTTCCTTCTTCCAAATACCATGAACCATTCTTGGCAGGAGTTCTTTTGAACCGGAAGATCACAAGTAGAGTACTCTTGATGAGTTCTCCGTTCAATAGTTGTGACTCTGCCAATCCTACGTCTCAGCATGGGTTATCCATAAGAAATATGTTGAACTTTGTTCGACATGCTAATCTATGTATCCACAACTCATAAAATCATATGTTCCTTTCAGTTGTCCCTCTTTAGTTATATTCTGACCTTCATCTATCAATTGATAGTCAAGGGTATGTGTGCGATCGTGGTTATCGATGCTTATTATTCTTGTGGTCCGTCAAGCCATTCTATTCCGGAATGACTAGGAGAAACAAACTCCAGTACCTCATCCATATCCAGGATTGGGTCAAAGTAGTTGTGCTCTGCAGATCAAATGCCAATCCAGCCTTTGCTCTGTTCTACCTTGGAGTGTTACCATCTTATGTCAAGAATGTCATGAGAATTGCACCATCTCTTATGAATTCTTGATGCAGTGATACTTCTCGCCATCATTGTTTCATTCCTCGGTTCCGTGTTATTGTAACTGGAATGCCGACAAGTGAACTGTGATGCGTGAAATCAATACTCCTAGCAACTCTGTTGCTTGGTAGCTAATGAACAATAATTTCATTCTTAGCGTGTTGGTTATTGAATCATCATCCTAAGATTGATCGTGCTACCTAGTACATATTTCGTGGTGCACTCTTCGATCAAAGAGTTAGGATTGTGTCAATCCCTTTCTTATTTGATCACATCGTCTTGCTCTGAAAAGCAAGATTGATTTCGAGTTTGGTAACATATCGGTGGTTCGTGATTTTCCGTATATCTTCTCGGAAGTATTACCAGGTTGTTCGCTGATTGTTATGTCGAGTTCGTGATCAAGTTGGTTCTCTTATAACCACCCCTTCTCCAAGAATCCGTGTTGGATACCCCTGAGCTAGTTGGTTAAGCCAAACAACAACTTGGAGAGTTGGAAGATAAAAGTTGGTCTGACTTAGTTCATGTTAGGGGATATCTTTTTGTATGTGTGTGTGTGTTGAAGAAAGATGATATCTCCATCGATTGGTCCTCGTGGTCAGTTTTTGGATCTATTGCCTTGTCAAAACTTTGACTTGAGTATGGGCTATCATCAAGTCAAATCAGAACCAACGATGTTCGTAATGTTGTCTTACTCGTGGTTGATCCCTCAAGCATACACCACTACATCTTTTGGTCTGACCAATGCTATCACCGTGTTCGCATGATGGTGGAAGTCCAGTGATATGGAAATTCCGATGAGTTGTTGTTGAGCCCATCAGCAGCATTTTGTCTCCCCCATGATTCATGTTGAACACCAACCTAGTGTTGAAAACTTTGTAAGCATTGCCTTCATGTTCCGCCCATGAGGTATACGTTTGGATGAAAGAAATGACTTCCTCTAATTCATGTGCATTTGATGAAAGTTGCCGCCATGAACTCGAGAAAGCTTGTTTTTTCTTCCTCTGGAATCATCCCAAGTCAGTCATGCACGTGCGAAGTATTCTATGGTTTTATAGACTGATCATCTTCATTCCATATGTATTTCCTAGCACACCAAGCCACTGATTGATTTGTTCAAGGAGAAGAAGTTCCTTCCTAAGAGCTAATCCGGACTTATGTAAGGACTTCGATATCCACAATGATGGTTCCTAATCAGAACTCGGTAGTGTTTTATTGTAAGACTACCATGTGGTCATGCTTGTCTAGGACAGTGTGTTCACAGGTGTGTAGCAGAACCAGCTCATGTTTTGGAGCTTGCTATCGTAGTTCATCTCCCGAGAGTCTCGCAACGTTATGTTGTAAATTTGTGTTACAAATCTTCTTTTCAGACATGTGAGTCTGAAGTATCCTGTTTCTAACCAGATCTGAATCTCAGGCAGATATGATGGTTGGAACATTCCCAACATTTGCATTTTGTTCCTAGCTTGCACCGCCTTTGTGCCAATTCCCCATGGGCTGCCCTTCTCAGTAATTGCTATCCAGGGTCATCTTCAGAAGTGGTCCTACCATGGGTCCCATCCATTTCTGATGACAAGCAAAAATCATCCATTGCTTTGTCTTCAACAAGGTAGTCCACATTGTCCATTCTAGTCCGGGTATGCCATTCCTTCGTACTCCGTCAAACGATCATTTGTGAATTTGCCTTAGGTTGGTATAAGAGTTTCAATGATCTATGAATCAAAATTAATTCTTTTTGCCACTTAAGGGAATTTTTCTGCGAGTCATATTCCTTAAGATGTCTCGTTATGGTATCATGGAAACTCAACTCCTCGTGACGTTGACAACCGTTCACCACCTTATTAAGTGTGAATTGTTGCCTACCTAGTGAATATTCGTCATATGTTTCACTCCATCCCTCTGGATGTATGCTTCGTGTCTCAGCTCGAGAGATGTTTTCAATGTCTCACTCCGTAAGTTAATCCTGAGTTGTTCGATCTTCGAGAAGATCGATCCTTCTAGAGTTTCCTTCTCCTCTCGTTATCATGTTGGATGTAGTTCTCAAAGCAAGACGTCGGGATACAAGGTGATGCAATGAATCAACACCCTCAAGAAAGACATCTGGATCGTGAAGTTTGTGATGCTTAGTGCCCCCTTTGTCTTCTTACCTCACGACTTGAATCTCGGGACGAGATTCTTGTTTAGTGGGGGTGAGTTGTCACATCCCTAGTTCTGGTTTGCTCTAGGCTAGCTAGTCATGTGTGCATCATGTTTGAATTTCAATGAATTTGAAATGGGGATTGTTCAAACCCTAGCACCGAGATCAAATCAAATAGGTTCAACCTAAAATAATCTTCAATGAACCCAAAATGCCTTGAAATGTTCATGATTTTTGATAAAGGTGAAAACCTCTCGCCAAAATGATGAGCATATTTCTTGGCCATTTATGGATTTTTGAATTAACTCATAAAGTATTTGAATTTGGGCATTTGAATGCTATAGATAATTTAAATGCTCAAATAATTCTGAAACTAAATGTGGGCTATTGCATATATCTCAGAAGGTGCCCACAATTATTTTCAGGATTTTTAGAAGTGCTCTGGTATTTTTAATAAAGCCCATACAACTACAGAAAAATAGAAAACAGAAAGAGATAAAAGGGAGAGAGAGAAAGGAACTACCTGGGCCACCTACCTGCAGCCGCACCGGCCCAGCTCCTGTTCCGGCCCAGCCCACCACCGCATGGCTCCCTGTCGCCTTCCTCCTCGCGCCAGTAGGCAGGGGCGCGTGCCCGGCGCGCGTGGCCACACGCCGGCCACCTCCTCCCTGCCTGGCTGCCTCCTCCTCCCCCTGGACGTCTCCCGCAACGCCACGCCACCCCCTGGAACTCTCTCACCCTCCCCCTGCTCTCTCCCTCGCCGTTCCCCATCTCACCGAACGCGCCCGCCGCCACCGACGAGCACCATCGCGGCCATCGCCTCCCCCTCGCCCCGTGACCGTGACCATAAGCTCCGCCATTGATCACCATGCCGCCAAGCCGAAGCAGAGGAGCCGGAGGGCTTTGCTTCGTCGCTAGAATCCTTGTCTTCCTCCTCGGCTGCCATGGATCTTCGCCGATGATTCTTCGCCGTCTCTGCCTCCCCGAGCCCGCCGAGTCCTCTGTTGAGATCGCTGTGAGCTCCGCCACCATTCCCCCTCCTCCCCGCGCTCGTTCCTGTACTCTAGCCGCCTTTTCACCGGGGCCGTGAGCTCCTCGCCGCTGGCGATGACGCGGACGAGGCCAGGGCCACCGCAGCTCACTTCGAGCATGACAACGTGCTCCACACCTCACCAGGAGCACGCCGAACACACCAGCGCCTCCCCTAGTGCACTACAATGTCGAAACACTCGATGCCCGAACTCCGGCCGCCGCCGTCGTCGTGGTTGCCGTCGCCTCCGGCCACCCCAGCTCTTCCCGCTTGCTCTGCTAGATGCGCGCGAGCCCCAGCTACGCATAGGACCAAACCACGGTCGATTTGGTCGACCGTGGGCAAAACCCGAGCCACTCCAGTGCGCCTCCGCCGCGGCTTGAGGTCGCCGCCGGCCAAACTCCGGCGTGCCGACGTGGCCGCGTATTTAGTGCTAATCACCGCCAGCTAAACCACCCACAGACACTGACAGTGGACCCCACAACAATAATTAAGTATATGATTTATTCCTGTTTAGGATTAGATTAAGTACAGTGGGCCCCGACTGTCAGGGTTGACCTGCCGAGTCAGCGTTGACCCGGTCCCACATGTCATCCACCCAAACCATCCCTGTTACACTGACCCGTGGGTCCCAGCCATCAGGTTTGACTCTGGGCAACCCTGTTGACCAGCTGACGTCACAGTGACGCAGTGCTGACGCAGTAACTCCTTTTTCTGGATTTATTCTTATTCAGGAAATTCCAGAAAATAGTGCTAACTTCTAAAAATCATATAAAATCAACCGTAACTCCAAATGAGATAATTTATATATGAAAAATGATCAGAAAAATCCAATCTATCCATCTGTACTGGTTTCATGCATGTTTAAACAACTTAACCTTGCTGTTCAGCTCAAAACATGTTAATGCACTTTATGAACCCATAACTTGAATTTGCATTTGAATCTTTGATCCAAATGAGCTCAAACCACCCTGGTTATAGTTGCACTAGACCAACACACTCATATTGCCATGTCACATTCATGCATCATATTGTTGCATTGCATTGATTGTGTCCTTCTCTGTTTGCCGGTAATTGTCCCCTCTCGATAGACGTGGTTTCGACGATGAGTTCGATGACACCGATGAAGAGCTATACTATCTTCAGAAGTGCCAGGCAAGCAAAACCCCCTTGTTCATTCCGATACAATCCCACTCTCTCGCTCCTGCTCTCTTTTACTGCATTAGGACAACAACGATTCAAATGTTACATGCTGCGGTAGTTGAACCCCTTTCCTCTGCATGACCTGTTATTGCCATAGTAAATAGATGAAACCCACTAGCATGAGTAGGAGTTTTTTGAGCCCTGATGTGCCTACTATTTCATGCTTGTTGTCATGCCTGCTATTGCTTAGAGTTGAGTCAGGTCTGATTCATCGGGGATGAATCGGAGGTGTGTGAACATGTCCTACTATTGAGAGCTAAGTGTGTGAACACGATTTGGTAAAGGTAGCGGTGAGAGGCCATGTAGGAGTACATGGTGGGTTGTCTCATTGAAGCCGTCCTCAGGAACTCAATTCTGTGTTTGTGATCCATGAACAGCTACTACCACACATTGGGTTCCGGTAACTCGGCCCCTCTCGACTTATTAACCAACCTGATCTCTGTCGAGGAGTTGCAACTAGTTTCTGGTGTTTGTAGGTAGTGTTAGTAGTCTACCAAGTGGCACCCGGTACAGGTGGGCTTGGGACAGATTAGGCACAGTGGCATGGTGTACCAAGTGACACCCGGATTGTGGTCTTGGGAACCCTGCTCGCATCGTTTGGGGCCGTGAGCGACACCCCGGCCTGATCTCCTTGCGGATGGAACCCGAATAGGCGATAAACCTGGACGAGAGACTTGTGTGGTTAGTTAGGTCGTGGCCGACAACCTCGCTGGGCTTCCGCTTGAAGGTTGCCGAGTACATGTCGTGTAACGACGGTAAGTGGTGAGAGCGTGTGTGAAGAAGTACACCCTGCAGGTTAACATTATCTATTGAATAGCCGTGTCCGCGGTAAAGGATTTCTGGTTGCTGTACGGTTCATAGACAAGTGAAAGTGGATACTCTAAAATGCGCAAGATAAGCGTGAGTGCTATGGATGGCGTTCTCGTAGGGAGGCGGGAGCGGATCCATAGTAGTGTATCGATATGGTGAATATGTGGACTGCGTGTGCGTCACCTCAAAGAGTTACTTGCAATGTAGTTCAGATAGCCACCGAGTCAAAGCTGGCTTGCTGCGATCAAACTCCACTACCCCCTTTGTTGATACCGATGCATATGTAGTTAGCTCTGATGTAAGTCTTGCTGGGTACATTTGTACTCACGTTTTCCCATTTTATGTTTTTGCGGAGAGACTTCGGTCTCGCTAGTAGTTCTGTGTGGACTTCGACGTTTAGCTTGTTACCTCAGCTACGATCTTGTGCCCTCGGCAGGATCTGGTAGATAGTCAGGCTTCTCAGCCTTTTTTCATTTGTAGATGTATGTACTCAGACATGTTAAGCTTTCGCATGTGCTTTGACTTGTATGCTCTGAATGTTGGGTCATGAGACCCATGTTTGTAATATCTCGCTCCTCGGAGCCTATTGAATAAATGCTTGAGTTGTAGAGTCATGTTGTGATGCCATGTTGTATTTGCACATATTGAGCATATTGTGTGTATGTTATTGAAATGCTTGGTATGTGTGGGATCTGACTATCTAGTTGTTTATCCTTAGTAGTCTCTCTTACCGGGAAATGTCTCCTAGTGCTTCCACTGAGCCATGGTAGCTTGCTACTGCTCCGGAACACTTAGGCTGGCTGGCATGTGTCCTTCTTCGTTCCTGTGTCTGTCCCTTTGGGGAAATGTCACGCGATGAATACCGGAGTCCTGTTAGCCCGCTACAGCCCAGTTCACCGGAGTCCTGCTAGCCCAGTGCTACAGCCTGGATCCACTCGCTGATAACTGACATGTTCGATGCTGGGTCATGGATGCCTCTCCCTGTAAGTTTGTGCCACTTTGGGTTTACGACTAGCCATGTCAGCCTGGGCTCCTTATCATATGGATGCTATCGATACTATCATATACGTGTGCCAAAAGGCGCAAACGGTCCCGGGCAAGGTAAGGCGACACCCGTGGGAATACCGTGCGTGAGGCCGCAAAGTGATATGAGGTGTTACATGCTAGATCGATGTGTCATTGAGTCGGGGTCCTGACACTACCGACGCAGGGCTTCGCCTAAGCACCGTTACGATATGATCGAGGTGGATTATGGTGGAGGTGGGCACCGCACACGGCTAAAAGATCAATGATCAACTTGTGTGTCTATGGGGTGTCCCCCTCCCCCGTATATAAAGGAGTGGAGGAGGGGAGGGGCCGGCCCTCTCTATAGAGCGCCCTAGGGGAGTCCTACTCCCACCGGGAGTTGGATTCCCCCCTTTCCCTAGTTGGAGTAGGACAGGAAGGGAAGGAGGTGTAGGAGAGAAGGAAAGGGGGGCCGCACCCCCCAAACCTATTCCTATTCGTCCTCCTCCCAAAGGGGGGCGCACCAGCCCCTTGTGGGCTGGTGTGCTTCCTTCCTATGGCCCATAAGGCCCATAACTTCTCCCGGGGGGTTCCGGTAACCTCTCGGTACCCCGGTTTTCTCTGAAATCACCCGGAACACTTTCGATGTCCGAATATAGCCGTCCAATATATCAATCTTTATGTCTCGAACATTTCGAGACTCCTCGTCATGTCCCTGATCTCATCCGGGACTCTGAACAACCTTCAGTACATCAAAACACATAAACTCATAATACTGATCGTCACCGAATGTTAAGCGTGCGGACCCTACGGGTTCGAGAACTATGTAGACATGAACGAGACTCATCTCCGGTCAAGAACCAATAGCGGAACCTGGATGCTCATATTGGTTCCTACATATTCTACGAAGATCTTTATCGGTCAAACCACATAAGAACATACATTGTTACCTTTGTCATCGGTATGTCACTTGCCCAAGATTCGATCGTCGGTATCTCAATACCTAGTTCAATCTCGTTACTGACAAGTCTCTTTACTCGTTCCTTAATGCATCATCCCGCAACTAACTCATTAGTCACATTGCTTGCAAGGCTTATAGTGATGTGCATTACCGAGAGGGCCCAGAGATACCTCTCCGACAATCGGAGTGACTGTCGGTGTCAAAACCGGCGGATCTCGGGTAGGGGGTCCAGAACTGTGCGTCTAGGCAGATGGTAACAGGAGACAAGGGACACGATGTTTTTACCCAGGTCCGGGCCCTCTCGATGGAGGTAAAACCCTACTCCTGCTTGATTAATATTGATGATATGGGTAGTACAAGAGTGGATCTACCACGAGATCGTAGAGGCTAAACCCTAGAAGCTAGCCTATGGTATGATTGTTGTTCGTCCCTACGGACTAAAACCCTCCGGTTTATATAGACACCGGATAGGGTTAGGGTTACATGTAGTCGGTTACAATGGTAGGAGATTTACATATCCGTATCGCCAAGCTTGCCTTCCACGCCAAGGAAAGTCCCATCCGGACACGGGGCGAAGTCTTCAATCTTGTATCTTCATAGTCCGTGAGTCCGCCAACGGTGATAGTTCGCTATCCGGACACCCCCTAATCCAGACTCCTCAAGAGCCCCGAACCAGGCTTCAATGGCGATGAGTCCGGCGCGTAGATTGTCTTCGGCGTTGCGAGGCGGGTTCTCCTCCAAATTCCATATACTTGTCGAATAGTGTCCGACTTCTGATAAATGCTGCACTCCTTGGCTTCCACGCCCAATAATGGCCATCTTCCACGTGTTGAATGAATGCGAAAAGCCAGGGTATTTTTACACTTATCCCCCTAGCTGCGCAAATGAGCCGTCTATAAAAGGGACGAGGATCTAGATCCGAGTCACACCATCCTCCCTCCGCTGAAGCTTTCATCGGAGCGCCTCGACAAAATCCATTCCATCATGGACGGTCGACGCGGCTCCTCCTCTCGCGCCCCAGCCCTCAGCACTGAAATTGGGAGAGATGCTCAGTCCCGCATAGCATGCTAGTGACACTCCAAACCAAGGGATTTCTTCCCCCGGCCTTCATGGTCCCGGTTCGAGTCGGACTCGCCACCTATAAGGGCAGAAAGCAAGCGGAGAGTGTCCCCGATCCCTCCAAAGGAGAGCGGGTATGCTTTGTCTCTTATCTAGTAAGATGACTCGGATTTCCAATTCATCCGTTTCTCCTTGGGCTCTTGGAGTTCTACGGCCTCTAGTTGCACCACCTTACGCCTGCCTCCATTTTGCACATCGCGGGCTTCGTGGCCCTTTGCAAACTGTTCTTGGGCGTCGAGGCTCATTTTGCGCTGTGGAAGAGAATATTCTGCCTTGTACCCCGTTCTCATGAGGGGTCAATATATCAAGTGGGCGGAGCCGAGCTGTGGCGCATTGCCGGGACCGGATATCTATCCGGAACCCCGAAGAAGGCGTCCGAAGACTGGCCTTCGGAATGGTTTTATATAGAAGACGTCCCGCTGCCGGATCCTGTTCGGATCGGTCTCCCGGAGTTCAACAATGCTCCTTTGAAGAAACGCCTGAGTTGGCGCCCGGAGCCCGGAGGGAAGACGACGGGACGCCCTTTACGATGAGCCGAATAAGATTGTTAGCTCATTCCAGACTGACCATGATCGGTGTCATGGCCACATGTATTATGCGGGGGTGCAGCCGCTCCGAGATATGGGCCACCCCATGTGGGATTTCAATGGGGAGGACGATGCCACCCGCCATGGCCGTAAGGGGCCGAGATCGGTCACCGATCTGGTGAAGATCTTGTCCGCGCTGTACAAGGGAGAAGAGGAGGATTTTCTCCGCGTCAGTCCATTGAACGGATTTTCTATGAACAATCCTCGAAGCTGGGTAAGCGGACATTTCTTTTTTGCACATCCGATCCGTATTCCCATGGTTAGGTATCTCATTTTGTGATTTTGACGCAGGAACTGCGCCAGTCCGTAAAAGATATAAACAACCCGCCTCCACAACCCGAGGATCCGGAACGGCTCCTTGATCCGGCTACCCAAGAGGATCCGGACATATTGGTGGAGCTGATTGATGGGGTATTTCACCAACTGAGCATAGATAATGCCTTGGTTGCCATTACGGCCGATTACCCCGGAATACTTCCAGCCTCACAGGTAACTGAGACCGAGGTCCCAATACTCTGATAATGACCCATCCGTGCTTACCTTTGATCATCGTATACCAATGGTGTTTCGCAGGGGGTGCCTTTGAGGCAGGAGGCCGAGCCCGCGGCGGCTAGCCGACAAGGGGCCGCACGGCCCTGCAGGCTAAAAAGAAGTGCGGTCCGGATCGAAACGCCGCCGCAAAGGTATGGCGCATCACCATATTCCCAGAATTGATTCCTTGAAGGCGTACTAACGCTGGTGCTCTTTTCAGGAAAAAGAGCGCTCGCCGGATTGTGTCCGGAGAGGTTGCCAATCGAGCCTCCGCCAGCCAGGCTCCAAAGCCGGGTCCAGAAGCGGAGGCGAGCACGAGGCATGCGTCGGATGCTCCTTCGACAGAGGATGCCGACAGATTGTCCGCCACCAACTCCGAGGTGGAGAGTGCCATGGATCACAGGCGCCGCCGGACAGTTCTTCGTGACGCATGTTTCTCCCAAGAGGCATTGAATGCCTTCAATTCGGGAGATGCGCACCTCCGTGCCGCTCAAGATGGTCTAGCCAGAGCCACGGAGCAGTATGTAAAGGACATACGGGTGAGGAAATTTGACGGTTATATATGCCAGTAGCCCCCGAGACTTAAAATAGTTAGAATAACTGATTTAAGGATCATTTGTTATGCAGGATCTTACAAAAAAGAATACCCGACTGTCCCAGGAGCTTGAAGAATGCAAGGCCCAACTTGAGGCCGCACTAGCCGCCATGGGGGAGCCACAGAGACCCCCTCTGGTAATATATGCTTCAAAAGATAAGTAGTTTGTGAAGTGCGGCATGTGTGTAAATCTGACAATAATATTGCAGATGGTGCCGGACTAAATCCGGACAAGCAACAGCTCTTGCGCCGGTTGAAGGCCGGCAAGAATGTGCTTACAAGGGTGAGGCAAGAGAAAAATAATCTCCAAGATGCCAACACCCAGCTGGGTGAGGAACTAAAGGATGTTCGTGCCCAGCTGTCTGACTCCGTGAAGGAGAATCGGCGACTTCGTCGCGACATTTATAGTAAGTGCTTGAGCGAACTTTGAAAAAGAGTTTGGCGAGGAAGTCAACTAACAGAGTTATGTCTGTAGGTATGCTCACGGGTCGTCCTGCAGAGGAAATGCCTGTTCTACGGGTGACCTTCTTCGAGCTATTGCAACCGAATGAACGAGTTCGGCAGTGATGAAAGGGGTCGCACAGGCCTTGTGGCCATCTATCTCCTGCCCGAAGGCCTTGGAGAGCTTGCAGAGAAGCTTCAGGGAGCACGGCGGCGCTTCCGACTATGGAAGATATCGGCCTGTCGTCAAGGCGCCAGGGAGGCCTGGACCATGGTGAAGACGCGGTACATGAAGGCGGACCCAAACCACATGGCCGAGGTCGGACCTGTGGGGCCCGACGGGAAGGAGATCCCTGTGAGCTTAGTGTATGGCCAAGTAGAGTTGGCCGCAAAGTATTCCCAGCAAGACTTTAACTAGACAGCCTATTAGACGGCATTGAAGAGGAATACAATCAGTCAATTTGACTATGTAATTTAAAATGACATGTAAAATGCCTTCTAGCCGGATTGTAGATCGTTTGTCGTAGCGGAACTTTTCACTTCAACCTCGGGACCCAATAGTCCGGAGTGTGTCCGAATACCCTCGCGGTTATGTAAAAACCGGGGCATGTGTGGAGACCAGGCGTAGGGGTCATGAGTGCTTTATCAGACAAGTTCCCAAATAGTTATGTTATATTACATGGTTAGTAAGAAACATCTTCCAGGGAGAATAGTTACATTAGGGGTTCCTTTCTCGGGAGGCATGCCCTAAAGTGCATGTCCGGACTGCGAAAAAGCAGAAAAGCATCTGGGGCAGATAAATGAAAAAAATCAACTTTTAGGTCACCGAATCAATATTCCCTTAAGAACGCTTAGCTTTCGGCTTCACCCAGTCGAGGTACACGTCCGGTGACCCGTGGTAACAATCGCAGAGGTTCTCCATTTACCACCTAGCCGAACAATCGGGAACATAGGGGTAAGCACAGGAGCCAGGCAACCCAGCTTGGCCAAAACTTAAGTCATATCGATGCATATAATGGTGAATAAAAGGTACATGCGGAAGTGTGACACATGTATTGGGCATAAAGCCCGTATAAATAAGCTTCTGTTAAAGAAGCCCCCAGGTATAATGAGCGCGGATAGCGCGTCAAGTGTGTGCCAATAATGCGCAAACGAGCCTTTAACGGCTTCGGAAAAAAGGGGGAAGAAGGAGAGAAATAAAAGATAGCTTAAAGTATAAAATATAGACGGAGGAAGGAGACGAACTCAGAATCCGGCGCTAGGCATAGAATCTTCGGAGACGGGCTGCGTTCCATGGGTTCGACTCGAGTTGGTTATCCGATGCGTTTCGCAGACGGTACGCTCCGCCGGTCAGGATTGGTCGATGATGAAGGGACCCTCCCATTTGGGCTTGAGTTTGTCCTTTTTCTTGTCCGGCAGGCGTAGAACTAGTTCGCCAACATTGTAAGCTTTGGCCCGTACTTCCCTGCTTTGATATCTTCGAGCCTGCTGTTGATAGAATGCGGAACAAGCTTTTGCCACGTCGTGCTCCTCCTCCAAGGCGTCCAAACTGTCCTGCCGATTGAGCTCGGCTTCTCTTTCTTTGTACATGCGCACGCGAGGTGAGTCATGAATTATGTCGCAGGGCAAAACTGCCTCTGCGCCAGATACCATAAAAATGGTGTGAATCCAGTAGTCCGATTCGGCGTGGTCCTCAGCCCCCCGAGTACGGAGTCGAGCTCCTCTACCCAGTGCGTGTTAGATTCCTTGAGGGACCGCACTAGTCTGGGTTTAATGCCTCTCATGATTAGACCGTTTGCTCGCTCGACTTGACCGTTAGTTTGGGGGTGATAGACTGAAGCGTAGTCGAGCCTGATGCCCATGTTTTTGCACCAGAGTTTGACCTCGTCGGCCGTGAAGTTCATGCCGTTATCAGTGATGATGCTATGGGGGACGCCGTAATGGTGTACTATCCCTGATATGAAGTCTATCACTAGTCCGGATTCGGCCGTCTTTACAGGCTTGGCCTCTATCCATTTGGTGAATTTATCCACCATGACCAATAGGTATTTTTGCTTGTGGGTTCCTCCTTTAAGGGGTCCAACCATGTCAAGCCCCTGCACCGAAGGGCCAAGTGATGGGTATAGTTTTGAGGGCAGTGGGTGGCATGTGGCTTTGATTAGCAAAGAGCTGGCAATCGACGCATCGTTGGACTAAGTCCTGAGCATCTGCCCGGGCCCTCGGCCAATAAAATCCTGTACGGAAGGCCTTGCCTATAAGGGCCCGGGCTGCGGCATGGTGCCCACCGAGTCCGGCATGAATTTCAGCCAGGAGATTGCGCCCTTCCTCTTCGGAGATACACCTTTGAAGGACTCCGGTTGTGCTTTTCTTATAAAGCTCTCTCTCATGGACCTTATAGGCTTTAGACCACCGCCCTATGCAGCGGGCTTCATTTTGGTCCTCGGGAAGTTCCTGCCTAGTTAGGTAGGCTAGGAATGGTTCTGTCCACGGGGCAATGACTGCCATTATTGCGTGGGCTGACGGTGTTATTTCGTTGGCGGAACCACCAACTATGTCGGAATGTTCGGTGTGGGGCAGTGTGGTTGGGTCCGGATTGTTATTTCCGGACTCTCCCTCCCATAATACGGATGGCTTGAAAAGCCTCTCTAGGAAGATGTTGGGGGGGACGGCATCGCGCTTTGCGCCAATGCGTGCCAACACGTCTGCTGCCTGGTTGTTATCCCGGGCTATATGGTGAAATTTGAGCCCCTCAAACCGAGCTGACATTTTTAGGACAACATTGCGATAAGCTGCCATTTTCGGATCCTTGGCATCAAAGTCCCCATTTATTTGGGATATCGCGAGGTTCGAATCCTCACAGCACCTCTAGGCATTGAATGCCCATGGAGACTGCCATCCGGAGACCATGTAGAAGGGCCTCGTATTCGGCTACGTTGTTGAAGTCCGTGTACATTATTTGAAGTACGTATTGGACTGTATCTCCGGTTGGGAACGTCAGAACGACGCCAGCCCCCAGGCCGGCCAACATTTTGGAGCCGTTTAAGTGCATGATCCAGTTGGAATATGCGCCGTACTCTTTAGGGAGTTCGGCTTCAGTCCATTCGGCGATGAAGTCAGCCAAAACTTGCGACTTAATAGCTCGCCATGGCTTGTAGGTTATGTCGAACGGGAGGAGCTCAATGGCCCATTTAGCAATCCGGCCCGTTGCGTCGCGGTTGTTTATAATGTCATTAAGAGGTACTTCGAAGGCTACTGTTATCGAACACTCTTGAAAGTAGTGTCGCAGCTTCCGGGATGCCATGAACACCGCGTATGCTATCTTTTGATAATGCAGGTACCGTGACTTGCGTGGAGTTAGGACAGTGGACACGTAGTAAACTGGTTTTTGGAGAGGGAACTTGTGTCCGTCCGTTTCTCGTTTGACAACGAGCACTGCGCTTACAACTTGATGAGTTGCTGTGATGTATAACAGCATTGGTTCGCCCATGTTGGGCGCGGCTAGGACCGGATTTGTTGCCAATATGGCTTTGATTTCTTCGAGTCCGGCCGTGGCGGCATCAAATCCACTCGAAGTGTTAAGTGCTTGGCCGGAGGAGGCGATAAAGGGTAATGCCTTTTCTCCTAAGCTAGAGATAAAGCGGCTTAGAGCCGCCACGCATCCATCAATTTTTGTATTTGTTTGAGGTCTTTGGGGATATCTAATTGTGATGAGCTCGGATCTTGGCTGGGTTTGCTTCAATTCCTCTACCGGATACAATGAAGCCTAAGAGCTTTCCGGGTGGTACGCAAAACGCATTTTTCCGGGTTGAGCTTGATGTCATATGTTCAGAGATTATCGAATGTGAGCCTCAAGTCGTCGACTAGGGTTTCGACATGCTTGGATTTGACGATCACATCGTCTATGTATGCCTCCACTGTTTTGCCGATCTGGTTTGCCAGACATGTCTGAATCATGCGCTGATATGTTGCGTCGGCGTTTTGAGCCCAAAGGGCATTGTGTTGAAGCATAATGGGCCGTATGGAGTGATGAACGCCGTTGCGGCTTGGTCTGGCTCTGCCATCTTAATTTGGTGGTAGCCGGAGTATGCGTCGAGGAAACACAATGAATTGTGTCCTCATGGTAGCGTCGATAATTTGATCGATGCGGGAGGGGGAAGGGATCCTTTGGGAAAGCCTTGTTAAGGTCCTTAAAATCGACACATAGGCGCCAGGATTTGTCCTTCTTTGGTACCATTACCAGGTTTGCTAGCCAGTCCGGATGTTTAATATCTCTGATGAATCCGGCCTCCAATAGTTAGGCTAGCTCCTCTCCCATGGCCTGTCTCTTGAGTTTGGAGAAATGCCGAAGAGCTTGTTTGACTGGCTTGAATCCTTTTAGGATATTTAGGCTGTGCTCGGCCAGCCGGCGTGGGATTCCTTGCATGTCTGAAGGGTGCCAGGCAAAAATGTCCCAATTTTCGCGTAGGAATTCTCGTAGTGCGGCGTCCACATCAGGGTTTAATTTTGCCCCGATGGAGGCCGTTTTTGTAGGGTCCGTTGGATGGACTTGGAATTTGACTATTTCGTTTGCCGGTTTAAAAGAGGTGGACTTGGATCTCTTATCGAGTATCACATCGTCCCTGTTCACCGTGGAGTGCAGCTCAGTGAGTTCCTCTGCCGGTAGGGCTTCGGATAGTGCCTCAAGGGCAAGTGCGGCTGTTTTATTTTCGGCGCGGAGCGCTATGTCCGGGTCACTAGCGAGAGTGATAATTCTGTTGGGTCCGGGCATTTTGAGCTTCATGTACCCGTAATGGGGTATAGCTTGAAAAATTGTGAATGCCTCTCGCCCTAATAGAGCGTGGTATCCGCTGCTGAACGGGGCCACTTGGAATGTGACCTCCTCGGACCTATAATTGTCCGGCATGCCGAACACCACATCCAGTGTGATCTTTCCTGTAAAGCATGCTTCCCTACTGGGGATTATTCCTCTAAAGGTTGTGCTGCTTTGCTCAATGCGGCTCCAGTCCATTTCCATTTTTCGAAGGGTTTCCTCGTAGATGAGGTTTAATTCGCTGCCGCCGTCCATGAGTACCTTGGTAAGGCGAAAAGCCGTCCACTATTGGACTGAGGACCAATGCGACTGGTGCTCGGGCTGTTCAGAATTTAGGTTCGTCACTGGCATTAAAGGTAATAGCCGTGTCACTCCATGGATTTATTGTTGCTATCTGGTAGACTTGACAAGGTCGCTGAAGTGTTCGTTTCCGCATATTATTTGATGCGAAAGTCTCGAAGACTGTTAATACCGTACTGGTATTGCTGGGCTGGTGCTCTGGAGCTAAGATCTCTTCGCCACTTTTGGCCACCTGCCGTAGTATCCAACATGCTCTAAGGCTATGAGTTGGAGTGGCGCCCTCTGTGCTATGAATTTTTGTGGTCCATTGAGCCATCCCTCCAGTACGGTTCCATGCCCATTGGGGGAGTTTTGCTTTTTGGTATGTAACCCAGGTGCTTGGTGATGATGCACCCTTTTATTTCGGACTAGGGTCGTATTCGGGGCTGGATTATCGCAAAATTTGATTTCAGTTTTCCATGCGCTCTCCATCGCAGATTTTCGTACTATGGACGCCAAGTCAGCGTAAGCGTGTAATTTCAATGACGAGTTATGGTGTTTAGGATTCCCTTGTCCGTGCAATTATTGCAGAAGAATGAGATTGCGTCCTCCTCGCGGCAATCCTTTATCCTGTCCATAACCAGGAGGAATCTGGCCCAGTAATGATGTGCTGTTTCACCGGGCTCTTGCTGGATTTGGGATAGACCGCTTATGTTTGGCTGGGCGGGTGGAATTAAATTCCGAACCCCGTCCAATCTAAGACTCAGGGGCCAAGAAGTTTCCAAACTTGGAAGCTTGGGTTCTTGGAGGTTGTCCAATGAATCTAACCCGCTGCCTGACTTTAAGTTCAGGGCTTGAGTGGTGTCCTCCCCTCCGCGGGAATCCGGCATGGAGGGGTCAGGAATCCGGACATAGTTGGTCCTTAAGGTAGGAAAGAGTCACCGTATTGTTCCTCTACCACAGCAACGTGGAGGGTAGCCTGGGGAGAGTTGATCTCTCTCAGATCGGTTTTAGGCCCAATCTGATCATAGTCTGTAGTGACTCCTGTAGGCGGCGATCACGATCAAGAGCTCGTTTAAGGAAGAGAGCTCCATCGGATCTAACTGCTCGGCGAGTTCGAGTTAACGTGAAGATTGCTTTCGATGAACCGAGAAGTCATCGTCGCTGGCGGCCGAACAGGCGGTCATAAGAAAACCGCCTAGCCGGAGAGTTTGGCCGGTGGCCAAAGCTCCTTTAGCAACGGTGTCGTCTTTAAAGACGGGATGAGGCATCCTTCCTGACAGTGATGGCACAGAGGAACTCTCAAGGAAAGCACCAATGTCGGTGTCAAAACCGGCGGATCTCGGGTAGGGGGTCCCGAACTGTGCGTCTAGGCGGATGGTAACAGGAGACAAGGGACATGATGTTTTTACCCAGGTTCGGGCCCTCTCGATGGAGGTAAACCCTACTCCTGCTTGATTAATATTGATGATATGGGTAGTACAAGAGTGGATCTACCACGAGATCAGAGAGGCTAAACCCTAGAAGCTAGCCTATGGTATGATTGTTGTTCGTCCTACGGACTAAAACCCTCCGGTTTATATAGACATCGGATACGGCTAGTGAGGGAGTCCTGGATTAGGGGGTGTCCGGATAGCCGGACTACCATCATCAGCCGAACTATCATTGGCCGGACTATCATCATCGACCGGACTCCAAGACTATGAAGATACAAGATTGAAGACTTACGCCCGTGTCCGGATGGGACTTTCCTTGGCGTGGAAGGCAAGCTTGGCGTCTACGGATATGTAGATCTCCTACCATTGTAACCGGCTCTATGTAACCCTAGCCCTCTCCGGTGTCTATATAAACCGGATGGCTCTAGTCCGTGGGACGTAACAACAACCCTTACAATCATACCATAGGCTAGCTTATAGGGTTTAGCCTCCTTGATCTCGTGGTAGATCCACTCTTGTAAACATCCACAATATCAATATCAATCAAGCAGGACGTAGGGTTTTACCTCCATCAAGAGGGCCCGAACCTGGGTAAAACATCGTGTCCCTTGTCTCCTGTTACCATCCGCCTAGACGCATACGATTCGGGACCCCCTACTCGAGATCCGCCGGTTTTGACACCGACATTGGTGCTTTCATTGAGAGTTCCTCCGTGTGCGTCACCGATAGGCTCGATGGCCTCTTCAATCGACAACGACGCCGTCACAGGTGAGAATTTTCTCCCGGACAGATCTTTCAGATTCGGGCGGCTTTGATCGCGGGCCAACTTCGCTTGGCCATCCGGAGCAGATCGAAAGCTATGCCCCCGCCGTCAGGTCAGGTTTGGAAGCCTAAACTTCACGGCCGATATCCGCGGGGACTTGATCTTCGATGGATCTGAGCCACAGCCGAGCGTGCCGCACTGTCACGATGGGCATGACCTAACTCTGCCGCCGGACAGCACCTTGGAGGCCGCACACGAATCCGCTCCGACCCATAGTCCGGAGCCGATCGCTCGGATCGAGGACGGATGGCTGGACACCGCCTCGGGAGCTGCAACTTCTACGGCGATGGAGCCGAACACTTACCTTGTCCCGCATAAAGCTCATGACTCCGAGGTGCCGGATTATCTGCCGGACTCCGGACCTCCTGCGCCCCTGCCAGTCGAATCCGATTGGGCGCCGATCATGGAATTCACCGCTGCGGACATCTTTCAGCACTCGCCCTTCGGCAATATCGTAAATTCACTGAAGCATCTCTCGCTATCTGGAGAGCCCTGGCCGAACTACGGCCAGGATGGTTGGGACGCGGACGACGAAGAAATTCAGAGCCCACCCACCACCCACTTCGTAGCCACCGTCGACGATTTAACCGACGTACTCGACTACGACACCGAAGACACCGACGGTATGGACGACGATGCCGGAGACTACCAAGAACCAGCACCTACAGGACACTGGAAGACCACCTCGTCCTACGACATATACATGGTGGACACCCCAAAGGGAAGCGATAACAAGGAACAACGGGACGCGGCAGAGGATAACCCCGCCGATGAACAACCAAAATGGCGATGTAGACGCCGCCCTAAGTCCCGCCTCGATCAAAGCAGCATTCCTAACGACCCAGCGACAAAGCAGGGCAAACCAGCGGACGACGAACAGGACGAGCCGGATAATCAACCCCTTCACGGAGCAATCAACAGTCCGGACACAACACCGGAGCATAAGAACATACACAAAAGACTCGTCGCCACTGCAAGAAGTTTGAAGAAGGAGAAACGGAAGCTCAAAACAGCAGAAGACACGCTCAGAATGAAGTGGAGCAAAGTATTCAAGACTGCAGACAAATATGGCAATGGCCATCAAACAAAGAGCTACCCGAAGCGCAAGTTGCTGCCAGAATTTGACGAGGAAGCCATAGAGCCTTCACGGTCAAAAAATAAAGAGGCCACCTGGCCGGATAGACGGCCAGATGACAGGCCCAAAGCGACAAGCGGGGCTGCACAAGCCAATTATAATCCTAGCAAAACGGACGGCCCAACTAGTTCCATCTACGGGCCAAAAAATAGGGCCCCATGAAGTAACACAACACGACAAGTGTTAGAAGACAGCGGCACAACCAAATAAATGGGCGCCGCACACCCGCTATGTTTTACCGATGAGGTGCTGGATCATGAATTTCCAGCAGGGTTCAAACCCATAAACATATAGGCATACGACGGCACAACAGACCCCGGAGTCCGGATAGAAGATTACATACTACACATACACATGGCTAGAAGAGATGATCTCCACGCCATACAATACCTACCCCTCAAGCTCAAAGGGCCAGCTCGGCATTGGCTCAAAAGCCTCCCGTAAAACACTGTTGGAAGTTGGGAAGAGCTTGAGGACGCGTTTAGAGCAAATTTCCAAGGGACTTATGTCCGCCCTCCGGATCGCAGACGATCTGAGTCATATAACCCAACAGCCCGAGAGTCGCATAAGAATTGGAACAGGTTCCTTACCAAAAAGAACCAAATAGTCGACTGTCCGGACGTGGAAGCCTTAGCAGCTTTTAAACACAACGTCCGAGACGAATGGCTCGCCAGACACCTCGGCCAAGAGAAGCCAAGAACAATGGCCGCGCTAACTAGCCTCATGACGCGCTTTTATGCTAGAGAAGACAAATGGCTAGCAAGATGCAAAGCACCAGCCACCCGAGTACATCCGAGATCGAGATGGAAGCGGAAAGTCATGGCGCAGAAAGATCGCGCCGGAATAAAGAAAAAAGCCCAAAGGGCTCGGCGGTCAACGCCGATTCAAAAGCTTCATGACAAACAATAAAACACGGCCTCTTAAGGACAACAGAGGCGAACTATCAAATTTAAACAAAATTTTAGATCGGATATGTCAAATCCACGATACCTCGGAAGGCACGCAAACCATACCAACCGAAATTGTTGGGTTTTTAAACAGTCCGGCAGATTCAACGCCGGACACAAGGGGCTCGATGCGCCAAGCGAGGACGATGACGAACCCCACCAGCAGAGCACCGGAAGTCAAAAGACCTTCCCACAAGAAGTCAAAACAGTAAACTCGCTTCACGTGATAGTATGGAAAACCAACACGGCACTCGCTAAGACAAGTGCCGCACGGTCCACCCCAGTGGAACACCGAGATTGGATGTCAAAACCAATCACTTTCGACCATCTGGATTAGTCCAGAAGTATCTGGAACGCAGGATAGACTGCCCTGATATTGGATCCCATAATAGACGGACTGCATTTCACGCAGGTTTTGATGGACGGCGACAGTGACTTAAACCTGCTATATCCGGACACAATCCGCAAGTTGGGATATACCCTACTACAATTCGGCATAGCCGCACTTCCTTCAAAGGAGTGGCGTCAGGCCCTAACGCCAGGTGCACAGTTTCATTATTACTAGAAGTTTTTAGGGTCACCCGACAACTTCCGACGAGAAAAGCTAACCTTTCATGTCGCCCCATTTAAAAGTAGCTATCAAGCATCACTGGGACGGGAAGCTTTCGTCCGCTTCAATGCAATACCACATTACGCGTCTCTTAGCTCAAAATGCCCGGTCCACATGGCATCATTTCATTAAAAGGTCGTTTGAGACCCCGGACACGGCTGGACGAGTCCAGAATAAATAAGCTAGGGGCTACCTAGCCGCACACCCCTTCACAAGGGTTTGTCCATATAAGCCATAATGAGCTAGCATAGGCTCAGCTTTATTAATCTATATTTCAATTTTTTATGCACTTTCTCGCACGATTTCTTTCCCAACTAAGTTCCTCTCTTTTCTGAGATGAACAGCGTGCATACCCGTCGAGGATACGGCACAACGGAGACACGGTATGCAGACGTGCGTAAGGGACCCGTTGTAAGGACTCTTTTCGGACTAAGACCCTCGTAAACCTTTCTTACGGTCTCTTGTTGCTATAATCCCTGGTTTATCATTATAACCAGAGTGGAGATCGGCGTTTTGGCATCGGCCGCGCTGTAAGAACCTGCCTGCACTGGACACAAGGGGCTTAGGGCTTTGTTTTGCCCGCTATTGTAAAGACCGAACACCTTCGGGAGTGTTCGGCGTCTCGAGTTAGGCCTTATATGCATCAGCTCGAATCATGTCTTTGGTCAAATGTTGGGTTTGCCCGGCTCCTGTTTTGCTGCCTTATGTTCCGTATCATCGGCTAACGTGGCACCGGAGAACTCTTGTGATTGTGCCCCAGTTCAGCTGGGCGAGCACCTCAGTAGAGAAAGCCGAAAACTGACTGTCATGATACAGTGAGAGACTGGTCAACCACTCGATCGACCATGGGAATGTTTAGGATTCCTCCGCTTAGACGAAGGGCCGTTTCCGGCCCGTGCACGTGGCGCCCCCAAATTCGAGAGCGCGGTGCCCCGAGGGCTATGTCGTAGCCCCACCCTCGAACTCCATGGCTAAGTGAAAGTGATAAAGCATTATAGTCCGGTTGCCTCGTTTGCTATGCTACCACCTCCTTTACAGGACCGAGACGCCGGATTAAGTGTGAAAACGCCGCTATTTTTTATGAACACCCCGCACCTTGTGCGTGGGGGCTGAAGCCGACGACTGCCATCTTTCAGGTTATACACACGTATACATGAACGGCCGCATAGGAGATATTCTATTACTTGAACGCACAAGTATAAAAGGCGCTTACATCATAAATATTGTTTTACATCATACAAACGTTCATTCAAACGTAACATTTTTTGAGCACTGCGACTCTATTACACGAGCACCACGCAACACTTCGCCAAAATAGTGCTCGGCGGGTAACCAGTTATCATCCGTGCGAAGTCGCATAGCAGCGGTGGCATCCATTTCTGTCCAATGTGTCTTCACACGGGCGAGTGCCATCCGCGCACCCTCTATGCAGGCCGACCGCTTCATCGCCTTCATATGCGGCACCGCCCCAAGAAATTGCTGCAATAAGCCAAAGTAACTCTTCGGCTCGGGCCTATCCGGTCGGATATGGGTCACTATATCCGTCATAGCAAGCCCGGACAACCTATTTAGCTCAGCCCACTCGGCCAAACGGTCGGTCAGCGGAAGTGAACGCTCCGGACTATGGAATTGAGACCAAAACAACTCTTCCGTCTTGTGATCCTTCCGCTTCGAAAATGCACAACGGCATCCGCCGCACTCATTGCTAAGTCCATATAAGGGTCTTCTGGACCCCTGTTGTGCCCAGTGAGCATACTTTGGATCCGTAAACCTTGGCGCAGCGTAAAAGGCTTACCGGCTACAATATCTCCGGCCCTGGCGCAGCTCCTCCTTTATAGCCCGCATTGCGAGCGGGCATCCTTAACCGGCGATGGCCTTCCCAGGTCTTCTTGCCCGCTTAAGCGCTCCTTCCCTAGAGCCTCATTGCGGTCGGTAGCATCTTTTAACTTCAAGGCCATTTCGCCATCTCTTCCTCGCCCGGCGATGTCGCGACCTTTCGCCGCTAACTCCTCGGCCGCCCTCGAGGCCGCCAGATTACTCCTTTCCGCCTGCTCCTTGGCTTGAGCAAGTTCGGCCCGAAGGCTCTCCACAGCAGCAGCACTATCTGCATTTCACGAACATGTTGTAAGGAGCTGGCTTCGACTCCGTTACCAAGTGACCGCACAGTAACAATTACCTTGCGACTCATCAAGTCGCCTGTTGACCAGCGTGATGTCCGCATCCGCAACAGCGAGCTGCCGCTTTAGTTCAGCAACTCCGTGAGTCCGGCTGGCCCCCGGACAACCCGCCACCTGCATCGGCACGGCGGAAATTTAAACCTGCGATTTTGATCCTCGGCACGCTGTCGATTTCGACAACCTACCAAGTCTCAGGGGCTACTATTCATACAGGGCGCATTCTATATGCAAAACTGTTAAACGGTGTGTCATTTTTACGTACCTCAAACCCCGCCAGCAAACTCCTGACGGCATTGTGCAACCCGCCTTCGGCGGACGAAATCCTTTCAATCACCATGCTCATCAATGCGTGGTGATCTTCTGAGATAGACGCCTTCTCAAGCAGATCCTTCAGCCGTACACCAGTTGGCGCTGAACTATCCGGCTTTGCCAAACCCGGGGGCTCCCTCCGTGACGACACTTCAGGCTCGTCCGCCCTATCCGACGGTGCCCCGGACGGAGGTGTCTCGCTCTCCATCATCTCCGGACGAAGGTCCCCCGAAGACGAGCTCATTTGCGAAGGACGGAGATCCGAACTACAAGGTAAAAACTTTAGTTATCCTCAGAAGCACAAATAGGGATGTCCCTTATTATAAAACTCCTTTCTTTCTACTTACGGCTCGTTGGAGGGCTGACTCTTTAAGGGAGATTGTGCGGCCGGGGCCTCCCCGGACACAGGACCCTCTGGCGAGGATTTCTTCCCCCGTTTAGGGGCTTTTGCCCCCGGGTCCTCGGAGGCAGTCCTCTTCTCCCCTTGGAGGGAGGGATTCTCGATCCCCCCTCTTTCAAGAGCCTCCTTAGGCAAAGCAGTAGCTTTCCTGCTTTCCCCTTCGTCTTCCTCTGAAGGCGCAACCTCAAGCATCCGGACCAGCACGGGATCCGGCGCGGTCTCGGGGAGGGGGGCCGGACACCATATCAATTTTGCTTCCGCTATCCACTCCTGTGTAGAAGGAAGTTGGTCATAAGGCGAATCATCGAAAGGCAAACAAACGGTGTGTCCGGACTCGGAACTACTTACTTGAGTATCCGGGCGATTGCAGCTTAGGCCAGCATCCTCGGTCAATTCCGGACGCACCTCTTGCGATCCGAAGAATAATTTGTACATCTCCAGAGGTGTCATACCCATGAAGTGTTGAAGAATCCGTGGGCCCTCCAGATTGAACTCCCATAGCCGGAGAGGGCGGCGTTTGCAGGGCAGGAGACGCCTAATCAGCATAACCTGCATCACCACCACCATATTGATCTCCCTTGTTTGGAGATCTCGAATCCGGCCCTGCAGTAGGGGCACGTCCTTTGACGGCCCCGCTGAGCTCCTTGGTTGACCCACGACATCAACCGTCGTGGAGGTCCCGGGCGGAATAAGGGCGGCGGCTTTTGTCTGCGGCCCCTCGGAACGGTAATATAGAACCACTCTTGCTGCCACGGGCCGAGCTCCTCTTGGAAGGAGCCAGTGGGCCACGGGGCACCGGCCCTCCTACTTATGGCCGCCCCGCCACACTCCGCTTGACGCCCCCCGATCATCTTCGGCGCCACATTGAAGGTCTTCAGCCACAGGCCGAAGTGAGGGGTGACGCGGAGGAAGGCTTCGCAGACGACGATAAATGCGGAAATATGGAGGATGGACTCGAGCCAAATCGTGGAATTCCAACCCATAGTAAAACATGAGCCCTCTCACAAAAGGATCCATCGGGAAGCCTAAACCCCGACGGAGGTGGGATACAAAAACGACATACTCGCCGGGCTCGGGGGTGGGGATGGCCTGCCCTTCGGCAGGCAACCTGTGCGAAATCTCATAAGCTAGGTACTTGGCCTCCCGCATCTTTAGCACGTCCTCCTCCGTGCATCCACCGGCCCTGGTGGTCGGAACCGGACATCATTGGAAGTCCGAGGCGCTCGAATATGGAGCTCTAGGTGCTGGAACTTGGAGCGGGGAGAGGATTCGATGAAGGATTGAAGAAAAGAAATGAGCCTTGGTCCCGTTATAAAGAGGGAGAATACCAAGAGCCGTCTCCGTGACCGTTTGGGACTCGCCTTCGATAGAGGGGGCGTGGTGGCGAAGCGCGGTTGGGTTACCCACGTCCGTATTAATGAGAATCCCGGATTAAGGAAACACGATCTACTGCTCGACAAGACGCGTTAAGGAAACCGCTTCGCTAAATGCTACCGAGGTGGTAGAGTAAAAACGATTTAAATAATGTCTTGGTAGTGGCGTGACGTCATGCCGCAGAAAAACGCCGCCAGATTGAACTTGTGTATATATTATTCTCTCTATGGTGGAATGTGGAATTTATTTTGCGAGCGGACACTATCCCGTGTTCACAATCTTCTATCATTCGGAGGAGGAACCCGCCTTGCAATGCAAAGCAATATACGCACCTGACTTATCGTCATTGAAGCATGGTTCAGGGGCTACTTAGTGAGTCTTGGATTAGGGGGTGTCCGGTTAGGGGAACTACCATCATCACCGAACTATCATTGGCGGACTATCATCATCGACCGGATTCCAATACTATTAATATACAAGATTTAAGACTTCACCCCGGGTCCGGATGGGACTTTCCTTGGCGTGGAAGGCAAGCTTGGCGATACGGATATGTAGATCTCCTACCATTGTAACCGACTCTATGTAACCCTAGCCCTCTCCGGTGTCTATATAAACCGGATGGCTCTAGTCCGGTGGACAGAACAACAACCCTTACAATCATACCATAGGCTAGCTTCTAGGGTTTAGCCTCCTTGATCTCGTGGTAGATCCACTCTTGTAAACATCCACAATATCAATATCAATCAAGCATGACGTAGGGTTTTACCTCCATCAAGAGGGCCCGAACCTGGGTAAAACATCGTGTCCCTTGTCTCCTGTTACCATCCGCCTAGATGCACAGTTCGGGACCCCCTACCCGAGATCCGCCGGTTTTGACACCGACAGCTAGGGTTACACAGAGTCGGTTACAATGGTAGGAGATCTACATATCCGTATCGCCAAGCTTGCCTTCCACGCCCAGGAAACTCCCATCCGGACACGGGATGAAGTCTTCAATCTTGTATTTTCATAGTCCAGGAGTCCGGCCAACGGTGATAGTTCGGCTATCCGGACACCCCCTAATCCAGGACTCCCTCAGTGACAAATCCTAATCTTGATCTATGCCAACTCAACAAGTACCATCGGAGACACCTGTAGAGCACCTTTATAATCACCCAGTTATGTTGTGACGTTTGGTAGCACACAAAGTGTTCCTCCGGTATTCGGGAGTTGCATAATCTCATAGTCATAGGAACATGTATAAGTCATGAAGAAAGCAATAGCAACATACTAAACGGTCATCTGCTAAGCTAACGTTGGGTCAAGTCAATCACATCATTCTCTAATGATGTGATCCGTTAATCAAATGACAACTCATGTCTATGGCTAGGAAACTTAACCATCTTTGATTCAACGAGCTAGTCAAGTAGCGGCATACTAGTGACACTCTGTTTGTCTATGTATTCACACATGTACTAAGTTTCCGGTTAATACAATTCTAGCATGAATAATAAACATTTATCATGATATAAGGAAATATAAATAACAACTTTATTATTGCCTCGAGGGCATATTTCCTTCATTTGCTGCATCACCCTTTCCTCTTCAAGGGTAAACCAACGCATGCTCAAGAGGTAGCAAGCATCATACCGGAACCCGGAGGTGATGTCAAATGGGAAAGGTCTAGGCCATCACCAACTTGGTGGCGTGCTGTTACAGTGGCAAATGAGCAAGGATCGGGTCGTCGGATCCTTAGTGGAGCGCTACATCGATGCCTGGATGTATTAAAAAAGATTAAGGGTCTTCACATTTGACTCAACGAGTGTGAAGGATAGGAAAGCTAGTCGAACCTAGGAGGATCCGCTTAGGTGGGGGAATGTAGAGTCCCTGATAGTTAAGCTACATTAGTTAGTTGATACAACGGTGAGGAGAGGTGTTGATATCCTTTGCATCCAAGAAACCAAATGGAGTGGATAGAAGGCACAAGAGATGCAGGATACCAGCTTCAAACTATGGTACAAGAGGACAACTGTAGAGAAAAATGGACTAGACATCTTGATCAACAAGAGCCTCAATGTTGGGGTGATGACCCCCGGGTAGGAGCAGGTGGCAGATAGCAATTTTGAAAACATCGGGGCGGTAGTCGCCCCTCGAGCTCGACATGCCCTCCAACCGGCCGTCCGGGTCCGGGCCGGCTAGGCATGGCGCCATGGCTCTACAACCAGCGTAATCTCCGGCCCAACTAGCTCATGTCCGGTTTTGGCAAGGTTTTGGGAAGCAGGGTGCCGGAGGGTACTTGCGCGGTCGCTAATGCGCGATGTACGTATATCCGGGCCGGCCCAACTAGCTCATGTCTAGTTTTGGGAAGGTTTTTGTATTGTTATTTATTTCAGGTTTCTTCACTTACCTTTTAATTTACGTTTCCTATATTTAGGTATTTCTTTCCATATTTGACGAACATTTCCAGAAATATGGGAACAATTTCTACAAATATTTTTCTCATAATTCGAAATTGTGAATATTCTCAAATGATTCAACATTTTTTTGAAATTCATGAATTTATTTATAAATGGTGAACAGTTTTTCAATTAAATAATATACATTAAAATATTGAAAAATTTCAAGAGTTTTTGAAATCATAAATAGTTTATATGAATACTTTTAAAATTCATGATAATTTTTTGAAACCATGAACATATTTAAATTCATGAACATTTTTACAAGTTCATTTGTTTTTGAAATTGTGATTTTTTTCAATTTCACGGACATTTTTCCAAAATTTATATATTTGTTTGACAATTTTGCACAGTTTCAAGAAATTCATGAGCATTTCAAAAAAAATTAATACACAGTTTTTCTGAATCACAATTTTCTTTTGTATCCATGAGCATTTATCAGTTTCCGAATATTTTTTCATATCATGTATTTTTAGCATTCAAGAATATATTTTTCATGTTTCACAATTTTTTGAAATGCTAAATTATATTTGAAAAAGAGAAAGAAAAGTAAAGAAAAAAATAAAGGGGCTTCCGGCCATGCACATGGGTTTTAGAATGATTTACAAAGCACTACAGCATCAATAGAAAAAAGAACAATACAAATCATACTTCTGCTATTCATTCAGAATGAATTAATGATACATGCAACTCAAAACAAAAAGAATATATATAACACAAGTGACGTAGGTTAATACGGCATCACAAAGCTCTTCTGATAGCTAAGAAAGAGGCGTGTATGCCTCCGGAGCTTTTGGTTGGACAACCAGGCGCTAATTTTGGCGGTGGAGCCTTCCCAACTGGGGCGACGAGCCCATCGTGATACAGCAGCACGGCATGTCAAGGGTCTATGGGGCCAATCCCTCCAAGATCGAGATCATAGGGATACGTGAAGAGGAGGTTTGGTTGCTGCTGTATTTATCAAGGGAGGGTCAGGTGTGGTTGGGTGTGTTTGCGTCGTTATGGCAATTCATGGGGACGTATTGTATGGGGACTTCCAACACTTGGATGTGGCTTTAGGCTGCACAAAAAGCCTACTTAAGACCCACTCACTACTAGGAAAAGGCATGCTAGTGGCGCACCAGTTTTGCCTACTAATGGCGCACTATTGGTGCGCCACTAGCATCACGCCATTAGAATTAAATACTAATGGCGCACCTTTGGTGCACCATTAGTATCTGGTGTACTAATGGCGTACCACGTAGTGCCCCATTAGTATAGCCCAGAGTGCGCCATTAGTATGCCTCCCAGGGGGCCTTATGTACCCATGTGCTTTGACATACTAATGGCGCACCAGTGGGTGATGCGCCATTAGTGTGATTATCACAATGCGCCATTAGTGTCTTGAGTGGCGCGCCACTAGTATGAATATTAGGGATTTTTTTTTCTTTTCTGATATTTTCACAGGTTACAAAATATATTATTGGACAAAATTTCGACAACACCACACAGCAACAGCAGATTCATCGAATACAATAGAAGATTAGTCTCCGAATACAATTCATCATATTAGTCTCCGAATTCAAAAGACCGAACAAAGATAGAACATTACAAGTCTCGAGACCGCGAGTAGCGAGTTTGTCTTCACATTACAAGTCGATATCGATCATCTAAACTACCATCACATAGAAGAGAGCTGCGGTCATCATGATGAGCATCATCGCGATGAAATTGGTCTTCATCCGGTTCCTCCAACGCTCCCTCCTCTCTCCCGCTAGATAGCGGGCGTATCTAGATTCCGCCTCCGCCCTAGTGGTGTACCCTTTGTAACTGTTACCGCTGAAACGGTGAACCTGTCTCCGACACTCCACCCGATCGTCGTGAACTCGGGAACCTTACCCTTGTACACGACATACGACGGCATCTCTATGCACAAGCCAAACAACAGACAATACATAAGCAATATATAAGTATGTAACAAAAGGATCGGAAGAGAAAATCAAGACATTAATAGCACGATTCATGGTCCTACTAATAAATAGCATCGATTACATCTAAGTTGAACGACTGTCCAAACCAAAGAGACATACAAGTTCATTAAAGTTTAATTACAACATGAGCCAATCAATGTTTGTAACTACACATAGCATCACTACTTTCGACTCACTCATGGGACCGGAGCGTGGATGAAGCCGCCGTCTGTCGTGATGGTCATGAAATCGCGGGCGTTGTCAACCTGCATTTGTAGCGCTGTATCTATCTCACTGTTGTACGGTTGATATCTGAGGTAGAACTGCCCCGAGGTATGAAGGACATCTTGATGGATAATTTCCGCAAACATCCGACTGGATGCGAAAGAATTCTTGTCTGATGTCCGCGTCCTGGATTGCCGACAAGCTCGCGGCCCAATCTTTGAGATTATTTGGTAGCAGAAGGTGATGATGGTCCCGTACGATCGCCCGCATGTGATGGAGGGCGTAGTAGGCATCCTTCTGACCGCCCGGTTGCTTGACGCAGGAGAACTTTGTATTGTGGGCGAGCACGTGCCTGCCGTACCTACGAACTGGCTTGGTGAAGGTGCCTCCAGATTTGGCGTAGCCGGGGAGAACATCATCAAGAACTTTCTTGATATTTGTGTAGTCTATCTTGGAGTCACGGTCCGGGCCGAAATACGCGGCCATGGAATATTTCGGACTTAAGAGGATGAGTGTGCAATGTGTGTCACTGCACAGAACACGGAATGTTAGAAAAAAAAAGAACGATCGAAATCTAAGAAATCATATGTTACGGGGCGGTTAGGGGATGACTTACTCGGAAAGTAAGGCACGAGGAAGTTATCCTTATCTGGGTTTGCGAATGACGCCTTCGAGGTAAGAACTTCGCGACATGCGGTCCCCGGCTGCCAAGATCTTGGCACGCATGTAGAAGGGGTCGACTATCACGATGTCCGAGGTCTTGTTTCTAATGATCCGCATCTCCATACTCAGCGAAAACAGCCGAACAAAGGTGTAGTGTAGCGGATGAAGGTTAAACATAGCAAAGATGTCATCAAACCGCAGGACGATCATACCCCCGATGGCGCCATCCACAAACCCCTTGCCCTCTGGCACCTTGGCCACGAAAACCGGGCATGCCACATCATTCTCTCTGAGACGCCGCTTCTCCAAAGAAAGAACACTGTCATGCGGACTCCGCATAGCACCGGTTGCAGCATTGAGCATATTTGTCGGTAGCATCGCCCTACCCACCACATGCACCCACCTCGAGATATCCTTAGGTGAAGGTGGCCCGTCCTGAGCACGGATCGTACTTGGTGCCGGCTAGCTCGCACCCTTGTTACTCTTTCTTTTCCGTCCCTTCTTCTTCTGTTGTAATGGGACCGAGTTCTGCTCACAGACCGCCTTCTTGAGTGTGTTGGGGCTGATAATATTTCGCACCTCGGCTATCTGAGGCTCGGTGAAGTCGGCAGCTGGAGGCGTCTCCTGAGAACTGAACGCTAGACGACGCCTGTTGCAATTGGGTTTCTCCGCGGTACCAGCTAGATTGCGATCGTCTTTTGTAGGGTTGGGTTCTTGAGAAGGAGGCCCCAAGAATTCGTCATCGTACCCATGTTCAACAAAGTACTTATCGACGTTGCTAAATGTACGGCTGTCGTCGTTGTCGTCGTTGTCCAGATCCTGTGCCATATGCATGTTCGGATCCTGTGCTATAGGGATGTCCGGCATGTCTGGTAGCGTTGCGGCGGTCTTGCCATGGCTTGGCGCCGGCACGACTGGCGGTGTTGTCTTTGGGGTGGTGTCCCCCGCCCCCAAACGAATCTGGATCTTCGGCCAAAGCAGGGGCCAGCTTAGGCGGCGCCGAGGTCATCAGATCATCTTCGTCGCCCCGGCGGTCGAATCGAGGTAACAACTTCGCAGCCTGGCAGCACTGAACCAGTTGAACCCTATACACGGTGGGTGGCATCGGTTTACCGTGGAACACGGGGTTGCCCGGTTGAACGATTTTGCCCTTGGCGACATCGACCAACTCGTCGTTCACGAAGTGCAGGAGAGTGCACGGAATGTCGGTGGCGCCCTGCGAAAACATGTAGGGCGTCAGGGATGCCCAGTCAAAGGCAAGGAGATGAAGTCCTCGGCCGAGAGGCTTAATTAGTTACCGTGATGATGGCGTCAAGCTCGGCTAATGTCGAGGCACCGCCAACGGCGGGCGTGCAACTGACGGAGGGGCCGCTTGCTGCCGAGGTGCCGGCCGGCGTACACCCGGGTGCATTAAGCTCCAATGCCCGTGCCGGCGTCGGAGACACCAATACTGCCGCCGCCGGAGACACCAATGGCGCCGCCTGCGCGTTGTGCGAGTTGCTGGCCGTGAAGCTGGGAATCGGGGGCGGCCCCTGTTGGCCACCCGCAATCCACGCCGCCGTCGACCCATGAATCAAGGTAGGCATAATGCCGGTGAGCGTCGATCCCAGTTGTTGTTGCACTTGCTCTTGGATAATCTCCGGAATTCGCGCCACTTGTGCCTTGAGTTCTTTAACCTCGCGCGGCTGGCTTTCCGAGCTGGTCTTTCTCTCCTTTCGCCCACCAGCGTTATAGTATGACGACCATTTTGTGGACAAGCCTTTGCCGGCCACACGACCAGCTGACGACGGCTTCGAGCTTATCCTTGTTTTTCATTACGTTCAACGCCCTATTTAGAGTGCTGTCCCAAGCGAGGGTGCTCTGAGACGACCCAGCTGCTATCGCTTTCAGCCTCCTTCGCTGTAACAAGCTCAAGCGCCCTGGTCTTCGGATCCGTGGTAAGCTCCTTTGTTATCGGGTCCTTCTTGTACCGGGCCCTGACATAGTTCCTGGTCTGCTTGTCACTGTATTTCTCGAAGCAGGGCGGTAAGCCTTGCTCGGCACGCTCCGCGTCCTCCTTGTCCCATATAGGCTCCGCCACTCTGTAACCGCCGGGACCGAGTTTGTGTTCCCCTAAGTTCAACTCCCGCATTTCTTGCCCCCACTGACTTGATTCGGAGGTTGCGCTGCTCTCGCACTTGATCTTGAACTCCTTGTAGTCATCTTCGCTGATCGAAGGATTTTTTGCCTTGATCTTCTCATAACTATCACCTTTCTCAATCATTCTCTTCATCGCGCTTCTCCAAGTAGACAGGGCTGTGCTCATCCTCGTGAGGGCGGCACTGTTCACTTTATTCCCTGAGAGGCGTGTGTTTTCAAATTCAGCTGGGAACTTGTATCGTTCGTGCAGCTTCGTGAAGAGGAGGTTGCGCAAATTCCCTCGGTCCTTATGCCTAAGGTTCTCGGTGTTGATCGAGACGGTGCTCCGGAGAATGCACCCGAGCTGAACCGAGTACCCCTTGACTATATGTTTGGGCTCCGTTGGATGCCCATCGGAGTCCACTTGAGTAAATTCCTCCTTGACGGTGCAGAGCGCGTTCGGGCGCCGGTCCTTCCGTTGCCTCTTCGGTTGGCTGTCATCTGTGTGTGTGCTTCCATCATCAGTGGTGGCATCCTCGGCGGCACCATCAGTGGTGTCATCCCCGACGCCACTAGGGGTTGTGTAGTCAGGATCGGTGTCTTCCGCGGCGTCCTCATAGCGGTGAGGTTGTTCCTCCATCTCCTGGGACAGCTCCTGAATTGCTTGCCGCCCAAACCGCCCGGCCTCATCGTTGTGGGCCATGTTTCGCTTCTAAATAGGAAAAAAGTTTGGTCAAAAAGTTGGTTATTGTCAAGGAACAAGATCATGGTCTCATCATTTAGGATTTGTCGACACCGAGGCATCCTAAAAGCTAAGCTTTTATCATTTAGGGTTTGTCGACGCCGAGGCACCCTAAAAGCCTAAACGTACGTCATTTAGGTTCTCATCGACACCGAGGCACCCTATAGAAGCCAATGTTTCATCATTTAGGGTTTGTCGACGCCGAGGCACCCTAAATGCTAAGTTAAGTTTTCATCATTTAGGGTTTATCGATGCCGAGGCACCCTAGGTTGGGCCTAATCACTTGGCACTAATCACTTGGTTCTATTGCCACCTATGTTGGGTTTATCATCTAGGGTTTATCGATGCTAAGGAGAATTCTAAGTTGGGCCTAATCACTTGGCTCTATTGCCACCTATGGTTTAATGCAACAAGAATGGGCGGGCAGTTGATCCTACTTAACTAAGTACTAAGATACCCGGCCCATGCATTAGTAGCAAGTACCCCATATGTCCTATTTTTAGCAAAGTCATGCTAAAATTCACGAAAAATTTCAGCATGACCTTTGCTGAAAATAGGACATATGGAGTACCCGAATTTGCCGGAACGGAAGTTAATCGACATTCCGGCAAACTCAAGGGTCTCTCGTACTGCAAAATCATTATCCCCGCGTAATGAAGTCGCCATTGGGTCATTTCAGTAGATCTCAATTAGTATCATCACAAGTACAACATCATCACAAGTACAACAGCAACAACAGTGAATACAGGCATAACAGCAGCAGCAGCAGGTTTATTATTCTTCTTCATAAACATTAATTGGTGTGGGTGACTCTATCTGTCCTCTAATGACTCACTCAACTTAACAGGACAACCCGCAAGCATTGTTTTGATTCCAACAGCCGCTGTAAAATACATCCAGCAAAGGTGCTCTAAAATCAGATATACTACCCCCCAAATCTTTAGCTCAATTCTGAAAATACATGGTCTTCTAGTTACAATACTACCCCCCAACAGTCAAAATTTCAAACCACACACTTACTTTCTACTATAAACAAAACTGACTTGCCGTTAATGAGCAGTGGCTAAAGATATATAAAACTCCATTGCAAATGTGCCATGTCAATAAAACAACTCATGGAAGTAAACTACTAGCAGGCTCAAAAGTCAAATAAAGCTGAAGATTATGACAGCTTGCAAACACAGGACCATGTCATTATCATGGCAGTCCACTATATATTTTTATGACAAAATACATCATTATCGGGGCACATTATGACCATTTTCTTACATGATGCTAACTGTACCTAACTGAATTTTTGACAAGTAGCTCAAGTTTTTGTGATAGCTCCTCCTTTATGCATGCACCGCAACACTTTTTATGCTAGCAGCTCAAGTTTGTGCCAATGGAGCAAATGAGCAGGAACCAACATATGTAAGGTTTCAACAAGACTCATCATCAGTATATATAAGCAGGATATTTGTAAACAAACGAACACTAAGAGCAGAATGTTCTTGCAACAAACATTATTGTGTGACATCGAAAGGCATCACTCTGCTTAAAGGTAAGGATGACTTAAGTGGCCAGATGTATATGATTGCACCACTTGATCTACAATTCTCTATATTATATGATGTACTGAAGAACTTGAGCAAAAAAAGATAAATAGGAACATATTTCTCACCTTGGAGGTGTTCTTTCTTGCTGCACTATCTGAACTTCACTTCCTTTACCTCCTCGGAAACCTGAAATATGCAGATGTTAGAAAGGTTCTAATTTGTATATGATGATTCTAAGAAAAGGGAAAAGGAGTATCAAGAACAGATTCACATGTCTGGCTGTTAGCCATTACAAACTTAAATTTATCTATTTCTGTATCTCACAAACTATCGTAAATGAATAATAGTATTATAGTTCAGCTATTCCATGGAATAATGGGCTTAAGATTAATGAACCAACAGATGCCCTAATGGAAGTAATAACAACATGACAACAAACAACCAACAAACATGATGGGCTTAAGATTAATGAACCAACATCGACAAACCAGATGGACAGAGATGTAGTAAGAGGAAAATTCTTTTCTGAATTTTTATTTGTCTTTGAATCTGTTCCCAAAGTCAGCCGTAACAAACACAACATTATTATATATGATGCGCTTGCTCCTTGCTGCCTTGTACACTTAGGAGCTCACTGAAAAGCAATGACATATTCATGATCTAGTTTAGCAGCAGGTTGCAATATTCCCCCTAATTGCAAGATGCATCATTTCTAATTAATTAGGAGAACCTACCTAGCGAGTCTCTGATTCGTTTATACCGTCAATAAAAAAAATTCTACAAGAAAAAAAAGGCAGGCCAAATACTCATGTCACTTCCATTAGGGCATTATCTTCCTACAACTACTCATCTTCAGCAGCACATGATAATCGCCATCGTATCTAATACAACAACATGACACTTGTTACTGTATCTAATGTTCCTACAACTACTGTATCTACAACAGTAGCACATGATACTGCTACTGTATCTACAACTACAACTACAACAACAACAACATAAAACTACTATGCATCATCTTCCTACTATACTTGCTACTCATCTTCAGAACCAAACAACAGCAAAAACAGAACCAAACTACTATCCATCCATCTAGCAAGCAACTAGCACAACTCATCCATCCATCCGTCAAGCATCATATACCTAACTAACATCAACATACATACATCTATCTAACATCCATTGATCCTGTAACTAGCAGCATGAACAAGAGAGGAACAGGGAACAGTGACATGGACAAGAAGCATAGAGGCAAGGAAGATAGGCTCACCCCAGGCCGCGGTCGAATGAGAGCAGTCGCTGGCCACGCGCATGAAGAGACGGCGGGAGGTGGCGGCGAGGGTCACGACACCGTCCTTGGCTCGCTGGCTGCTGCGGAGGTGACCGGTGGCAGAGGACGGCAGGGGCAGGCGGGGTGGGCGTGTTGGGGCCGCGCTCGCCGGCTGCTGCAGGGGCCGGAGGAGGCCCTCGCTCGCCGGAGGGAGGAGGAGAGGAGAGAAGCGGGCGGCGGGGTGAGGAACCCTAGCGCGCGCGCTCGGCCGATCCCGTTCGGGGGGCGCGGGTGCGGTGGGGGTGGAGTCCGGCGGGGTCGGGCGGCGTCGGCAACGCAAGACCACAGCCGAGAGGCGGCGTCGCCCTGACGGCTGGCAGGCCAGACGGAGGGGGCGGAGGCAAGGTGGCGGCGCGTACGGTTGGGGTCGAGTGGGGGATCTGACGAGGGAGGGAGAGAGGCCAGAGGGGAATAGGTGGAGTGGGGGGAGGGTTAGCAATGGCGCACCTCCCCCTAGTGCGCCATAAGTACGACGACAGCAATGGCGCACCTCCCCCTGGTGCGCCATTAGTAAATTTTTTTATTACAGTTCGAGCACTCAGGTTATATTCCACCTAACTGTATCTCCATCAGAACACACACACTAGCCCGACTGGTCAGCACACAGCACACACACCAGGAGGTCCTGGGTTCGATTCCCAGGCTCCCCAATTTTTGTTTTTATGCATTTTTTTCTTTGCACATATCTTTTTATCCATGCATCCAAATATAACATGTCACATATGCTAGATGCTCAGAATTTCATGTAGAAAAATAATATGCAGTTTGTTGCCATGTTAACAACATTTAAAATGATGTTTGATATTTATTTGTGTTTAAATATGTTCAAACTTTTTTAAATCATAACAGTAATATTTTTTTTATAAAAACAGTTATAGTTTTTAAAAAAATATCATCAAATTGGTTATTTGAAAATATCATCAAATTTGTTATTTGAAAATATAATCAAATTTGTTTTTTTTGCAATTTTAGTTGCATTCATTTGTGACGGTGGAGCGGGCCGGGGAGGGTGCGAGGGAGAGGGTGCGGGGGGTGCTCGGCGGCGGTGGAGCGGGGGAGGGTGCGGTGGGTCTGCGGCGGCGGTGGAGTGGGGGAGGGTGCGGGGGGTCGGCGGTGGCGGCCGGTGGAGCGGGGGAGATGGTGCGGGGGGGGGGGGGTGCTCGGCGGTGAGGGGGGCCAGATCTGGGGAGGTGGGATAGCGATCGAGATGGAGGGGGATCGAGATCGAGTGTCCATGAAATTTAAAAACATTCATGAGTTCAAAAAGTGCCCATGAAATACAATCGAGAAATGAAGGCTACAATTTAAATACAATCGATCTTAGCTGCTAGCTATCTGTTCACAATCTTCTTGCCCTTATTTTTCGTAAATGGAGTTCTTCTCTTGAACAGACGTCCTTTAGGTAGGGTGGTCCTGCTTCTTCTTGTGGTGTATGCTGCTACTTCATCGTCGTCGTCATGTTCGATCTTCGGGTCGTCGTACTTGTCCAAGTCTTGCTCATTGGTGACTCCATCCATTCCGATGATCTTCCTTTTGCCTCTCCTCATGACAACACGACTGGGCTTTGGCGGGTCGGTAATGAAGAAGCATTGGTCCACTTGGGAAGCCAGTACCCATGGCTCATTTTTCGCGGTGACGTTTGCGCCATGATCTTGGATTTGGCCGGGTATAACTATGGTGGTGAAATACCGGTCTTCTTTTATGACGCTCTTGGCCCATCTGACACGGAACATCGGGACCTTCTCTCCAGCGTAGCTCAGCTCCCAGATCTCCTCGATCCTTCCGTAGTATCTGTCCTTGTCGTTACCGGTGTAGGATTCCATCGTTACGACGGAGTTCTGATAACCATCGCTCTTCATGTCCTTGTCCTCGGTGTAGAATGTGTAGCCGTTGATATCGTACGCCTCATAGATCATCAGGTTGTGCTCGGTACAGTGACAAGGCGAATATGAGTTGTTCTTCCGCGGAAGAATCCTCGTGTAAAGGGTACGACAGAAGCTTCTACTTGAACCAACGCGTGAAACATGAGTTGTGCTCTTTGATTATATCTCCGTCCGTCCTCTGTTGGCCTCGGTCATTGTACGTCTTCTCAATAAAGGTTTTGTGCTCTACCACCCAAGGATCGACCACGTCTATGTTTTGTAGCGCGACTAGGTTTGCTCTTTCAAAGTCGGCGAGTCGACCCTCGAAGTCGACATGCATTTCGCGGCGACCCTCATGGTGACCCCATCCAGCGAGCCTGTCGAGGTGCCTGTTGACGGGCAGACCAACGGGGTCCTCGATGCCTAGATAATTAGTGCAGTAGGAGATGCACTCTTCGGTCAGAAAGCCCCTGGCTATGCTTCCCACTGGACGTGACATGTTGCGAACGTATACTTTGATGACACCATTCATCCTTTCGAACGGCATCATCTTTGTGCGAGGAACATCGGCCCGAGTTGGATGATATCCTCCACGATATGGACCAGCATATGCACCATAACGTCGAAGAATGCGGGCGGGAAGTACATCTCAAGCTCGCATAGTATCGCCACGATCTCTTCCTGTAGCCTTCTGAGTTGCCACACGCCAACCGACTTCCGAGAGATGACATTGAAAAAGTTGCATAGGACAAATAGCGTTTCACGGACGTGCGCGTCCATGATCCCATGGATTGCAACTGGAAGTATCTGCGTCATCAGCACGTGACAGTCGTGAGACTTCATCCCACTGAACTTCTGCTTCGCTGGGTCTAGGTATCTGCTTATCTTCCCCGCGTAACTGTAAGGAAGTTTTACTCCTACGAGGCAGGTGAAAAACGGATCGATCTCCTCCTGACTTATAGTGAAGCACGCGGGAGGGTAGTCATTTTCGGTCTTCTTGGCCTTTTTGCCTTTGCGACGACTTTCTGTGTCCTGCTTCGCCTCATCATCATCATCATCATCATTAGCGTGAAGCTCCTCCCTAATACCCATTGATTTCAAGTCTGCCCTTGCTTTTGGCCCATCTTTGGTCCTCTCTGGCATGTTGAGCAGGGTACCAAGCAGACTCTCGCACACGTTCTTCGTGATATGCATGACATCAAGGCTGTGAGGCACACGGTGGATCTTCCAGTACGGCAAGTCCCAGAAAACAGACCTCATTTTCCATACCTTCAGCAGCGGCTCTGGCGCCTTTTGCTTCTTTCCCGGCTCTGGCGCCTTTTGCTTCTTTCCCGGCAGTGGGCAATATTTCCAATTTTTCAACAGCTCGTCTATTTCCTCGCGCTCCTCGTACGCGGGCGTCTTCGGGGTTCGGTTTCACCATCGAACAGATCCTTGCGTTTCCTCCACGGGTCATCATCGCGAAGCCACCTTCAATGTCCCATGAACACGGTTTTCAAAGACCCGGGATCTCTATCTAGCTGGCGATACGTTGTGTCATCCATGCACCTGACGCATCTAGAAAATCCATGGACCACCTGCCCCGCGAGATATCCGTAACGAGATAGTCGTGCATCGTAAATGTGAGCGGTCACGGCTCTCATAGGGAAATATTCTTTCTCTGCGGCGTCCACGTATTGGCTGGCGTTTTCCACAGCGTGTCTAGCTCCTCTTTCGGCAGCCCCGGTCAGATTGATGTCGTTCCCTGGTTGTTTTGGCCCTTCAATTAGCATACTCATGTGAATGTACTTCCTCTTCATGCACAACCAGGGGGGAAGGTTGTACATCCACACAAACACAGGCCTGGTGCTATGTGTGCTTCTCTGGCTACCAAACGGATTGACTCCATCGGTGCTCGCTCCCAGCACGATGTTCCTTGGATCCTTCCCAAATTCTAGGTGTTCGAAGTTCAACGCTTGCCACTGGGTCCCATCCCTAGGGTGACTCAGCATCTTGTCTTTTTTATTTATCTCCGGATCATTTGCGTCATCTTCTGGCTTCTTCTCCTCCCTATCCGCGTGCCAACGCAGGAGCTTTGCTACCTTAGGGTCCGCGAAATACCGCTGCAGACGAGGTGATCGGAAAGTACCACACCACTTTTCGAGGAGCTTTCTTCCTCTTCTTGTATCGAGTGACACCGCACACCGGACATATGGTAGACTCCGCGTGCTCGTCCCGATAAATGATGCAATTGTTCATGCACACATGGTATTTCACGTGCAGTAAATCCAGAGGATACACGATTTTCTTCGCCTCCTCGAAACTGGTCGGGCACTTGTTCCCCTTGGGAAGACGTTTGTGCCAGAATGACATGTTCTCGTCGAAGCATGCGTCGGTCGTTTTGTGTTTTACCTTCATCTCCAGAGCCATGAGCGTTACTTTCAGGCGGGTATCCTCGGGCCTGCATCCTTCATACAATGGAGTAACCGCGTCTATCTTCAGTTGATCCAGCTTGGCTTTCTCTCGTGCGGCAGCTCTTGCGTTATCCGTCTTCTTGAGAAGCAACTCTTGAATATGAGGGTCCTGCACCCAGCCCATCGATGGTCCATCGTCGTCTGCTCCGCCGGCATCTTCATCTTCATGATCATGCCCTTCGTCTGCTCCGGCATCTTCCTCATCATCATGTCCTGCATCTTCTACATGATGACTGTGTACAGCATCACCGTCATGATCATGTACTGGAGATTCTTCGTCGTCTCACCCGCCCGAGTCTTGCTCATTTCTTGCCCGGCCCCCATGGACGACTTCATAGTCATCTTCCTCACCTTGCCACCGATAGCCATCCATGAAACCACGCAAGAGCAGGTGGTCCCGCACCTGCCCGGAATCCGGGTCCGCAATAAGGCTCTTCAGCTTGCATCTTCGACACGGACATCTTATCTCCATCTCATTCTTTTGAAGCATCTCGACCTTCGCGGAGCTCAAAAACCTATTCATGATGCCTTCGGTCATCGTGCAGACCATGGTCGCCTGCGGGGTAGAGCAAAACGATATTTTAGAACCAAGAAATTTTTTGGCATGACTTTCCCTAAAAATAGGACCAAAAAGAATGCATAGTGCCAAATTTTTTGCCGAAACGGAAATGAATCAACATTCCGGCAAAATATTGGCAACTATCGCATTTCAAATACTGGTACCTGCAAACACAAACATATATGCACCACCACAAACATATGCAACACCACGAACATACATAGATCTAGCTAGGCCACAAAAAGTGCATGTGCACGTTGTTGGAGAGGGAGAACAACATAAAGATAGCTACCTCCCTTACTTACCTATCAAAAAAAAGGTAATTTAACCACTTAATTTGAATGAATCTATGGTGCAAATGAGGTGAGGAGGAGGAGGAAGCCGAGACAAGCTTGGAGGAGGAGGTGGAGAGAATGAAGTGGGGAAAGTGAATGGGTAGGTGTGGCTGTCCAAAATATCTTGTTGGTCCCAGGTTACTAATGGCGCACCACCTGCCAATGCGCCATTCATAACCCTGGTTACTAATGGCGCACCTGCTGGTGGTGTGCCATTAGTAGTTTTGCAAAATTATATATATATATATATATATATATATATATATATATATATATATATATACTAATGGCGCACCGAGGCAGAGTGCGCCATTACTAGTTTAAACTAGTAATGGCGCACTGTGCCACGGTGCGCCATTAGTAGTTCTGCAAAAAAAAAACAATAAAAAAACAACAGTAGTGGCGCACTGTGTGGCCGGTGCGCCATTACTAGTTAGCACTAGTAATGGCGCACTGTGCCAGGATGCGCCATTAGTATGTTTGGAAAAAAAATTTGTTACTAGTGGCACACCATGTGCCTAGTGCGCCATTAGTGTCTTCCACACTAATGGTGCACCTGCACATGGTGCGCCACTGCTATATAGTAGTGGCGCACCACATGACAGGTGCGCCATTAGTATCCATTTCATCTATAGCCCTTTTCCTAGTAGTGACTCAATCTCTGCAGCTACACACGTATCAGATTTTGGTCTAGCCCTAGCTCACAATGCGGCATATGGACGATCGATAATAAGGTATGACCGACCAACGAGAAAACAGATAAAATTATGGTGGTAAGGACATGTACAATGGTTGGTATGATAGTCTTATCTTAAACCTTGCATGTAATTTAGAGATGACAATAAAACATGTATACAATGGGTTATCTCTTAGTCTTATCTAAGATAATAGTTATTTTCAAAATCATGGTGACACATATTGGCTAAGAGAACATATGTTAAATAAGAGAAGACAAGCCTTTTGTTATGAATTCTCTCTTCTTCACCTCAGCAATTATCCTATGTAGCACGCTGTAACGCCCTCGATGCAGCTATATCTCCCACGTGTCGAAGCACGACTTAGAGGCATAACCGCATTGAAAGCAATGTCGCAAGTGAGGTAATCTTCACACAACCCATGTAATACATAAGGGAACGGAGGTGATCCTCGCGCTCCCAGGTGGCTTCTCGGTCGGAATGGTGTGACCACTTCACTTTCAGGAATTTGATTGACTTGTTGCGAGTCTTGCGCTCGGTTTCTTCAAGAATAGCAACGGGGTGCTCATGATAAGAGAGATCTTCTTGAAGGTCAATTTCTACGAAGATGATAGTGAGTTCATGAGACATGAAGCACTTGCGAAGCTGTGACACGTGAAACACATCGTGCACGTTCGCGAAGATGGACGGCTTGCTCTGATACCAACTTGTAACGCCCTCGCTGCGGCTATATCTCCCGTGTCGAAGCACGACTTAGAGGCATAACCGCATTGAAAGGAATGTCGCAAGTGAGGTAATCTTCACACAACCCATGTAATACATAAGGGAAAAAGATACATAGTTGGCTTACAATCGCCACTTCACACAATACATAAATAAACATCCATCATTCAGAGTACACTCAAGGTTCGACTACGGAACCAAAATAAAAGAAGATACCCCAAATGCTACACAGATCCCCGATCGTCCCAAGCTGGGCTCCACTACTGATCATCGAGGAAAAAGACACATAGTAACGACCACGTTCCTCGTCGAACTCCCACTTGAGCTCGGTTGCGTCACCTTCGGCATTGTCGGCACTGCAACTGTTTTGGTAGAATCTGTGAGTCACGGGGACTCAGCAATCTCACACCCGCGAGATCAAGACTATTTAAGCTTAAAGGAAGGACAGAGTTGTGAGGTGGAGCTGCAGCAAGCGACTAGCATATATGGTGGCTACATCGCAAAAGAGAGCGAGAAGAGAAAGCAAGGCACGGTCGTGAAACTAGTAGCGATCAAGAAGTGATCCTGGACTACTTACGTCAAGCATAACTCCAACACCGTGTTCACTTCCCGGACTCCGCCGAGAAGAGACCATCACGGTTACACACGCGATTGATGTGTATTTTAATTAAAGTCAACTTCGGGTTTTCTACAACCGGACATTAACAAATTCCCATCTGCCTCATAACCGCGGGCACGGCTTTGAAGATAATACCCTGCAGGGGTGTCCCAACTTAGCCCATTATAAGCTCTCACGGTCAACGAAGGATATTCCTTCTACCGGGAAGACCTGATCAGTCTCGGAATCCCGGACTACAAGACATTTCGACAACAATAAAACAAGACCAGCAAAGCCGCCCGAATGTGCCGACAAATCCCGATAGGAGCTGCACATATCTCGTTCTCAGGGCACACCGGATTGTCCAAGCTTAGATAGGCCATCTCGAGTTGCCCCTGATGGCCACCGTGGTCGACAGGTTGGACCAGCACTCGTGAGGAGAACCGCCCGGGGTTAAAATAAAGATGACCCTCGGGCTCGCGAAAACCGGGGAAAAAGGCTTAGGTGGCAAATGGTAAAACCAAAGTTGGGCCTTCTTTGGAGGAGTCTTATTCAAAGCGAACTGTCAAGGGGTCCCATAAATCACCCAACCGTGTAAGGAACGAAATCAAGGAACATAACACGGTATGGCCGGAAACTAGGGCGGCAAGAGTGGAACAAAACACCAGGCATAAGGCCGAGCCTTCCACCCTTTACCAAGTATATAGATGCATTAATTATAGCAGATATATTGTGATATCCCCAACAAGTAAACATGTTCCAACAAGGAACAACATCTCCATGTTCCAACAAGGAACAAATTTCATCTTCACCGCAACTAGCAACGCTATAAGAGGGCTGAGCAAAGCGGTAACATAGCCAATCAACGGTTTGCTAGGAAAGGATGGGTAGGGGCTGACATGGCAATATGGGTGGCATGATACGCAAGTGATAGGCATCGTAGCATAGGCATAGCAAAGAGCGAGCATCTAGCATAGCAAAGATAGAAGTGATTTCGAGGGTATGGTCATCTTGCCTGCAAGGTTCTCAGAGTTGTCGAAAGCTTGATCCTCGTAAGCGTTCTCAACAGGTTCCTCGTTCACGAACTCGTCTCCCGGCTCTACCCAAAGCAAGAACACAAACAAAGGAACCACAATAAATCACGGTGCAATGCACAAGCAACATGATGCGAAACATGACATGATATGCGAGATGTGATATGCAATGCGTATGCGCGCTCCGGTAGGAAAATGATGAACCAGGCATCAACTTGGCAAACCAAGTATGCCGCTGGAAAATGAGATGATTTCGGTTGAAATCGATATAAAGATCACCGAATCGGATGCACGGTTTGCAAATGACAAGCAAAACAAGAATGGCACAAATCTGCTATTAACAGCATGATACCACTTAGCAAGCAACAAGAAATTAAGCTACTGCACCCAAGCGTACCAGCAAAGTATATGGCAGTGATCTACTCAAGATGCTCGACAAAAGATGAACACTGAGCTACGGCTAAATCACATCATAACATGTCCAAACAAGCATGGCAAAAGTGAAAAATATACTAGCTTCACAGACTTGGAGAAATTACTGAACATGGCAAAAACAGCATCAGGAAGCAATGTTCAGAGCAAGAAAACAACATGCTACAGGAACTTATAATAGCAAAACAAGACATGGCATGAATCTACTCAAAGCATAGAACAAAAGTACCTTACTGACCATAAGCCAAAAAGGATCAGAAAATATAGTAACACCCATGTCAAAATAGCAAGTTTCGTTAACAGATTCAGCAACAGGGCATGACAAAAAAAGATAACAAGTAGGCATGTTTAAGAGCTCAAAGCACTCACTACAGAGCATTACATGACAAACTAAGCATACCTACATCAAGAAGACATAGCATAGAAGGTACACATGGCAAGAACAACATCCTAGCATACACGGATCAACTACAACAACCTTGGAAAAATTGAATAACATGTAACAATCTGCCAGGAAACATTTTATAGCAAAAGTAGAGCTCGATTGACTCAAGCTATGGCACTCCATAATTGCAAACAAAGGCATGGATAGATAGAGAATAACCATATGTTCAAAACATCCTTACTGAAGTATCTCAAAATATGCATGGATTTCTCGGTAGCATCAAGTTAACATGGCATAAAAATATCAGCAAAACAGGGCTGAAATCAGCAACATCAGGAAGCCTAGTTTGCATGCTTGTGCTAGTCACCACAGAGATCACAAAAATACATGGCATACACCTCTGGAAAGATGGCATGGCATATTACAAAACACCTGTAGGGCTCAAGTTCATCGGGTGCACACATCAATCATGGCAAAAATGACAAAAGTGCATGTTCTATTAAGAAACAAAAACTAACATCACGTAGCCCTCTTCTAACAGCATTTCGGGCATCAATATGAGCTCGAATGAAAATGATGCAATGAGATGAAATGTTCTACTCATCTAGATGGACATTTTGACATATTACACGCACGAAACGGAGCAATATGCAGAGAGTTATGGCATGACGAAAATACAACAAATTATCACAGAAATAAAGACTCAGATGAATTCGGGGGGAGGGGAAAAAGTCAACCGCCTTGGATCCGGATCGGATCCGGCTTCAGGTCGAGGTGGCCGGCGGCGGCTCGCCGGAGCTCGGGCCGGGGAGGAGAGGGCCGGCCGAGGAGGGCGAGGCCGGGGCGAAGGAGGGCGCCGGCGGCGGCGGCGCGGCCGGGCGGCCGAGGGCGGCGACGGGGGCCGACGGGGCCGGCGTGGCCGGGCGGCGGCCGGTCGGCGGCGGGACCGGCCGAGGCGGCGGAGACCCGAGGCGGCGCGGCGGGCAGCGCCGGGCGGCGGGCGCTGGCCGAGGGTTTCACTGGCCCCCGGGCGGCTGTGGGCGGCGATGTGGGCGCGGTGCTCACGTGGCGCTATAGAGGCGCTGGCGGCGGCGGACGTTGTCCGGCTCGCTCCGGAAACGTCCGGCGGCGGCGGATCTGGGATTTTGCTAGGGTTAGGGGGGAGAGGATCCGCGAATTTGGAATGGGGGTGTATATATAGGCATAGAGGGAGCTAGGAGAGTCCAAATGAGGTGCGGTTTTCGCCCACACGATCGTGATCGAACGACCGAGAGCATGGAGGTGACTTAGATGGGTTATTGGACTATTTTGAAGGGGTGTTGGGCTGCAACTTAAAAGAGGCTTTTGCGAGAGTGCGGTTAACCGTTGGAGTACCAAACGAGCTCCAAATGACCCGAAACTTGACAGGTGGTCTACCGGTGGTATACCAAGGCCACTTGAAAAACCTCGGTCCATTCCAAGAAAGTTTAATACCCGCTCATGGAAAAACGTAAAAAGGGGACGCGGGGGGAGATAGGAGTGCCGGATTGCAAAACGGACAACGGGGAAAATGCTCGGAATCATGAGACGAACACGTATGCAAATGAGATGCACATGATGACATGATATGAAATCCATGACATGGACAAAATGCAAAAATTAAGAAAACCCAACCACGGAGGGAATATCATATCACAATGCCGAAAATGGCAAGAGTTGGAGTTACAAATATGGAAAGTTACATCCGGGGTGTTACAACACTCCACCACTACAAGAGGATCTCGCCCCGAGATCTAGGACTGAAAGAACTCCGGATATTCGGAACGGAGGTGATCCTCGCGCTCCCAGGTGGCTTCTCGGTCGGAATGGTGTGACCACTTCACTTTCAGGAATTTGATTGACTTGTTGCGAGTCTTGCGCTCGATTTCTTCAAGAATAGCAACGGGGTGCTCATGATAAGAGAGATCTTCTTGAAGGTCAATTTCTTCGAAGTTGATAGTGCGTTCAGGAGTCTTGAAGCACTTGCAAAGCTGTGACACGTGAAACACATCGTGCACGTTCGCGAAGTTGGACGGCTTGCTCTGATACCAACTTGTAACGCCCTCGATGCGGCTATATCTCCCACGTGTCGAAGCACGACTTAGAGGCATAACCGCATTGAAAGCAATGTCGCAAGTGAGGTAATCTTCACACAACCCATGTAATACATAAGGAAAAAGATACATAGTTGGCTTACAAATGCCACTTCACACAATACATAAATAAACATCCATCATTCAGATTACACTCAAGGTCCGACCTACGGAACTAAAATAAAAGAAGATACCCCAAATGCTACACAGATCCCCGATCGTCCCAACTGAGCTCCACTACTGATCATCAGGAAAAAGACACATAGTAACGACCACGTTCCTCGTCGAACTCCCACTTGAGCTCGGTTGCGTCACCTGCCTTGGCATTGTCGGCACCGCAACTGTTTTGGTAGAATCTGTGAGTCACGGGGACTCAGCAATCTCACACCCGCGAGATCAAGACTATTTAAGCTTATAGGAAGGACAGAGTTGTGAGGTGGAGCTGCGGCAAGCGACTAGCATATATGGGGGCTACATTCGCAAAAGAGAGCGAGAAGAGAAGCAAGGCACGGTCGTGAAGCTAGTAGCGATCAAGAAGTGATCCTGGACTACTTACGTCAAGCATAACTCCAACACCGTGTTCACTTCCCGGACTCCGCCGAGAAGAGACCATCACGGTTACACACGCGGTTGATGTGTATTTTAATTAAAGTCAACTTCGGGTTTTCTACAACCGAACATTAACAAATTCCCATCTGCCTCATAACCGCGGGCACGGCTTTCGAAAGATAATACCCTGCAGGGGTGTCCCAACTTAGCCCATTATAAGCTCTCACGGTCAACGAAGGATATTCCTTCTACCGAAGACCCGATCGATCTCGGAATCCCGGACTACAAGACATTTCGACAGCAATAAAACAAGACCAAAGAAGCCGCCCGAATGTGTCGACAAGTCCCGATAGGAGCTGCACATATCTCGTTCTCAGGGCACACCGGATTGTCCAAGCTTCCGATAGGCCATCTCAGAGTTGCCCCTGATGGCCACCAGCGGCTGACAGGTTGGACCAGCACTCAGGGGAGAACTGGCCCGGGGGTTAAAATAAAGATGACCCTCGGGCTCGCGAAAACCCGGGGGAAGAGTCTTAGGTGGCAAATGGTAAAACCAAAGTTGGGCCTTCTTTGGAGGATTCTTATTCAAAGCGAACTGTCAAGGGGTCCCATAAATCACCCAACCGTAAGGAACGCGAAATCAAGGAACATAACACCGGTATGACGGAAACTAGGGCGGCAAGAGTGGAACAAAACACCGGGCATAAGGCCGAGCCTTCCACCCTTTACCAAGTATATAGATGCATTAATTATAGCAGATATATTGTGATATCCCCAACAAGTAAACATGTTCCAACAAGGAACAACATCTCCATGTTCCAACAAGGAACAAATTTCATCTTCACCTGCAACTAGCAACGCTATAAGAGGGGCTGAGCAAAGCGGTAACATAGCCAATCAACGGTTTGCTAGGAAAGGATGGGTAGGGGCTGACATGGCAATATGGGTGGCATGATACGCAAGTGATAGGCATCGTAGCATAGGCATAGCAAAAGAGCGAGCATCTAGCATAGCAAAGATAGAAGTGATTTCGAGGGTATGGTCATCTTGCCTGCAAGGTTCTCAGAGTTGTCGAAAGCTTGATCCTCGTGGCGTTCTCAACAGGTTCCTCGTTCAGGAACTCGTCTCCCGGCTCTACCCAAAGCAAGAACACAAACAAAGGAACCACAATAAATCACGGTGCAATGCACAAGCAACATGATGCGAAACATGACATGATATGCGAGATGTGATATGCAATGCGTATGCGCGCTCCGGTAGGAAAATGATGAACCAGGCATCAACTTGGCAAACCAAGTATGCCGCTGGAAAGGTGAGATGATTTCGGTTGAAATCGATATAAAGATCACCGGAATCGGATGCACGGTTTGCAAATGACAAGCAAAACAAGAATGGCACAAATCTGCTATTAACAGCATGATACCACTTAGCAAGCAACAAGAAATTAAGCTACTGCACCCAAGCGTACCAACAAAGTATATGGCAGTGATCTACTCAAGATGCTCGACAAAAGATGAACACTGAGCAACGGCTAAATCACATCATAACATGTCCAAACAAGCATGGCAAAAGTGAAAAATATACCAGCTTCACAGACTTAGAGAAATTACTGAACATGGCAAAAATAGCATCAGGAAGCAATGTTCAGAGCAAGAAAACAACATGCTACAGGAACTTATAATAGCAAAACAAGGCATGGCATGAATCTACTAAAAGCATAGAACAAAAGTACCTTACTGACCATAAGCCAAAAAGGATCAGAAAATATAGTAACACCCATGTCAAAATAGCAAGTTTCGTTAACAGATTCAGCAACAGGGCATGACAAAAAAAGATAACAAGTAGGCATGTTTAAGAGCTCAAAGCACTCACTACAGAGCATTACATGACAAACTAAGCATACCTACATCAAGAAGACATAGCATAGAAGATACACATGGCAAGAACAACATCATAGCATACACGGATCAACTACAACAACCTTGGCAAAATTGAATAACATGTAACAATCTGCCAGGAAACATTTTATAGCAAAAGTAGAGCTTGATTGACTCAAACTATGGCACTCCATAATTGCAAACAAAGGCATGGATGGATAGAGAATAACCATATGTTCAAAACATCCTTACTGAAGTATCTCAAAATATGCATGGATTTCTCGGTAGCATCAAGTTAACATGGCATAAAAATATCAGCAAAACAGGGGCTGAAATCAGCAACATCAGGAAGCCTAGTTTGCATGCTTGTGCTAGTCACCACAGAGATCACAAAAATACATGGCATACACCTCTGGAAAGATGGCATGGCATATTACAAAACACCTGTAGGGATCAAGTTCATCGGGTGCACACATCAATCATGGCAAAAATGACAAAAGTGCATGTTCTGTTAAGAAACAGAAACTAACATCAAGTAGCCCTCTTCGAACAGCATTTCGGGCATCAAGATGAGCCCAAATGAAAATGATGCAATGAGATGAGTTGTTCTACTCATCGAGGCGAACAATTTGACATATTACACGCACGAAACGGAGCTATATGCAGAGAGTTATGGCATGACGAAAATGCAACAAATTATCACAGAAATAAAGACTTAGATGAATTCGGGGGGAGGGGAAAAAATCAACCGCCTTGGATCCGGATCGGATCCGGCTTCAGGTCGAGGTGGCGGCGGCTCGCCGGAGCTCGGGCCGGGAGGAGAGGGCCGCCGAGGAGGGCGAGGCTGGGCGGAGGAGGGCGCTGGCGGCGGCGGCCGGGCGGCCGAGGGCGGCGACGGGCCGACGGGCGGGCGGCGGGCGGGCGGCCGGTCGGCGGGACCGCCGAGGCGGCGGAGACCCGAGGCGGCGCTGGCGGGCAGCGGCCGCGGCGGGCGGGCCCGGGTTCGCCTGGCCCGCGGGCCGGGCGCATGGGACGGTGAAGGGCGCGGTGCCACGTGGCGCTGCTGGCCGAGAGGCGCGGCGGCGGTGACGTTGTCCGCCCGCTCGGACACGTCCTGCGGCGGCGGATCTGGGATTTTGCTAGGGTTAGGGGGGAGAGGATCCGCGAATTTGGAATGGGGGTGTATATATAGGCATAGAGGGAGCTAGGAGAGTCCAAATGAGGTGCGGTTTTGGCCCACACGATCGTGATCGAACGACCGAGAGCATGGAGGTGACTTAGATGGGTTATTGGACTATTTTGAAGGGGTGTTGGGCTGCAACTTAAAAGTGGCTTTTGCGAGAGTGTGGTTAACCGTTGGAGTACCAAACGAGCTCCAAATGACCCGAAACTTGACAGGTGGTCTACCGGTGGTATACCAAGGCCACTTGACAAACCTCGGTCCATTCCGAGAAAGTTTAATACCCACTCACGGAAAAACGTAAAAAGGGGACGCCGGGGGACATAGGAGTGCCGGATTGCAAAACGGACAACGGGGAAAATGCTCGGAATCATGAGACGAACACGTATGCAAATGAGATGCACATGATGACATGATATGAAATGCATGACATGGAAAAAATGCAAATATGAAGAAAACCCAACCACGGAGGGAATATCATATCACAATGCCGAAAATGGCAAGAGTTGGAGTTACAAATATGGAAAGTTACATCCGGGGTGTTACACATGCATAAGATAGCACCATTGTACATGCCAAAAAATGCTCCTACCTTTATTAGTAGGCATAGATATGTAATTTCGGCAAAATATTTTGAATGCCCGTGGCAACGCACGGGCATTCTACTAGTCAACTTTAGGAGGATAGACTGGCCCAATTAAATCACTCAAAAAAAATGGAAAAGCACATTTTGTGGCAACCAATTCCGGATTATACGGGTATTAATTAGCATGATTGCAATAAAATCCTTCTCTGTTGTTCCCCTCCCATTCTCCTGCCCGGATCGCAGCTGCGCATGCAAGAAATTTAGGGAGAAAATCGCCAAAGATTAATTGCCGCTTGATTTAGGAAGAAAATCGTTGTAGATGGATATCTTCTGCAATCAATGCCGGCTCGCTCTTGCCTTAAAATGCCATCCGAGGAGTAGTATATATATGCATCATATAGCACCTAGATGGTCGACCAACACAAACAACTATCAAACAGGACAATTTGTTCACCGCGTTGAGGTTTACGATGGAGGGACGCAAGGTGGCTGAGGGAGTCTTGGATTAGGGGGTGTCCGGATGGCCGGACTATGACCTTTGGCCGGACTCCTGGACTATGAAGATACAAGATTGAAGACTCCGTCCCGTGTCCGGATGGGACTTTCCTTGGCGTGGAAGGCAAGCTTGGCGATACCGATATGTAGATCTCCTCCCATTGTAACCGACTCTGTGTAACCCTAACCCTCTTCAGTGTCTATATAAACCGGAGGGTTTTAGTCCGAAGGACGAACAACAATCATACCATAGGCTAGCTTCTAGGGTTTAGCCTCTCTGATCTCGTGGTAGATCTACTCTTGTACTACCCATATCATCAATATTAATCAAGCAGAGTAGGGTTTTACCTCCATCGAGAGGGCCCGAACCTGGGTAAAAACATCGTGTCCCTTGTCTCCTGTTACCATCCGCCTAGACGCACAGTTCGGGAGCCCCTACCTGAGATCCGCCGGTTTTGACACTGACATTGGTGCTTTCATTGAGAGTTCCTCGGTGTCGTCATCTTTAGGCCCGATGGCTCCTCCGATCATCAACAATGATGCGATCCAGGGTGAGACTTTTCTCTCCGGACAAATCTTCGTATTCGGCGGCTTTGCACTGCGGTCCAATTCGCTTGGTCATCTGGAGCAGATCGAAAGCTACGCCCCTGGCCATCAGGTCAGATTTGGAAGTTTGAACTACACGGGCGACACCCGCGGAGACTTGATCTTCGACGGGTTCGAGCCACAGCCAAGCGCGCCGCACTGTCACGATGGGCATGATCTAGCTCTATTGCCGAACAGTGCCCTGGAGGCCGCACCAATGTCCGCTCCGACCCTTAGCTCGGAGCCGACTGCGCCCATCGAGGACGGGTGGCTGGACACCATCTCGGGGGCTGCAATTTCTACGACAATCGAGCCGAACACCAGCCCTGTTCTTTGCAAGGCTCGTGACTCCAAGGTGCCGGACTCCTCTCCAGACTCCAAACGTTCCCCACCCCTGCCAATCGAACCCGATTGGGCACCGATCATGGAGTTCACCGCCGCGGACATCTTTCAGCACTCGCCCTTCGGCGACATCCTGAATTCATTAAAGTCTCTCTCTTTATCAGGAGAGCCCCGGCCGGATTATGGTCGGCAAGGTTGGGATGCGGACGACGAAGAAATTCAAAGCCCACCCACCACCCACTTCATAGCCACTGCGATGATTTAACCGACATACCCAACTTCGACTCCGAAGACATCGACGGTATGGACGATGATGTAGGAGAAGAACATGAACCAACGCCTATAGGCCACTGGACAACCACCCCATCTCACAATGCATACATGGTGGACACACCTAAAGGAAACGACGACGAGGAACAAAGGGACGCAACGAGGGATCGTTCCCTCGAAAAGCAGTCAAAGCGGCGGCGTAAGCGCCGTTCCAAACCCCACCTTGACAGAGACAGCAACCATACAGACCCAGCCATAGAGCAGGGCGAACCGGCGGACGGCGAACACGCCATCGAGCAACCGTCCGAACAGGGCAACTTGGATAAACAACCCGTCCCCGGCGAAGACAACAGTCCGGACGACCTCACGCCGGACCAATTGTTGGAGCAGAAGAACCTCCAAAAAAGGCTCGTCGCCACTGCGCGTAGCCTAAAAAAGCAGAAGCGGAAGCTCAAAATAGCGGAAGATGCACTCAGAATTAGATGGAGTAAAGTACTCAACACCGCAGACAAATACGGCGACAGTCGCCACACAAAGCTATCCGAAGCGAAAATTACTGCCGGAATTTGATGATGAGGCCTTAGAGCCTCCGCAATCAAAAAATAAGGAAGCCACCCGGTCGGATAAATGACCCCATGGCAAATATAGTGCAGCAAAGGACGCCGCACACAAGCCGGCACACGATCCGCACAAGGATTCGCATCAAAAAGATGGCCCAACCAGATCTATCTATGGGCCAAGAAAGCAAGCTCTAGTAAGCAATGCAACATATCAAATATCCGAACATCACGGTACACCCAGATATAGGGGTGCCGCACACCCCCTATGTTTCACCGATGAGGTGCTGGATCATGAATTTCCAGCGAGATTCAAGCCCGTAAACATAGAGGCATACGACGGAACAACATACCTCGAGTCTCGGACTGAGGATTACATCCTCCACATACACATGGCTCGAGGAGATGACCTCCATGCCATAAAATACCTACCACTCAAGCTCAAAGGGCCAGCCCAGCATTGGCTTAAAAGCCTCCCTGAAAACACCATTGGAAGTTGGGAAGAGCTCGAGGATGCTTTTCGGGCAAATTTTCAAGGGACCTATGTCCGACCTCCGGATGCAGACAATTTAAGTCACATAACTCAACAACCCGGAGAGTCAGCCCAAAAATTCTGGAATAGATTCCTTACTAAAAAGAATCAAATAGTCGACTGTCCGGACACCGAAGCCTTAGCAGCTTTCAAACACAACGTCCGGGACGAAGGCTCGCCAGACACCTCGGCCAAGAAAAGCCAAGAACAATGGCCGCATTAACAAGCCTCATGATCCGCTTTTGCGCAGGAGAGGATAGCTGGTTGGCAAGATGCAGTACTAGCGACCCTCCAAAATCAGGGATGGAAACGGGAAACCGCGACGCAGCAAGGACCAGCGCCGGACCAAGGGAAATAGCCCGAAGAGCACGGCAGTCAACGCCGGATTCAAAAGCTCTCGGTAGAATCAGAAAAAGCTGCCCCTCAAGGATAACAGGGACGAGCTATCTAACTTAAACAAAATTTTGGACAAGATATGCCAAATTCACAGTACTCCCGGAAAGCCTGCAAACCATACCCACAGAGATTGTTGGGTCTTCAAGTAATCCGACAAACTCAACGCCGAACACAAGGGGCTCGACACACCAAGCGAGGACGAGGATGAACCCCACAAGCAGAGCACCGGAAAACAAAAGAATTTCCCACAGGAAGTCAAAACAGTAAACTCACTTCACGTGACAAAAGGGAAAAACAGAGTGGCGCCCATAGAGATACGCGCCATACGGCCTATCCCAGAGGAGTCCCGCCACTTGCTGTCAAAACCAATCACCTTCGACCATCATGATTACTCTAGAAGTATCCGGAATGCAGGTTGGACTGCCTTGATATTAGATCCGATAATTGATGGACTCCACTTTACACAAGACCTAATGGACGACGACAGTGATCTAAACCTGCTATATCAGGACACAATCCGCAAAATGGGGATAGACCCAACAAAAATTCGCCATGGCAACACTTCCTTTCAAGGGGTAACGCCAGGTCCAGATGCCCATTGTACGGGCTCTCTCTTGCTAGAAGTTATGTCCGGCTCTCCCGACAACTTCCGCCTTGAAAAGCTAACCTTCCACATTGCCCCATTTACAAGTAGCTATCAAGCACTCTTTGGGGCAAAAGCTTTACCGCTTTAATGCAATACCACATTATGCATCTCTTACACTTAAAATGCCCGGTCCACGAGGCATCATCTTATTAAAGGGAAATATTGAGTGTTCCTCGAGCGCGGAAGGTTCTGCGGCTGCCTTGCCAGCCACACACTAAAGCGGCTTCACTAATAAAAGCACCTAAACAGGTCATTCAGACCCCGGACATGGCTAGACGAGTCCGGTGTAAACATACAAGGGCTTACTAGCCGCATACCCCCGTACGAGGGGCTCCACGCAATAAAGCTCAATTTTATTCATTTTTTGAATTGTACTTTGTTTATTTAATATAACGTACATTTTCGCACGATCTTTTTCAACTAAGTTCCCCTCTTTTACAGATGAACACCGTGCTACACCCGTCCAGGATACGGCTGCACAACGGAGACACAAAGCGCAGACGCAAGTAGGGACCCGTTCCAAGGATTCTTTTCAGATTAAGACCCTGCGTAAACCTTTTTTACTATCTCTTGTTGATACACATCCCCCGGTTTCTTGCTATAACCGAGGTGGAGGCTGGCGTTTTGGCATGTAGCCACGTCAGAGTTTTGCGCGTACCTGGACACCAGGGGCTTATTACTAAGGGCGTTGTTTAGCCTGTTTTCATAAAGACCGAATACCTTAGGGAGTGTTCGGCGTCGCGAGTTTAGCCTTATATGCATCAGATCCGAATCATGTCTTTGGTCAAATGTTGGGTTTGCCCGGCTCCTGTGTTTTGCTGCCTTACGTTCCGCTCTATCGGCTAAGGCGGCACCAGGAGAACTACTGCGATTGTGCCCCGGTTCAGCCAGGCGAGCACCTTAGTAGAGAAAGCCGAAAACTGACTGTCATGATATAGCGTGAGACTGATCAACCACTCGACGACCCACCTGAATCTTTAGGATTCCTCCGCATTAACGAAGGGTCGTTTCCCGGTCAGGCACACACGCGCGCCGAATTCGGGCGAGCGCGGTGCCCCTAGGGGCTATATAGTAGCCCCACTGTCAAACTCCTATGGCTAAGTGGAAGTGATAAAGCATTATAGTCCGGTTGCCTAGTTTGCTGCGCTTTCACCTCCTTTATAGGACCAAGACGTTGGATCAAGTGTGAAAATGCGCCTTCTGCGAACACCCCCGCATTATATGCGTGGGGGCTGAAGCCGAAGACTGCCATCTTCCAGGTTATATACACATATACATTAAACGGCCGCACAGGAGGTATCTTAATTCTTGAAGGCACAAGTATAAAAAGCTTTTATATTCCATCGAAACATTGTTTTACAATAATACATGTTATTCGAACATGATATCCTTCGAGCACTGCGTCTCTATTAAACCAGCGCCCTGCAGGACTTCCTGAAAATTGTGCTCGGTAGGTACTCTGCTCCCGTCCGAATCTTGGGATGCAACGTTGGTGGCCTTCATCTCCGCCCAGTATGTCTTGACACGGGAAAGAGCCATCCGCGCACCCTCTATGCATGCTGACCTCTTCATTGCATTGATATGCGGCACCGCACCAAGGAACTGCTGCACCAAACTAAAATAACTCTTCGGCTCGGGCCTTTCCGGCCACAGATGACTCACGACATCCTTCATGGCGAGTCCGGATAACCTATTCAGCTCCGCCCATTCGGCCAAACGCTCGGTTAATGGAAGTGGGCGCTCTGGATTGTGGAATTGCGACCAAAAAAGCTTTTCCACTTCGTGATCCTGTTGATCTCGGAAGTGTTCGGCCGCGTCCGCGGCACTGGCCGCCAAAGTCCAGATAAATATCCGCCGCAATCCACAGCCGGTCCAGTTGAGCATATTTAGGATCCCCGAACTTCATCCGTAGCATAAAGGGCTTTCCAGCCGCGATATCTCCGGCCTGACGTAGCTCCTGCTTCATGGCTCTCATTGCAGAGCGAGTATCCTTGGCCTCGGTAGTGGCCTTCTCCAGGCCCTTCTGTTCCACCCGATCTTCTTTTTCAAGAAGCTTGCAGCGGTCGGCAGCATCCTTCAACTTCACAGCCATCTCGGCCATTTCCTTCCTGCTTCGGCAGTGAGCAGCCTGTTCGGCTTTCAGCTCTTTGGCCGCCTTTAAGGCAGCCGCATCACTTTTTCTGGCCTGCTCCTTGGCTCGGGCGAGTTCCGCCCGAAGGTTCTCCATGGCAGCGGCACCATCTGCATCAAGCATAAACGTTGTAAGGCACGGGCATCAAGCCCCTTACCAGGTGTCCGCGGAGAAATTGCATACCTTGTGACTCGTCAAGCCGCTTGTTGACAAGCGCGATTTCGGCATCTGCCACGTCAAGTTGCCGCTTTAGCTCGGCAAATTCATCAGTCCGGCTAGCCACCGGACACTTCGCCACCTACATAGGAAGAGCGACATATTATACCGGGGATTATGATCCTCGGCACACTGTCATTTTATGACAACGCACCGAGTCTCAGGGGCTACTATCTACACAGGGCGCATCTTATATATGCGGAACCGTCAAAAGGGTACATCATTTCGCGTACCTCAAAACCCGCCAGTAAACTCCTGGAGGCCTCATACAACCCGCTCTCAGCGGATGAAATCCTTTCAATCACCGTGCCCATCAATGCACAGTGTTCTTCTGAGATAGACGCTCGCCCGAGCAGATTCTTCAGCTCCTCCGACCGCGGACCGGACGGTGCCGGACTCACCCGATGGACTTTTTTGAAGGCCGGACATGGAGGGCTTTGGGGGGCCACACGACTGCTTTCCGGCCCTGCCGGATTTGGAGAAACCCTCCGCGACGACACCTCAGGGTCGCCCGCCTGGCACGGCGGTACGGCAGGGGGAGGCGTTTCGCTCTCCATCATCTCCGGACAAAGATCCTCTGAAGATGATCTCTGCTGAGAAGGGCTGAGATCCGAACTACAAGGTAGAATTTCGGTTATCTTCCTCAGAAATAGAACAGGGATGTCTCTTATTTTAAAATTCCCCTCTCTACTTACGGATCGCTGGAGGGCTCTTGGGGGCACAGTGCGGCCGGGGCATCTCCCGGCACAGGGTCCTCTGACGAAGATTTCTTCTCCCGCTTTGAGACCTTGGTCTCCGGGTCTTCAGAGGCGGTCCTCTTCTTCCCCTGGACGGAGGGATTCTCGATCCCTCCTTTCCTGACAGCCTCCTTCATGGAGGCGGTAGCTTCCTTGTCCCCCCCTTCGCCTTCTTCTAAAGGCGCAACCTCCAGCATCCTGGTTAACACGGGATCCGGCGTGGTCTCAGGGAGGGGGGCCGGACACCTGATTAGCTTTGCTTTCGCTATCCACTCCTGTTTAAGGGACAACTCTTTTAAGGGCAATTTTATGATAAAATATACGGATAGCGTGTCCGGGTACAGGGCTACTTACTTGAGTATCCGGGCGATTGCAACTCAGACCTGCGTCCTCGGTCGAGTCTGGACACATTGCTTGTGATCCGAAGAACAATTTGTACATCTCCATGGGCTTCGCGCCCATAAAGTGTTGGAGAGCTCGTGGTCCCTCCAGATTAAACTCCCACATGCGGAGGGGGCGGCGTTTGCAGGGCAAAGTGCGGCGAATCAACATGACCTGCGTCACTACGACCAAGTTGACGTCTCTTTCCAGGAGATCTTGAATGCGGCCCTGCAACAAGGGCACGTCCTTGGACGGCCCCCAGTCGAGCCCTTTATTGACCCATGACGCCAGCCGCGGGGGAGGACCCGAGCGAAAAGCAGGTGGCGCCACCCACTTGGTGCCCCTGGGAGCTGTGACATAAAACCACTCTCGTTGCCATAAGCTGAACTCCTCTTGAAAAGAGCCCTCGGGCCATGGAGCGTCGGCATTCTTGCTTATAATGGCCCCTCCGCACTCCACTTGCTGCCCCTTGATCATCTTCGGCTCCACTTTGAAGGTCTTGAGCCACAATCCGAAGTGAGGGGTAATGCGGAGGAAGGCTTCGCACACGACGATGAACGATGAGATGTGGAGGATAGACTCCAGATCCAAGTTGTGGAATTCAAACCCATAATAAAACATGAGCCCCCTCACAAAGGGGTCCGTCGGGAAGCCTAGCCCCCAAAGGAAGTGAGACACGAACACCACGCTCTCACCAGGCTTGGGAGTGGGAATAACCTGCCCTTGAGCAGGAAACCTATGCGAAATTTCTCCGGTTAAATACCTGGCATCTCTTAGCTTTAGCACGTCTTCTTCCATAACGGAGGAAGGCATCCACCGGCCTTGAAGGTCGGAGCCGGACATCATTGAAGGTCCGAAGCGCCTGAATCTGGTGCCTTGGGTGTTGGAACTCGAGGCGAGGGGCGGATTCGATTGAGATTGAAAGAGAGGGGTAGAGCCTTGGTCTCTTTATAAAGAGGTTGAATACCAAGAGCATTCCCCGTGACCGTTTGGGACTCGCCTTCGATAGAGGAGACGTGCCAACGGGCACGATTGGGTTACCCACGCCCGTATTGATGGGAATCCCGGAATAAGGGGACACAATCTCTGCTTCGACAAGATGTGCCAAGGAAACCGCCTCACTAAACGCGCTGAGGTGGGACAGTAAAAACGATTCGAATAAAGGCTTGGCCGTGGTGTGATGTCACGCTGCGAAATACGTCAGCAGATTGGATTTGTGTAAATATTATTCTCTCTACGGTGGTATGTGGAACTTATTTTGCAGAGCCGGACACTATCCTTGTGTTCACAATCTTTTACGAAGAATTCGGAGGAGGAACCCGCCTTGCAATGCCGAAGACAATCTGCGCGCCGGACTCGTCGTCATTGAAGCCTGGTTCAGGGGCTTCTGAGGGAGTCCTGGATTAGGGGGTGTCCGGATGGCCGGACTATGACCTTTGGCCGGACTCCTGGACTATGAAGATACAAGATTGAAGACTCCGTCCCGTGTCCGGATGGGACTTTCCTTGGCGTGGAAGGCAAGCTTGGCGATACGGATATGTAGATCTCCTCCCATTGTAACCGACTCTGTGTAACCCTAACCCTCTCAGGTGTCTATATAAACCGGAGGGTTTTAGTCCGTAGGATGAACAACAATCATACCATAGGCTAGCTTTTAGGGTTTAGCCTCTCTGATCTCGTGGTAGATCTACTCTTGTACTACCCATATCATCAATATTAATCAAGAAGGAGTAGGGTTTTACCTCCATCGAGAGGGCCCGAACCTGGGTAAAAACATCGTGTCCCTTGTCTCCTGTTACCATCCGCCTAGACGCACAGTTCGGGACCCCCTACCCGAGATCTGCCGGTTTTGACACCGACAGTGGCCAAGCTTGTGATTCTGATGCTTGGATGCATCGTAGTAGATCTTTCAGATGGTAAGTACACACATACAATTATTATCTATTACTATTTATTTCTGTGAACAACTAAAAGCCTTGAAAAAACTGATTTGGTTTACTCTTGAGATCTGTTTGACCTACACACCCTTTTTTTCTATGCATCTCGAACCACTAGTTAGATGGACGGCAGCAAACTTCAAATCTGCATATGCCCGAAGTATGGAAATGTCTTCTGTTGCGCGGATTCAACGGACCCCTGCTTTCCAACCAAGATGGATTGCGTTAAAGGTTGCGGATGCTCTGCAGATGCACTATCCACTCCTAAAAAAACGGTATTAAAGGTTGGGGCTTCTGAAGAATCCCCATAATCCCGTAACCTTTTTATGATGTTTGATTATTTTGTAATGGAAAAACTGAAATAGTTTCGAAGTTCCGAAAAATAATTGAGGCACAATCATACTATGTTCATGATTATACTTGTTGATGGCGTGGACCTCCTCTGTGAATGGCCCAATCTAGTTGGGCTCCAATCGTAGATGCATATATATTGGCCAGTTTTCCTTAATAATTAGGGAAATGATTGGGATCATCCGATGGAACACGATCAGATTTTAATGAGATGATTAGAAGCAACTTATTGTCTAGACTAGTTTTTGCAACTAAGTGGTTGCTGTGATTTCCCACCACAACAACTAGTATGTTGCGGGATCTGAATCTGGATCCCTTCGAGAGCAACCACCACCCGTGCTCCTCCGAAGCACCCCTGATGCGCACCATTGACGCCGACGAGCACCACCATCGTGCCACCACCAAGCATCCCCTTTGTGCCACCGCTGACGCCGGTGAGCGCGCGCCCCGCCATCGCGGTCGTCGGCGCCTACATCACCATCCACCCTCTCTCCTCCTCCCTCTTATCTCCTTCATCTAGATGAGGCGCAGGGAGCCACGCTGTCGTGAGTACCCCTAATGTGCCGCCACTGAGGTCGACGAGCACGCGCTCTGCCATCGCGGTCGTCGGCCGCCTCCACCACCACCCACCCTCTCTCCTTCCCCCTCTTCTCGATCGAGGGCGCCCGGTCCTACTGCTTACGGGTGATGAAGAAGACAAACTCCGCTCGACACCAACAGAGGCGCCGTCCATTTCTACAACGTCAGCGATGTTGCAAAAAGTAATTGTGCAACAAGACCTCTGTTGCAAAAAAATGCAATGAGGCCTCTTTTGCAAAAGAAATTCCGCAACAACACTTTTGTTGCAAAAACAAATATCTGCAACACAACCTCCGTTGCACAACAAAACCTCTGTTGCACAAAAATTCTGTAGAAATGTTTCTGTTACAAGCTCTTTGTTGCAAAATAGAGAAAATAAGTTCACCGCTCTAGATCTGTGTTAGATCTGATGACTCGCGAGCTAGCTGATCTTATTAACGAAAGTTTCTCGAGCTGGAAAAGGTAGGTGAGTGGCGTGTTATATTTTCACAAGTGTCCGTGTAATCATAAATCAAAGGAAACCGCTAGGCCATCAGATAACTTGTATCGGATCGCAAGCGTTGTAAATTTTGATCTACAAATTTAGGCCCACACAAGACTACCGATCACAGCCCACATCAGATAACCTCTTAGTGAAGCATTGATACATCTCCAACGTATCTATAATTTTTGATTGTTCCATGCTATTATATTATCTGTTTTGGATGTTTAGTGGGCTTTACTATGCACTTTTATATTATTTTTGGGACTAACCTATTAACCGAAGGCCCAGTGCAAATTGTTGTTTTTTGCCTATTTCAGTGTTTCACAGGAAAGGAATATCAAACGGAGTTCAAATGGAATGAAACCTTCGGGAGAGTTATTTTTGGAACAAACGCAATCCAGGAGACTTGGAGTGGACGTCAAGGAAGCAACGAGGCGGCCACGAGGCAGGGAGGTGCGCCCGGGGGGGTAAGCATGCCCCCACCCTCGCGGGCCCCTCGTGGCTCCATCGACGTACTTCTTTTGCCTATATATACTCATATACCCTGAAAACATTCGAGAGCACCACGAAACCCTATTTCCACCGACGCAACCTTCTGTACCCATGAGATCCCATCATGGGGCCTTTTCCAGCGCTCCACCGGAGGGGGAATCGATTACGGAGGGCTTCTACATCAACACAATAGCCTCTCCGATGATGTGTGAGTAGTTTACCAAAGACCTTCGGGTCCATAGTTATTAGCTACATGGCTTCTTCCCTCTCTTTGGATCTCAATACAAAGTTCTCCTCGATTCTCTTGGAGATCTATTTGATGTAATTCTTTTTGCGGTGTGTTTGTCGAGATCTGATGAATTGTGGGTTTATGATCAAGATAATCTATGAACAATATTTGGTTCATCTCTGAATTCTTATATGTATGATTTGATATCTTTGCAAGTCTCTCCGAATTATCGGTTTAGTTTGGCCTACTAGATTGATCTTTCTTGCAATGGGAGAAGTGCTTAGCTTTGGGTTTAATCTTGCGGTGTCCTTTCCCAGTGACAGCAGGGGCAGCAAGGCACGTATTATATTGTTGCCATCGAGGATAAAAAGATGGGGTTTATATCATATTGCTTGAGTTTATCCCTCTACATCATGTCATCTTGCCTAATGCGTTACTCTGTTCTTATGAACTTAATACTCTAGATGCATGCTAGATAGCGGTCGATGTGTGGAGTAATAGTAGTGGATGCAGAATCGTTTCGGTCTACTTGTCGCAGACGTGATGCCTATGTACATGATCATGCCTAGATATTTTCATAACTATGCGCTTTTCTATCAATTGCTCGACAGTAATTTGTTCACTCTCCGTAGAATATGCTATCTTGAGAGAAGCCACTAGTGAAACCTATGGCCCCTGGGTCTATCTTCTATCTTATTATTTTCCTATCAATTTACTATTTCTGCCGCTATTAATTTTGCAATCTTTACTTTCCAATCTATATCATAAAAATTTGAAAAATATTTATCTTATTATCTCTATCAGATCTCACTTTTGCAAGTGGCCGTGAAGGGATTGACAACCCCTTTATCGCATTAGTTGCAAGGTTCTTATTTGTTTGTTCAGGTACAAGGCAACTTGTGTGTAACCTCCTACTGGATTGATACCTTGGTTCTCAAAAACTGAGTGAAATACTTACGCTACTTTGTTGTTGGGGAACGTAGTAATTTCAAAAAAGTTCCTACGCACACGCAAGATCATGGTGATGCATAGCAACGAGAGGGGAGAGTGTCGTCCACGCACTCGTGAGACCGTGAAGCGAAGCGTTATGACAACGCGGTTGATGTAGTCGTACGTCTTCATGATCGACCGATCTTAGTACCGAACGTACGACACCTCCGAGCTCAGCACACATTCAGCTCGATGACGTCCCTCGTACTCTTGATCTAGTTCAGGCCGAGGGAGAGTTTCGTCACCACGATAGCGTGATGATGGTGATGATGATGCTACCGACACAGGGCTTCTCCTAAGCACCGCTACGATATGATCGAGGTGGATTATGGTGGAGGGGGGCACCGCACACAGCTAAAAGATCAATGATCAACTTGTGTGTCTATGGGGTCCCCCCTCCCCTGTATATAAAGGAGTGGAGGAGGGGAGGGGTCGGCCCTCTCTATGGCACGCCCTAGGGGAGTCCTACTCCCACCGGGAGTAGGATTCCCCCTTTCCCTAGTTGGAGTAGGAGAGGAAGAGAAGGAGGAGTAGGAGAGAAGGAAAGGGGGGCCGCACCACCCAAACCTATTCCTATTTGGCCTCTTGCCCAAAGGGGGGCGCACCAGCCCCTTGTGGGCTGGTGTGCTTCCTTCTTATGGCCCATAAGGCCCATAACTTCTCCCGGGGGGTTCAGGTAACCTCCCGGTACTCCGGTTTTCTCCGAAATCTCCCGGAACACTTCCGGTGTCCGAATATAGCCGTCCAATATATCAATCTTTATGTATCAAACATTTCGAGACTCCTCGTCATGTCCCTGATCTCATCCAGGACTCCGAACAACCTTTGGTACATCAAAACACATAAACTCATAATACCGATCGTCACCGAACGTTAAGCGTGCGAACCCTACGGGTTCGAGAACTATGTAGACATGACCGAGACTCGTCTCCGGTCAATAACAAATAGCGGAACCTGGATGCTCATATTGGTTCCTACATATTCTACGAAGATCTTTATCGGTCAAACCGCATAACAACATACATTGTTCCCTTTGTCATCGGAATGTTACTTACCCGAGATTCGATCGTCGGTATCTCAATACCTAGTTCAACCTCGTTACCGTAAAGTCTCTTTACTCGTTCCGTAATGCATCATCCCGCAACTAACTCATTAGTCACATTGGTTGCAAGGCTTATAGTGATGTGCATTACCGAGAGGGCCCAAAGATACCTCTCCGACAATCGGAGTGACAAATCCTAATCTCGATCTATGCTAACTCAACAAGTACCATTGGGGACACCTGTAGAGCACCTTTATAATCACCCAGTTACGTTGTGACGTTTGGTAGCACACAAAGTGTTCCTCCGGTATTCGGGAGTTGCATAATCTCATAGTCATAGGAACATGTATAAGTCATGAAGAAAGCAATAGCAACATACTAAATGATCAAGTGCTAAGCTAACGGAATGGGTCAAGTCAATCACATCATTCTTTAATGGTGTGATCCCGTTAATCAAATGACAACTCATGTCTATGGCTAGGAAACTTAACCATCTTTGATTCAACGAGCTAGTCAAGTAGAGGCATACTAGTGACACTCTGTTTGTCTATGTGATAACCCACAAGTGCAGGGGATCGCAACAGCTTTCGAGGTTGAAGTACAAACCAAATTTATTGATTCGACACAAGGGGAGCCAAAGAATATTCTTGAGTATTAGCAGTTGAGTTGTCAATTCAACCAGACCTGGATAACTTAGTATCTGCAGCAAAGTGTTTAGTAGCAAAAGTGGTATGATAATAAAGGTAACGATAGCAAAAGTAAAGATAATCGTTTTTGGGTTTTTGTAGTAGTTGTAACAGTAGCAACGGAAAAGTAAATAAGCGAAGAACAATATATGAAAAGCTCGTAGGCAATGGATCAGTGATGGATAATTATGCCGGATGTGATTCCTCATGTAATAGCTATAACATAGGGTGACACAGAACTAGCTCCAGTTCATCAATGTAATGTAGGCATGTATTCCGTAAATAGTCATACGTGCTTATGGGAAAGAACTTGCATGACATCTTTTGTCCTACCCTCCCATGGCAGCGTGGTCCAAGTGGAAACTAAGGGATATTAAGGACTCCTTTTAATAGAGAACCGAAACAAAGCATTAGCACATAGTGAATGCATGAACTCCTCAAACTACGGTCATCACCGAGAAGTATCCCGATTATTGTCACTTCGGGGTTGTCGGATCATAACACATAATAGGTGACTATAGAATTGCAAGATAGGATCAAGAACACACATATATTCATGAAAAGATAATAGGTTCAGATCTGAAATCATGGCACTCGGGCCCTAGTGACAAGCATTAAGCATAGCAAAGTCATAGCAACATCAATCTCAGAACATAGTGGATACTAGGGATCAAACCCTAACAAAATTAACTTGATTACATGACAAATCTCATCCAACCCATCACCATCCAGCAAGCCTACGATGGAATTACTCACGCACGGCGGTGAGCATCATGAAATTGGTGATGGAGGATGGTTGATGATGACGACGACGACGGATCCTCCTCTCCGGAGCCGCGAACGGACTCCAGATCAGCCCTCCCGAGAGAGATTAGGGCTTGGCGACGGCTCCGTGTTGTAAAACGCGATGAAACTTTCTCCCCGATTTATTTCTCCCCGAATGTGAATATATGGAGTTGGAGTTGAGGTCGGTGGAGGTCAAGGGGGCCCATGAGATAGGGGGCGCGCCTCTGAGGCGCCTCACATCTCGTCAGACGCCCTGAGCCCCGATGTATTTCTTTCGCCCAGAAATTCTTATTAATTCCAAAAAGTCCCTCCGTGGATTTTCAGGACATTCTGAGAACTTTTCTTTTCTACACATAAAACAACATCATGGCAGTTCTGCTGAAAACAGCGTCAGTCCGGGTTAGTTTCATTCAAATCATGCAAGTTAGAGTCCAAAACAAGGGCAAAGTGTTTGGAAAAGTAGATACGTTGGAGATGTATCAACTCCCCCAAGCTTAAACCTTTGCTTGTCCTCAAGCAATTCAGTTGATAAACTGAAAGTGATAAAGAAAAACTTTTACAAACTCTTTTTGCTCTTGTTGTTGTAAACATGAAAAGACAGCATTCAAGTTTCAGCAAATATTATGAACTAACCATACTCACAATAACATTTAGGTCTCACAAATACTCATATCAATAGCATAATCAGCTAGCGAGCCATAATAATAAAACTCGGATGACAACACTTTCTCAAAACAATCATAACATGATATAACAAAATGGTATCTCGCTAGTCATTTCAGATAACATAAAACATAAATGCAGAGCACCTTTTAATATAAAGGACTGACTAAACATTGTAATTCATGGTAAAAGAGATCCAGTCAAGTCATACCCAATATAAACCAATAGTAATGAATGCAAATGATAGTGTGCTCTCCAGCGGGTGCTTTTTAATAAGAAGGGTGATGACTCAACATAAAAGTAAATAGATAAGCCCTTCGCAGAGGGAAGCAGGGATTTGTAGAGGTGCCAGAGCTCGATTTTAAAATAGAGATTGAATAATATTTTGAGCGGCATACTTTCACTGTCAACACAACAACTATGAGATGGCTGTATCTTCCATCCTACATGCATTATAGGCAGTTCCCAAACAGAATGGTAAAGGTTTATACTCCCCCAACCACCAACAAGCATCAATCCACGGCTTGCTCGAAACAACGAGTGCCTCCAACTAACAACAACCCTGGGGGAGTTTTGTTTAATTAATTTGATTTGCTTTGATCTTTTTGGATCATGGGACTGGGCATCCCGGTTATCGGCCCTTTCTCGTGAATGAGGAGCGGAGTCCACTCCTCTTGAGAATAAACACCTAGCATGGAAGATATAGGCAGCCCTAGTTGTAACATGAGTTGCTCGAGCATACAAAACAGAATTTCATTTGAAGGTTTGGAGTTTGGCACATACAAATTTACTTGGAACGGCAGGTAAATACCGCATATAGGAAGGTATAGTGGACTCATGTGGAACAACTTTGGGGTTTAAGGAGTTTGCATGAACAAGCAGTATTCCCGCTTAGTACAGGTGAAGGCTAGCAAAAGACTGGGAAGCGACCAACTGAGAGAGCGACAACAGTCATAAACATGCATTAAAATTAATTCACATCGAATACAAGCATGAGTAGGATATAATCCACCATGAACATAAATATCATGAAGTCTATGTTGATTTGATTCAAATACATGCGTGAACATGTGCCAAGTCGAGTCACTCAATTCATTGAAAGGAGGATACCATCCCATCATATCACATCATAATCATTCTAATAGCATGTTGGCATGCAAGGTAAACCATTATAACTCATAGCTAATCAAGCATGGCATAAGCAACTATAATCTCTAAATGGCATTGCAAATATGTTTACTTCATAATAAGCTGACTCAGAAACGATGAACTCATCGTATTTACAAAAACAAGAGAGGTCGAGTTCATACCAGCTTTTCTCATCCCAATAAGTCCATCATATATCATCATTATTGCCTTTCACTTGCATGACCGAACGATGTGTATAATAATAAGAGTGCACATGCATTGGACTAAGCTGGAATCAGCAAGCATTCAACTCAAAAGAGAAGACAAGATAATATGGGCTCTAAATTAAATAAACAATCATGCATATGAGAGCCACTAAACATTTTCAATATGGTCTTCTCGACCCCCAAAGAAAAGAAAAGAAATTAAAACTATTTACACGAAAAGCTCCCAACAAGTAAGAAGAAGAACTAGAAATATTTTTGGGTTTTCATTTTAATTGAACTGTTTCCTATTCCATTTGAAGAGTTCTATCAGTTTTTCAATCAATTGGCCCTCGATAAAGCAACGGTCACCTGCTACTGTCTGTAAGTAGTACTACTTACATCATTAAGTCTCTCTATATAACTCAGCCCTTTCGTTGCATGTATTTATAATTATCCTCACTATATTATGCAGATTGAAGATCGCGAATTGAAGAAAAGACAAGTGGGTGATATTGGGTTCATTAACACATATCTCATAGATAAAACTGAGGTTGAATTTCAGTAAAGAAAATACCGAGGCCAACTTGCTACAATCGTTGGTAATAAATGAACACAAAGATATAATACTCTTTCCTTACAACTTCAAGTGAGTGTTACTGTCTTGTGGCATATTCGGTTTCCTTATTAGTCCAGGTTATAGTAATGTAATATTGATGAGTTATGCATGTGCGCAGCTACCACTATATTCTCCTAGAGATTAAGCTTGAGAAGGGAGTAGTAACTGTCTTAGACTCCAAGCGAAAAGATCCCAAGGAGTATGCGGACATGACTGAAATGCTCGAGAAGTAAGTTAAATCGATCATTATCCACCATATCAGCAACTTTGTTCATTTCTGATATCAGGTAATTGTTTTCTTTGTATGGCAGGGCTTGGAGAAAATTCACCAAAAAAGCTCCGGGAAGAAGCTGCAATTTAGACACCCGAAAGTAAGTACTATATAGTAGCATATTCCACGCATCTCCTAGTGATTCAAGCGCTAGTTTCATCAATACCATTTAGCATGCTTGCTAATTATCAGTTTGATTGACCTCTATTTCTTGTAAAGTGGTTGTGGCAGGAACAAGGGAATGATTTACATGGATACTACGTTTGCAGTCCATCCGCCACACGACTGTGAGCGGGCTACTCCGACACACAATCTGAAGCGCGTATATAAATATATTCACAATTTTTTTTTTTTACAATCTTTTGTGTTGAGTTTGATACATATATATATATATATATATATATATATATATATATATTGACCCCTTTCTTAAAATTAGATGTTTCGGAAGCGGATGAACTCCTAGCACCAGATCGCATGCAGCAATTCAAGAGGAATTGGCGGCATTCTTTCTTGACCACGTGATCGCTGAAGACGGAGAATACTATGTGGACCACGCGTCCGTATGTTAGGAGATTATATATTTGTAAAAGATAATTATTGTATATATGTAGCCGGTAGTGTCGGATAGATATACGAGAACTTGTTGTTCGACCAATCTCTCGGAGAAGGAGAGGTGGTCGATATCACTTCTCTCTTTATGCATATATGTTCATGACGATCTTCTGTTTGCTTAATTTAGCTAGCTTGTCTAGCTAGTCCTCTCTATACGTATGTATAGTACGTAGCGTCGACCAAGCACGGACAAAAGAGAGGACACTTTTCTCTATTAATTAGCTAGCTATAGCACAATATATGAAACACCTAAATTAACCCTCAAACCCCCCCTTTCAAAAAAACAAAACCACAGCCATAGAAATGTTGACGCTGTGGATGCCTATTGGTCCTGGTTGGTGCCACCAACCGGGACCAAAGGCCCTCCTGCCTGAGCTCGGACAAAGCCATGTGGAGGCCCATCTGTCCCGGTTCTGGATTGAACCGGGACTAAAGGGTCAGGGCATTAGTACCGACCCTTTAGTCCCGGTTCATGAACCGGGACTAAAGGCCCTCACCAACCGGGACTATAGGCCCTTTTTCTACTAGTGGGGGTTCCTCTAATTCTCCCTCATAAGGTATCCTGCACACCGTGCAAAAATCACATAAAGACATTTCTCTGAATTCATCATATAAATGAAATGATACTGCAGGCGGTGACTTCTTAGGATAATAATAAAAGCTTTGCACGAAAGTATTGGTGAGTAAGAGATACTGATCGATCCGGTCGTTGATGAAACCGGTGAGGCCTGCAGTCTCGATCAAAGAATAAAAGTCTTCATGAATTCCAGCTTCTTTCAAGAAATCCTCACATGGCCATTCACACAACCGTACTTCCGCTAAGCGAGGAAGATTATACTTGGCTTTTTCCTTCTCTATGGCTTGTTTTTCCTGAGATCTTTGGCTAGAAGAGCCCCTCAAGAGTCTCCTTAACATTATCTGAAAATTTCTGAAATTTTAGTAACTTCAAAATAAAAGTGAATAAAACTAAACAAGATTGGTAGCAACTACTCCTACAAGTGCCTAGAGCCTATATCATGCATTGGAATTGCTTGGGACCTCATAAATTTAACATGCAAGCTCAAGAACATGGTCACCTATGCAAAAAAATTTGCAATGAGTAAAGCACTAGAACAAAAACTAATTGGACCAATGGTGGAGTCACATACCAAGCAACAATCTCCCAAAGCAGTTTTGTGAATGGAGCTTTGAGCAAGGAGATCAAAAATCGCAGCAAAACGAGCTAGAACTCGTGCTTGAGCTGGATGGGGATTTTTTTGGGTAGAAGATGAAGTGTCTGGGTGCTGGCATAAGTGGAGGGGGGCCACCAGGGGCCCACGAGACAGGGGGTGCGCCCTATAGGGGGGCGCCCTCCACTCTCATGGCCTGGTGCTTGCCCCTCCTGCAGTGTATTCAGTGCCTAAAATCCTCAAATATTCCATAAAAAATCATAATAAATTTGCAGGGCATTTGGAGCACTTTTATTTTCGGGACATTTTTTAATGCACGGATAATTCAGAAAACAAACGGATAATACTATTTTTGCTTTATTTATTCTAAATAACAGAAAGTAAAAAAGAGGGTACAGAAGGTTGTGCCTTCTAGTTTCATCCATCTCATGATCATCAAAATGAATCCACTAACAAGGTTGATCAAGTCTTATTAACAAACTCATTCCGAATAACACGGAACCGGAGAAATTTCGAATAACACTAAGTTACCTCAACGGGGATATGAAAATCCCCAACAATAAGAATATCATACTTTTTCTTGACAGTAGGGAGAGGAAATTCGAAACCTCCAATAATAATAGTTGGAACGTTTTCAATAGAATTGATGCTATGAACTTGAGATTGTTTCCTCGAAAAGTGTACCATATGCTCATTACCATTAACATGAAAAGTGACATTGCCTTTGTTGCAATCAATAACTGTCACGACCGGTTTTTCATTAAAACATTTATTGAGAAACCGACCCTATTATTTCCAGTATAGGGGAATCCTCCTTACTGGTAGACAAATCCTTGATACAGAAGTCCAGAGGTACTAATATTATACAAGGTTGAGCTGAGGCTGCTCAACAATTTATTACAAGCACGCCGATATTGTACATAAAGGCGGATATAACACAAGGGTGTGGTGGCATAACTACTGACTCGTAATAAAGGTGGTGGTGGATATGTCACAGTGACGTGGGTGACATGACTCCTAAATCTTACAGCTCATCGAGCGCCGGAGTGAGGCTCGATGATTTTATTCGGGTAGCGGAAGCGTATATGATACAAGTGACCAATTCTAGGATCGCACGGGACTGACTGGGACTCCTCTAGGCGTCGGACTCGCTATCGAACTCTTCGTCCATAAGATCGCCTTCGTCAACATCTGGCCAAATCAACAAGCCACGTGAGTACTTTGAATGTACTCGCAAGACAGTTTGGACATAAGATATAACAAATGCAAACAAGATGTGCATGAGCAGATTAGTAATGCGTACTCAGATAATAAATTGCACTGTATGAAAAATAAAAAGGAAGTCAGGCGGTAGTCCTCCCGAAATCCCAATAAAATAACTGAAGACCGATCGGGTGTCTGAAGCGACGCCTCGAAAGGTAAAAATAAATTAACATGCCACAGTCGGGCGTCAGGGCGACACCACATAAAGGGCTTATATTGAAATGTAAATGACAGTGCGTGCCACAGTCGGACGTCTACGCGACATCTCGGAAAGGGCTTATAATGAAAGTAAATAACATGGATGCCACAGTCGGACGTCTGAGCGACATCACATAAAGGTCTTATATCGAAAGTAAATAACAATAATGCCACAGTCGGACGTCTGAGCGACATCACATATAGGGCTTATATCGAAAGTAAATAACAATAATGCCACAGTCGGACGTCTGAGCGACATCACATAAAGGGCTTATATATGTTTATTTGAATTCAAGTAGCTCATGACTTTAAATCAAGAAAAATTACTTATCACATGATAAATAACCAGTTAGTCCATCCACAGGAATAACGTTCAGTCGGGTTACCATTCTCAGCTTCATGCTTATTCTCCGGAGACTGTCACTGGGACAGATACTGACCTCGACCCTGAGAGTGATGCTGATTTTGAGATTATATCCAAGTCCTTGATCGTGGACATGGATACTCGGATGGCTTGACTCTGCAGAGTTTGTACTCTTTAACCACAGCCAACGGATTTCAGTAGCCACAAGGACTAGTTCCGTTTACGGTAGTTTAGAAGAAACACGTCTAACCAGCACAAACCCATTCTACATTCTGTTGCCAGGAATCACCCTAGGCAACGTTCAAGAAAAACTTTAAGACGGGGAGGCCACAACCTCGAATAGCATGGGATCGAATTTTTATCGCGCGCTCTAAGGGGTGCCCCCTCTCGGTCCCAACCGGAAACACCCATGCCCCCTGACCGGACGACGGGCTTTAATCCAGGGCCATGGAACCCTCATCCCGGCCCCTCTATTTGGTGTGTACTCGGAAAGAGGTTGCAACTTACTAAACCGTATTCTTTGCAGAAAACATGTGGTAGCACAAGGAAAGGAACGGATGGTAACTTGAGTTGATCCACGTTGACACTGGAGTTACATGGCTTGGCATAAGACTGGCATGCTTCAGCTATACCATCTTACTGTTGGAAATATGCCCTAGAGGCAATAATAGAAGGATTATTATTATATTTCCTTGTTCATGATAATTGTCTTTTATTCATGCTATAATTGTATTATCCGGAAATCGTAATACGTGTGAATACATAGACCACAATATGTCCCTAGTGAGCCTCTAGTTGACTAGCTCGTTGATCAATAGATAGTCATGGTTTCCTGACTATGGACATTGGATGTCATTGATAACGGGATCACATCATTAGGAGAATGATGTGATGGACAAGACCCAATCCTAAGCATAGCACAAGATCGTGTAGTTCGTTTTGCTAGAGCTTTTCCAATGTCAAGTATCTCTTCCTTAGACCATGAGATCGTGCAACTCCGGATACCGTAGGGAGTGCTTTGGGTGTACCAAACGTCCACAACGTAATCGGGTGACTATAAAGGTGCACTACTGGTATCTCCGAAAGTGTACATTGGGTTGACACGGATCGAGACTGGGATTTGTCACTCCGTATTACGGAGAGGTATCACTGGGCCCACTCGGTAGTGCATCATCATAATGAGCTCAAAGTGACCAAGTGTATGGTCATGGGATCATGCATTACGGTACGAGTAAAGTGACTTGCCGGTAACGAGACTGAACGAGGTATTGGGATAACGACGATTGAGTATCGGGCAAGTAACGTACCGATTGACAAAGGGAATTGAATACAGGATTAATTGAATCCTCGACATCGTGGTTCATCCGATGAGATCATCGAGGAGTATGTGGGAGCCAACATGGGTATCCATATCCCGCTGTTGGTTATTGACCGGAGCCGTCTCGGTCATGTTCGCATGTCTCCGAACCCGTAGGGTCTACACTTAAGGTTCGGTGATGCTAGGGTTGTATGAATATGAGTATGCAACAAACCGAATGTTGTTCTGAGTCCCGGATGAGATCCCGGACGTCACGAGGAGTTCCGGCATGGTCCGGAGGTAAAGAATTATATATAGGAAGTGCTATTTCGGCCATCGGGAGAATTTCGGGGGTTATCGGTATTGTACCGGGACCACCGGAAGGGTCCCGGGGGTCCACCGGGTGGGGCCACCTATCCCGGAGGGCCCCGTGGGCTGAAGTGGGAGGGAACCAGCCCCTGGTGGGCTGGTGCGCCCCCCACTTGGGCCCCCCTGCGCCTAGGGTTGGAAACCCTAGGGTGGGGGGGCGCCCCACTTGCCTTGGGGGGCAAGCCTCCCCCCTTGGCCGCCGCCCCCTTGGGAGATCAGATCTCCAAGGGCCGGCGCCCCCCAGGGGGCCTATATAAAGGGGGGGAGGGAGGGGGCAGCCGCACCCTTGCATCTTGGCGCCTCCCTCTCCCCTGCTACACCTCTCCCCTGCTACACCTCTCCTTCTCCGTCACGTGCTTGGCGAAGCCCTGCCGGAGTGCTGCTTCTCCACCAACACCACGCCGTCGTGCTGCTGCTGGAGCCATCTTCCTCAACCTCTCCTTCCCCCTTGCTGGATCAAGAAGGAGGAGACGTCATCCGCTCCGTACATGTGTTGAACGCGGAGGTGCCGTCCGTTCGGCACTCGGTCATCGGTGATTTGGATCACGGCGAGTACGACTCCATCATCCACGTTCTAGTGAACGCTTCCGCACGCGATCTACAAGTGGTATGTAGATGCAATCTCTCTCCCATGACTCGTTGCTTAGATGAACTCATAGATGGATCTTGGTGCAACCGTAGGAAAAATTTTAATTTTCTGCAAGGTTCCCCAACAGTGGCATCATGAGCTAGGTCTATGCGTAGTTCTCTATTGCACGAGTAGAACACAATTTTGTTCTGGGCATAGATCTTGTCAACTTGCTTGCCGCTACTAGTCTTTTCTTGCTCCAGCGGTATTGTGGGATGAAGCGGCCCGGACCGACCTTACACGTACGCTTACGTGAGACAGGTTCCACCGACTGACATGCACCAGTTGCATAAGGTGGCTAGCGGGTGTCTGTCTCTCCTACTTTAGTTGGAGCGGATTAGATGAAAAGGGTCCTTATGAAGGGTAAATAGAAGTTGACAAAATCACGTTGTGGTTATTCGTAGGTAAGAAAACGTTCTTGCTAGAACCCAATTGCAGCCACATAAAAGATGCAACAACAATTAGAGGACGTCTAACTTGTTTTTGCAACAATTGTCATGTGATGTGATATGGCCAGAAGTTGTGATGAATGATGAATGATATATTGTGATGTATGAGATCATGTTCTTGTAATAGGAATCACGACTTGCATGTCGATGAGTATGACAACCGGCAGGAGCCATAGGAGTTGTCTTAATTATTGTATGACCTGCAGCGTCATTGATTCAACGCCATGTAAATTACTTTACTTTATTGCTAAACGTGTTAGCCATAGTAGTAGAAGTAATAGTTGGCGAGCAACTTCATGGAGACACGATGATGGAGATCATGGTGTCATGCCGGTGACAAGATGATCATGGAGCCCGAAGATGAAGATCAAAGGAGCTATATTATATTGGCCATATCATGTCACTACTTTATATAATTGCATGTGATGTTTATTATGTTTATGCATCTTCTTTACTTAGAACGACGGTAGTAAATAAGATGATTCCTTAGAATAATTTCAAGAAAGTGTTCCCCCTAACTGTGCACCGTTGCTAAAGTTAAATGCGTTTGAAGCACCACGTGATGATCGGGTGTGATAGATCCTTACGTTCACATACAACGGGTGAAGACAGTTATACACATGCATAAACACTTAGGGTTAACTTGACGAGCCTAGCATGTACAGACATGGCCTCGGAACACAAGAGACCGAAAGGTCGAACATGAGTCGTATGGAAGATACGATCAACATGGAGATGTTCACCGACGATGACTAGTCCGTCTCACGTGATGATCGGACACGGCCTAGTCGACTCGGATCATGTAACACTTAGATGACTAGAGGGATGTCAAATCTGAGTGGGAGTTCATTAAATAAATTGATTAGATGAACTTAATTATCATGAACTTAGTCTAAAGTCTTTTGCAAAATATGTCTTGTAGATCAAATGGCCAACGCTCATGTCAACATGAACTTCAACGTGTTCCTAGAGAAAACCAAGCTGAAAGATGATGGCAGCAACTATTCGGACTGGGTCCGGAACATGAGGATCATCCTCATAGCAGCCAAGAAACAATATGTCCTAGAAGCACCGCTAGGTGATGCACCCATCCCAGAGAACCAAGACATTATGAATGCTTGGCAGTCTCGTGCTGATGATTACTCCCTCGTTCAGTGCGGCATGCTTTACAGCTTAGAACCGGGGCTCCAAAAGCATTTTGAGCAACACAGAGCATATGAGATGTTCGAGGAGCTGAAAATGGTTTTCCAAGCTCATGCCCGGGTCGAGAGATATGAAGTCTCCGACAAGTTCTATAGTTGTAAGATGGAGGAAAACAGTTACATCGGTGAGCACATACTCAAAATGTCTGGTTGCACAACCGCCTGTCCTAGCTGGACATTAACCTCCGGACGAGGCGGTCATTGACAAAATCCTTCATCGCTCCCACCAAGCTACAAGAGCTTTGTGATGAACTACAATATGCAGGGGATGGTGAAGACCATTCCGAAGTATTCTCAATGCTGAAGTCGTGAGAGGTTGAAATCAAGAAAGAACATCAAGTGTTGATGGTCAATAAAACCACTAAGTTCAAAAAGGGCAAGGGTAAGAAGAACTTCAAGAAGGACGGCAAGGATGTTGCAGCGCCCGGTAAAGCAAGTTGCGGGAAGAAGTCAAAGAATGGACCCAAACCTGAGACAGAGTGCTTTTATTGCAAAGGGAAGGGCCAATCGAAGCGGAACTGCCCCAAATACTTAGCGGACAAGAAGGCCGGCAACACTAAAGGTATATTTGATATACATGTAATTGATGTGTACCTTACCAAGACTCGTATTAACTCCTGGGTATTTGATACCGTGCCGTTGCTCATATTTGTAACTCATAGCGTGAGCTGCAGAATAAACGGAGATCGGCGAAGGGCGAGGTGAGATCTTGGCGTCGGGAATGGTTCCACGGTCGATGTGATCCCCGTCGGCACGCTACCTCTACATTTACCTACGGGATTAGTTTTAAACCTCAATAATTGTTATTTAGTGCCAAGTTTGAGCATGAACATTGTATCAGGATCTCGTTTAATGCGAGATGGCTACTCATTTAAATCCGAGAATAATGGTTGTTCTATTTATATGAGAGATATGTTTTATGATCATGCTCCGATGGTCAATGGTTTATTCTTAATGAATCTCGAACGTAATATTACACATATTCATAGTGTGAATACCAAAAGAAGTAAAGTTGATAATGATAGTCCCACATGCTTGTGGCACTGCCGCCTTGGTCACATTGGTGTCAAGCGCATGAAGAAGCTCCATTTTGATGGACTTTTAGAGTCTCTCGATTATGAATCATTTGACACATGCGAACCATGCCTCATGGCAAAATGACCAAGACTCCGTTCTCCGGAACAATGGAGCGAGCAACCAACTTATTGGAAATCATACATACCGATGTGTGCGGTCCAATGACCGTTGAGGCTCGCGGAGGATATCGTTATGTTCTCACTCTCACGCATTTACTTAAGTAGATATGGGTATGTCTACTTGATGAAACACAAGTCTGAGACCTTTGAAAAGTTCAAGGAATTTTAGAATGAGGTGGAGAATCAACGTGACCGAAAAATAAAGTTCTTACGATCAGATCGTGGAGGAGAATATTGAAGTCACGAATTTGGTACACACTTAAGGAAATGTGGAATCATTTCACAACTCACGCTACCGAACACCTCAGCGTAATGGTGTGTCCGAACGTCGTGTCGCACTCTATTGGATATGGTGCGATCTATGATGTCTCTTACCGATTTACCGCTATCATTTTGGTGATACGCTCTAGAGACAGCTACATTCACTTTAAATAGGGCACCGTCTAAATCCGTTGAGACGACACCGTATGAATTATGGTTTGGGAAGAAACCTAAGCTGTCGTTTCTAAAAGTTTGGGGATGCGATGCTTATGTCAAGAAACTTCAACCTGAAAAGCTCGAACCCAAGTCGGAAAAATGCGTCTTCATAGGATACTCTAAGGAAACCATTGGGTATACCTTCTACCTTAGATCCGAAGGCAAGATCTTTGTTGCCAAGAACGGATCCTTTCTGGAAAGAGTTTCTCTCGAAAGGAGTAAGTGGGAGGAAAGTAGAACTTCGATGAAGTACTACCTCTTGAACCGGAAAGTAGTGCAGCTCAGAAAATGTTCTTGTGGTGCCTACACCTCTTTGGAGAGGAAATTAATGATGATGATCAAGGTACTTCGGATCAAGTTTCTACTGAACTTCGTGGGTCCACAAGGACACGTTCCACACCAGTGGTATGGCAACCCTGTCACGGAAATCATGTTGTTAGACAACGGTGAACCTTCGAACTATGAAGAAGCGATGGCGGGCCCGGATTCCAACAAATGGCTTGAAGCCATGCAATCCGAGATAGGATCCATGTATGAAAACAAAGTATGGACTTTGACAGACTTGCCCGATGATCGGCAAGCGATAGAAAACAAATGGATCTTTAAGAAGAAGACGGACGCGGATGGTAATGTCACCATCTATAAAGCTCGACTTGTCGCTAAGGGTTATCGGCAAGTTCAAGGGATTGACTATGATGAGACTTTCTCTCCGTGGCGAAGCTTAAGTCCGTCCGAATCATGTTAGCAATTGCCGCATACTATGATTATGAGATATGGCAGATGGACGTCAAAACGGCATTCCTTAACGGTTATCTTAAGGAAGAGCTGTATATGATGCAGCCGGAAGGTTTTGTTGACCCTAAGAATGCTAACAAGGTATGCAAGCTCCAGCGATCCATTTATGGGCTGGTGCAAGCATCTCGGAGTTGGAACATTCGCTTTGATGAGATGATCAAAGCGTTTGGGTTTATCTTGAGACTTATGGAGAAGCCTGCGTTTACAAGAAAGTGAGTGGGAGCTCTGTAGCATTTCTCATATTATATGTAGATGACATACTTTTGATGGGAAATGATATAGAACTCTTGGACATCATTAAGGCCTACTTGAATAAAAGTTTTTCAATGAAGGACCTTGGAGAAGCTGCTTATATATTAGGCATCAAGATCTATAGAGATAGATCGAGGTGCCTCATAGGTCTTTCACAAAGCACATACCTTGATAAGATTTTGAAGAAGTTCAAAATGGATCAGTCCAAGAAAGGGTTCTTGCACATCTTGCAAGGTGTGAGATTGAGCTCGGCTCAATGCCCGACCACGGCAAAAGATAAAGAAGAGATGAGCGTCAACCCTATGCCTCGGCCATAGGATCTATTATGTATGCCATGCTGTGTACCAGACCTGATGTAAACCTTGCCGTAAGTTTGGTAGGAAGGTACCAAAGTAATCCCGGCAAGGAACACTGGACAGCGGTCAAGAATATCCTGAAGTACCTGAAAAGGACAAAGGACATGTTTCTCGTTTATGGAGGTGACGAAGAGCTCGTCAGTAAAGGGTTACGTCGACGCTAGCTTCGACACAGATCTGGATGACTCTAAGTCACAAACCGGATACGTGTATATGTTGAATGGTGGAGCAGTAAGCTGGTGCAGCTGCAAGCAGAGCGTTGTGGCGGGATCTACGTGTGAAGCGGAGTACATGGCAGCCTCGGAGGCAGCGCATGAAGCAATTTGGGTGAAGGAGTTCATCACCGACCTAGGAGTCATACCCAATGCGTCAGGGCCAATCAAACTCTTCTATGATAACACTGGAGCTATTGCACTTGCCAAGGAGCCCAGGTTTCACAAGAAGACCAGGCACATCAAGCGTCGCTTCAAATCCATCCGTGAAAATGTTCAAGATGGAGACATAGAAATTTGCAAAGTGCATACAGATCTGAATGTCGCAGATCCTTGACTAAACCTCTTCCGCGGGCAAAACATGATCAACACCAGAACTCTATGGGTGTTCGATTCATCATAATGTAACTAGATTATTGACTCTAGTGCAAGTGGGAGACTGTTGGAAATATGCCCTAGAGGCAATAATAAAAGGATTATTATTATATTTCATTGTTCATGATAATTGTCTTTTATTCATGCTATAATTGTATTATCCGGAAATCGTAATACACGTGTGAATACATAGACCACAATATGTCCCTAGTGAGCCTCTAGTTGACTAGCTCGTTGATCAATAGATAGTCATGGTTTCGACTATGGACATTGGATGTCATTGATAACGGGATCACATCATTAGGAGAATGATGTGATGGACAAGACCCAATCCTAAGCATAGCACAAGATCGTGTAGTTCGTTTTGCTAGAGCTTTTCCAATGTCAAGTATCTCTTCCTTAGACCATGAGATCGTGCAACTCCCGGATACCGTAGGGAGTGCTTTGGGTGTACTAAACGTCACAACGTAATCTGGGTGACTATAAAGGTGCACTGGTGTATCTCCGAAAGTGTCTGTTGGGTTGACACGGATCGAGATCGATTTGTCACTCCGTATTACGGAGAGGTATCACTGGGCCCACTCGGTAGTGCATCATCATAATGAGCTCAAAGTGACCAAGTGTATGGTCATGGGATCATGCATTACGGTACGAGTAAAGTGACTTGCCGGTAACGAGACTGAACGAGGTATTAGGATACCGACGATCGAGTCTCGGGCAAATAACGTACCGATTGACAAAGGGAATTGAATACAGGATTAATTGAATCCTCGACGTCGTGGTTCATTCGATGAGATCATCGAGGAGTATGTGGGAGCCAACATGGGTATCCATATCCCTCTATTGGTTATTGACCGGAGAGCCATCTCGGTCATGTCTGCATGTCTCCCGAACCCGTAGGGTCTACACATTTAAGGTTCGGTGACGCTAGGGTTGTATGAATATGAGTATGCAGCAAACCTAATGTTGTTCGGAGTCCCGGATGAGATCCCGGACGTCACGAGGAGTTCCGGAATGGTCCGGAGGAAAAGAATTATATATAGGAAGTGCTATTTCGGCCATCGGGAGAATTTCGGGGGTTACCGGTATTGTACCGGGACCAACGGAAGGGTCCCGGGGGTCCACCGGGTGGGGCCACCTCTCCCGGAGGGCCCCGTGGGCTGAAGTGGGAGGGCACCAGCCTGGTGGGCTGGTGCGCTTCACTTGGGCCCCCTGCGCCTAGGGTTGGAAACCCTAGGGTGGGGCGCCCACTTGCCTTGGGGGCAAGCCTCCCCCTTGGCCGCCGCCCTTGGGAGATAAGATCTCCAAGGGCAGGCGCCCCAGGGGGCCTATATAAAGGGGGAGGGAGGCAGCCGCACTTGCATCTTGGCGCCTCCCTCTCCCCTGCTACACCTCCCCTCCTCAGTCACGTGCTTGTCGAAGCCCTGACGGAGTGTTGCTTGTCCAACAACACCACGTCGTCGTGCATCTTCTGGTGCAATCTTCCTCAACCTCTCCTTCACCCTTGCTGGATCAAGAAGGAGGAGACGTCATCTGCTCCGTACGTGTGTTGAACGCGGAGGTGCCGTCCGTTCGGCACTCGGTCATCGGTGATTTGGATCACGGCGAGTACGACTCCATCATCCACGTTCTAGTGAACGCTTTACATACGCGATCTACAAGTGGTATGTAGATGCAATCTCTCTCCCATGACTCGTTGCTTAGATGAACTCATAGATGGATCTTGGTGAAACCGTAGGAAAAATTTTAATTTTCTGCAACGTTCCCCAACACTTACCACCTTTCGTGTCACCACATGATTATGTAAACTCACATTGAATAACACATCGAGTTTCGAAGCTCACTTGTATTAGCTTTGCATGCAATATAACACTTGCTGATGTTCATATAAACACGCCATGAACTAACTACTCAAGCAAACATGCAAAACACTCATCATATCAAAGGTTCAAACATGCTTGCCTGGTTCGAGTAGTCGGAGTCTAGCTCGGTGAAGTTTGCGGTTTCGTCACCTCCTCCGATATCTACGGTATAAAGAAAACGCGTACTAACGTAAATACCGTGTGTGCACAAAAAGTGTTCCAAATATTTTTCAAATAAGTATGATAAAAAAACTAGACATAAAAATAAAGATGGCAGAAAAAGAATCAATCCAAAATCATTTTCTGTTAAAAAGTTATAAAGGTTTTAGCCCAGGGACTTGTCTGAGATGAAACAGAAAGTTTCCAGGGGTTTGTTTATAAAAACAGAAAACGTTTCAGTAAGAAACACGCCAACCCAAAGGGAAAGCGTACTTTGACCGAAGGCGTTTTACAGGAAAACGGTTCGAATAGAAAAAGAGAGGCTGACGAGGGGGTCCCACCCGTCAGGTTTAAATATTCAAAACAGAGTCACCGGCGCCCTAAGGCTGCGGTGGTCGCCGGCGGTGATCCACGGCGTGTTAGGGGGAGTGGATGGTACCTACGGACTCAGGGTGCTCTTCCGCGTCGGTGGGTGGTGGATTTGGTCGTCGGCGAGCACCACGTCGACGGCGGCCCCAACTCCGGCGGACGGTGGTTCGGGCGTTGGTGGGTCTCGCCGGGGAGGGATGCAAAGGTCGAATTGGGGCTCGGGTTAGAGTGTTGGGTGTAGTAGGAGGCGACTGGCACGGTCTGGGAGGCGGGGGTGGTCTCACCTGAGTGAATCGCGCCGGAGCCCGAAGCGGATCGGGGCGGCCGGAGTCGGGGAAGGAGACCTCCTCAAGGTCCTCCTAGTGTCTAGGCAGGGCTCTGGTAAGGTGGAAGAGTGGCGATGGGTCGAGAACGAGCTCGGGGGCTCCTTTTATAGCATGTCCGAGGCAGTGGCCGAGAACGGGATAACTCCGACAATGATTATGGCGAGGCAGTGGTCGGCCAGGTGGGTTAGGGGGCTAGGCATTACCGCGATGGTCTACTGGTTCCGTTCAATTGCTAAGCTTGGCCTTCCTTGGGTGGTACTCCACGTCCTCGACGGAACGGCTCACGGGGCTCGGTGGCGGCAGAGAGCACGCTCTGTGCTGCTCAGGCTACGGCGACGGTGCCGCAGCATGCACAGGCAAGAGGACAGCCACGCAGAGGCTTCAGGTGGCTTGGGCGGTGCTGGACGGCGCCGAAAGGTGGTGCTAGTCCCTGCTGGCCGCCACGGGTGGCTCTGCCACCGCAGAAGACGCCGGCGCTGGCGAGCCACGTCGCCACCGACGCTCGCGCCCGTCCAAGCGATCGTGCGGCGCTCTGGATAAGGAGGGGGAACAGGGAGCAAGGCGCCACTGCAGTTACTGGCGAGATCGACGCCGTGCTCTGAAGAAAACGACCCTGACGGCAGCACTGTAACTCTGAATTTTCTGAACTTGACATAAACAGTGCACGCCAACTGTTCGATGAAATGATTTTGGCACGTGAATTTTTTTCCTGGAGCTGATCTTTGGTGAGGTGGCCTCTCAATGCACCTGGGGGCTGCTCATTTATCTCAGAATTTTTGGAGAAGAAAAATAATGAATTTCATCAAAAAGGTCAATCTGGTTCAAACTTGCAGTGAGCAAAATTTGAAAATTTTGAATTGTGGAAGAGTGGATCTTGATGGATCTAGGTTGGGGGTACTAAGGACTAGTCAGGGGAGTTGGTTTGGGATCAAAACTCAAAAGGAAACTGGCACTTCCTTTGTAAATCACCTAGGTCCAAAATAAAAGACAGAAATTGTTTTCAGGATAAAATAAATAGAATAAAAATCAAAAATGGGTTGAGCTTGCTGGGATTGGATATTTGACTTGATCCAAAGTGGAGGGAGGGGTTTTGGAAGAAAGTTTCAACATGAGGCATGACAAAAGAGAATGGTTTGAATAAAAATAATGAATCCAATACCCATAGGATTTCTTTTTAATTGAAATACTTTCCAAAATTAATTGTGATGAGTCAACACCAAATGAAAAGTCTTCAATACCAAACATCAAGGTTGAAGATGACACAAAAATAAGATATTTGTCATAAGAGAATTTTTTTGAGAAGGAGGGTCTTTTTAGAAAGATTTTAAATAGCCTCCCTCAAATCAAATAAAGAGTTTGATAAAAACCAAATCAATTTTTTTTTGGAGTGTCACAATAACAACCCCTGCAGTATTAAGAAAAGGTCTACCAAGGATAATAGACATACTATCGTCCTCGGGAATATCAAGAATAACAAAGTCCGTTAAGATAGTGGCATTTGCAACCACAACAGGCACATCCTCACAAATACCGACAGGTATAGCAGTTGATTTATCAGCCATTTGCAAAGATATTTCAGTAGGTGTCAACTTATTTAATTCAAGTCTACGATTTAAAGAGAGAGGCATAACACTAACACCGGCTCCAAGATCACATAAAGCAGTTCTAACATAATTTCTTTTAACAGAGCATGGTATAGTTGGGACACCCGGATCTCCAAGTTTCTTTGGTATTCCACCCTTAAAAGTGTAATTAGCAAGCATGGTGGAAATTTTATCTTCCGGTATCTTTATTTTATTTGTAATGATATCCTTCATATACTTCACATAAGGATTTACTTTGAGCATATCAGTTAAGCGCATACGTAAGAAAATAGGTCTAATCATTTCAGCAAAGCGCTCAAAATCCTCATCATCCTTTGACTTGGATGGTTTAGGAGGAAAGGGCATGGGTTTCTGAACCCATGGTTCTCTTTCTCTACCGTGCTTCCTAGCAACAAAATCTCTCTTATCAAAACGTTGATTCTTTGATTGGGGGTTATCAAGATCAACCGCAGGTTCAATTTCTACTTCATTGTTTTTGCTAGGTTGAGCATCAACATGAACATTATCATTAACATTATCACTAGGTTCATGTTCATCACCTGATTGTGTTTCAGCATCAGAAATAGAAATATCATTGGGATTCTCAGGTGTGTCTACAGTAGGTTCCCTAGAAGCATGCAAAGTTCTATCGTTTTTCCTTTTCTTCTTTTTAGAAGAACTAGGTGCTTCTAAGTTATTTCTCTGAGAATCTTGCTCAATTCTCTTAGGATGGCCTTCAGGATACAAAGGTTCCTGAGTCATTCTACCAGTTCTAGTAGCCACTCTAACAGCAAAGTCATTTTTATTATTTAATTCATCAAGCAAATCATTTTGAGCTTTAAGTACTTGCTCATCTTGAGTAGCAACCATAGAAGTATATTTGCTAATGAGTTGGAGTTCACCTTTAACTCTAGCCAAGTTATCGCTTACGCGTCCTATCTCAAAAGCATTATTCTTTAACTCTCTACCAACATAAGCATTAAAACTTTCTTGTCTAGCCATGAAGTCATCAAATTCATCTAAGCATGGGCTATGAAATTTAGTAGAGGGTTGAGGGAGTCCCGGATTAGGGGGTGTCCGGATGGCCGGACTACCATCATCGGCCGGACTATCATCGGCCGGACTATCATCATCGACCGGACTCCAAGACTATGAAGATACAAGATTGAAGACTTCACCCCGTGTCCGGATGGGACTTTCCTTGGCGTGGAAGGCAAGCTTGGCGATACGGATATGTAGATCTCCTACCATTGTAACCGACTCTATGTAACCCTAGCCCTCTCTGGTGTCTATATAAACCGGATGGCTCTAGTCCGTAGGACAACATCAACAACCCTTACAATCATACCATAGGCTAGCTTCTAGGGTTTAGCCTCCTTGATCTCGTGGTAGATCCACTCTTGTAAACATCCACAATATCAATATCAATCGAGCAGGACGTAGGGTTTTACCTCCATCAAGAGGGCCCGAACCTGGGTAAACATCGTGTCCCTTGTCTCCTGTTACCATCCGCCTAGACGCACGGTTCGGGACCCCCTACCCGAGATCCGCCGGTTTTGACACCGACATTGGTGCTTTCATTGAGAGTTCCTCTGTGCCGTCACCGATAGGAAGGATGCCTCCTCCCATCTTCAAGGACGATATTTTCGCCAAAGGAGCCCTGGCCGCCGGCCAAACAATCCGGCTAGGTGGTTTTCTTATGACCGCATGTCCGGCCACCGCTTCTACAATGACCTCTCAAGTCGTCAAAAGCAATTTTCACGTCAGCTCGGAATTCGCCGAGCGGCTGGATCCAATAGAGCTCTCGTCCGTAAACGAGCTCTTGGATCGCATCGCCGCCCTGGGAGTCGCTACAGACTACAAACAGATTGGGCTTAAAACCGATCTGAGAGAGATTAACTCTCCCCAGGTCACCCACCACGTTGCAGTGGTAGAGGAACAATGCGGCGACGCTTCTCCTATATTGAAAACTAGTCATGTCCGGGCTTCCGAACCCCCCATGCCGGATTCCCGCGGAGGGACGGACTTTGATCAAGCACTGAACTTAAAGTCAGGCATCGGACCAGACTCGTTGGACAACGTCCAGCAATCCAAGCTTCCAAATTCAGAAACTTCTCGGCCTTCGAGCCTTGAGAAGGGTAGGGTTCCGGACTTAATTCCACCCACCCGCCCAGACATATGCGATCTATCTCTAATCCGGCAAGTGCCCGCTGAGACAGTACATCACTACTGGGCCAGATTCCTCCTGGTTATGGACAGGATAAAGGACTGCTGAGAGGAAAAGCATAATCTCAATTTTTGCAATAATTGCAGACGAGGGACTCTTGAGCGCCGTCGGCCGTCATTGAAATTACACGCTTCGCCGACTGGCGTCCATAGTCTGAAAATCTTGTGCGATGGAGAGTTTCCGGACAACCGAAAATAATTTTTGGGACAATCCGGCCCCGAATACAACCCTAGTCCGCAACAAAAGGGTGCATTACACTCAGGCACCAGATACAAAACCAAAAAGCAAAGACCCCATAAAGGGCACAGAACCGTACTAGAGGGATGGCTTAGCGGACCCTGTAAAATTCACAGTACAGAAGGCGCCATCCCAACACATAAACTTCGAGCATGTTCGATATTACGACAGGTGGCCAAAAGTGGAGAGGAGCTTCTAGCCCCGGAAAACCACTCCAACAACATCGGTACGATATCAACAGTCTTCGAGACTTTCGCATCAAATAATATGCGGAAACGAACAATCCATGACCTCGCCGAAGTCTACCAAGTAGCAACAACCAATCCATGGAGCGACACAGCCATCACCTTCGACGCCAGCGACGAACCTAAATTCGGACAGCCCGAGCTCCAGGCCCTTTGGTACTTAGTCCAATAGTGGGCGGCTTTCGACTTACAAAAGTCCTCATGGATGGCGGCAGCGGATTAAACCTCATCTCTGAGGAAACCCTTCAAAATGGAAATAGACTGGAGCCGCATTGAGCGAAGCAGCACAACATTTAGAGGAATAATCCCTAGCCGGAGGCGCTGCCTGGGAAAAATCACACTCGATGTGGTATTCGGCTCACCGGACAATTACAGATCCGAAGAAGTCACGTTCCAAGTGGCCCCATTCAACTGCGGATATCACGCTATACTAGGACGAGAGGCATTCACAATTTTTCAAGCCGTACCCCATTATGGGTACATGAAGCTCAAAATTCCCGGGCCCGGCAGAATAATCACTCTCGTTAGTGATCCGGACATAGCACTCCGCACCGAAAACAAGACAGCCGCATTAGCCTTAGAGGCACTATCCGAAGCCCTAGCGGCAGAGGAACTCACCATGCTGCGCTCTACGGTGAATAGGGACGATGTGATACTCGATAAGAGATCCAAGTCCACCTCCTTTAAACCAGCAGATGAAATAGTAAAATTCCAGGTCCACCCAACGGACCCGACAAAGACGGCCTCCATCGGGGCACAATTGAACCACGATGTAGGCGCGCCCTGCGAAAATTCCTTCGGGAAAATTGGCACATTTTACTTTGGCACCCTCGGATATGCCCGGAATCCCACGCAGATTGGCGAACACAGCCTAAACATCCTAAAAGGATTCAAGCCGATCAAACAGGCCCTTGACGATTTTCCGAACCCAAAAGACAGGCAATGGGAGAAGAGCTAGCCAAACTATTAGAAGCCGGATTCATCAGAGACATCAAGCACCCGGATTGGCTAGCAAACCTGGTAATGGTACCAAAGAAGGACAAATCCTGGCGCCTATGTGTTAATTTCAAAGACCTAAATAAAGCATGCCCAAAGGATCCCTTCCCCCTCCCCCGCATCGACCAAATCATCGATGCCACTGCAGGGCACGATTCATTGTGCTTCCTGGACGCATACTCCGGCTATCATCAAATCAAGATGGCAGAAGCGGATCAAGCCGCAACGGCATTCATTACTCCATACGGACCATTCTGCTTCAACACGATGCCCTTCAGACTTAAAAACGCCGGTGCAACATATCAGCGCATGATTCAGACATGTCTGGCTACCCAGATCGGCAAAACAGTAGAGGCATATGTAGACGACGTAGTCGTCAAAACTAAACACGTCGAAACTCTAGTAGACGACTTGAGGCTCACTTTTGACAACCTCAGAGCATATGACATCAAGCTGAATCCGGAAAAATGCGTTTTCGGCGTACCAGCTGGAAAGCTGCTAGGCTTCATCGTATCCGGTAGAGGAATTGAAGCAAACCCAGCCAAAATCCGAGCTCTGTCACAGCTAGATATCCCAAAAGACCTCAAGCAAATACAAAAATTGAGTAGATGCGTGGCGGCTCTAAGCCGCTTTATCTCCCATCTAGGAGAAAAGGCATTACCCCTCTATCGCCTCCTTAGGCGCACCGAACACTTCGAGTGGACGGATGCTGCCACCGCCGGACTTGAAGAAATAAAGGCCATATTGGCAACAAATCCGGTCCTGGCTGCGCCCAACCTGGGCGAACCAATGTTGTTATACATCGCAGCTACGCATCAAGTTGTAAGCGCGGTACTCGTCGACGAACGAGAAGCGAAGGGCATAAATTCCCTCTTCAAAAACCAGTATACTACGTATCCACCGTGTTAACCCCTGCAAGTCCCGTTACCGCACTATCGAAGATAGCATACGCGGTGTTCATGGCATCCCGAAGCTCCGACACTACTTTCAAGAGTGTTCGATAACAAAGGGCCTCTGAAGTACCACTTAACGACATTATAAACAACCGCGACGCGACGGGCAGGATTGCAAAATGGGCCATTGAGCTCTTACCATTTGATATATCTTACAAACCTCGGCGAGCTATAAAGTCACAAGTTTTGGCTGACTTTGTCGCTGAATGGACCGAAGCCAAACTCCCTAAAGAATACGGCACATACTCCAATTGGATTATGCACTTCCACGGCTCTAAAATGGTAGCCGGACTGGGGGCTGGCGTCGTATTAACGTCCCCGACCGGGGACACAGTCCAATACGTACTTCAGATAATGTACACGGACTCCAACAACGCAGCCGAATACGAGGCCCTTTTACATGGTCTCCGGATGGCAATCTCCATGGGCATCCAACGCCTAGAGGTGCGCGGGGATTCGAACCTTGCAATATCCCAAATAAACGGAGACTTTGATGCCAAAGATCCGAAAATGGCAGCATATCGCAACGCTGTCCTAAAATGTCAGCCGGTTCGAAGGACTTGAATTCCATCACGTAGCCGGGATAATAACCAAGCAGCCGACGTCTTGGCACGCATTGGCAAAACGCGACGCTGTCCCTCCTAATATCTTCACGAACGGCTCTTCAAGCCATCCGTACTATGGGAAGAGGAGTCCGGAACTAACAAACCGGAACAAGCCGCACCAACCGGCGATTCAGCCGATGATATAACACCTTCCGCCCACGACATAATGGCAGTAATTGCCCCGTGGACAGAACCATTCCTCGCCTACTTGCTTAGGCAAGAGCTTCCTGAAGACCAAAATGAGGCCCGCTGCATTGTCCGGCGATCTAAAGCCTACAAGGTCTATGAGGGAGAACTTTATAAGAAAAGTACAACCGGAGTCCTTCAAAGGTGTATCTCCGAAGAAGAAGGGCGAAACCTCCTGGCTGAAATTCATGCCGGACTAGGCTGACACCACGCCGCAGCTCGGGCCCTTGTAGGAAAGGCATTCCGTACAGGATTTTACTGGCCGACGGCCCGAGCAGATGCTCAGGACTTAGTCCAAAGATGCGTCGGTTGTCAACTCTTTGCTAATCAGAGCCATATGCCACCCACCACCCTCAAAATATACCCATTACCTGGCCGTTCAGCGATGCAGGGGCTTGACATGGTTGGACCACTTAAAGGGGGAACCCACAAGCAAAGGTACGTATTGGTCATGGTGGATAAATTCACCAAATGGATAGAGGCCAAGCCAGTTAAAACGGCAGAGTCCGGACCAGTGATAGACTTTATCTCCGGGGTAGTACACCGTTATGGTGTCCCCCACAGCATCATCACCGATAACGGCACGAACTTCACCGCCAATGAGGTTAAATCGTGGTGCAAAAATATGGGCATCAAGCTCGATTACGCTTCAGTCTATCATCCTCAAACCAACGGTCAAGTGGAACGAGCAAATGGTCTAATAATGAGCGGCATCAAACCCAGACTAGTGCGGTCCCTTACGAAATATGACACGCACTGGGTAGAGGAGCTCGACTCCGTACTCTGAGGGCTGCGGGCAACGCCTAACCGTACTACCGGATTCACACCATTTTTTATGGTATACGGCGCAGAAGCAGTTTTGCCCTGCGACATCATTCATGACTCACCTCGAGTGCGCATGTACGAAGAAAGAGAAGCCGAGTTGGATCGGCAGGACAGCTTGGACACATTGGAGGAAGAGCGCGACGTCGCCAAGGCTCGTTCTGCATTCTATCAGCAGCAGGCTCGAAGATATCAAAGCAGAAATGCGGGCCAAGACTTACAACGTTGGCGAACTGGTTCTCGCTGCCGGACAAGAAAAAGGACAAGCTCAAGCCCAAATGGGAAGGCCCCTTCATCATCGATCAAGTCGACGGCGGAGCGTACCGTCTATGAAATGCATCGGATAACCGACTCGAGCCGAACCCATGGAACGCAGCCCGCCTCCGACGATTCTATGCCTAGCGCCGGACTAAGAGTTCGTCCCTTTCCCCCCATCCAAATTTTTTTTACTTCAGCTGCCTTTTGTTTATCTTTTTCTTCCCAACCCTATTCATCCAAGCCTTAAAGGGCCTACTTGCGCAACATTCGCGCGCAATTGATGTGCTATCCGCACTCATTTTACCTGGGGACTTCTTTACCAGAAGCTTAATTATAAGGGCTTCATGCCCAGCACATGTGTCAAGCCTCCACATGTACCTTTTATTCACCATTATATGCATCGATATGACTTAAGTTTTGGCCAAGCTGGGTTGCCTGGCTCCTGTGCTTACCCCTACGTTCCCGATTGTTCGGCTAGGAGGTAAAGGGAGCACCTCTGCGATTGTTACTGCCGGGTCAGACGGATGTGTACCTCAGACTGGGTGAAGCCGAAAGCTAGCGTTCTTAAGGGAATATTCGGTCGGTGACCTAAAAGATGATTTTTTATCCACTTATTTATCTGCCCCCAGATGTTTTTCTGCTTTTTTCGCAGTCCGGACATGCACTTTAGGGCATGCCACCCCCAGAGGAAAGGAACCCTTAACGGAACTATTCTCCCTGGAAGATGTTTCTTACTACCCATGTAATATAACATAACTAGTTGGGCACTTGTCTGATAAAGCACTGATGACCCCTACGCCTGGTCTCCATGCATACCCCGGTTGTTTCATAACCGAGAAGGTATTCGGACACACTCCGGACTCTAGGGTCCCGAGGTCGAAGCGAAAAGGTCGGCAAAGACAAACGATCTACAATCCGGCTAGAAGGCATTTTGTATGTCATTTTATAATACATTGTCAAATCGACTGATTGTATTCTTCCTCAATCCCATCTAACAGGTTGTCTAATTTACAGTCCTGTTTGGAAAATTTAGCGGCCAACTCCACTTGGCCGTATAGTAAACTCACAGGGATCTCCTTCCCATCGGGCCCCACATGTCCGACTTCGGCCATGTGGTTGGGATCCGCCTTCTTGTACCGCGTCTTTACCATGGCCCAGGCCTCCACAGCACCTTGGCGGCAGGCGAAATCTTCCATATATGGGCGCTGCCGCACTCCTGCAGCTTCTCCATAGCTCCCCAAGACCCTCGGGTATGGAGAAGGCTGGCCATAACGCCTGGATGACGCCGCTCATAGCCTTTGCCGAACTTCGTTCGATCAGTTGCAACAATTCGGGAAGTTGATCACCCGTTATTACGAGCATCTCCTCAGTAGGCGACCTGTGAGCATACCTGCAGACATATTCTGTCAAATTGACTTCCTCGCCGAACTCTTCTTTTCAAAGGAGTTCGCTCAAGCACTTACTATATATGCTACGACGAAGCCGCTGATTCTCCTTAACGGAGCCCGACAGCTCGGCCCGAACGCCTTTCAGCTCTTCTCCAAGCTGGGCATGGGCATCCTGGAGCTTGTTCCTTTCATGCTGCACCTTATGCAGCACCCTCTCGCCGGCCTTTAGTTGGCGCAGAAGTTCTTGCCTGTCCGGATCTTGTCCGGCAGCACCTACAATGTCGTTTTTTAGACTTGCGCAAAGGCCAAACGCTACTTATCTTTCTACAAATAATGCGTTACCAGGAGAGGTCCTTGCGTTTCCACCTGCGCCAGACAATGCGGCCTCAAGTTGGGCCTTGCACTCTTGCAGCTCCTGAGACAGTTGGGTATTCTTCTCGGTAAGATCCTACGTTTCATATGATCCTTAAATCAGTTCAATATAACTACTTTAAGTCTCGGGGCTCTTGGCATATATAACTATTAAATTCTCTTACCCGTATGTCTTTTACATACTGCTCCGTGGCTCGATAAAACTATCTTGAGCAGCACGAAGGTGCTTGCGTCCCCCGTGTTAAAGGCATTCAACGCCTCGGGGAGAAGCACGCGTCACACGAAATCTTGTCGGCGGCGCTGTGATTCAGGGCACTCTCCACATCAGACTTGGTGTAGGACAATCGGTAGGAATCCTCCGTCGGAGGAACGTCGGCTCGCGCCTTGCTCGCCTCCCCTCCTCGACCAGGTGCGGGAGCCCGGCTGGTAGAGGTTGGATTGACAACTTCCACGGCCGCAGTCCGGCGGACGCTTTTTTCCCTATAAAAGTCATGAGCACTCAAACGCTTCCTAGGAACGTTTCTCTAAATACTGAATTGTGAGCTACACCTTTGCGGCGACGTTTGATCCGCCGCTCCTCTTCCGCCCTCTTGGTCGGGTGGCCCTTGTTGGTCAGCCACCGAGCTCGGCTTCTCGCCCTAGGGGCGCCTGCACAGATGCCATCATATACGGTGGTCAAATAAGCAAGGAAGGAATGACGGTGTCGGGGCTTCGCGGCAATCACACAGGAAGCCGGATATAGTCCGGGATAGTCGGCCGTGATGGCGACTAAAAGCATTGTCCATGCTGAGCTGGTGGAACACCCGTCGATTAGCTCCACCTTTATGTCCGGATCCTCTTCGGAGGCCGGATCCCGGGATCTCTCTGGATCCTCGGGCTGCGGAGCCGGACTTAGCATGCCCTCCACGGTCCGGCGCAGTTCCTGCATCGCAAGAAGAACACACTATAAGAAACTTAAGTTTCGAAAGGCACGGATCGGACACGCTGAGTGTTCGCTTACCCAAGGTTGGGGATTATTCATGGAAAACCCATTTAATGGGTTCTTCCGAAGGAAATCCTCCTTCTCCCCCTTATACAGGCCGGACAAGATCGTCACCAGATCTTCGGCCGAATCCGGCCCTTTGCGGCCATGACGGGTGGCATCGTCCTCCCGTTGAAATCCCACATGGGTGGCCCTGTATTGTAGTGGCTGCACCCCCGCGTAATGCATGTTGCCATGATTCCAATCATGGTCAACCCGGCATGGGCCAGTAACCTTATTCGGCCCATCAAATAATGGACGCTCTTGTCTTCCTCCAGATGGGGGCTCCGCGGACGCCAACTGAGGCGTTTCTTCAGAGGAGCATTGCTGAACTACGGGAGGCCGATCCGAGCAGGTCCGGCAGCGGAGCGTCTTCTATATAAAACCATTCCGAAGGCCAGTCTTCGAACGCCTTCTTAGGGGTTCCGGATGGATATCCGGTCCCGGCAATGCGCCATATTTCGGCGCAGCCCACTTGATATATGGACCCCTCGTGAGAGCGGGGTACAAGGCAGAACAACCTCTTCCATAGCGCGAAGTGGGGCTTGACGCCCAGGAAAAGCTCGCAAAGAGCTACATAACCCGCAATATGCAGGATTGAGGCGGGCGTAAGGTGATGAAGCTGGAGTCCGTAGAACTCCAGGAGCCCGCGGAGGAATGGATGTACAGGAAATCCGAGCCCCTTATCGGATAGGGGACGAAGCATACCCGCTCCCCTTTGTTGGGATTTGGGGTAACCTCCGCTTTCTTCCCACCTTTGTAGGTGGCCAGCCCGGCTCGAACGGAACCATGAAGGCCGGAGGGAGATATCCCCCCATTTGGAGCTTCACCAGCTCGTTGTGCGGAACAGAGCATCTCCTCCAATCTCTGGCAAAGGGCGGGGCGCGAGAAGAGGAGCCACGTTGACGGTCCATGATGGAATGGATTCTTGGTCGAAAGCGCTCCGATGAGTATTTGCGAGAGGAAGATGGTGATTTGGATCTGGATTCTTGCCTCCCTTATAGGCAGATTGTTCGCACAACTAGGGGGTAAAACATAAAAGACACCTGGCTTTTCACATTACGCACGACGCGTGGAAGAAGGCCATTATTGGGTGTGGAAGCCAAGACGCCAACATTGATGAGGAAGTGGACACTGTTCGGCAGGTACGTAGAACTTGAAGGACAACCCGCTGTGCAACGCCGAAGACTACACGCATGCTGGACTTATCGTCATTGAAGCCTTGTTCGGGGGCTACTGAGGGAGTCCCGGATTAGGGGGTGTCCGGATGGCGGACTACCATCATCGGCCGGACTATCATCGGCCGGACTATCATCATCGACCGGACTCCAAGACTATGAAGATACAAGATTGAAGACTTTGCCCCGTGTCCGGATGGGACTTTCCTTGGCGTGGAAGGCTAGCTTGGCGATACGGATATGTAGATCTCCTACCATTGTAACCGACTCTATGTAACCCTAGCCCTCTCTGGTGTCTATATAAACCGGATGGCTCTAGTCCGTAGGACAACATCAACAACCCTTACAATCATACCATATGCTAGCTTCTAGGGTTTAGCCTCCTTGATCTCGTGGTAGATCCACTCTTGTAAACATCCACAATATCAATATCAATCGAGCATGACGTAGGGTTTTACCTCCATCAAGAGGGCCCGAACCTGGGTAAAACATCGTGTCCCTTGTCTCCTGTTACCATCCGCCTAGATGCACAGTTCGGGACCCCCTACCCGAGATCCGCCGGTTTTGACACCGACAAGGGTATTTCAACTTTATCATATCTATAGAGAGAATTTACCTTTACTACTTGTGTCGGGTTATCAAGACAATATGGTTCTTAAACAGGCGGTATATTAAGACCATGTATTTCTTCAATAGGAGGTAAATTCTTAACATCTTCAGCTTTAATACCTTTTTCTTTCATTGATTTCTTTGCCTCTTGCGTATCTTCAGGACTGAGCAATAAAACACCTCTCTTCTTCGGAGTGGGTTTAGGAATAGGCTTAGGAGTTGGCTCAATTGGTTCAGGAATTGCTTCAGGAATTGGCTCAGGAAGAGTCCAATTATTTTCATTAGTCAACATATTATTCAGTAGTAATTCAGCTTCGTCGACTGTTCTTTCCCTGAAAACACAACTAGCACAACTATCCAAGTAGTCCTTGGAAGCATCGGTTAGTCCATTATAAAAGATATCAAGTATTTCATTTTTCTTGAGAGGATGATCAGGCAAAGCATTAAGTAACCGGAGAATCCTCCCCCAAGCTTGTGGGAGACTCTCTTCTATGATTTGCACAAAGTTATATATTTCCCGCAAGGCAGCTTGTTTCTTATGAGCAGGGAAATATTTAGCAGAGAAGTAATAAATCATATCCTGGGGACTACGCACACAACCAGGAGCAAGAGAATTGTACCAAGTCTTAGCATCACCCTTTAATGAGAACGGAAATATCTTAAGGATATAATAATAGCGAGACTTCTCATCATTAGTAAACAGGGTAGCTATATCATTCAACTTGGTAAGATGTACCACAACAGTTTCAGATTCAAGACCATAAAAGGGATCAGATTCAACTAGAGTAATAATCTCAGGATCAACAGAGAATTCATAATCCTTATCAGTAACACAGATAGGTGAAGTAGCAAAAGCAGGGTCAGGTTTCATTCTAGCATTAAGAGATTGCTGCTTCCATTTAGCTAAAAGTTTCTTAAGATCATATCTATCATTGCAAGCAAAGATAGCTCTAGCAGCTTCTTCATTCATAACATAACCCTCAGGAACAACAAGCAATACATGATCATTGGGAGAACCTTCATCATCACTATCATCAATAATAGCATCTTCAGTATTTTCATTCCCCCTAACTCTAGCAAGTTGTTCATCAAGAAATTCACGTAATGGCAAAGTAGTATCACGCACACAAGTAGTTTCATCATGCATAGCAGAAGTGGCATCATCAATAACATGCGACATACCAGAATTCATAGCAGTAGCAGGTTTAGGTGTCACAAGCTTACTCATAACAGAAGGAGAATCTAGTGCAGAGCTAGATGGCAGTTCCTTACCTCCCCTCGTAGTTGAGGGCAAAATCTTGGTTTTAGCGTCTTTCAAGTTCTTCATAGTGATCAACAGATATAAATCCCAAGTGACTCAGAGAATAGAGATATGCTCCCCGGCAACGGCGCCAGAAATTAGTCTTGATAACCCACAAGTGTAGGGGATCGCAACACCTTTCGAGGGTCGAATACAACCCAAATTTATTGATCCGACACAAGGGGAGCCAAAGAATATTATTGAGTATTAGCAGTTGAGTTGTCAATTCAACCACACCTGGATAACTTAGTATCTGCAGCAAAGTGTTTAGTAGCAAAAGTGGTATGATAATAAAGGTAACAGTAGCAAAAGTAAAGATAATCGTTTTTGGGTTTTTGTAGTAGTTGTAACAATATCAACGGAAAAGTAAATAAGTGAAGAACAATATATGAAAAGCTCGTAGGCAATGGATCAGTGATGGATAATTATGCCGGATGCGATTCCTCATGTAATAGCTATAACATAGGGTGACACAGAACTAGCTCCAGTTCATCAATGTAATGTAGGCATGTATTCCGTAAATAGTCATACGTGCTTATGGAAAAGAACTTGCATGACATATTTTGTCCTACCCTCTCGTGGTAGCGTGGTCCTAGTGGAAACTAAGCGATATTAAGGTCTCCTTTTAATAGAGAACCGGAACAAAGCATTAGCACATAGTGAGTACATGAACTCCTCAAACTACGGTCATCACCGAGAAGTATCCCGATTATTGTCACTTCGGGTTGTCGGATCATAACACATAATAGGTGACTATAGACTTGCAAGATAGGATCAAGAACACTGTCGGGGGTTGGGTGCGACATATGCCAAAGGATGGCTTATCATGATGGGGGCGAGTAGAACGTCGCCGGTGCCTGGAAACGGGATGAGGCGAAGGCATGCACGCCGGCGAATCTTACCCAGCTTCAGGGCTCTCCGTGGAGATAACACCCCTACTGCTGCTCTGCGGGGTCTCCGCATGATCACTATGGCAAAGTGGGTACAAGGTCGCTCCTTGAGCTACTCGGGGTGGGGAAGGAGAAGGGCACGGCTAGCTCTCCTCTTCCCTCTATCTATGTCTAAAACTATTAGGGTCCAACCTCTTGCATGGGTGCCCCGGGGGGTTTATATAGGCCTACCCCCCGGGGGTACAATGGTAATCCGGCTGGGCGCGGGTCCCAGCCGTCAGTCTCTTAGGTCGCCGTCTTCTCCGCCGACTTCTGGGGCCCGCCGACTAGTGGGCCCTGCCGACGGTCCAGCATGGGGCCGACAAGCCTTGTCCGCCGCGGGCGGGTCTTGCCGGCTGCGGATTACTGTAGCCGCGCTTCTAATGACGCGGGCTTGGTCATGGGGTCATGGCAACAGTGTCGCCGCCTGACGGGCGATCACTGTTGCCATCCCCTGTCTTGTCTAGTTAATGGCGTGCGGAGCCCGTGGGGGGGGGGCGACTCTCGGGGACCGTCTCCCAGCGGGTCCGTCTTGGGGCGCTCTCGCCGACTCCTGCACCCCCGCCGATAGGCGGGTCCCGCCGTCTCTGGGTCGTACAGACAGGCCGTCGTGGGTACAGGGATCTGCCCAGGGGGCTGATGTCAGGGCCGGCGTGGCAACAGTGCCGCGCCGGACGGAGATCTCCGTCAGTACGGCGCACTATGGCCATGCCTGCCCTTCGTGAACAGGGCAAGGATGGGCTGCGCAGTGGCCACACCCCGCCCCGCCCATAATTGCATGGGTAGGAGATGGTTGGAGTCGCGGGCCGACTCCCCTTAGCCGGCTTCTCCGGAAGCCGCCAGTTTGGGAGTCGGCACATCTCGAGGCCGTATATGGGACTCGGCTGAGGGGGCAGTCGGCCGCCGCGCCGCCGACTCTTAGAAGGCGGCCCTTCATCTTGGGGTCTTGAGGGGCGCAGTCTGCCCTGATGTTTTGAAAGGTCCATGGGCTCGGGTTTGCCTACCCGTGGCCCATTACTCCGGCAGTAGTCCCCGAAGCTGGTGAGGCGCCGAGGGCAACATGTCAAGGAGCCTCAACAGTTTCATCCCTCAGGTTGAAGAACCTGGGTTTGGCTCGCCGTCTTTCTCTTGGGCCGACTAGCTGGAGTCGGTTTCGCAGGAGGCCGTCTTGCTCCTCAAAGGGTTTGAAGGTCGTAGCGGGGTCAGGGCAGCGTGCCTGATAAGCTTCCAGGCGGCCGCCCGTCACGGGCCCATTGCGCGATGCCACGCGGCAGGTCGATCTGCCCACCAGCGCGCTGTGAGGCAGGCCCGTCGGTGGCGGTTGGGTTCCCCGCCGTTACTGCGCGATAACGTCGTGGGTTAAATCGTGGGGCGTGGGGTGCTGGCGCGATTAATCCCCACGCCCGCCCCATCGGCTTCTCAGCCCAGGCGCCTATAAGTAGGCGGGAGGAGGGGGCGGCGACGCACGCGCACCCATCTCCCCGCTCCCCCGCTTCCTCTTGCTCCTTGCTTCGTCTTCCTCTTGCCTCCGCCGCGCCGAACCACGCCGCGCCGCAGAGATGAGATCCTCCTCCGCCGCTGCGCCTCCCGCTGCACGCTCCGGCGTGTGGGACGGCTCCGTAGTGGACGGCGACATCATCGAGTTCCTCCGCCAGACGCGCCGCATCCCCGGCACAAACCTAGTGCGGACCCACGTCGCGCCGGCGGGCGAAATAACACCGGCGCCGGAGGAGGGCGAGCGGGTCATATTCCGCTCACACCTCATGCGCGGGCTAGGGCTGCCGGCGAGCGGCTTCTTCCGCGCCTTCCTGGAGTTCCACAGGCTCCAGCCGCACCACCTCACTCCAAATACGGTGGTGCTGCTGGCCGCCTTCGCCTCCTTGTGCGAGGGCTTCATTGGCGTTCTCCCCACCATTGAGCTGTGGGGGGAATTCTTCCAGGCCAAGCTCGGCACACACGTCGCCAGCGTGCCGGCTCTGTGCGGCACCTTCATCGCAATGCGGAGGCCGGTGGCCGACAACCCCTTCCCTGCCATCCCGCTGATCAAGTCGGTGAAGATGTGGCAGCGCTCGTATTTTTACGTGAAGAACGTCGCCCCAGAAGGCGACTGGGTCAACCTGCCGCCTTACGAGGCCGGCGAGTTGCCGGGGCGGCTCCCCAGCTGGTCCCATCGGGCCAGGACGCTGACTCCTGCAGGCGCCGCCGCCGTCGCGCGACTCCGAGTGCTGACGCAGTCGGAGGGCCTGACTGGGGCCGACTTGCTGGCCGCCTTCATGGCGCGCCGAGTCCTTCCTCTCCAAGGCCGACCTCATCTGATCTGTCGGATGAGTGGCCACCGGGACCCCAGTCGGCTGTGCTCCAAAGACATGCCCCACGCGGAGGTGGCGGACGCGATGAACTTCCTGGCGAACTGCGGTCTCACGACGGAATGGCAGTTCGGTAAGGAGCCGTACTCACGCGCCAACCCCCCCGCCTGTGGTAAGTCTTCTCTCTTGCTTTTCTGTTTCCTTCTTCAGCCGAATCCGACTCTGATTTTCTTTGGTTTTTTTGAGTCAGAACCCCCTCATGCAGCCCTCAGCCGGCACCACGGGGTTGGCCCGTGAGTTCGTCCCCGATCGGGCGGAGAGCGACGTCGACGACCCCGACTTGGGGATGGCGGCGATGGAGGCCGACACCGAAGGAGGCGGAGGAGGAGGGGCCGACGACTTCAGACCCTCGGCGACCTTCACCGACTGGCCTAATGATGACGGTGAGAGGGAAGTCGTCCCCTGCCGCCAACCGAAGGTCGGCCATCCAGGCGCGAGTTCGTCCGCCGGCTTGGGTGGTCGAGGCGGCCCGAAGAAGCGCCGGGCCGGGCCGAGCTTGCCAGATGGCCGGGCGAAGAAGTTCAGGGGGACGGCTGCCGCGACCTAGCGAGAAGAGGCGGTCGCGAAGGCTAACCGCTTCCGCAAGGAAGTGAAGAAGCCGCCGCTGGTCTCTGCGTAAGTGCTTCTTACTTTGTCTTGTTTTCTTCTGGTTCGTCTTGTCCAAATTTTTTTTATATGTTTTCTTCTCATCAGGGCTCCTCTCACCTTGGAGAGGGTTGCCGCCGCCTCCGTCATGGGGTCGGTAGAGACGTCCGCCAATACTCGGTGGATTGACCCTGCGGCCGACCTCCGGGAGGCGACGGAGCAGAACACGCAGGAGAAGCGCGACGAGGAGGAGGCCGCCCGTCTGGAGAAGGCGGAGGCCGAGAAGGCGGCAGCTTCCGCCCAGAGGCGGCTGGAGGAAGCCGAAGCCGCCGTCGCAGCCAAGAGGCGAGCCGAGGAGGCCGCGCGCCTCCAGTCGGCGCTGCTCGTCACCCCGCTGAACTCTGCGCCGCCGCCGCCGGAGTTCACCAGGGGTAAACCGGAAGGAGCGACAGCGAGTTCCCGTCAAGAGAGAGGGAAGGCGGTGAGGCCTCCACCTGCCGAACGCAACCATGCCGCCCCCCACCGCCTCCGCCGCCGTCGAGAGCGCGCGAGTAAACAGCCGGCGGACTTCGCATATTACCGCCGACCGGCAACGAAGCTGTGGCGAGCTGCTCCTTCAAGTCACCTCGCCCGGTAACGCCGCCCGTTTGAGAAGGCGACTTGGCGCCCGCGCCCCGCAGAGACCGGCGCCGCCAGCTCGGCTATTCCAGACGCCGGCGACAAAGCGCCGCGCCCGTTAGGTGGAGTGCGAGGCGGCACAGGCCAGCTGAACACGCGCTTACGGGCGTCCAGCGAAGCTGCGGCGGAGCGCCATCGAGAACTGCACCAAAGGCGCACCTAAGCGTCGCGAGCCGCCCGTCTTGGTATGTTTCTTCTTTGAGTTTTTCTTGTTCTTCTCTGTGAGGCGGCGCGGCCTTACCACTGGAGTGTAATCCCGAGTTCCAAGCCGGTTGCTGAGCAGGCGGCTCGGAACTCTATCTGTTGATTTCCAAATTTTTACCTTTGTCTGAAATTCTTATTGCAGGAGTATCACAACCTCCGCGCCACTGCCTTCAACCGCAACGTTGAGGAGCTGGGCAAGCGGACTGCCGACTTGTCGAGGAGCCGAGGTGAGTTTTCTTTCTTCTTCGCGGGGGCGCGCTGGCGCACCCGCGGGCTGTAGTCCCCGAGATTCGGGCCGACTGCTGAGCAGTCGGGCCGGATCTTCCTGGTGACCTTCTTAGCTGACGACTTCACATCCTTCTTCTTTTTATTCTTCAGAGGCCAACGCCACTCTTCGACGGCAGCTGGGTGCAGCCGACACCGCCTTGCGTGCCAAGGGGGAAGAATGCAGCAAGCTCGCCGCAGAGCGCGACCTGCTGACTACGCAGCTGGCGGAGCAGAGGGAGCTTCTTAAGGCGGCGCAGGACGAGGCGGAGAAGAGGGAGGCTGCTCTCCTGGCCGAGTTCGAGAGGGAGCGCTCCTCCTGGACCGACAAGGAGGCACTGCTAACCTCCGGCTTCCATGAAATTGAGGACATCGTCGACGGTGAGTTCCTTTATTTTCCTCCTTTGGGCTGCCGACTATAGGTCAGGTCGACTCTTGGTTTTTGATTTGCTTCATTTTCGTCTTGGCAGACTTCTTCCCCGTCCACACGCAGGCGGCCAATCAAGCCATCGAGGCTGATCGCGAGGCGCGGAGGGCGAGTGGTGCTGAGATCGCTGCCAACACCCCCCGGACCCTTGACGAGCAGCTGCTGAGCATTGAGGCTCGCCTGCGGCCGGCCCATCGGATGCTGCGCCGGCTTCAGCGTGTCGGCGCCCAGGCGATTGCTGCCCTGTGGCCGGACATGCCGGTTCTGCGCACTCCCAGCCGGACTGCCGACTGGCTGGAGGTCGGGGCTGGCCGCCTTGAGGCCTGGAAGGGTTCCGCGGCCGGGCTGGAGCACGCCGGGCCTTGGAATTCGTCAAGGCGTGGTATGCAGGGCTGGATCTGGACCGACTGGCCGCGTTCCGGTCAAAGGCCCAGGCGGAGCTGCTGGCTGCGGAAGACGCCCTCGTCGAGCGTGCGGCGGCGATCGCCGACTACACAGACACTAGCGTCTTCGTCCCTGAGCGGGCTGAGGACAGCGGGGAGGCGCTGCCGGAGTGGTTCGGGAGGAACCCGGACTACGACGAGGACTCGGCGGAGGTGATCGGCTCCAGCACCGAGGAGGAAGGCGAGGCGGAGGACGGAGATGAGATGGAGGCGCCAGAAGATGGAGCGGGCAACCAGCCTCAGCTCGACCGCGCCTCTAGCAACGAGCCGCGCCCGTCTGGGCCGGCTGCCGCCGGAGACGATCAAGCCGAGACCGCCCAGCCGGCCGCCCCGTCGCCTGACGCCGCCGTCTCCTCCGGCCTTCCGAAACCGTCTGCCGCTTCCTAGGCTGCTGTCTCGCCTTTATTTTATCTGCTTTGATAGTCTTTGAAAGAACTTGTTAATTCGCACAATTCCACCCGCGGGGTGTATTTTTATCCTCTGCCTAAAGATCCGGCCAAGGGCCTATCCTGTGTAAATATTATCTTAATTCTATCTTTCCTTGCTCATTGCTCTTATGGCTTTTTCCCTTGCCGCCTTCCCTTAGTCGCCGTCTTGCCCGTCGGACAACCGCTCTGCGGACTGCCGTTTGGGTCAAATGCATGGCTACCTTTGAAAAGGCAAGTACTTGGCCACTTTTTAGAGTCTTTTAAACAAGTTGGGTAGAAAGCAGCAAGCCGACTACTTGAGAGTCGGTTTTTGCAAAAAGGGGCTGGAAGCCGGCTTAAGCTATGTTTATGCTTTGGGTCCTTAGCCATTTTTCGTGTGGGCGACCGTTCTTCCTTACTCATGCCCACCAAACAGTCGCTCTGCGAGCTGCGGCTTCTGACAGGAGACGGCTTAGGCACCGCACATTACTTGTCTGACTGCAGGAAGCATTTCATAGCGCAGGGCGGCGAGTCCCCGGGTCGACTAGTCGAGCCCGGTGCCAACCAGCATAATAAAGAGTAATATACTCGAGGGCATAATTCTTATCATACAGATAACAAAAGAGGGCAGTCCCCGAGCTCGTCTCGGGGGGCCCGAAGTCTTGGTACTTAAAACACAAAAGGTAGCGTGGTACATACTGCATCAACTGTAAAATCTTCGGAGAAGATTCGCATTCCATGGCCGTTCCGTCTCTTTGCCGGAGTCGTCCTCTTGCGTGCTCGGGGCTTCTGAGCGTCGATCAGGTATACGAGTCGTTGCGCAGCACTTTGCTGATAATGAATGGGCCTTCCCAAGGCGCCGACAGCTTGTGCTGGCCGGCTGTTCGCTGGATCAGCCGGAGCACAAGGTCGCCCTCTTGGAATGATCTTGGCTTGACCTTCTTGTTGTAGTAGCGGCGCAGGCTCTCTTTGGTAGATGCTTTGGACCGGCTGAGTGCCAACAGCCGGCCCTCTTCCAGCAGATTGACGCCGTCTTGTCGTGCTTCTTCTGCTTCTTCTTCGGTGTACATGGTGACTCGCGGGGAGTCGAACTCTATATCCGTTGGGATGACGGCTTCGCACCGTGAAGACGAGGAAGAAGGGTGTGAAGCCGATTGACTTGTTTGGAGTCGTGCGCAGACTCAGAGGACGGTAGCAACTCTTCAAGCCGGCCGGCCGAACGCCTCGATGGTTCGACCAGTCGAGGCTTGATGCCAGACAGGATGAGGCCGTTCGCTCGCTCCACCTGGCCGTTTGACTGTGGATGGGCAACGGACACTTAGTCCAGTCGGATGCCTTGCGTCACGCAGAAACGGGCCAGGGCGCCTTTGGCAAAATTTGTGCCATTGTCGGTGATGATGCTGTGTGGTACGCCATACCGAGTCGTGATGTCGGCGATGAAAGTCACCGCAGTAGGACCATTCAACTTCTTGATGGGTTTTGCTTCTATCCACTTGGTGAACTTGTCTACCGCGACAAGTAAGTGAGTTAGGCCGCCTCGTGCCGTTTTGAATGGTCCCACCATGTCCAGGCCCCAAACAGCAAAGGGACAGGCGATGGGGATAGTCTTGAGTGCAGAAGCCAGCTGAAACGGCTTGGAGCGGAACACCAGGCACCCCTTGCATTTTTGAACTAATTCCTTGGCCTCTTCTAGGGCAGTTGGCCAGAAGAAACCGTGCTGGAAGGCTTTGGCGACGAGTGCTCTTGAGGCCGCATGATGGCCGCACTCGCCTTGATGAATGTCTTCGAGAATCGCTTGGCCTTGCTCTGGCTCGACGCAACGCTGGTAGACACCGATGACGCCGCTACCGACCAGCTCTCTGTTGACTATAGTGTAGGCTGCCGCTCGGCATTGTACTTGCCGAGCCAAGGTCTCATCGGTTGGTAGCTCTCCGCTTACTAGGAACTTCAGGATGGGCTGGGCCCATGAGGGTGCTGCTATTTCTTCAACTGCTAGTACTGCCACTTGGACGAGGGCGGCTGGGCTGGGAGGCAGCGGGCTAGAGTCCGCAGCAGCTTGCTGGGTTGAAGAAGTCCCCGGGCCGACTGGCGCAGTCCCCGGGCCAAGTTCTGGAGTCTTCGCAATGGTCGCCGCAGTCCCCGGGCCGGGTTCTGAAGTCCCCGGGCCGGCTTTGACTGCAGCATTTTTGGGGCCGTCTGCAAGAATTCTCGTGTTGTCTGCTGAGGCCTTGGAGTCGGATCCGACTTCTTCAGGGGGAGCCGGCACAAAAATGGAGCCTGATTCTGGTGACGGCTTGACAGATGGCTTGAGGAGGCGCTGAAGGGCGACGCCGGATGGTATTGCCTGGCGGGTGGAGCCGATTCTTGCCAGGGTATCTGCTTGGTCGTTGTCATTTCTTGGCACGTGGAGGAACTCGCACCCCTCAAAATATCCGCTCAATTGTTGTACCAGGAAACGGTAGCTCACCATGTTTGCATCTTTGGCGTCCCAGTCGCCGGATGACTGTTGGACCACCAAGTCGGAGTCGCCATAACACAGGATCCAGCAAATACCAAGCTCTTTGGCAAGCGGGAGCCCGTGAATGAGCGCCTCGTATTCGGTGACGTTGTTGGAGGCGGCGAAGTGGATCTGCAGTGCATACTTGAGCTTGTCGCCTTTGGGGGAAGTGAGGACAATGCCGGCTCCCAGGCCGGTGCGCATCTTGGAGCCATCGAAATGCATCCGCCAATGGGTGGAGTCGGGCGCGGCGGTATCGGGTCTCGGCCCGGTCGGACGAGGAAGTCGGCCGGTGCTTGCGACTTGATGGCGGTGCGGGGCTGATAATAGATGGTGTAGGGGCCAGCTCTATGGCCCATTTGGCCACTCGGCCAGAAGCATCTCCGCTTCCGATGATCTCGGCTAGTGGGGCTGTGCAAACCACGGTGATTGGATGCTCTTGAAAGTAAGGCTTCAACTTCTTGGTGGCAAAGTGCATGCCGTAACACATCTTCTGGTAGTGGGGGTAGTTCTGCTTGGAGGTCGACAATACTTCGCTCAGGTAATATACTGGTCTCTGGACGGGTAGCGCCTTGCCTTCCTCCTTGCGCTCAACTACAATGACTGTGCTGACTACCCTACTGGTGGCGGCAATGTACAGGAGCATGGGCTTCTTGGGAGTCAGGGCTGCCAGCATGGGGGGAGTAGTCAGCATTTTCTTCAACTGGAGAAAAGCTTCGTCCACCTTGTGGTTCCATTCGAAGAAGGTGGTCTTCTTCATGAGCTGGTACAAAGGAAGGGCTTTCTCGCCCAGCCGGCTGATGAATCGGTGATGGACGCCAAACAGCCGTGAATTTTTGCATATCTAGCAGTCGGCGGGGTACTTCCATCCTCTCGATTGCCTTGATCTTCACGGGGTTGCACTCTATGCCGCGTTCGGAGACCAGGAAACCAAGGAGTTGGCCGGCTGGTACTCCGAAGATGCACTTCTCAGGGTTGAGCTTGACCTGGAATCGGTGCAGGTTCTCAAAGGTCTCCTTGAGGTCTTCCAACAGTGTTCCTCGCTTTTCCGTCTTCACCACCACATCGTCCACGTAGACGTGGGCGTTTCTGCCAAGCTGCTTGAGGAGGCACTTCTGCATGCAACGCTGAAAGGTGGCGCCGGCGTTCCTTAAGCCGAACGTCATGGTCAGATAGCAGAAGGCTCCAAACGGCATGATGAAGGCGGTCTTCAATCTGTCGGCCGGGTTCAGCTTGATCTGGTGATATCCTGAGTATGCATCTAAGAAGCTCAACAGCTCGCATCCGGCTGTGGAGTCTATCACCTGATCAATTCTCGGCAGAGCAAACGGGTCCTTGGGGCAAGCTTTGTTGAGGCTTGTGTAATCAATACACATCCGCCACTGCTTGTTCTTCTTTAGTACCAAGACCGTGTTTGCTAGCCATTCTAGAAAGAACACTTCCATGATCAAACTGGCTGCGAGGAGCCAAGCTATCTCTTCTCCAACAACTCTTCTCTTCTCTTCTGACAGGGGGCGCAAGGGCTGCCTGACGGGCTTCACATCAGATCGGACATGTAACTTGTGCTCGGCGAATTCCGTCGGTACACCTGGCATGTCTTTAGGGGACCATGCGAAAATGTCCCAATTCTCACGGAGGAAATCGACGAGCTTGCCTTCCTATTTACTCTCAAGGTTTGCACCTACGACAGCGTACCTCTCCGGGTGCTCCGGGTCCAAGGGTATCTTCTTCGTCTCTTTGGCCGGCTTGAACAAGCCCTCAACTTCCGACTCCTTGGGGTTGGGCGACATCTCTGGCTGCTTGCCGGCCATTGCCACAACCCGATCAAGAAGCCGCTTCTCAGCCGCGATCACCAGGGACTCGGCCAGCCGACTTCTTTCAGCTGCACAAGCGGACGACTTTCTGTAGTCGCTGGCTACGGTCAGAATCCCCTTGGAGCTTGGCATCTTCATCTTGAGGTAGGCATAGTGGGGGACCGCCATGAACTTGGCCAGAGCAGGTCGGCCAAGCAGAGTGTGGTACGGGCTTTCGAGGTCCACCACTTCGAACCAGACTGGCTCTCGGCGGAAATGATCTTTGTCCCCAAAGAGGACGTCCATCAGGATCTTGCCGACCGGTGAGCAGGAAAGGCCAGGTACAATGTCGTGGAACACAGTCCGGCTGCTCTGAAGCTGTCTTTGCTTGATTCCTAACTTCTCCATCGTGTCCTTGTACAGGATGTTGATGCTGCTGCCTCCATCTATCAGCACTCATGAGAAGCGAGCGGCCCGCCTATCCGCAGCAAGGGTGGCTCCCAAGACCAGGGCGTAGGAGCCCGGATTCAGCATCACCTCTGGGTGATCAGCTCGGCTCCAGCTGATGGGTTTCTCGGACCAGTGCATGAATTCTGGGGTATCTGAGGCTACTGCATTCACTTCTTGCTGTTGCAGCCGCCTGCTGCGTCGATCGTCGGCCATACTGGTGAACACTACATAAGCTCCATGCTCTTTCCGGTACTGGCTTGTCTTGCGCCGATCGGCCTCGACAGCCGGCTGCCGGGCGGCGGTGGAGGCGGCGGCTCAAAGAAAGGGAGGCAGGAGGCCGTCTCCCTTGGCGATCCTGGTGAGCCAGTGGCACTTCCGGGTGGTGTGGTTTGACGGCTTCGCGCCGCTATGGAACTTGCAGGGACCATCTAGAGTCTGCTCATAAGAGAAGGCCGACAACCAGTTGGACTTGCCGCCTTTCTGTCGCTTGGCCGGAGGCTGCCCCTCTGGCTGTTGGTCTTCGACTGTCGCCACCTGCCGGCTGTTGGAAGCCGGCTGCGGCCTTGCGCTTGTGATCATTCTGTTGCTGTCGCCGACTGATGTCGCCAGCCGGAGTTCTGGAAGCCTGAGGAGCCACCATGCCAGTCGCACTGACTTCAATCTCCGTCTTCATGGAGGAGTCAGCTGTTGCGTACTTGTCTGCTATGATCAGCAGCTCGTCGAGGGTCTCCGGCTCGTCGCAAAGAAGCTTGTGCTTGAGGAGGGTGCCTTCTCTGCACCCGGCGTGAAGTACTCGATCTCCTGCACCTCGTGCACTCCCTCGCAGGAGTTCCGGAGCTCGGCCCAGCGCGTGAGGTAGTCGCGAGTCGACTCGTTGGGGCCTTGCACACACAAGGAAAGCTGGCGAGGCTTGGGAGGTCGCTTGTATGTGCTCGTGAAGTTGCGGATGAAGGCCTCGGTGAAGTAGACCCAACTGTTGATGCTGCGGGGCTTCAAGCTGTTCAACCATGTCCGGGCCGTGCCCTGGAGCATGAGGGGAACATACTTTACGGCAACGCGCTTGTTGCCGTTCGCTATGTTGACGGCCGTGGAGTAGTCAACTAGCCAGTCTTCCGGCTTCACGGAGCCGGTGTATTTGGGTGTATCTCGGGGGAGTGTGAACCCTCTGGGGAAGGGCTCGTCTCGGATGCGAGGTCCGAAACAGGGCGGGCCCAACTCGTCTTCCTCTTCCAGCGCCAGGGATCGGTGGAGTCGGTCGATCCGGTGGCGGGCGTCGTTTTCTCCGACTCCCTCTCGGCGGCCAAGGCGGTCGCCGAGAGTCGGATGCTCGACGGGTGGCGGGGAGACTCGCCTTTCTCTGCGGGGAGGAGGAGGCAGATAGTCGTCCCGCCGCTCCACTGCTCTTGGGCGGCCGTCTTGGTCGCGCTCGATGGAGATGTGAGTCCGACTGTGGCTGACAGCTGGATCCTTGTTTTTTCTTTTGCGGACACCGCCAGTCGGCGTCCGAGACGTCGCGCTTTTGATCTCGGCAGGAAGGCAAGTCGCCGTGTTGTCGTCGCGGCGCCTCTGTGCGGCAGCCGGCTTCGTCTTGTGCGGCAGCCGTGTCGAGGAGCTGCTGGACTCGCTCCGTCATCAGGCGGCGCTCCTCGCCCTCGAAATTATCCAGCTCGTCCACCGCCGCCTGGGCGGCGCGGATGTTCTCCGCGGGCGTGGCGTACACAGGGCGATTGGCCCCGAACAGGTTGGCGATGGCGATGTCGTGTTGTTGGACCACGCCTAGGCGGCTAGGCCCAGTTGGGGCCGGCGAGCCGCCCACAGCGCGATCCATCTCACGCTGGTAGGCTTCTGGCAAGCGTCTCATCCTTGCCAGCTTCTTCGCGCCTTCGACGAGCTGAAGGCGGCGTGCCTCCGCAAAGATCCCAGCCGCCTGCTTCTCCGGAATAGGTGCGGTCAGGTCTTATAGAGCCGCGTCGAGAGGGTCATGAGCTCCTTCACCGGAGGGCTCGCTATGACCGATGACGAGCACTTCCGTGACAGTGCTTCTGCCGCTCCCCGCGCGAGGGAGTGGCTCATCGTAGACCACCACGTTGGTGGGGAACGCGTCGAGCGACGCGGTGTCGGAGTCGACAAGCATCGGGTCGGTGGAGCCTACGGATTCCAGGTCGGTGGCAGGCTCGCCGGCGACGTGGAGTTGTTCGAGGAGGCCCGCGAGGAGGCTCTCGGGGCCGCCTGTGCCTGCGTCGGATGCAGGCTCGTCGGAGAGGCGAACCTCGCCGATAAGTTCGGCGAGGCAGCTCGCCGCGCAGGCGATCTCGGCGCCATGCAGCGCGTCGGCGCAGACTCCGTCTGGCATGTCGGGCTGGCTGCGCTCGCCAGGGAGGAAAAGGGTTCCCGTCCAGAGCAGGTCTCCGGACGACGGTGCACCTAGCCCCACGGTGGGCGCCAAATGTCGGGGATTGGGTGCGACATATGCCAAAGGATGGCTTAGCATGGTGGGGGCGAGTCGAACGTCGCCGGTGCACAGAAGCAGGATGAGGCGAAGGCATGCACGCCGCGAATCTTACCAGCTTGTGGCTCTCCGTGGAGATAACACCCCTACTGCTGCTCTGTGGGGTCTCCGCATGATCACTATGGCAAAGTGGGTACAAGGTCACTCCTTGAGCTGCTCGGGGTGGGGAAGGAGAAGGGCACGGCTACCTCTCCTCTTCCCTCTATCTGTGTCTAAAACTATTAGGGTCCAACCTCTTGCATGGGTGCCCCGGGGGGTTTATATAGGCCTACCCTCCGGGGGTACAATGGTAATCCGGCTGGGCGCGGGTCCCAGCCGTCAGTCTCTAAGGTCGTCGTCTTCTCCGCCGACTTTTGGGGCCCGCCGACTAGTGGGCCCCGCCGACGGTCCAGCATGGGGCCGACAAGCCTTGTCACTTGTGGTAGTCTTGCCGGGTGCGGATTACTGTAGCCGCGCTTCTAATGACGCGGGCTTGGTCATGGGGTCATGGCAACAGTGTCGCCGCCTGACGGGCGATCACTGTTGCCATCCCCTGTCTTGTCTGGTTAATGGCGTGCGGAGCCCGTGGGGGGGGCGGCCGACTCTCGGGGGCCGTCTCCCAGCGGGTCCATCTCGGGGTGCTCTCGCCGACTCCTGCACCCCCGCCGATAGGCGGGTCCCGCCGTCTCTGGTTAAATGCAGACAGCCGTCGTGGAGTACAGGATCTGCCCGGGCTGATGTCGAGGCAGCGTGGCTTGATGCCGCCGGACGGAGATCTCCGTCAAGATCTGGCGCCTTTGTGGCCATGCCTGCCCTTCGTGAACAGGGTAGGGATGGGCTGCGCAATGGCCACACCCCGCCCCGCCCGTAATTGCATGGGTAGGAGATGGTTGGAGTCGCGGGCCAACTCCCCTTAGCCGGCTTCTCCGGAAGCCGCCAGTTTGGGAGTCGGCTCATCTCGAGGCCGTCTCTGGGACTCGGCTGAGGGGGCAGTCGGCGGCCCCACCGTCGACTCTTAGAAGGCGGCCCTTCGTCTTGGGGTCTTGAGGGGCGCAGTCTGCCCCGATGTTTTGAAAGGTCCAGGGGCTCGGGTTTGCCTACCTGTGGCCCATTACTCCGACAAACACACATATATTCATGAAAACATAATAGGTTCAGATCTGAAATCATGGCACTCGGGCCCTAGTGACAAGCATTAAGCATAGCAAAGTCATAGCAACATCAATCTCAGAACATAGTGGATACTAGGGATCAAACCCTAACAAAACTAACTTGATTACATGATAAATCTCATCCAACCCATCACCGTCCAGCAAGCCTACGATGGAATTACTCACGCACGACGGTGAGCATCATGAAATTGGTGATGGAGGATGGTTGATGATGACGACAGCGACGAATCCTCCTCTCCGGAGCCCCGAACGGACTCCAGATTAGCCCTCCCGAGAGAGATTAGGGCTTGGCGGCGGCTCCGTGTCGTAAAACGCGATGAAACTTTCTCCTTGATTTTTTCTCCCCGAACATGAATATATGGAGTTGGAGTTGAGGTCGGTGGAGGTCCAAGGGGCCCACGAGATAGGGGGCGCGCCCTATAGGGGGGGGGCTGTCTCGTGGACAGGCCCTGGGGCCCCCTGATGTATTTTTTCGCCCAGAAATTCTTATTAATTCCAAAAAGTGCCTCCATGGGTTTTCAGGACATTCCGAGAACTTTTCTTTTCTACACATAAAACAACATCATGGCAGTTCTGCTGAAAACAGCGTCAGTCCGGGTTAGTTTCATTCAAATCATGCAAGTTAGAGTCCAAAACAAGGGCAAAAGTGTTTGGAAAAGTAGATACGTTGGAGACGTATCACTATGTATTCACACATGTACTAAGTTTCCGGTTAATACAATTCTAGCATGAATAATAAACATTTATCATGATATAAGGAAATATAAATAACAACTTTAGTATTGCCTCTAGGGCATATTTCCTTCAGTCTCCCACTTGCACTAGAGTCAATAATCTAGCTCACCTCGTCATGTGATTTAACACCAATAGTTCACATTGCCATGTGACCAACACTCAAAGGGTTTACCAGATTCAATAATATAGTTCACATCGCTTTATGTGATTAACACCCAAGAGTAATAAGGTGTGATCATGTTTTGCTTGTGAGAGAAGTTTTAGTCTACGGGTCTGCCACATTCAGATCCGTAAGTATTTTGCAAATTTCTGTGTCTACAATGCTCTGCACGAAGCTACTCTAGCTAATTGCTCCCACTTTCAATATGTATCCAGATTGAGACACAGTGTCATCTGGATCGGTGTAAAAGCTTGCATCGACGTAACTCTTTACGACGAACTCTTTACTAAATCAAATGATTGTTTTTTTTCACCAGCGCCCTTTTTTTGCGGCTTCCTTCTCTTCTCCCAAAGCCAACTCTGGATTTTCCTCCGACGACCAAAGCTACGGAGCGGCCTCTACCGCTTTCCCTACTGTTCTGGTTGAACTAGGGCTTTGGCTGAGCGACCACCTTCTTCCAGTATTCTTAGCTTACTGTCTGCTTCCAAAGGTTCTGACAGGGGTAACTACTACCAAGAAGCGAACTCAGAGAGATGAAGAGAGAGTCGCCAAATTCGTCGATCGAATCGGGCGCCCCGGCTTGTCTTCGTTCGTGCACTGCAGATCCCCAATGGCCTCGGTGCGCTGTTCGGATCACCGAGAAATATTTCCTTATTCCACTAAGGATATTTTTGACCGCTGTCTAGTGATCTACTCCTAGATCACTATTGTACCCTCTTGCCAAACTCACGGTGAGGTACACAATAGGTCTGGTACACAACATAGCATACTTTATAGAACCTATGACTGAGGCATAGGGAATGACTTTTCATTCTCTTTCTATTTTCTGCCATGGTCGAGTTTTGAGTCTTCACTCAACTTAACACCTTGTAACACAGGCAAGAACTCCTTCTTCGACTGTTCCATTTTGAACTATTTCAAAATCTTGTCAAGGTTTCTACTTGCTGAAAAATCTTATCAAGCGTCTTGATCTATCTCTATAGATCTTGATGCTCAATATGTAAGTAGCTTCACTGAGGTCTTTCTTTGAAAAAACTCCTTTCAAATACTCCGTTTATGCTTTACAAAAAAATTTAGATTATTTCCGATCAACAATATGTCATTCACATATACTTATCATAAATGTTGTAGTGCTCCCACTCACTTTCTTGTAAATACAGGCTTCATCGCAAGTCCGTATAAAACTATATGCTTTGATCAACTCATCAAAGCGTATATTCCAACTCCGAGATGCTTTGCACCAGTCCATGGATGGATCGCTGGAGCTTGCACATTTTTTTAGCACCTTTAGGATCGACAAAACCTTCTGGTTGCATCATATACAACTCTTCTTTAAGAAATCCATTAAGGAATGTAGTTTTGACATCCATTTGCCAGATTTCATAAAATGTGGCAATTTTGCTAACATGATTCGGACAGACTTAAGCATCGCTACGAGTGAGAAAATCTCATCGTAGTCAACACCTTGAACTTTGTCAAATACCTTTTTCGACAAGTCTAGCTTTGTAGATACTACTATCAATGTTCGTATTCCTCTTGAAGATCCATTTATTTTCTATGGCTTGCCGATCATCGGGCAAGTCAACCAAAGTACACACTTTGTTCTCATACATGGATCCCATCTCAGATTTCATGGCCTCAAGCCATTTCGCGGAATCTGGGCTCATCATCGCTTCCTCATAGTTTGTAGGTTCATTATGGTCAAGTAACATGAACTCCAGAATAGGATTACCATAGTACTCTGGTGCTGAACATACTCTGGTTGACCTACGAGGTTTGGAAGTAACTTGATCTGAAGCTTCATGATCATCATCATTAACTTCCTCACTAATTGGTGTAAGCATCACTGGAATTGATTTCTGTGATGAATTACTTTCCAATTCGGGAGAAGGTACAATTACCTCATCAAGTTCTACTTTCCTCCCAGTCACTTCTTTCGAGAGAAACTCCTTCTCTAGATAGGATCCATTATTAGCAACGAATATCTTGCCTTCGGATCTGTGATAGAAGGTGTACCCAATAGTTTCCTTTGGGTATTCTATGCAGCCGTATTTCTCCGATTTGGGTTTGAGCTTATCGGGTTGAAACTTTTTCACATAAGCATCGCAACCCCAAACTTTAAGAAACAACAGCTTAGTTTTCTTGCTAAACCACAGTTCGTATGGTGTCATCTCAACGGATTTAGATGGTGCCCTTTTTAACGTGAATGCAGCTGTCTCTAATGCATAACCCCAAAACGATAGTGGTAAATCAGTAAGAGACATCATAGATCGCACCATATCTAATAAAGTGCGGTTATGACGTTCAGACACACCATTACAGTGTGGCGTTCCAGGTGGCGTGAGTTGCGAAACTATTCCGCATTGTTTCAAATGAAGACCAAACTCGTAACTCAAATATTCTCCTCCACGATCAGATCATAGAAACTTTATTTTCTTGTTAAGATGATTCTCCACTTCACTCTGAAATTATTTGAACTTTTCAAATGTTTCAGATTTATGTTTCATTAAGTAGATATACCCATATCTGCTTAAATCATCTGTGAAGGTGACAAAATAACGATACCCGCCGCGAGCCTCAATATTCATTGGACCACATACATCAGTATGTATGATTTCCAACAAATCTGTTGCTCGCTCCAATGTTCCGTAGAACAGCGTTTTAGTCATCTTGCCCATGAGGCATAGTTCGCAAGTACCAAGTGATTCATAATAAAGTGATTCCAAAAGTCCATCAGTATGGAGTTTCTTCATGCGCTTTGCACCAATATGACCTAAACGGCAGTGCCACAAATAAGTTGCACTATCATTATTAACTTTGCATCTTTTGGCTTCAATATTACGAATATGTGTATCACTACGATCAAGATCCAACAAACCATTTTCATTGGGTGTATGACCATAGAAGGTTTTATTCATGTAAACAAAACAACAATTATTCTCTAACTTAAATGAATAACCGTATTGCAATAAACATGATAAAATCATATTCATGCTCAATGCAAACACCAAATAACACTTATTTAGGTTCAATACTAATCCTGAAAGTATAGGGAGTGTGCGATGATGATCATATCAATCTTGGAACCACTTCCAACACACATCGTCACTTCACCCTTAACTAGTCTATGTTCATTCTGCAACTCCCATTTCAAGTTACTACACTTAGCAACTGAACTAGTATCAAATACCAAGGGGTTACTATGAACACTAGTAAACTACACATAAATAATTTGTATATCAAATATACCTTTGTTCACTTTGCCATCCTTCTTACCCGCCAAATGTTTGGGGTAGTTCCGCTTCCAGTGACCATTCCCTTTGCAGTAGAAGCACTCAGTTCCAGGCTTGGATCTAGCTTTGGGCTTCTTCATTGGAGCAGCAACTTGCTTGCTATTCTTCTTGAAGTTCCCTTTCTTTCCCTTTGCCCTTTTACTTGAAACTAGTGGTCTTGTCAACCATCAACACTTGATGCTTTTCTTGATTTCTACCTTCGCCGATTTCAGCATCGCGAAGAGCTTGGGAATTTTTTTTTGTTATCCCTCGCATATTATAGTTCATCACGAAGTTCTAGTAACTTGGTGATAGTGACTAGAGAATTCTGTCAATCACTATCTTATCTGGAAGATTAACTCCCACTTGATTCAAGCGATTGTAGTACCCAGACAATCTGAGCATGCTCATTGGTTGAGCTATTCTCCTCCATCTTGTAGGCAAAGTACTGTCAAAGGTCTCATACCTCTCGACACGGGCATGAGTATGAATTACCAATTTCAACTCTTGGAACATCTTATATGCTCCGTGGCGTTCAAAACATTTTTAAAGTCCTGGTTCTAAGCAGTACAGCATGGTGCACTAAACTATCAAGTAGTCATCATACCGAGCTTTGTCAAAATGTTCATAACATCTGCATCTGCTCCTGCAATAGGTCTGTCACTTAGCGGTGCATCAAGGACGTAATTCTTCTGTGCAGCAATGAGGATAATCCTCAGAGCATAGACCAAGTCTGCATCATTGCTACTAGCATCTTTCAACATAGTTTTTCTATAGGAACATATCAAAAATAAACGGGGAGCTACATCGCGAGCTATTGATCTACAACATAGTTATGCAAATACCATCAAGACTAAGTTCATGATAAATTAAAGTTCAATTAATCATATTACTTAAGAACTCCCACTCAGATAGACATCCCTCAAGTCATCTAAATGATCACGCGATCCAAATCAACTAAATCATGTCCAATCATCACGTGAGATGGAGTAATTTTCAATGGTGAACATCACTATGTTGATCATATCTACTATATGATTCACGCTCGACCTTTCAGTCTCCAGTGTTCCGAGGCCATATCTGCATATGCTAGGCTCGTCAAGTTTAACCCGAGTATTTCTGCGTGTGCAAAAATGGCTTGCACCCGTTGTATGTGAACGTAGAGCTTATCACACCCGATCATCACGTGGTGTCTCAGCACGACGAACCTTGGCAATGGTGCATACTTAGGGAGAACACTTATACCTTGAAATTTAGTGAGAGATCATCTTATAATGCTACCGCCGAACTAAGCAAAATAAGATGTATAAAAGATAAACATCATATGCAATCAAAATATGTGACATGATATGGCCATCATCATCTTGTGCCTTTGGTCTCCATCTCCAAAGCATCGTCATGATCTCCATCGTCACCGTCATGACACCATGATCTCAATCATCTTGATCTATATCAATGTGTTGTCACATGGTCGTCTCGCCAACTATTGCTCTTGCAACTATTGCTATCGCATAGCGATAAAGTAAAGCAATTATTTGGCGCTTGCATCTTATGCAATAAAGAGACAACCATAAGGCTTCTGCCAGTTAACGATAACTTCAAAAAAACATGATCATCTCATACAACAACTTATATATCATCACGTCTGGACCATATCACATCACAACAAGCCCTGTAAAAACAAGTTAGACGTCCTCTACTTTGTTGTTGCAAGTTTTACGTGGCTGCTATGGGCTTAGCAAGAACCGTTCTTACCTACGCATCAAAACCACAACGATATTTTGTCAAGTATGTGTCGTTTTAACCTTCACAAGGACCGGGCGTAGCCACACTCGATTCAATTAAAGTTGGAGAAACTGAGACCCGCCAGCCACCTGTGTGCGAAGCACGTCGGTAGAACCAGTCTCGCGTAAGCGTACGCATAATGTCGGTCCGGGCCGCTTCATCCAACAGTACCGCTGAATCAAAGTATGAAATGCTCGTAAGCAATATGACTTGTATCGCCCACAACTCACTTGTGTTCTACTCGTGCATATAACATCTATGTATAAACCTGGCCCGGATGCCACTGTTGGGGTACGTAGTAATTTCAAAAAAAATCCTACGCACACGCAAGATCATGGTGATGCATTGCAACGAGAGGGGAGAGAGTTGTCCACGTACCCTCGTAGCCCGTAAGCGGAAGCGTTATGACAACGCGGTTGATGTAGTCGTACGTCTTCACGATCGACCGATCTTAGTACTGAACGTACAGCACCTCCGAGTTCAGCAGACGTTCAGCTCGATGACATCCCTCGTACTCTTGATCCAGTTGAGGCCGAGGGAGAGTTTCGTCAGCACGACGGTGTGATGACGGTGATGGTGAAGCTACCGACGCAGGGCTTCGCCTAAGCACCGCTACGATATGATCAAGGTGGATTATGGTGGAGGGCGGCACCGCACACGGCTAAAAGATCAATGATCAACTTGTGTGTCTATGGGGTGCCCCCCTCCCCCGTATATAAAGGAGTGGAGGAGGGGAGGGGCCGGCCCTCTCTATGGCACGCCCTAGGGGAGTCCTACTCCCACCGGGAGTAGGATTCCCCCCTTTCCCTAGTTGGAGTAGGAGAGGAAGGGAAGGAGGAGTAGGAGAGAAGGAAAGGGGGGCCGCACCCCCCAAACCTATTCCTATTCAGCCTCCTCCCAAAGGGGGGCGCATCAGCCCCTTGTGGGCTGCTGTGCTTCCTTCTTATGGCCCATAAGGCCCATAACTTCTCCCGTGGGGGTTCCGGTAACCTCCCGGTACTCCGGTTTTCTCCGAAATCACCCGGAACACTTTCGGTGTCCGAATATAGCCGTCCAATATATCAATCTTTATGTCTCGAACATTTTGAGACTCCTTGTCATGTCCCTGATATCATCTCGGACTGCGAACAGCCTTCGGTACATCAAAACACATAAACTCATAATACCGATCGTCACCGAACGTTAAGCGTGTGGACCCTACGGGTTCGAGAACTATGTAGACATGACCGAGACTCGTCTCCGATCAATAACCAATAGCGGAACCTGGATGCTCATATTAGTTCCTGCATATTCTATGAAGATCTTTATCGGTCAAATCACATAACAACATACATTGTTCCCTTTGTCATCGGTATGTTACTTGCCCAAGATTCGATTGTCGGTATCTCAATACCTAGTTCAATCTCATTACCGGCAAGTCTCTTTACTCGTTCCGTAATGCATCATCCCGCAACAAACTCATTAGTCACATTGCTTGCAAGGCTTATAGTGATGTGCATTACCGAGAGGGCCCAGAGATACCTCTTCGACAATAGAAGTGACAAATCCTAATCTCGATCTATGCCAACTCAACAAGTACCATCGGAGAGACCTGTAGAGCACCTTTATAATCACCCAGTTATGTTGTGACGTTTGGTAGCACACAAAGTGTTCCTCCAGTATTCGGGAGTTGCATAATCTCATAGTCATAGGAACTTGTATAAGTCATGAAGAAAGCAATAGCAACATACTAAACGATCAAGTGCTAAGCTAACAGAATGGGTCAAGTCAATCACATCATTCTCTAATGATGTGATCCCGTTAATCAAATGACAACTCATGTCTATGGCTAGGAAACTTAATCATCTTTGATTCAACGAGCTATCAAGTAGAGGCATACTAGTGACACTCTGTTTGTCTATGTATTCACACATGTACTAAGTTTCCGGTTAATACAATTCTAGCATGAATAATAAACATTTATCATGATATAAGGAAATATAAATAACAACTTTATTATTGCCTCTAGGGCATATTTCTTTCATTTGCTGCATCACCCTTTCCTCTTCAAGAGTAAACCAACGCATGCTCAAGAGGTAGCAAGCATCATACCGGAACCCAGAGGTGATGTCAAATGGGCAAAGTCTGAGCCATCACCAACTTGGTGGCGTGCTGTTAGAGTGGCAAATGAGCAAGGATCGGGTCGTCGCATCCTTAGTGGAGCGCTACATCGACGTCTGGATGTATTAAAAAATATTAAGGGTCTTCACATTTGACTCAGCGAGTGTGAAGGATAGGAAAGCTAGTCGAACCTAGGAGGATACGCTTAGGTGGGGGAATGTTGAGTCCCTGATAGTTAAGCTACATGAGTTAGTTGATACAACGGTGAGGAGAGGTGTTGATATCCTTTGCATCCAAGAAACCAAATGGAGTGGACAGAAGGCACAAGAGATGGAGGATACCAGCTTCAAACTATGGTACAAGAGGACAACTGCAGAGAAAAATGGACTAGACATCTTGGTCAACAAGAGCCTCAATGTTGGGGTGATGACCCCCGGGTAGGAGCAGGTGGCAGATAGCAATTTTGAAAACATCTGGGCGGTAGTCGCCCCTCGAGCTCGGCATGCCCTCCACCCGGTCGTCCGGCTCAGGGCCGGCTAGGCATGGCGCCATGGCTCTACGATCAGCCTAATCTCCGGCCCAACTAGCTCAGGTCCGGTTTTGGCAAGGTTTTGGGAAGCAGGGTGCCGGAGGGTACTTGCGCGGTCGCTGATGCGCGATGTACGTATATCCGGGCCGGCCCAACTAGCTCATGTCTAGTTTTGGGAAGGTTTTTGTATTGTTATTTCTTTCGGGTTTCTTCACTTACCTTTCGATTTACGTTTCCTGTTTTTTAGGTATTTCTTTCCATATTTCACGAACATTTTCAGAAATATGGGAACAATTTCTACAAATATTTTTCTCATAATTCGAAATTGTGAATATTCTCAAATGATTCAACATTTTTTTGAAATTCATGAATTTATTTATAAATGGTGAACAGTTTTTCAATTAAATAATATACATTAAAATATTGAAAAATTTCAAGAGTTTTTGAAATCATAAATAGTTTATATGAATACTTTTAAAATTCATCATAATTTTTTGAAACCGTGAACATATTTAAATTCATGAACATTTTTACAAGTTCATTTGTTTTTGAAATTGTGATTTTTTTTTTAATTTCACGGACATTTTTTCGAAATTTATATATTTGTTTGACAATTTTGCACAGTTTCGAGAAATTCATGAGCATTTAAAAAAATTTAATACACGGTTTTTCTGAATCACAATTTTCTTTTGTATCCATGAGCATTTATCAGTTTCCGAATATTTTTTCATATCATGTATTTTTAGCATTCAAGAATATACTTTTCATGTTTCACAATTTTTTGAAATGCTAAATTATATTTGAAAAAGAGAAAGAAAAGTAAAGAAAAAATAAAGGGGCTTCCGGCCACGCACATGGGTTTCAGAATGATTTACAAAGCACTGCACCATCAATAGAAAAAAGAACAATACAAATCATACTTCTGCCATTCATTCAAAATGAATTAATGATACCTGCAACTCAAAACAAAAAGAATATATATAACACAAGTGACGTAGGTTAATACGGCATCACAAAGCTCTTCTGATAGCTAAGAAAGAGGCGTGTATGCCTCCGGAGCTTTTGGTTGGACAACCAGGCGCTAATTTTGGCGGTGGAGCCTTCCCAACTGGGGCGACGAGCCCATCGTGATACAGCAGCACGGCATGTCAAGGGTCTATGGGGCCAATCCCTCCCAGATCGAGATCATAGGGATACGTGAGGAGGAGGTTTGGTTGCTGCTGTATTTATCAAGGGAGGGTCAGGTGTGGCTGGGTGTGTTTGCGTCGTTATGGAAAGTCATGGGGACGTATTGTATGGGGACTTCCAACACTTGGATGTGGCTTTAGGCTGCACAAAAAGCCTACTTAAGACCCACTCAATCTCTGCCAGCTACACACGTATCAGGTTTTGGTCTAGCCCTAGCTCACAATGCGACATATGGACGATTGATAATAAGGTATGACCGACCAACGAGAAAACAGATAAAATTATGATGGTAAGAACATGTACAATGGTTGGTATGATAGTCTTATCTTAAACCTTGCATGTAATTTAGATATGACAATAAAACATGTATACAATGGGTTATCTCTTAGTCTTATCTAAGATAAATATTTATTTTTAAAATCATGGTGACACATATGGCTAAGAGACCATATGTTAAATAAGAGAAGACAAGCCTTTTGTTATGAATTCTCTCTTCTTCACCTCAGCAATTATCCTACGTAGAACACATAAGATAGCACCATTGTACATGCCAAAAAATTCTCCTACCTTTATTAGTAGGCATAGATATGTAATTTCAGCAAAACATTTTGAATGCCCGTGGCAACGCACGGGCATTCTACTGGTCAACTTTAGGACGATAGACTGGACCAATTAAATCCTTCAAAAAAATGGAAAAGTACATTTTGTGGCAACCAATTCCGGATTATACGGGTATTAATTAGCATGATTGCAATCAAATCCTTCTCTGTTGTTCCCCTCCCATTTCCTGCCTGGATCGCAGCTGCGCATGCAAGCAATTTAGGGAGAAAATCGCCAAAGATTAATTGCCGCTTGATTTAGGAAGAAAATCGTTGTAGATGGATATCTTCTGCAATCAATGCCGGCTCGCTCTTGCCTTAAAATGCCGTCCAAGGAGTAGTATATATTTGCATCATATAGCACCTAGATGGTCGACCAACACAAACAACTATCAAATAGGACAGTTTGTTTGCCGCGTTGAAGTTTACAATGGAGGGAGGCAAGGTGGCCATGCTTGTGATTCTGATGCTTGGATGCATCGTAGTAGATCTTTCAGACGGTAAGTACACACATACAATTATTATCTATTACTATTTATTTCTGTGAACAACTAAAAGTCTTGCAAAAATTGATTTGGTTTACTCTTGAGATCTGTTTGACCAACACACCCTTTTTTTCTATGCAGCTCGAACCACTAGTCAGATGGACGGCAGCAAACTTGAAGTCTGCATATGCCCAAAGTATGGAAATGTCTTTTGTTGCGCGGATTCAACGGACCCCTGCTTTCCAACCAAGATGGATTGCGTTAAAGGTTGCGGATGCTCTGCAGATGGACTATCCACTCGTAGAAAAACTGTGTTAAAGGTTGGGGCTTCTGAAGAATCCCCATAATCCCGTAACCTTTTTGTGATGTTTGATTCTTTTGTAATGGAAAATTTGAAATGGTTTCGAAGTTCCGAAAAATAATTGAGGCACAATCATACTATGTTCATGATTATACTTGTTGATGGCGTGGACCTCCTCTGTGAATGGCCCGATCTAGTTGAGCTCCAATCGCAGATGCATATATATTGGCCAGTTTTCCTTAATTATTAGGGGAATGATTGGGATCATCCGATGAAACACGATCAGATTTTAATGAGATGATTAGAAGAAACTTATTGTCTAGACTAGTTTTTGCAACTGAGTGGTTGTTGTGATTTCTCCCACCACAACAACTAGTGTGTTGCGGGATCTGAATCTGGATCCCTTCGAGAGCAACCACCACCCATGCTCCTCCAAAGCACCCCTGATGCGCCACTGTTGACGCCGACGAGCGCCACCGTCGTGCCACCGCCAAGCATCCCCTTTGTGCCACCGCTGATGCCGGTGAGCGCGCGCCCCGCCATCATGGTCGTCGGCGCCTACACCACCATCCACCCTCTCTCCTCCTCCCTCTTATCTCCTTCATCTAGATGAGTCGCTGGCAGCCACGCTGTCGCGAGTACCCCCGATGTGCCGCAACTGAGGTCGATGAGCACGCGCTCTGCCATCGCGGTCGTCGGCCGCCTCCACCACCACCCGCCCTCTCTCCTTCCCCCTCTTGTCGATCGAGAGCGCCTGCTCCTACTGCTACGGGGTGATGAAGAAGATAAACTCCGCTCGACACCAACAGAGGCACCGTCCATTTCTACAACATCAGCGATGTTGCAAAAAGTAATTTTGCAACAAGACCTCTGTTGCAAAAAAATGCAATAAGGCCTCTTTTGCAAAATAAATTCCGCAACAACACTTTTGTTGCAAAAACAAATATCTGCAACACAACCTCCGTTGCACAACAAAACCTCTTTTGCACAAAAATTTTGTAGAAATGTTTCTGTTACAAGCTCTTTGTTGCAAAATAGAGGAAATTAGTTCACGGCTTTAGATCTGTGTTAGATCCGATGGCTCGCGAGCCAGCTGATCTTATTAACAAAAGTTTCTCGAGCTGGAAAGGTAGGTGAGTGGCGTGTTATATTTTCACAAGCGTCCGTGTAATCATAAATCAAAGGAAACCGCTAGGCCATCAGATAACTTGTATCGGATCGCAACCGTTGTACATTTTGATCTGCTAATTTAGGCCCTGCGGGACTACCGATCACGCCCACATCAGATATCCTCTTAGTGAAGCATTGATACGTCTCCAACGTATCTATAATTTTTTATTGTTCCATGCTATTATATTATCTGTTTTGGATGTTTAGTGGGCTTTATTATGCACTTTTATATTATTTTTGGGACTAACCTATTAACCGAAGGCCCAGAGCAAATTGTTGGTTTTTGCCTATTTCAGTGTTTCACGGAAAAGGAATATCAAACGGAGTCCAACGGAATGAAACCATCGGGAGAGTTATTTTTGGAACAAACGCAATCCAGGAGACTTGGAGTGGACGTCAAGGAAGCAACGAGGAGGCCACGAGGCAGGGAGGCGTGCCCCCACCCCCGTGGGCCCCTCGTGGCTCCATCGACCTACTTCTTTCACCTATATATACTCATATACCCTGAAAACATTCAAGAGCACCACGAAACCCTATTTCCACCGCCGCAACCTTCTGTACCCATGCGATCCCATCTTGGGGCCTTTTCCGGCGCTCCACCGGAGGGGGAATCGATTATGGAGGGCTTCTACATCAACACCATAGCCTCTCCGATGATGTGTGAGTAGTTTACCACAGACCTTCGGGTCCATAGTTATTAGCTAGATGGCTTCTTCTCTCTCTTTGGATCTCAATACAAAGTTCTCCTTGATTCTCTTGGAGATATATTCGATGTAATTCTTTTTGCAGTGTGTTTGTCGAGATCCGGTGAATTGTGGGTTTATGATCAAGATTATCTATGAACAATATTTGGTTCTTCTCTGAATTCTTATATGCATGATTTGATATCTTTGCAAGTCTCTCCGAATTATCGGTTTAGTTTGGCCTACAAGATTGATCTTTCTTGCAATGGGAGAAGTGCTTAGCTTTGGGTTCAATCTTGCGGTGTCCTTTCCCAGTGACAGCAGGGGAAGCAAGGCACGTATTGTATTGTTGCCATCGAGGATAAAAAGATGGGGTTTATAGCATATTGCTTGAGTTTATCCCTCTACATCATGTCATCTTGCCTAATGCGTTACTCTGTTCTTATGAACTTAATACTCTAGATGCATGCTGGATAGCGGTCGATGTGTGGAGTAATAGTAGTAGATGCAGAATCATTTCGGTCTACTTGTCGCGGACGTGATGCCTATATACATGATCATGCCTAGATATTCTCATAACTATGCACTTTTCTATCAATTGCTCGACAGTAATTTGTTCACCCGCCGTAGAATATGTTATCTTGAGAGAATCCACTAGTGAAACCTATGGCCCCTGGGTCTATCTTCTATCATATTATTTTCCTATCAATTTACTATTTCTGCCGCTGTTTATTTTGTAATCTTTACTTTCCAATCTATATCGTAAAAATTCGAAAAATATTTATCTTATTATCTCTATCAGATCTCACTTTTGCAAGTGGCCGTGAAGGGATTGACAACCCCTTTATCGCATTGGTTGCTTGGTTCTTATTTGTTTGTGCAGATACAAGGCGACTTGTGTGTAACCTCCTACTGCATTGATACCTTGGTTCTCAAAAACTGAGGGAAATACTTACGCTACTTTGTTGTTGGGGAACGTAGTAATTTCAAAAAAAATCCTACACACACGCAAGATCATGGTGATGCATATCAACGAGAGGGGAGAGTGTCGTCCACGTAACCTCGTAGACCGTAAGCGGAAGCGTTATGACAACGTGGTTGATCTAGTCGTAAGTCTTCACGATCGACCGATCTTAGTACGAACGTACGGCACCTCCGAGTTCAGCACACGTTCAGCTTGATGACGTCCCACGTACTCTCGATCCAGTTGAGGCCGAGGGAGAGTTTCGTCGGCACTATGGCGTAATGATGGTGATGATGTTGCTACCGACGCAGGGCTTCGCCTAAGCACCGCTACGATATGATCGAGGTGGATTATGGTGGAGGGGGGCACCGCACACGGCTAAAAGATCAATGATAAACTTGTGTGTCTATGGGGTACCCCCTCCCCCGTATATAAAGGAGTTGAGGAGGGGAGGGGCGGCCCTCTCTATGGCGCACCCAAGGGGAGTCCTACTCCCACCGGGAGTAGGATTCCCCCCTTTCCCTAGTTCGAATAAGAGAGGAAGGGAAGGAGGAGTAGGAGAGAAGGAAAGGGGGGCCGCACCCCCCAAACATATTCCTATTCGGCCTCCTGCCCAAAGGGGGCGCACCAGCCCCTTCTGGGCTGGTGTGCTTCCTTCTCATGGCCCATAAGGCCCATAACTTCTCCCGGGGGGTTCCGGTAACCTCCCGGTACTCCAGTTTTCTCTGAAATCACCCGGAACACTTCCGGTGTCCGAATATAGCCGTCCAATATATCAATCTTTATGTCTCAAACATTTCGAGATTCCTCGTCATGTCCCTGATCTCATCCGGGACTCCGAATAACCTTCGGTACATCAAAACACATAAACTCATAATACCGATCGTCACCGAACGTTAAGCGTGTGGACCCTACGGGTTCGAGAACTATGTAGACATGACCGAGACTCGTCTCCGATCAATAACCAGTAGCGGAACCTGGATGCTCATATTGGTTCCTACATATTCTATGAAGATCTTTATCGGTCAAACCGCATAACAACATACATTGTTCCCTTTGTCATCGGTATGTTACTTGCCCGAGATTCGATCGTCGGTATATCAATACCTAGTTCAATCTCGTTACGGGAAAGTCTCTTTACTCATTCCGTAATGCATCATCCCGCAACTAACTCATTAGTCACATTGCTTGCAAGGCTTATAGTGATGTGCATTACTGAGAGGGCCCAGAGATACCTCTCCGACAATCAGAGTGACAAATCCTAATCTCGATCTATGCCAACTCAACAAGTACCATCAGAGACACCTGTAGAACACCTTTATAATCACCTAGTTACGTTGTGACGTTTGGTAGCACACAAAGTGTTCCTCCGGTATTCGGGAGTTGCATAATCTCATAGTCGTAGGAACATGTATAAGTCATGAAGAAAGCAATAGCAACATACTAAACGATCAAGTGCTAAGCTAGCGGAATGGGTCAAGTCAATCACATCATTCTCTAATGGTGAGATTCCGTTAATCAAATGACAACTCATGTCTATGGCTAGGAAACTTAACCATCTTTGATTCAACGAGCTAGTCAAGTAGAGGCATACTAGTGACACTCTGTTTGTCTATGTATTCATACATGTACTAAGGTTCCGGCTAATTGCTCCGACTTTCAATATGTATCCAGATTGAGACACAGGGCCATCTGGATTGGTGTAAAAGCTTGCATCGACGTAACTCTTTACGATGCTCTTTATCACCTCCATAACCGAGAAATATATTCTTATTCCACTAAGGATTATTTTGACCGCTATCCAAAGGATCTACTCCTAGATCACTATTGTACCCTCTTGCCAAACTCTTGGTGAGGTACACAATAGGTCTGGTACACAGCATAGCATACTTTATAGAACCTATGACTGAGGCATAGGGAATGACTTTTCATTCTCTTTCTATTTTCTGCCGTGGTCGGGTTTTGAGTCTTCACTCAACTTAACACCTTGTAACACAGGCAAGAACTCCTTCTTTGAATATTCCATTTTGAACTACTTCAAAATCTTGTCAAGGTTTTTACTTGCTGAAAAATCTTATCAAGCGACTTGATCTATCTCTATAGATCTTGATGCTCAATATGTAAGTAGCTTCACCGAGGTCTTTCTTTGAAAAAACTCCTTTCAAATACACCGTTTATGCTTTACAGAAAATTTTACATTATTTCCGATCAACAATATGTCATTCACATATACTTATCAGAAATGTTGTAGTGCTCCCACTCACTTTCTTGTAAATACAGGCTTCATCGCAAGTCTGTATAAAACTATATGCTTTGATCAACTCATCAAAGCGTATATTCCAACTTCGAGATGCTTTGCACCAGTCCATGGATGGATCGCTGGAGCTTGCACATTTTGTTAGCACCTTTAGGATCGACAAAACCTTCTGGTTGCATCATATACAACTCTTCTTTAAGAAATCCATTAAGGAATGTAGTTTTGACATCCATTTGCCATATTTCATAAAATGTGGCAAATTTACTAACATGATTCGGACAGACTTAAGCCTCGCTACGAGTGAGAAAATCTCATCGTAGTCAACACCTTGAACTTTGTCAAAAACCTTTTTCGACAAGTCTAGCTTTGTAGATACTACTATCAGCGTCCGTCTTCCTCTTGAAGATCCAATTATTTTCTATGGCTTGCCGATCATCGGGCAAGTCAACCAAAGTCCACACTTTGTTCTCATACATGGATCCCATCTCAGATTTCATGGCCTCAATCCATTTCACAGAATCTGGGCTCATCATCGCTTCCTAGTAGTTCGTAGGTTCATTATGGTCAAGTAACATGAACTCCAGAATAGGATTACCATACTACTCTGGTGCAGAACGTACTCTAGTTGACCTACGAGGTTCGGTAGTAACTTGATCCGAAGCTTCATGATCATCATCATTAACTTCCTCACTAATTGGTGTAAGCATCACTGGAACTGATTTCTGTGATGAATTACTTTCCAATTCGGGAGAAAGTACAATTACCTCATCAACTTCTACTTTCCTCCCACTCACTTCTTTCGAGAGAAACTCCTTCTCTAGAAAGGATCCATTCTTAGCAACGAATATCTTGCCTTCAGATCTGTGATAGAAGGTGTACCAACAGTTTCCTTTGGGTATTCTATGAAGGCGTATTTCTCCGATTTGGGGTTGAGCTTATCGGGTTGAAACTTTTTCACATAAACATCGCAACCCCAAACTTTAAGAAACGACACCTTAGTTTTTTTGCTAAACCACAGTTCATATGTTGTCGTCTCAACGGATTTAGATGGTGCCCCTTTTAATGTGAATGCAGCTACCTCTAATGCATAACCCCAAAATGATAGTGGTAAATCAGTAAGGGACATCATAGATCGCACCATATCTAATAAAGTGTGGTTATGAGGTTCAGACACACCATTACGCTGTGGCGTTCCAGGTGGCGTGAGTTGCGAAACTATTCCGCATTGTTTCAAATGAAGACCAAACTCGTAACTCAAATATTCTCCTCCACGATCAGATCATAGAAAATTTATTTTCTTGTTACGATGATTTTCCACTTCACTCTGAAATTCTTTGAACTTTTCAAATGTTTCAGACTTATGTTTCATTAAGTAGATATACCGATATCTGCTTAAATCATTTGTGAAGGTGAGAAAATAACAATACCCGCCACGAGCCTCAATATTCATCGGACCACATACATCAGTATGTATGATTTCCAACAAATCTGTTGCTCGCTCCAATGTTCCGTAGAACGGCGTTTTAGTCATATTGCCCATGAGGCATGGTTCGCAAGTACCAAGTGATTCATAATAAAGTGATTCCAAAAGTCCATCAGTATGGAGTTTCTTCATGCGCTTTGCACCAATATGACCTAAACGGCAGTGCCACAAATAAGTTGCACTATCATTATTAACTTTGCATCTTTTGGCTTCAAAATTATGAATATGTGTATCACTACGATCGAGATCCAACAAACCATTTTCATTGGGTGTATGACCATAGAAGGTTTATTCATGTAAACAGAACAACAATTATTCTCTAACTTAAATGAATAACCGTATTGCAATAAACATGATCAAATCATATTCATGCTCGATGCAAACACCAAATAACACTTATTTAGGTTCAACACTAATCCTGAAAGTATAGGGAGTGTGCGATGATGATCATATGAATCTTGGAACCACTTCCAACACACATCGTCACTTCACCCTTAACTAGTCTATGTTCATTCTGCAACTCCCGTTTCAAGTTACTACTCTTAGCAACTGGACTAGTATCAAATACCGAGGGGTTACTATGAATACTAGTAAAGTACACATCAATAATCTGTATATCAAATATACCTTTGTTCACTTTGCCATCCTTCTTACCCGCCAAATGTTTGGAGTAGTTCCGCTTCCAGTGACCATTCCCTTTGCAGTAGAAGAACTCAATTCCAAGCTTGGGTCTAGCTTTGGGCTTCTTCGTTGGAGTAGCAACTTGCTTGCTATTCTTCTTGAAGTTCCCTTTCTTTCCCTTTTCCCTTTTACTTGAAACTAGTGGTCTTGTCAACCATCAACACTTGATGCTTTTCTTGATTTCTACCTTCGCCGATTTCAGCATCGTGAAGAGCTTGGGAATTTTTTCGTTATCCCTCACATATTATAGTTAATCATGAAGTTCTAGTAACTTGGTGATAGTGACTAGAGAATTCTGTCAATCACTATCTTATCTGGAAGATTAACTCCCACTTGATTCAAGCGATTGTAGTACCCGGACAATCTGAGCATGCTCACCGGGTTGAGCTATTCTCCTCCATCTTGTAGGCAAAGTACTGTCAAAGGTCTCATACCTCTCGACACGGGCATGAGTGTGAAATACCAATTTCAACTCTTGGAACATCTTATATGCTCCGTGGCGTTCAAAACATTTTTAAAGTCCTGGTTCTAAGCCGTAAAGCATGGTGCACTAAACTGTCAAGTAGTCATCATACCGAGCTTTGTCAAAACGTTCATAACATCTGCATCTGCTCCTGCAATAGGTCTGTCACTTAGCGGTGCATCAAGGACATAATTCTTCTGTGCAGCAATGAGGATAACCCTCAGATCGCGGACCAAGTCTGCATCATTGCTACTAACATCTTTCAACATAGTTTTTCTCTAGGAACATATCAAAATAAACGGGGAGCTACATCGCGAGCTATTGATCTACAACATAGTTATGCAAATACTATCAGGACTAAGTTCATGATAAATTAAAGTTCAATTAATCATATTACTTAAGAACTCCCACTCAGATAGACATCCCTCGAGTCATCTAAATGATCACGCGATCCAAATCAACTAAACCATGTCCGATCATCACGTGAGATGGAGTAGTTTTCAATGGTGAACATCACTATGTTGATCATATCTACTATATGATTCACGCTCGACCTTTCGGTCTCCAGTGTTCCGAGGCCATATCTGCATATGCTAGGCTCGTCAAGTTTAACCCGAGTATTTCTGCGTGTGCAAAACTGGCTTGCACCCGTTGTATGTGAACGTAGAGCTTATCACACCCGATCATCACATGGTGTCTCAGCACGACGAACCTTGGCAATGGTGCATACTCAGGGAGAACACTTATACGTTGAAATTAAGTGAGAGATCATCTTATAATGCTACCGCCAAACTAAGCAAAATAAGATGTGTAAAAGATAAGCATCACATGCAATCAAAATATGTGACATGATATGGCCATCATCATCTTGTGCCTTTGATGTCCATCTCCATAGCATCGTCATGATCTCCATCATCACCGGCATGACACCATGATCTCCATCATCTTGATCTATATCAATGTGTCGTCACATGGTCGTCTCGCCAACTATTGCTCTTGCAACTATTGCTATCGCATAGCAATAAAATAAAGCAATTATTTGGTGCTTGCATCTTATGCAATAAAGAGACAACCATAAGGCTTCTCCCAGTTGCCGATAACTTCAACAAAACATGATCATCTCATACAACAACTTATATATCATCACGTCTTGACCATATCACATCACAACAAGCCCTATAAAAACAAGTTAGACGTCCTATACTTTGTTGTTGCAATTTTTACGTGCCTGCTATGGGCTTAGCAAGAACCATTCTTACCTACGCATCAAAACCACAACGATATTTTGTCAAGTATGTGATGTTTTAAACTTCACAAGGACCGGGCGTAGCCACACCCGATTCAACTAAAGTTGGAGAAACTGACACCCGCCAGCCACCTGTGTGCGAAGCACATCGGTAGAACCAATCTCGCGTAAGCATACGCGTAATGTCGGTCCGAGCCGCTTCATCCAACAATACCGCCGAATCGAAGTATGACATGCTCGTAAGCAGTATGACTTGTATCGCCCACAACTCACTTGTGTTCTACTCGTGCATATAACATCTACGTATAAACCTGTCTCAGATGCCACTGTTGGGGAATGTAGTAATTTCAAAAAAAAATCCTGCGCACACGCAAGATCATGGTGATGCATAGCAACGAGAGGGGAGAGTGTCGTCCATGTAGCCTCGTAGTTCGTAAGCGGAAGCGTTATGAAAACGCGGTTGATGTAGTCATACGTCTTCATGATTGACCGATCTTAGTACCGAACGTACGGCACCTCCGAGTTCAGCACACGTTCAGCTCGCTGACGTCCCTCGTACTCTTGATCCCGTTGAGGCCAAGGGAGAGTTTCGTCAGCACGATGGCTGATGACGGTGATGATGATGCTACCGATGCAGGGCCTTCGCCTAAGCACCGCTACGATATGATCGAGGTGGATTATGGTGGAGGGCGGCACCGCTGCAGCTAAAAGATCAATGATCAACTTGTGTGTCTATGGGGTGCCCCCTCCCCGTATATAAAGGAGTGGAGGAGGGAGGGCGGCCGTCTCTATGGCGCCCTAGGGAGTCCTACTCCCACCGAGTAGGATTCCCCCTTTCCCTAGTTGGAGTAGGAGAGGAAGGGAAGGAGGAGTAGGAGAGAAGGACAGGGGGCCGCCACCGCCAAACCTATTCCTATTTGGCCTCCTCCCAAAGGGGGGCGCACCAGCCCCTTGTGGGCTTGTGTGCTTCCTTCTTATGGCCCATAAGGCCCATAACTTCTCCCGGGGGGTTCCGGTAACCTCCTGGTACTCCGGTTTTCTCCGAAATCACCCGAAACACTTTTGGTGTCCGAATATAGCCGTCCAATATATCAATCTTTATGTCTCAAACATTTCGAGACACCTCGTCATGTCCCTGATCTCATCCGAGACTCCGAACAACCTTCGGTACATCAAAACACATAAACTCATCGTCGGTGTCAAAACCGGCGGTTCTCGGGTAGGGGGTCCCGAACTGTGCGTCTAAGGCTAATGGTAACAGGAGGCGGGGGGCACGATGTTTATCCAGGTTCGGGCCCTCTCCATGGAGGTAATACCCTACTTCCTGCTTGATTGATCTTGATGATATGAGTGTTACAAGAGTTGATCTACCACGAGATCGTAGAGGCTAAACCCTAGAAGCTAGCCTATGATTATGATTGCTGTCGTCCTACGGACTAAACCCTCCGGTTTATATAGACACGGAGGGGGCTAGGGTTACACAGAGTCGATTATAGAGAAGGAGATCTACATATCCGAATTGCCAAGCTTGCCTTCCATGCAAAGGAGAGTCCCATCCGGACACGGGACGAAGTCTTCAATCTTGTATCTTCATAGTCCAACAGTCCAGCCAAAGTATATAATCCGGCTGTCCGAGGACCCCTTAATCCCGGACTCCCTCAGTAGCCCCAAACCAGGCTTCAATGACGATGAGTCCGGCGTGCAGATTATCTTCGGCATTGCAAGGCGGGTTCTTCTCCAAATTCTCGAGAGTACCTGTTGTAGCGAGCAGTGTTTTAATAATGTTGCACTCCTCGGCTTCTGTGCTTTAATAATGGCTATCTCCACGTGTCCAGCGGATGCGAGAAGTCGAGGCATTTTTTCATTTGCCACCCTGACCATGCAAGTAAATCGTCTATTTAAAGAGTTGAGGATCCTCAGATCCAAATCACATCATCTCCTCTCTGCGAGTATCCATCAGAGCGCGCCTGAAAAAATCCATCCCATCATGGCCAGTCGTCGCAGCTCCTCCTCTCGCTCCTGTAGCACCAAGCCAGGCGATTGGGAGAAGTGTCCCGTTCCTCATAGCCGATTGGTAGAGCTGCAGACCCAGGGCTTTCTCCCGCCCGCCTACATGGTCCCCGTCCGAGCCGGACTAGCCACTTATAATGGTGGGGAGCAAGCGGAGAGTTCCCCCAACCCATCCAAGGGGGAGCGGGTATGCTTTGTCCCCTATTTGCTGAGGGGACTAGGATTTCCAATTCATCCATTCCTCCGCGGGCTCCTGGATTTCTACGGTCTCCAGCTACACAACTTTACTCCAGCCTCCATACTGCATATCGCGGGTTATGTCGCCTTCTGCGAGCTATTTCTGGGCTGCGAAACTCATTTCGAGCTATGGAAGAGGCTATTCTGCCTTGTACCCTGTACTCAGGAGGGGTCGATATATCAAGTGGGCGGAGCCGAGATATGGCGCATCGTCGAGACCGGATACCTGTCCGGTACTCCGAAGAAGGCATCCGAAGACTGGCCTTCGGAGTGGTTTTACATGGAGGACGTCCCTCTTCCGGACCCTATTCGGTTGGGCCTTCCCGAGTTTGCAAATGCTCCGTTGAAGAAACGCGACAGCTGGCGCCCCCGGAGCCCCTAGGAGGAAGATAATAGAGAGATCCTTTTCCTGATGGGATGGATAAATACACTGGCCAAATCAGGACTGACAATAATTGAGGTTATGTCCATATGTATAATGCAGGGAGTGCAGCCACTTCAATATCGGGGGAAACCCATGTGGCACTACAATGGAGAAGACGACGCCACCCGCTGCAGCCGTAAAGGTCCGAACTCCGTCGCCGCTCTGGCGAAAATATTGTCCGATTTGTTCAAAGGAGGAGAAGAGGAGTTCATCCATATTAAGCCACGGGATGGATTCTCCATGTACAACTCCCCAAGCCAGGTAAGCTGCTATCTTTTATTCCAGTCTTTCCCGCATTCTGTAGCACAAACATTTACCTTGTTAATTCGTAGCAGGAGCTGCGCAAAGCTATGAGGGATATTCACAGCCCGTCTCCACAGCCAGAGGACCCCAACCGGGGCCTCGACCCCGGACTCGAAGAAGATCCGGACACATTTGTGGAGCTCGTCGACAGGACACTTTATCAGTTAAGCTGCGATGGTGCTTTGGTGGCCATCATAGCTGACTACCCTAGCCTACTCCCTGTATCACACGTAAGTAAAACCAGAGTCCCGACTTCCAAGAAGGATTCCCTCTTTGCGCCTTACCCATCGCATATGTTTTGCGTTTTACAGGGAAGGCCATCGGGACTTCGTGCCGAACCCGCGGTGACTCGTCAACAAGGAGCACCGAAGCCGGGTAGGCTTAAAAGGAAGGCGTTCAGGACCGAGACGCCATTGCAAAGGTATGACTAAAAACCTGCTACGCAATTATCGTCGTTAAAATATGACCGTGTCCACTGTGTCCTGGCAGAAAAAGCGCTCCCGGACTATATCCGAAGAGCCTGCCGGCCACGCCTCCACCGGCCGGACTCCGAGGCCGGACCCAAGGGGAGAGGTCGGCGCAGGGACAACGCCGGATGATCCTCCTACAGAGGATGCGGATAGATTCTCTGCTACGAACTCCGAAGTGGAGAGCGCCATGAATCATAGGCGCCGGCGGGCCACACTACGTGACCCTAATTTCTCTGAAGAGGCGTTCAACGCCTTCAACTCAGGGGACACATGCATCCGAGCTGCTAAAGATGGCCTCGCCAGAGCTACGGACCAGTATGTAAAGGATATACAGGTAAGAAAATTTGATAAGTATGTATATTAGTAGCCCCTGAGACTTGAAACTGTTGGCACAACTGATTTAAGGATCAATTATATGCATAGGTTCTTGCAAAGAAGAATACTCGACTGTCTAAAGAGCTGGAGGAGTGCAAAGCCCAGCTACGGGCCGCAGTCGCCAGAATGGAGGAGTCCAAGAAGGCCTCATCTAGTAATACTTGTCTTGATCGAAAAGAATGTATTAACATATACCAGTTAGTATTTGGCATGCATGCAAATCTAATAATAGATTCTGCAGACAATCCCGGAGGTAATACGGAGATCGCATCAGAGGATGAGCAACATGCTTAACGACAGCTGAAGGCTGGCGAGCGTGTGCTTACTAAGGTTATACGGGAGAAAAATAATCTCCAGGACGCGAACACCCGACTAGACGTCGAATTAAAGGATGTTCGGGCCCAGCTTGCTGACTCCGTGAAGGAGAATAAGAGGCTTCGACGCGGCATTTTTAGTAAGTGCTCTAACGAATCACTATAAGGTTCGGCGAAGAAGCGGGCTAACAGAATTATATCTGTAGGTATGTTGACAGGTCGCCCTGAAGAGGAGATGCCCGGATCTGCAGGCGATCTTCTGCAGGAGCTCTCACAACTACACGAACAAGTTTGGCAGGTGATGCAGGGCATTGCCCATGCCTTGTGGCCATCCACCTCCCTGCCAGGAGGCATGGGGGATCTTGTAGAGATTCTCAAGGGAGCGCGGCGGCGCTTCTGATTATGGAAGATATCGGCCTGCCGCCAAGGTGCAAGGGAAGCCTGGGCCATGGTGAAGACGCGTCACACCAAGGCTGACACGAACCACATGGCCGAGGTCGGACCTGTAGGGTCAGATGGGAAAGAGATCCCTGTAAGTCTAGTATACGACCAGGTAGCATTAGCCGCTAAGTATTCCCAACAGGATTGTAGGCTAGACAGCCTGTTGAATGGTATAGAAGAAGAGTTTAGTCATTCTAAGTGAGTTTGTACTTCAAAGGACATATTTTGTCCCTAGACGGATTTGTAAATCATTTGTCTTGGCGGACCTTTTCGCTTCAACCTCTGGACCCGACAGTCCGGAGTGTATCTAAATACCCGCTCGGTTATGTGAAAACCGGGGCACGCGTGGAAACCAGGCGTAGGGGTCATAAGTGCTTGAACAGACAAGTACCCAACTAGTTATGTTATATTACATGGGTAGTAAGAAACATCTTCCAGGGAGAATAGTTTCGTTAAGGGTTCCTTTCCCTGGGTGTGCATGCATTAATGTGCATGTCCGAACTGCAAAAAATGACGCAGGATATAAGCATCTGGGGGCATGTTTTGTAATAGGTAAGGGACATCTTTTGTTAACCGACCGAATATTCCCTTAAGAATGCTAGCTTTTGGCTTCACCCAGTCTGAGGTACACATCCGGCTGACCCGGCAGTAACAATCGCAGAGGTGCTCTCCTTATGCCCTAGACGAATTAACGGGAACATAGGGCATAAGCACAAGAGCAAGGTAACCCGGCTTGGCCAAAACTTAAGTCATATCGATGCATATAATGGTGAAAAAAGGCACATATGGAGAAGTGACGCATATGTGGTGGGCATAAAGCCCAGAAGACAATTATATTAAGCTTCTGTATAAGAAGCCCCCAGGTATATTGAGTGCGCATAGCGCGGCAGGAGTGTGCGATCAAAGCATACTTGAGGCTTTTAAGGCTATATATATAAAAAGGAGAGAGAGAGAGAGAGGGAGAGGATATAATTTAAAAAGTAAGACGGAGGTAAGGAGACAAACACAGAGTTCAGCACTAGGCGTAGAATCTTCGGAGTCTGGCCGCGTTCCATGGGTTCAGCTCGAATCGATTATCTGATGCATCACGGAGACGGTACGCTCCTCCGGTGAGAACTTTATCAATGATGAAGGGACCCTCCCATTTGGGCTTGAGCTTGTCCTTTTTCTTCTCTGGTAGGCGTAGGACGAGTTCGCCAATGTTATAAGTTTTGGCCCGTACTTCTCTGTTTTGATACCTTCGTGCCTGCTGTTGATAAAATGCGGAACGGGCCTTTGCAACATCACGCTCCTCCTCCAGGGCATCTAAGCTATCCTTCCGATCCAGCTCGGCTTATCTCTCTTCGTACATGCGCACTCGAGGTGAGTCATGGATGACATCGCAGGGTAGCACTGCCTCTGCGCCGTACACCATAAAAAATGGTGTGTATCCGGTTGTGCGATTTGGCATGGTCCGCAGCCCCCATAGTACGGAGTCGAGCTCCTCGACCCAGTGCGTATCTGATTCCTTCAAGGATCGCACTAGTCTGGGTTTAATGCCGCTCATAATAAGACCATTCGCTCGTTCGACTTGACCGTTTGTTTGGGGGTGATAGACGGATGCATAATCGAGCTTTATGCCCATTTTGCCGCACCAAGTTTTCACCTCGTCGCTGTGAAGTTTGAGCCGTTATCGGTGATGATGTTGTGGGGGACACCGTAATGGTGTACGACCTCGGATATGAAGTCTATGACTGGTCCGGACTCGACCGTTTTAACTGGTTTGGCTTCTATCCATTTGGTGAATTTATTGACCATGACCAACAAGTATTTCTTCTTATGGATTCCTCCTTTAAGGGGTCCAACCATATCGAGCCCCCAGACCGCAAAGGGCCAAGTTATGGGGATAGTTTGGAGAGCGGTAGGTGGCATATGGCTTTGATTTGCAAAAAGTTGGCAACCGACGCAATGTTGGACAAGGTCCTGTGCGTCTGCCCAGGCTGTCGGCCAGTATAAACCTGTACGGAAGGCCTTGCTTATGAGCGCCCTAGCTGTGGCATGGTGGCCGCCGAGTCCGGCATGAATTTTGGCCAAGAGCTGCCGCCCTTCCTCTTCGGAGATGCACCTTTGGAGCACTCCAGTCGTGCTTTTCTTATAAAGCTCTCCTTCGTGGACTTTGTAGGCTTTAGAGCGTCGCACAATGCAACGTGCCTCATTTTGGTCCTCAGGGAGTTCTTGCCTGTTTAAGTAGACTAAGAAGGGTTCTGTCCACGGGGCGATGACAACCATAATCGCGTGAGACGAAGGTGTTATTTCGGTGGTGGAGCCTCCGATTATGTCGGATTGTTCGGGATCTGGGGTTGTGTTTGGATCCGGACTGGTATTGCCGGTCTCCCCTTTCCACACCACGGATGGCTTGAACAGCCTTTCCAAAAAGATATTAGGTGGGACGGGGTCGCACTTAGCGTCGATGCGGGCGAGGATATCCGCTGCTTAGTTGTTTTCTCGGACCACATGGTGGAATTCGAGCCCCTCGAACCGAGCTGACATTTTGAGAACGGCATTGTGGTAGGCCGCCATTTTTGGGTCCTTGGCATCAAAGTCTCCATTTATTTGAGATATTGCAAGGTTTGAATCCCCACGCACTTCTAGGCGTTGAATGCCCATGGAAACTGCCATCCGGAGACCATGCAACAGGGCCTCATATTCGGCTGCATTGTTGGAATCATGTATAGTATTTGGAGTACGTATTGGACTGTATCTCCGGTGGGGATGTCAGGACAATGCCTGCCCTAGACCGCCGGCATCTTAGAGCCGTCAAAGTGCATGATCCGGTTAGAGTACGCAGTACTCTTTAGGGAGTTCGGCTTCATTCATTCGCATTTAAGTCACCAAGATTTCATGTACTTAATGGCTCGCCGTGGTTTGTATGTTATGTCAAACGGGAGGAGCTCAATAGCCCATTTCGCAATCCGGCCCGTGGCATCGCGGTTATTTATTATGTCATTGAGTGGTACTTCAGAGGCTACCATGATTGAACACTCTTGAAAGTAGTGTCGTAGTTTTCGGGATGCCATGAAGATCACGTATGCTATCTTTTGATAATGTGGGTACCGTGACTTGCATGGAGTGAGGACAGTGGATACATAGTATACCGGCTTTTGAAGCGGGAACTTATGTATGTCTGTCTCTCGTTCGACGACGAGCACTGCACTTACAACCTGGTTAGTTGCAGCTATATATAACAGCAAAGGTTCGCCGATATTTGGTGCGGCCAGGATTGGATTGGTGGCCAAGAGGGCTTTTATTGCCTCCAATCCGGTCGTAGCCGCATCCGTCCACTCGAAGTGTTCGGTGCGTCGAAGAAGGCGATAAAGGGGTAGTGTCTTTTCTCCTAATCGGGAGATAAAACGGCTTAAGGAGGCCACGCATCCAGTTAATTTCTGGATTTGCTTGAGGTCTGTTGGGGTAGCCAACTGTGACAAAGCTTGGATTTTAGCCGGATTTGCTTCTATTCCTCTATTGGAAACGATAAAGCCCAAGATCTTTCCGGCAGGTACGCCGAAAATGCATTTTTCCAGATTGAGCTTGATGTCGTATGTTCGGAGATTGTCGAACGCAAGCCTCAAGTCGTCTATTAAAGATTCGACGTGTCTGGTTTTGATGACCACATCATCTACGTACGCCTCCACTGTTTTGTCGATTTGTGTTTCCAAGCATGTCTGAATCATGCGTTGATAGGTTGCGCTGGCGTTTTTGAGCCTGAAAGGCATGGTGTTAAAACAGAAGGGGCCGTATGGAGTGATGAATGTCGTTGTGGCTTGATCGGACTCCGCCATTTTGATTTGATGGTATCCGGAGTATGCGTCGAGGAAACACAATGAGTCGTGTCCTGCGGTAGCATCGATGATTCGATCGATGCGGGGGAGGGGGAAGGGATCCTTAGGGCAAGCCTTATTGTGGTCTTTGAAATCAACGCAAAGGCGCCAGGATTTGTCCTTCTTTGGTACCATCACCATGTTTGCTAGCCAGTCCGGATGTTTTATTTCTCTGATGAATCCGGCTTCGAGTAGCTTGGCTAGCTCTTCTCCCATGGCTTGTCGCTTGGGTTCAAAAGCGCCAAGAGTCTGCTTGACCGGCTTGTATCCCTTTAGTATGTTTAGGCTATGCTCGGCCAGCTGCGTGGGATACCCGCATGTCGAAGGATGCCAAAGTAAGATGTCCCAATTCTCGCGCAAGAACTCTCGTAGTGCGGCGTCTATTGTGGGGTTCAGTTGTGCCCCAATTGATGCTGTTTTTGTAGGGTCCGTTGGGTGGACCTGGAATTTGACTATTTCGTCTGCTGGTTTAAAAGAGGTGGACTTGGGTCATTTGTCGAGTATCACGTCGTCCCTGTTCACTATGGAGCGCATCGCAGTTAACTCTTCGGCCGCGAAGGCTTCGGATAATGCCTCCAGGGCTAGTGCGGCGGTTTTATTTTTGACGCGGAATACTAGGTCCGGATCACTAGCTAGGGTGATGATTCCATTGGGCCCAGGCATCTTGACCTTCATGTACCCATAATGGGTTATAGCTTGGAAGCTTGTGAATGCATCCCGCCCTAAAAGAGTGTGGTATCCACTACTGAACTGAGCCACTTGGAATGTTATTTCTTCGGACCTATAATTTTCCGGCGTGCCGAATACTACATCCAGCGTAATTTTTCCCGCGCATCGTGCCTCCCGGCTAGGGATGATTCCTATGAAGGTCGTGCTGCTTTGCTCAATGCGGCTCTTATCTATTTCCATTTTGTTAAGAGTTTCCTCATAGATGAGGTTTAATCCGCTGCCGCCATCCATGAGCACTTTAGTAAGCCGGAAGCCGTCCACAATTGGACTAAGGACCAAAGCGGCTGGTGCTCGGACTGTTCGGAATTGAGGTTCGTCACTGGCATTGAAGGTTATGGTCGTATCGTTCCACGGATTTATTGCTGCGACGTGGCAGACTTCGGCGAGGCTGTGGAGTGCTCACTTACGCCTATTGTTTGAGGCGAAAGTCTCGAAGATTGTTAGTACTGTATTGTTATTCTCTATGGGATGGTGCACTGCAGTATTGTTGATGAGGAGGTCCTCGCTGCTCTTGGCCACCTGCCGGAGTATCCAACATGCTCTAAGGCTGTGTGTTGGTATGATGCCCGGTGTGCTGTGAATTTTGCATGGCCTGTTGAGCCATCCCTCCAGTACGGTTCCTCGCCCTGTAAAGGTCTTTGGCTTCTTTGTAATTGGATTGGGTGACCTGCGAGCGCACCCTTTTAGTTCGGACGAGGGGTTTAGTGAGAGCCGGAGAATCCTGCAATTTTGTTTGGGTTTTCTGTGCTTTCCATCACACAAGATTTTTTAGATTATGGCCGCCAAGTCGGCGAAGTGTGCTATGTCACAGCGACTTATGGCATTGAGAATTCCCTTGTCCGTGCAATTTTTGCAAAAGAATGAGATTGCGTCTTCCTCGCGACAGTCCTTAACCTTGCTCATTACAAGTAGGAATCTGGCCCAGAAGTGATGTACTGTCTCTTGGGGCTCTTGTCTAATGTGGGAAAGATCACTTGTGTCTGGGTGGGTGGGTAGACTTAAGCCCAAATCCTGATCCGATCTGAGATCCAGGGGCAAAGGAGCTCCCGAGCTTGGCGGCTCGGACTCCAGGATGTCACCCAATATTTGTGGTCCGTTGCCCGATTCTAAGTTTGGAGCCTGGGCCATGTCCTCCCGTAAACGGGTATCCGGCTCGGAGAGCTCGGGAATCCAGACATAGTTCGTCCTCAAAATAGAGGAAGAATCGTTGTTTTGTTCATCCACCACTGCTATCTGATGGGTGACTAGCGGAGAGTTAATCTCCCTTTGGTCGGGTTTAAGCCCGATCCGATCATAGTCTGTAGCGACTCCCAGGGCGGCGATGCGATCCAAGAGCTCGTTCAGGGAGGAGAGATCTATTGGATCCATCTGCTTGGTGAATTCCGAGCTGACGTGGAGGATGTTCTTGATGACCTGAGAAGTCATCATCGGCGTGGTGGCCGAACGAGCGGCCATGACGAAGCTGCCCAGCCGGAGAGTCTGGCCTACAGCCAGGGTTTCTCCAGAGGTGACGTTGTCCTTGACAACAAGGTGAGTCATCAAGCCTTATCGGGACAGCACAGTGGAACTCTCAATGAAAGCACCAATGTCGGTGTCAAAACCGGCGGATCTCGGGTAGGGGGTCCCGAACTGTGCGTCTAAGGCTAATGGTAATAGGAGGCGGGGGACACGATGTTTACCCAGGTTCGGGCCCTCTCGATGGAGGTAAGACCCTACTTCCTGCTTGATTGATCTTGATGATATGAGTGTTACAAGAGTTGATCTACCACGAGATCGTAGAGGCTAAACCCTAGAAGCTAGCCTATGATTATGATTGTTGTCGTCCTACGGACTAAACCCCCTGGTTTATATAGACACCGGAGAGGGCTAGGGTTGCACAGAGTCGGTTACAGAGAAGGAGATCTACATATCCGAATTGCCAAGCTTGCCTTCCACGCAAAGGAGAGTCCCATCCGGACACGGGACGAAGTCTTCAATCTTGTATCTTCATAGTCCAACAGTCTGGCCAAAGTATATAATCTGGCTGTCCGAGGACCCCTTAATCCCGGACTCCCTCACTCATAATACTGATCATCACCAAATGTTAAGCGTGCGGACCCTACGGGTTCAAGAACTATGTAGACATGACCGAGACTCGTCTCCGGTCAATAACCAATAGCGTAACCTGGATGCTCATATTGGTTCCTACATATTCTACAAACATCTTTATCGGTCAAACCACATAACAACATACGTTGTTCCCTTTGTCATCGATATGTTACTTGCCCAAGATTCGATCGTCGGTATCTCAATACCTAGTTCAATCTCGTTACCGGCAAGTCTCTTTACTCATTCTGTAATGCATCATCCCACAACTAACTCATTAGTCACATTGCTTGCAAGGCTTATAGTGTGTGCATTACCGAGAGGGCCCAGATACCTCTCCGACAATCGGAGTGACAAATCCTAATCTCGATCTATGCCAACTCAACAAGTACCATCGGAGACACCTGTAGAGCACCTTTATAATCACCCAGTTATGTTGTGACGTTAGGTAGCACACAAAGTGTTCCTCCGGTATTCGGGAGTTGCATAAATCTCGTAGTCACAGGAACATGTATAAGTGATGAAGAAAGCAATAGCAACATACTAAACGGTCAAGTGCTAAGCTAACGGAATGGGACAAGTCAATCACATCATTCTCTAATGATGTGATCCCATTAATCAAATGACAACTCATGTCTATGGCTAGGAAACTTAACCATCTTTGATTCAACGAGCTAGTCAAGTAGAGGCATAGTAGTGACACTCTGTTTATCTATGTATTCACACATGTACTAAGTTTCCGGTTAATACAATTCTAGCATGAATAATAAACATTTATCACGATATAAGGAAATATAAATAACAACTTTATTATTGCCTCTAGGGCATATTTCCTTTATTTGTTGCATCACCCTTTCCTCTTCAAGGGTAAACCAACGCATGCTCAAGAGGTACCAAGCATCATACCGGAACCCGGAGGTGAAGTCAAATGGGCAAGGTCCGAGCCATCACCAACTTCGTGGCGTGCTGTTACAGTGGCAAGTGAGCAAGGATCGGGTCGTTGAATACTTAGTGGAGCACTACATCGACGCCTGGATGTATTAAGAAAAAGATTAAGGGTCTTCACATTTTGACTCGGTGAGTGTGAAGGATAGGAAAGCTAGTCGAACCTATGCGGATCCGCTTAGGTGGGGGAATGTAGAGTCCCTGATAGTTAAGCTACATGAGTTAGTTGATACAACGGTGAGGAGAGGTGTTGATATCCTTTGCATCCAAGAAACCAAATGGAGTGGACAGAAGGCACAAGAGATGGAGGATACAAGCTTCAAACTATGGTACAAGAGGACAACTGCAGACAAAAATGGACTAGACATCTTGATCAACAAGAGCCTCAATGTTGGGGTGATGACCCCCGGGTAGGAGCAGGTGGCAGATAGCAATTTTAAAAACATCGGGGCGGTAGTCGCCCCTCGAGCTCGACATGCCCTCCAACCGGCCGGCCGGCTCCGGGCCGGCTAGGTAAGGCGCCATGGCTCTACGACCAGCCTAATCTCCGGCCCAACTAGCTCATGTCCGGTTTTGGCAAGGTTCTGGGAAGCAGGGTGCCGGAGGGTACTTGCGCGGTCGCTAATGCATGATGTACGTATATCTGGGGCGGCCCAACTAGCTCATGTCTAGTTTTGGGAAGGTTTTTGTATTGTTATTTCTTTCAGGTTTCTCCACTTACCTTTTAATTTACGTCTCCTCTTTTTTAGGTATTTCTTTCCATATTTCACGAACATTTCCAGAAATATGGGAACAATTTCTACAAATATTTTTCTCATAATTCGAAATTGTGAATATTATCAAATGATTTAACATTTTTTTGAAATTCATGAATTTATTTATCAATGGTGAACAGTTTTTCAACTAAATAATATACATTAAAATATTGAAAAATTCCAAGAGTTTTTTAAATCATAAATAATTTATATGAATACTTTTAAAATTCATGATAATTTTTTGAAACCGTGAACATATTTAAATTCATGAACATTTTTACAAGTTCATTTGTTTTTGAAATTGTGATTTTTTTTTCAATTTCACGGACATTTTTTCAAAATTTATATATTTGTTTGACAATTTTGCACAGTTTCGAGAAATTCATGAGCATTTCAAAAAAAATTAATACACAGTTTTTCTGAATCACAATTTTCTTTTGTATCCATGAGCATTTATCAGTTCCAGAATATCTTTTCATATCATGTATTTTTAGCATTCAAGAATATATTTTTCACGTTTCACAATTTTTTGAAATGCTAAATTATATTTGAAAAATAGAAAGAAAAGTAAAGAAAAAAATAAAGGGGCTTCCGGCCACGCACATGGGTTTCAGAATGATTTACAAAGCACTGCACCATCAATAGAAAAAAGAACAATGCAAATCATACTTCTACCATTCATTCACAATGAATTAATGATACATGCAACTCAAAACAAAAATAATATATCATGATACAGCAGCACGGCATGTCAAGGGTCTATGGGGCCAATCCCTCCCAGATCGAGATCATAGGGATACGTGAGGAGGAGGTTTGGTTACTGCTGTATTTATCAAGGGAGGGTCAGGTGTGGCTGGGTGTGTTTGCGTCGTTACGGAAAGTCATGGGGACGTATTGTATGGGGACTTCCTACACTTGGATGTGGCTTTAGGCTGCACAAAATGCCTACTTAAGAACCACTCAATCTCTGCCAGCTACACACGTATCAGATTTTGGTCTAGCCCTAGCTCACAATGCGGCATATGGACGATCGATAATAAGGTATGAAGGAACGGATAAAATTATGGTGGTAAGGACATGTACAATGGTTGATATGATAGTCTTATCTTAAATCTTGTATGTAGCTTAGAGATGACAATAGAACATGTATACAATGGGTTATCTCTTAGTCTTATCTAAGATAAATAGTTATTTTTAAAATCATGGTGACACATATTGGGTTAAGAGATCATCTGTTAAATAAGAGAAGACAAGCCTTTTGTTATGAATTCTCTCTTCTTCACCTCAGTAATTATCCTATGTAGCACACCTGAGATATCACCATTGTACATGCCAAAAAATGCTCCTACCTTTATTAGTAGGCATAGATATGTAATTTCAGCAAAACATTTTGAATGCCCGTGGCAACGTACGAGCATTCTACTGGTTGACTTTAGGAGGATAGACTGGCCCAATTAAATCCCTCAAAAAATGGAAAAGCACATTTTGTGGCAACCAATTCCAGATTATACGGGTATTAATTAGCGCGATTGCAATCAAATCCTTCTCTTGTTACCCTCCCATTCTCCTGCCCGGATCGCAGCTGCACATGCAAGCAATTTGGGGAGAAAATCGCCAAAGATTAATTGCCGCTTGATTTAGGAAGAAAATCGTCTTAGATGGATATCTTCTGCAATCAATGCCGACTCGCTCTTGCCTTAAAATCCCGTCCGGAGTGAAGCATATATATGCATCATATAGCACCTAAATGGTCGACCAACACAAACAACTATCGAACAGGGCAGTTTGTTCGCCGCTTTGAAGTTTACGATGGAGGGAGGCAAGGTGGTCATGCTTGTGATTGTGATGCTTGGATGCATCGTAGTAGATCTTTCAGATGGTAAGTACACACATACAATTATTATCTATTACTATTTATTTCTGTGAACAATTAAAAGTCTTGCAAAAATTGATTTGGTTTACTCTTGAGATCTGTTTGACCTACACACCCTTTTTTCTATGCAGCTCGAACAACTGGTCAGATGGACGGCAGCAAACTTGAAGTCTGCATATGCCCGAAGTATGGAAATGTCTTTTGTTGCGCGGATTCAACGGACCCTGCTTTCCATCCTAGATGGATTGCGTTAAAGGTTGCGGATGCTCTGCAGATGCACTATCCACTCCTAGAAAAACGGTGTTAAAGGTTGGGGCTTCTGAAGAATCCCCATAAGCCCGTAACCTTTTTGTGATGTTTGATTCTTTTGTAATGGAAAATTTGAAATGGTTTCGAAGTTCCGAAAAATAATTGAGGCACAATCATACTATGTTCATGATTATACTTGTTGATGGTGTGGACCTCCTCTGTGAATGGCCCGATCTAGTTGGGCTCCAATCGCAGATGCATATATATTGGCCGGTTTTCCTTAATTATTAGGGAAATGATTGGGATCATCCGATGGAACACGATCAGATTTTAATGAGATGATTAGAAGAAACTTATTGTCTAGATTAGTTTTTGCAACTGAGTGGTTGTTGTGATTTCTCCCACCACAACAACTAGTGTGTTGCGGGATCTGAATCTGGATCCCTTCGAGAGCAACCACCACCCGTGCTCCTCCAAAGCACCCCTGATGCGCCACTGTTGACGCCGACGAGCGCCACCGTCGTGCCACCGCCAAGCATCCCCTTTGTGCCACCGCTGATGCCGGTGAGCGCGCGCCCCGCCATCATGGTCGTCGGCGCCTACACCACCATCCACCCTCTCTCCTCCTCCCTCTTATCTCCTTCATCTAGATGAGTCGCTGGCAGCTACGCTGTCGCGAGTACCCCCGATGTGCCGCCACTGAGGTCGACGATCACGCGCTCTGCCATCGCTGTCGTCGGCCGCCTCCACCACCACCCGCCCTCTCTCCTTCCCCCTCTTGTCGATCGAGGGCGCCTGCTCCTACTGCTACGGGGTGATGAAGAAGACAAACTCCGCTCGACACCAACAGAGGCGCCGTCCATTTCTACAACATCAGCGATGTTGCAAAAAGTAATTTTGCAACAAGACCTCTGTTGCAAAAAATGCAATAAAGCCTCTTTTGCAAAATAAATTCCGCAACAACACTTTTGTTGCAAAAACAAATATCTGCAACACAACCTCCGTTGCACAACAAAACCTCTGTTGCACAAAAATTCTGTAGAAATGTTTCTGTTAGAAGCTCTTTGTTGCAAAATAGAGAAAATTAGTTCACGGCTTTAGATCTGTGTTAGATCCGATGGCTCGCGAGCTAGCTGATCTTATTAACAAAAGTTTCTCGAGCTGGAAAAGGTAGGTGAGTGGCGTGTTATATTTTCACAAGCGTCCGTGTAATCATAAATCAAAGGAAACCGCTAGGCCATCAGATAACTTGTATCGGATCGCAAGCGTTGTACATTTTGATCTGCTAATTTAGGCCCACACGGGACTACCGATCACGGCCCACATCAGATATCCTGTTAGTGAAGCATTGATACGTCTCCAACGTATCTATAATTTTTGATTGTTCCATGCTATTATATTATCTGTTTTGGAGATGTTTAGTGGGCTTTACTATGCACTTTTATATTATTTTTGGGACTAACCTATTAACCAAAGGCCCTGAGCAAATTGTTGGTTTTTGCCTATTTCAGTGTTTCACGGAAAAGGAGTATCAAACGGAGTCCAAACGGAATGAAACCTTCGGGAGAGTTATTTTTGGAACAAACGCAATCCAGGAGACTTGGAGTGGACGTCAAGGAAGCAACGAGGAGGCCACGAGGCAGGGAGGCGTGCCCCCACCCTCGTGGGCCCCTCGTGGCTCCATCGACCTACTTCTTTCACCTATATATACTCATATACCCTGAAAACATTCAAGAGCACCACGAAACCCTATTTCCACCGCCGCAATCTTCTGTACCCATGCGATCCCATCTTGGGGCCTTTTCCGGCGCTCCACCGGAGGGGGAATCGATTATGGAGGGCTTCTACATCAACACCATAGCCTCTCTGATGATGTGTGAGTAGTTTACCACAGACCTTCGGGTCCATAGTTATTAGCTAGATGGCTTCTTCTCTCTCTTTGGATCTCAATACAAAGTTCTCCTCGATTCTCTTGGAGATCTATTCGATGTAATTCTTTTTGTAGTGTGTTTGTCGAGATCCGGTGAATTTTGGGTTTATGATCAAGATTATCTATGAACAATATTTGGTTCTTCTCTGAATTCTTATATGCATGATTTGATATCTTTGCAAGTCTCTCCGAATTATCGGTTTAGTTTGGCCTACTAGATTGATCTTTCTTGCAATGGGAGAAGTGCTTAGCTTTGGGTTCAATCTTGCGGTGTCCTTTCCCAGTGACAGCAGGGGAAGCAAGGCACGTATTGTATTGTTGCCATCGAGGATAAAAAGATGAGGTTTATAGCATATTGCTTGAGTTTATCCCTCTACATCATGTCATCTTGCCTAATGCGTTACTCTGTTCTTATGAACTTAATACTCTAGATGCATGCTGGATAGCGGTCGATGTGTGGAGTAATAGTAGTAGATGCAGAATCATTTCGGTCTACTTGTCGCGGACGTGATGCCTATATACATGATCAAGCCTAGATATTCTCATAACTATGCACTTTTCTATCAATTGCTCGACAGTAATTTGTTCACCCGCCGTAGAATATGTTATCTTGAGAGAATCCACTAGTGAAACCTATGGCCCCCGGGTCTATCTTCTATCATATTATTTTCCTATCAATTTACTATTTCTGCCGCTGTTTATTTTGTAATCTTTACTTTCCAATCTATATCGTAAAAATTCAAAAATATTTATCTTATTATCTCTATCAGATCTCACTTTTGCAAGTGGCCGTGAAGGGATTGACAACCCCTTTATCGCATTGGTTGCTTGGTTCTTATTTGTTTGTGCAGATACAAGGCGACTTGTGTGTAACCTCCTACTGCATTGATACCTTGGTTCTCAAAAACTGAGGGAAATACTTACGCTACTTTGTTGTTGGGGAACGTAGTAATTTCAAAAAAATCCTACGCACACGCAAGATCATGGTGATGCATATCAACAAGAGGGGAGAGTGTCGTCCACGTAACCTCGTAGACCGTAAGCGGAAGCGTTATGACAACGTGGTTGATCCAGTCGTAAGTCTTCACGATCGACCGATCTTAGTACCGAATGTACGGCACCTCCGAGTTCAGCACACGTTCAGCTTGATGAAGTCCCACGTACTCTCGATCCAGTTGAGGCCGAGGGAGAGTTTCGTCAGCACGATGGCATGATGATGGTGATGATGTTGCTACCGACGCAGGGCTTCGCCTAAGCACCGCTACGATATGATCGAGGTGGATTATGGTGGAGGGGGGCACCGCACACGGCTAAAAGATCAATGATAAACTTGTGTGTCTATGGGGTACCCCCTCCCCTGTATATAAAGGAGTTGAGGAGGGGAGGGGGCGGCCCTCTCTATGGCGCGCCCAAGGGGAGTCCTACTCCCACCGGGAGTAGGATTCCCCCCTTCCCCTAGTTCGAATAGGAGAGGAAGGGAAGGAGGAGTAGGAGAGAAGGAAAGGGGGGCCGCACCCCCCAAACATATTCCTATTCGGCCTCCTGCCCAAAGGGGGCGCACCAGCCCCTTCTGGGCTGGTGTGCTTCCTTCTTATGGCCCATAAGGCCCATAACTTCTCCCGGGGGGTTCCGGTAACCTCCCGGTACTCCGGTTTTCTCTGAAATCACCCAGAACACTTCCGGTGTCCGAATATAGCCGTCCAATATATCAATCTTTATGTCTCAAACATTTCGAGATTCCTCGTCATGTCCCTGATCTCATCCAGACTCAATAACCTTCGTACATCAAAACACATAAACTCATAATACCGATCGTCACCGAACGTTAAGCGTGTGGACCCTACGGGTTCGAGAACTATGTAGACATGACCGAGACTCGTCTCCGATCAATAACCAATAGCGGAACCTGGATGCTCATATTGGTTCCTACATATTCTATGAAGATCTTTATAGGTCAAACCCCATAACAACATACATTGTTCCCTTTGTCATCATTATGTTACTTGCCCGAGATTCGATCGTCGGTATCTAAATACCTAGTTCAATCTCGTTACCGGAAAGTCTCTTTACTCGTTCCGTAATGCATCATCCCGCAACTAACTCATTAGTCACATTGCTTGCAAGGATTTTTGTGATGTGCATTATCGAGAGGGCCCGTAGATACATCTCCGACAATCGAGTGACAAATCCTAATCTCGATCTATGCCAACTCAACAAGTACCATCAGAGACACTGTAGAGCACCTTTATAATCACCTAGTTACGTTGTGACGCTTTGGTAGCACGTAAAGTGTTCCTCCAAAGATTCGGGAGTTGCATAATCTCATAGTCATAGGAACATGTATAAGTCATGAAGAAAGCAATAGCAACATACTAAACGATCAAGTGCTAAGCTAACGGAATGGGTCAAGTCAATCACATCATTCTCTAATGGTGAGATTCCGTTAATCAAATGACAACTCATGTCTATGGCTAGGAAACTTAACCATCTTTGATTCAACGAGCTAGTCAAGTAGAGGCATACTAGTGACACTCTGTTTGTCTATGTATTCATACATGTACTAAGTTTCCGGTTAATACAATTTTAGCATGAATAATAAACATTTATCATGATATAAGGAAATATAAATAACAACTTTAGTATTGCCTCTAGGGCATATTTCCTTCAGTCTCCCACTTGCACTAGAGTCAATAATCTAGCTCACATTGTCAAGTGATTTAACACCAATAGTTCACATCGCCATGTGACCAAGGGTTTACCAGATTCAATAATCTAGTTCACATCGCTTTATGTGATTAACACCCAAGAGTAATAAGGTGTGATCATGTTTTGCTTGTGAGAGAAGTTTTAGTCTACGGGTCTGCCACATTCAGATCCGTAAGTATTTCGCAAATTTCTATGTCTACAATGCTATGCACGGAGCTACTCTAGCTAATTGCTCCCACTTTCAATATGTATCCAGATTGAGACACGGGGTCATCTGGATTGGTGTAAAAGCTTGCATCGACGTAACTCTTTACGATGCTCTTTATCACCTCCATAACCGAGAAATATATTCTTATTCCACTAAGGATTATTTTGACCGCTATCCAGTGATCTACTCCTAGATCACTATTGTACCCTCTTGCCAAACTCTTGGTGAGGTACACAATAGGTCTGGTACACAGCATAGCATACTTTATAGAACCTATGACTGAGGCATAGGGAATGACTTTTCATTCTCTTTCTATTTTCTGCCGTGGTCGGGTTTTGAGTCTTCACTCAACTTAACACCTTGTAACACAGGCAAGAACTCCTTCTTTGACTATTCCATTTTGAACTACTTCAAAATCTTGTCAAGGTTTTTACTTGCTGAAAAATCTTATCAAGCGACTTGATCTATCTCTATAGATCTTGATGCTCAATATGTAAGTAGCTTCACCGAGGTCTTTCTTTAAAAAAACTCCTTTCAAATACACCATTTATGCTTTACAGAAAATTTTACATTATTTCCGATCAACAATATGTCATTCACATATACTTATCAGAAATGTTGTAGTGCTCCCACTCACTTTCTTGTAAATACAGGCTTCATCGCAAGTCTCAGATAAAACTATATGCTTTGATCAACTCATCAAAGCGTATATTCCAACTTCGAGATGCTTTGCACCAGTCCATGGATGGATCGCTGGAGCTTGCACATTTTGTTAGCACCTTTAGGATCGACAAAACCTTCTGGTTGCATCATATACAACTCTTCTTTAAGAAATCCATTAAGGAATGTAGTTTTGACATCCATTTGCCATATTTCATAAAATGTGGCAATTTTACTAACATGATTCGGACAGATTTAAGCCTCGCTACGAGTGAGAAAATCTCATCGTAGTCAACACCTTGAACTTTGTCAAAAACCTTTTTCGACAAGTCTAGCTTTGTAGATACTACTATCAGTGTCCGTCTTCCTCTTGAAGATCCATTTATTTTCTATGGCTTGCCGATCATCGGGCAAGTCAACCAAAGTCCACACTTTGTTCTCATACATGGATCCCATCTTAGATTTCATGGCCTCAAGCCATTTCGCAGAATCTGGGCTCATCATCGCTTCCTAGTAGTTCGTAGGTTCATTATGTTCAAGTAACATGAACTCCAGAATAGGATTACCATACTACTCTGGTGCAGAACGTACTCTGGTTGACCTACGAGGTTCGGTAGTAACTTGATCCGAAGCTTCATGATCATCATCATTAACTTCCTCACTAATTGGTGTAAGCATCACTGGAACTGATTTCTGTGATGAATTACTTTCCAATTCGGGAGAAAGTACAATTACCTCATCAACTTCTACTTTCCTCCCACTCACTTCTTTCGAGAGAAACTCCTTCTCTAGAAAGGATCCATTCTTAGCAACGAATATCTTGCCTTCAGATCTGTGATAGAAGGTGTACCCAACAGTTTCCTTTGGGTATTCTATGAAGGCGTATTTCTCCGATTTGGGGTTGAGCTTATCGGGTTGAAACTTTTTCACATAAACATCGCAACCCCAAACTTTAAGAAACGACACCTTAGTTTTTTTGCTAAACCACAGTTCATATGTTGTCGTCTCAACGGATTTAGATGGTGCCCCTTTTAATGTGAATGCAGCTACCTCTAATGCATAACCCCAAAACGATAGTGGTAAATCAGTAAGGGACATCATAGATCGCATCATATCTAATAAAGTGTGGTTATGACGTTCAGACACACCATTACGCTGTGGCGTTCCAGGTGGCGTGAGTTGCGAAACTATTCCGCATTGTTTCAAATGAAGACCAAACTTCAGAACTCAAATATTCTCCTCCACGATCAGATCATAGTTTATTTTCTTGTTACGATGATTTTCCACTTCACTCTGAAATTCTTTGAACTTTTCAAATGTTTCAGACTTATGTTTCATTAAGTAGATATACCGATATCTGCTTAAATCATCTGTGAAGGTGAGAAAATAACGATACCCGCCACGAGCCTCAATATTCATCGGACCACATACATCAGTATGTATGATTTCCAACAAATTTGTTGCTCGCTCCAATGTTCCATAGAACGGCGTTTTTGTCATATTTCCCATGAGGCATGGTTCGCAAGTACCAAGTGATTCATAATCAAGTGATTCCAAAAGTCCATCGGTATGGAGTTTCTTCATGCGCTTTACACCAAAACGGCAGTGCCACAAATAAATTGCACTATCATTATTAACTTTGCATCTTTTGGCTTAAAAATTATGAATATGTGTATCACTACGATCGAGATCCAACAAACCATTTTCATTGGGTGTATGACCATAGAAGGTTTTATTCATGTAAACAGAACAACAATTATTCTCTAACTTAAATGAATAACCGTATTGCAATAAACATGATCAAATCATATTCATGCTCGATGCAAACACCAAATAACACTTATTTAGGTTCAACACTAATCCTGAAAGTATAGGGAGTGTGCGATGATGATCATATGAATCTTGGAACCACTTCCAACACACATCGTCACTTCACCCTTAACTAGTCTATGTTCATTCTGCAACTCCTGCTTCAAGTTACTACTCTTAGCAACTGGACTAGTATCAAATACCGAGGGGTTACTATGGATACTAGTAAAGTACACATCAATAATCTGTATATCAAATATACCTTTGTTCACTTTGCCATCCTTCTTACCCGCCAAATGTTTGGAGTAGTTCCGCTTCAAAGGACCATTCCTTTGCAAGAGAAGCACTCAATTCCAAGCTTGGGTCTAGCTTTGGGCTTCTTCATTGGAGTAGCAACTTGCTTGCTATTCTTCTTGAAGTTCCCTTTCTTTCCCTTTTCCCTTTTACTTGAAACTAGTGGTCTTGTCAACCATCAACACTTGATGCTTTTCTTGATTTCTACCTTCGCCGATTTCAGCATCGTGAAGAGCTTGGGAATTTTTTTTCGTTATCCCTCACATATTATAGTTAATCATGAAGTTCTAGTAACTTGGTGATAGTGACTAGAGAATTCTGTCAATCACTATCTTATCTGGAAGATTAACTCCCACTTGATTCAAGCGATTGTAGTACCCAGACAATCTGAGCATGCTCACTGGTTGAGCTATTCTCCTCCATCTTGTAGGCAAAGTACTGTCAAAGGTCTCATACCTCTCGACACGGGCATGAGTGTGAAATACCAATTTCAACTCTTGGAACATCTTATATGCTCCGTGGCGTTCAAAACATTTTTAAAGTCCTGGTTCTAAGCCGTACAGCATGGTGCACTAAACTATCAAGTAGTCATCATACCGAGCTTTGTCAAACGTTCATAACATCTGCATCTGCTCCTGCAATAGGTCTGTCACCTAGCGGTGCATCAAGGACATAATTCTTCTGTGCAGCAATGAGGATAATCCTCAGATCACGGACCAAGTCTGCATCATTGCTACTAACATCTTTCAACATAGTTTTTCTCTAGGAACATATCAAAAATAAACGGGGAGCTACATCACGAGCTATTGATCTACAACATAGTTATGCAAATACTATCAGGACTAAGTTCATGATAAATTAAAGTTCAATTAATCATATTACTTAAGAACTCCCACTCAGATAGACATCCCTCGAGTCATCTAAATGATCACGCGATCCAAATCAACTAAACCATGTCCGATCATCACGTGAGATGGAGTAGTTTTCGATGGTGAACATCACTATGTTGATCATATCTACTATATGATTGACGCTCGACCTTTCGGTCTCTAGTGTTCCGAGGCCATATCTGCATATGCTAGGTTCGTCAAGTTTAACCCGAGTATTTCTGCGTGTGCAAAACTGGCTTGCACCCGTTGTATGTGAACGTAGAGCTTATCACACCCGATCATCACATGGTGTCTCAGCACGACGAACCTTGGCAATGGTGCATACTCAGGGAGAACACTTATACCTTGAAATTTAGTGAGAGATCATCTTATAATGCTACCGCCGAACTAAGCAAAATAAGATGTATAAAAGATAAGCATCATATGCAATCAAAATATGTGACATGATATGGCCATCATCATCTTGTGCCTTTGATCTCCATCTCCATAGCATCGTCATGATCTCCATCATCACCGGCATGACACCATGATCTCCATCATCTTGATCTATATCAATGCGTCGTCACATGGTCGTCACGCCAACTATTGCTCTTGCAACTATTGCTATCGCATAGCGATAAAGTAAAGCAATTATTAGGTGCTTGCATCTTATGCAATAAAGAGACAACCATAAGGCTTCTCCCAGTTGCCGATAACTTCAACAAAACATGATCATCTCATACAACAACTTATATATCATCACGTCTTGACCATATCACATCACAACAAGCCCTATAAAAACAAGTTAGACGTCCTCTACTTTGTTGTTGCAAGTTTTACGTGGCTGCTATGGGCTTAGCAAGAACCGTTCTTACCTACGCATCAAAACCACAACGATATTTTGTCAAGTATGTCATGTTTTAAACTTCACAAGGACCGGGTGTAGCCACACCCGATTCAACTAAAGTTGGAGAAACTGACACCCGCCAGCCACCTGTGTGCGAAGCACATCGGTAGAACCAATCTCGCGTAAGCATACGCGTAATGTCGAGCTGCTTCATCCAACAATACCGCCGAATCGAAGTATGACATGCTCGTAAGCAGTATGACTTGTATCGCCCACAACTCACTTGTGTTCTACTCATGCATATAACATCTACGTATAAACCTGTCTCGGATGCCACTGTTGGGGAATGTTGTAATTTCAAAAAAAATCCTGCGCACACGCAAGATCATGGTGATGCATAGCAACGAGAGGAGAGAGTGTCGTCCATGTACCCTCGTAGTTCGTAAGCAGAAGCATTATGACAACGCGGTTGATGTAGTCATACGTCTTCATGATTGACCGATCTTAGTACCGAACGTACGGCACCTCCGAGTTCAGCACACGTTCAGCTCGATGACGTCCCTCGTACTCTTGATCCAGTTGAGGCCAAGGGAGAGTTTCGTCAGCACGATGGCTGATGACGGTGATGATGATGCTACCGATGCAGGGCTTCGCCTAAGCACCGCTACGATATGATCGAAGTGGATTATGGTGGAGGGCGGCACCGCACACGGCTAAAAGATCAATGATCAACTTGTGTGTCTATGGGGTGCCCCCCTCCCCCGTATATAAAGGAGTGGAGGAGGGGAGGGGCCGGCCGTCTCTATGGCGCGCCCTAGGGGAGTCCTACTCCCACCCGGAGTAGGATTCCCCCCTTTCCCTAGTTGGAGTAGGAGAGGAAGGGAAGGAGTAGGAGAGAAGGAAAGGGAGGCCGCACCCCCCAAACCTATTCCTATTTGGCCTCCTCCCAAAGGGGGGCGCACCAGCCCCTTGTGGGCTGGTGTGCTTCCTTCTTATGGCCCATAAGGCCCATAACTTCTCCCGGGGGGTTCCGGTAACCTCCTGGTACTCCGGTTTTCTCCGAAATCACCCGGAACACTTTCGGTGTCCGAATATAGCCGTCCAATATATCAATCTTTATATCTCAAACATTTCGAGACTCCTCGTCATGTCCCTGATCTCATCCGGGACTCCGAACAACCTTCGGTACATCAAAACACATAAACTCATTGTCGGTGTCAAAACCGGCGGATCTCGGGTAGGGGGGCCCGAACTGTGCGTCTAAGGCTAATGGTAACAGGAGGCGGGGGACACGATGTTTACCCAGGTTCGGGCCCTCTCGATGGAGGTAATACCCTACTTCCTGATTGATTGATCTTGATGATATGAGTGTTACAAGAGTTGATCTGCCACGAGATCGTAGAGGCTAAACCCTAGAAGCTAGCCTATGATTATGATTGCTGTCGTCCTACGGACTAAACCCTCCGGTTTATATAGACACGGAGGGGGCTAGGGTTACACAGAGTCGATTATAGAGAAGGAGATCTATATATCCGAATTGCCAAGCTTGCCTTACACGCAAAGGAGAGTCCCATCCGGACACGGGACGAAGTCTTCAATCTTGTATCTTCATAGTCCAACAGTCCGGCCAAAGTATATAATTCGGCTGTCCGAGGACCCCTTAATCCCGGACTCCCTCAGTAGCCCCAAACCAGGCTTCAATGACGATGAGTCCGGCGTGCAGATTATCTTCGGCATTGCAAGGCGGGTTCTTCTCCAAATTCTCCAGAGTACCTGTTGTAGCGAGCAGTGTTCGGCTTCTCATCAATGTTGCACTCCTCGGCTTCTGCGCTTTAATAATGGCCATCTCCACGTGTCCAGCGGATGCGAGAAGTCGAGGCATTTTTTCATTTGCCACCCTGACCATGCAAGTAAATCGTCTATTTAAAGAGTTGAGGATCTTCAGATCCAAATCACATCATCTCCTCTCAGCGAGTATCCATCAGAGCGCGCCTGAAAAAATCCATCCCATCATGGCCAGTCGTCGTAGCTCCTCCTCTCGCTCCTGTAGCACCAAGCCAGGCGATTGGGAGAAGTGTTCCGTTCCTCATAGCCGATTGGTAGAGCTGCAGACCCAGGGCTTTCTCCCGCCCGCCTACATGGTCCCCGTCCGAGCCGGACTAGCCACTTATAATGGCGGGGAGCAAGCGGAGAGTTCCCCCAACCCATCCAAGGGGGATCGGGTATGCTTTGTCCCCTATTTGCTGAGGGGACTTGGATTTCCAATTCATCCATTCCTCCGCGGGCTCCTGGATTTCTACGGTCTCCAGCTACACAACTTTACTCCAGCCTCCATACTGCATATCGCGGGTTATGTCGCCTTCTGCGAGCTATTTCTGGGCTGCGAAACTCATTTTGAGCTATGGAAGAGGCTATTCTGCCTTGTACCCCGTACTCAGGAGGGGTCGATATATCAAGTGGGCGGAGCCGAGATATGGCGCATCGCCGAAACCGGATACCTGTCCGGTACTCCGAAGAAGGCATCCGAAGACTGGCCTTCGGAGTGGTTTTACATGGAGGACGTCCCTCTTTCGGACCCTATTCGGTTGGGCCTTCCCGAGTTTGCAAATGCTCCGTTGAAGAAACGCGACAGCTGGCGCCCCCAGAGCCCCCAGGAGGAAGATAATAGAGAGATCCTTTTCCTGATGGGATGGATGAAGACACTGGCCAAATCAGGACTGACAATAATTGAGATTATGTCCATATGTATAATGCAGGGAGTGCAGCCACTTCAATATCGGGGGAAACCCATGTGGCACTACAATGGAGAAGACGACGCCACCCGCTGCAGCCGTAAAGGTCCGAACTCCGCCGCCGCTCTGGCGAAAATACTGTCTGATTTGTTCAAAGGAGAAGAAGAGGAGTTCATCCATATTAAGCCACGGGATGGATTCTCCATGTACAACTCCCCAAGCCTAAGCTGCTATCTTTTATTCCAGTCTTTCCGCATTCTATAGCACAAACATTTACCTTGTTAATTAAGTGCGAGGAGCTGCGCAATGCTATGAGGGATATTCACAGCCCGTCTCCACAGCCAGAGGACCCCAACCGGGGCCTCGACCCCGGACTCGAAGAAGATCCGGACACATTTGTGGAGCTCGTCGACAGGACACTTTATCAGTTAAGCTGCGATGGTGCTTTGGTGGCCATCATAGCTGACTACCCTAGCCTACTCCCTATATCACACGTAAGTAAAACCAGAGTCCCGACTTCCAAGAAGGATTCCCTCTTTGTGCCTTACCCATCGCATATGTTTTGCGTTTTACAGGGAAGGCCATCGGGACTTCGTGCCGAACCCACGGTGACTCGTCAACAAGGAGCACCGAAGCCGGGTAGGCTTAAAAGGAAGGCGGTCAAGACCGAGACGCCATTGCAAAGGTATGACTAAAAACCTGCTACGCAATTATCGTCGTTAAAATATGACCGTGTCCACTGTGTCCTGGCAGAAAAAGCGCTCCCGGACTATATCCGGAGAGCCTGCAGGCCACACCTCCACCGGCCGGACTCCGAGGCCGGACCCAAGGGGAGAGGTCGGCGCAGGGACAACGCCGGATGATCCTACTACAGAGGATGCCGATAGATTCTCTGCTACGAACTCCGAAGTGGAGAGCGCCATGAATCATAGGCGCCGACGGGCCACACTACGTGACCCTAATTTCTCTGAAGAGGTGTTCAACGCCTTCAACTCAGGGGACACATGCATCCGAGCTGCTCAAGATGGCCTCGCCAGAGATACGGACCAGTATGTAAAGGATATACAGGTAAGAAAATTTGATAAGTATGTATATTAGTAGCCCCTAAGACTTGAAACTGTTGGCACAACTGATTTAAGGATCAATTATATGCATAGGTTCTTGCAAAGAAGAATACTCGGTTGTCTAAAGAGCTGGAGGAGTGCAAAGCCCAGCTACGGGCCGCAGTCGCCAGAATGGAGGAGTCCAAGAAGGCCTCATCTAGTAATACTTGTCTTGATCAAAAAGAATGTATTAACATATACCAGTTAGTATTTGGCATGCATGCAAATCTAATAATAGATTCTGCAGAAAATCCCGGAGGTAATCCGGTGATCGCATCAGAGGATGAGCAACATGCTTAACGACAGCTGAAGGCTGGCGAGCGTGTGCTTACTAAGGTTATACGGGAGAAAAATAATCTCCAGGACGCGAACACCCGACTAGACGTCGAATTAAAGGATGTTCGGGCCCAGCTTGTCAATTCCGTGAAGGAGAATAAGAGGCTTCGACGCGGCATTTTTAGTAAGTGCTCTAACGAATCACTATAAGGTTCGCGAAGAAGCGGGCTAACAGAATTATATCTCAGTAGGTATGTTGACAGTCGCCTAAGAGGAGATGCCCGGATCTGCAGGCGATCTTCTGCAGGAGCTCTCACAACTACACGAACAAGTTCGGCAGGTGATGCAGGGCATTGCCCATGCCTTGTGGCCATCCACCTCCCTGCCAGGAGGCATGGGGGATCTTGTAGAGATGCTCAAGGGAGCGCGGCGGCGCTTCTGATTATGGAAGATATCGGCCTGCCGCCAAGGTGCAAGGGAAGCCTGGGCCATGGTGAAGACGCGTCACACCAAGGCTGACACGAACCACATGGCCGAGGTCGGACATGTAGGGTCAGATGGGAAAGAGATCCCTGTAAGTCTGGTATATGACCAGGTAGCATTAGCCGCTAAGTATTCCCAACAGGATTGTAGGCTAGACAGCCTGTTGGATGGCATAGAAGAAGAGTTTAGTCATTCTAAGTGAGTTTGTACTTCAAAGGACATATTTTGTCCCTAGACGGATTGTAAATCATTTGTCTTGGCGGACCTTTTCGCTTCAACCTCTGGACCCGACAGTCCGGAGTGTATCTGAATACCTGCTCGGTTATGTGAAAACTGGGGCACGCGTGGAAACCAGGCGTAGGGGTCATAAGTGCTTGAACAGACAAGTACCCAACTAGTTATGTTATATTACATGGGTAGTAAGAAACATCTTCCAGGGAGAATAGTTTCATTAAGGGTTCCTTTCCCTGGGTGTGCATGCATTAATGTGCATGTCCGAACTGCGAAAAATGACGCAGAATATAAGCATCTGGGGGCATGTTTTGTAATAGGTAAGGGACATCTTTTGTTAACCGACCGAATATTCCCTTAAGAACGCTAGCTTTTGGCTTCACCCAGTCTGAGGTACACATCCGGCTGACCCGGCAGTAACAATCGCAGACGTGCTCTCCTTATGCCCTAGCCGAATTAACGGGAACATAGGGCATAAGCACAAGATCAAGGTAACCCGGCTTGTCCAAAACTTAAGTCATATCGATGCATATAATGGTGAAAAAAGGCACATATGGAGAAGTGACGCATATGTGGTGGGCATAAAGCCCAGAAGACAATTATATTAAGCTTCTGTATAAGAAGCCCCCAGGTATATTGAGTGCGCATAGTGCGGCAGGAGTGTGCGATCAAAGCATACTTGAGGCTTTTAAGGCTATATATATAAAAAAAAGGAGGGAGAGAGAGGATATAATTTAAAAAGTAAGACGGAGGTAAGGAGACAAACACAGAGTTCAGCACTAGGCGTAGAATCTTCGGAGTCTGGCCGCGTTCCATGGGTTCGGCTCGAATCGATTATCTGATGCATCACGCAGACGGTACGCTCCTCCGGTGAGAACTTTATCAATGATGAAGGGACCCTCCCATTTGGGCTTGAGCTTGTCCTTTTTCTTCTCTGGTAGGCGTAGGACAAGTTCGCCAATGTTATAAGTTTTGGCATGTACTTCTCTGCTTTGATACCTTCGTGCCTGCTGTTGATAAAATGCGGAACGGGCCTTTGCAACATCACGCTCCTCCTCCAGGGCATCTAAGCTATCCTTCCGATCCAGCTCGGCTTCTCTCTCTTCGTACATGCACACTCGAGGTGAGTCATGGATGACATCGCAGGGTAGCACTGCCTCTGCGCCGTACACCATAAAAAATGGTGTGTATCCGGTTGTGCGATTTGGCGTGGTCCGCAGCCCCCATAGTACGGAGTCGAGCTCCTCGACCCAGTGCGTATCTGATTCCTTCAAGGATCGCACTAGTCTGGGTTTAATGCCGCTCATAATAAGACCATTCGCTCATTCGACTTGACCGTTTGTTTGGGGGTGATAGATGGATGCATAATCGAGCTTTATGCCCATTTTGCCGCACCAAGTTTTCACCTCGTCGGCTGTGAAGTTTGAGCCGTTATCAGTGATAATGTTGTGGGGGACACCGTAATGGTGTACGACCTCGGATATGAAGTCTATCACTGGTCCGAACTCGACCGTTTTAACTGGTTTGGCTTCTATCCATTTGGTGAATTTATTGACCATGACCAACAAGTATTTCTTCTTATGGCTTCCTCCTTTAAGGGGTCCAACCATATCAAGCCCCCAGACCGCAAAGGGCCAAGTTATGGGGATAGTTTGGAGAGCGGTAGGTGGCATATGGCTTTGATTTGCAAAAAGTTGGCAACCGACGCAATGTTGGACAAGGTCCTGTGTGTCTGCCCAGGCTGTCGTCCAGTATAAACCTGTACGGAAGGCCTTGCTTATGAGCGCCCGAGCTGCGGCATGGTGGCCGCCGAGTCCGGCATGAATTTTGGCCAAGAGCTGCCGCCCTTCCTCTTCGGAGATGCACCTTTGGAGCACTCCAGTCGTGCTTTTCTTATAAAGCTCTCCCTCGTGGACTTTGTAGGCTTTAGAGCGTCACACAATACAACGTGCCTCATTTTGGTCCTCGGGGAGTTCTTGCCTGTTTAAGTAGACTAAGAAGGGTTCTGTCCACGGGGCGATGACAGCCATAATCGCGTGAGACGAAGGTGTTATTTCGGTGGCGGAGCCTCCGATTATGTCGGATTGTTCGGGATCTGGGGTTGTGTTCGGATCCGGACTGGTATTGCCGGTCTCCCCTTTCCACACTACGGATGGCTTGAACAGCCTTTCCAAAAAGATATTAGGTGGGACGGGGTCGCACTTAGCGTTGATGCGGGCGAGGATATCCGCTGCTTAGTTGTTTTCTCGGACCACATGGTGGAATTCGAGCCCCTCGAACCGAGCTGACATTTTGAGAACGGCATTGCGGTAGGCCGCCATTTTTGGGTCCTTGGCATCAAAGTCTCCATTTATTTGAGATATTGCAAGGTTTGAATCCCCACGCACTTCTAGGCGTTGAATGCCCATGGAAACTGCCATCCGGAGACCATGCAACAGGGCCTCATATTCGGCTGCATTGTTGGAATCTGTGTATAGTATTTGGAGTACGTATTGGACTGTATCTCCGGTGGGGGATGTCAGGACAATGCCTGCCCCCAGACCAGCCAGCATCTTAGAGCCGTCAAAGTGCATGATCCAATTGGAGTACGCGCCGTACTCTTTAGGGAGTTCGGCTTCTGTCCATTCGGCGACGAAGTCAGCCAGTACTTGCGACTTAATGGCTCGCCGTGGTTTGTATGTTATGTCAAACGGGAGGAGCTCGATAGCCCATTTCGCAATCCGGCCCGTGGCATCGCGGTTATTTATTATGTCATTGAGTGGTACTTCAGAGGCCACCATGATTGAACACTCTTGAAAGTAGTGTCGTAGTTTTCGGGATGCCATGAAGATCGCGTATGCTATCTTTTGATAATGTGGGTACCGTGACTTGCATGGAGTGAGGACAGTGGATACATAGTATACCGGCTTTTGAAGCGGGAACTTATATATGTCTGTCTGTCTCTCGTTCGACGACGAGCACTGCACTTACAACCTGGTTAGTTGCAGCTATATATAACAGCAAAGGTTCGCCGATATTTGGTGCGGCCAGGATTGGATTGGTGGCCAAGAGGGCTTTTATTGACTCCAATCCGGTCGTAGCCGCATCCGTCCACTCGAAGTGTTCGGTGCGTCGAAGAAGACGATAAAGGGGTAGTGTCTTTTCTCCTAATCGGGAGATAAAACGGCTTAAGGCGGCCACGCATCCAGTTAATTTCTGGATTTGCTTGAGGTCTGTTGGGGTAGCCAACTGTGACAGAGCTCGGATTTTAGCCGGATTTGCTTCTATTCCTCTATTGGAAACGATAAAGCCCAAGAGCTTTCCGGCAGGTACGCCGAAAATGCATTTTTCCGGATTGAGCTTGATGTCGTATGTTCGGAGATTGTCGAACGTAAGCCTCAAGTCGTCTATTAAAGATTCGACGTGTCTGGTTTTGATGACCACATCATCTCGTCGCCTCCTTTGTTTTGTCGATTTGTGTTTCCAAGCATGTCTGAATCATGCGTTGATAGGTTGCGCCGGCGTTTTTGAGCCTGAAAGGCATGGTGTTAAAACAGAAGGGGCCGTATGGAGTGATGAATGCCGTTGCGGCTTGATCGGACTCCGCCATCTTGATTTGATGGTATCCGGAGCATGCGTCGAGGAAACACAATGAGTCGTGTCCTGCGGTAGCATCGATGATTTGATCGATGCGGGGGAGGGGGAAGGGATCCTTAGGGCAAGCCTTATTGTGGTCTTTGAAATCAACGCAAAGGCGCCAGGATTTGTCCTTCTTTGGTACCATCACCATGTTTGCTAGCCAGTCCGGATGTTTTATTTCTCTGATGAATCCGGCTTCGAGTAGCTTGGCTAGCTCTTCTCCCATGGCTTGTCGCTTGGGTTCTGAAAAGCGCCGAAGAGTCTGCTTGACCGGCTTGTATCCCTTTAGTATGTTTAGGCTATGCTCGGCCAGCCTGCGTGGGATACCTGGCATGTCTAAAGGATGCCAGGCGAAGATGTCCCAATTCTCGCGCAAGAACTCTCGTAGTCTGGCGTCTATTGTGGGGTTCAGTTGTGCCCCAATTGATGCTGTTTTTGTAGGGTCCGTTGGGTGGACTGGAATTTGACTATTTCACTTCTTTGGTTTAAAGAGGTGGACTTGGGTCATTTGTCGAGTATCACGTCGTCCCATTCCTTTATGGAGCGCATCGCAGTTAACTCTTGACGCGAAGGCTTCGGATAATGCCTCCAGGGCTAGTGCGGCGGTTTTATTTTTGGCGCGGAATACTAGGTCCGGATCACTAGCTAGGGTGATGATTCCATTGGGCCCAGGCATCTTGAGCTTCATGTACCCATAATGGGTTATAGCTTGGAAGCTTGTGAATGCGTCCCGCCCTAAAAGGGTGTGGTATCCACTACTGAACTGGGCCACTTGGAATGTTATTTCTTCGGACCTATAATTTTCCGGCGTGCCGAATACTACATCCAGCGTAATTTTTCCCGCGCATCGTGCCTCCCGGCTAGGGATGATTCCTATGAAGGTCGTCTTTGCTTTGCTCAATGCGGCTCTTATCTATTTCCATTTTGTTAAGAGTTTCCTCATAGATGAGGTTTAATCCATGCCGCCATCCATGAGCACTTTAGTAAGCGGAAGCCGTCCACAATTGGACTAAGGACCAAAGCGGTGGTGCTCGGACTGTTCGGAATTGAGGTTAAATCCTTTGGCATTGAAGGTTATGGTCGTGTCGTTCCACGGATTTATTCTTTGCGACGTGGCAGACTTGGCGAGGTCAGGAGTGCTCACTTACGCCTATTGTTTGAGGCGAAAGTCTCGAAGATTGTTAGTACTGTATTGTTATTCTCTGTGGGATGGTGCACTGCAGTATTGTTGATGAGGAGGTCCTCGCTGCTCTTGTCCACCTGCCGGAGTATCCAACATGCTCTAAGGCTGTGTGTTGGTATGATGCCCGGTGTGCTGTGAATTTTGCATGGCCTGTTGAGCCATCCCTCCAGTACGGTTCCTCGCCCTGTAAAGGTCTTTGGCTTCTTTGTAATTGGATTGGGTGACCTGCGAGAGCGCACCCTTTTAGTTCGGACGAGGGGTTTAGTGAGAGCCGGAGAATCCCAGAATTTTGTTTGGGTTTTCCAGGCTTTCCATCACACAGTACTTTTGTACTATGGCCGCCAAGTCGGCGAAGTGTGCTATGTCACAGCGACTTATGGCGTTGAGAATTCCCTTGTCCGTGCAATTTTTGCAAAAGAATGAGATTGCGTCTTCCTCGCGACAGTCCTTAACCTTGCTCATTACAAGTAGGAATGTGGCCCCAGTGATGTAATCTTGTCTCTTGGGGCTCTTGTCTAATGTGGGGAAGATCACTTGTGTCCAGGTGGGTGGGTAGACTTAAGCCCAAATCCTGATCCGATCTGAGATCCAGGGGCAAAGGAGCTCCCGAGCTTGGCGGCTCGGACTCCAGGATGTCACCCAATATTTGTGGTCCGTTGCCCGATTCTAAGTTTGGACCCTGGGCCATGTCCTCCCGTAAACGGGTATCCGGCTCGGAGAGCTCGGGAATCCAGACATAGTTCGTCCTCAAAATAGAGGAAGAATCGCTGTTTTGTTCCTCCACCACTGCTATCTGATGGGTGACTAGCGGAGAGTTAATCTCCCTTTGGTCGGGTTTAAGCCCGATCCGATCATAGTCTGTAGCGACTCCTAGGGCGGCGATGCGATCCAAGAGCTCGTTCAGGGAGGAGAGATCTATTGGATCCATCTGCTTGGTGAATTCCGAGCTGACGTGGAGGATGTTCTTGATGACCTGAGAAGTCATCATCGGCGTGGCGGCCGAACGAGCGGCCATGACGAAGCTGCCCAGCCGGAGAGTCTGGCCTACAGCCAGGGTTTCTCCAGAGGTGACGTTGTCCTTGACAACAAGGTGAGGCATCAAGCCTTATCGGGACGGCACAGTGGAACTCTCAATGAAAGCACCAATGTCGGTGTCAAAACCGGCGGATCTCGGGTAGGGGGTCCCGAACTGTGCGTCTAAGGCTAATGGTAATAGGAGGCGGGGGACACGATGTTTACCTGTGTTCGGGCCCTCTCGATGGAGGTAAGACCCTACTTCACGCTTGATTGATCTTGATGATATGACTGTAACACGAGTTGATCTACCACTAGATCATAGAGGCTAAACCCTAGCAGCTATCCTATGATTATGATTGTTGTCGTCCTACGGACTAAACCCCCCGGTTTATATAGACACCGGAGGGGGCTAGGGTTGCACAGAGTCAGTTACAGAGAAGGAGATCTACATATCCGAATTGCCAAGCTTGCCTTCCACGCAAAGGAGAGTCCCATCCGGACACGGGACGAAGTCTTCAATCTTGTATCTTCATAGTCCAACAGTCCGGCCAAAGTATATAATCTGGCTGTCCGAGGACCCCTTAATCCCGGACTCCCTCACTCATAATACTGATCGTCACCGAATGTTAAGCGTGCGGACCCTACGGGTTCAAGAACTATGTAGACATGACCGAGACTCGTCTCCGGTCAATAACCAATAGCGAAACCTGGATGCTCATATTGGTTCCTACATATTCTACGAAGATCTTTATCGGTCAAACCACATAACAACATACGTTGTTCCCTTTGTCATCGATATGTTACTTGCCCAAGATTCGATCGTCGGTATCTCAATACCTAGTTCAATCTCGTTACCGGCAAGTCTCTTTACTCATTCTGTAATGCATCATTCCACAACTAACTCATTAGTCACATTGCTTGCAAAGCTTATAGTGTGTGCATTACCGAGAGGGCCCAGAGATACCTCTCCGACAATCGGAGTGACAAATCCTAATCTTGATCTATGCCAACTCAACAAGTACCATCGGAGACACCTGTAGAGTACCTTTATAATCACCCAGTTATGTTGTGACGTTAGGTAGCACACAAAGTGTTCCTCCGGTATTCGGGAGTTGCATAATCTCATAGTCATAGGAACATGTATAAGTGATGAAGAAAGCAATAGCAACATACTAAACGGTCAAGTGCTAAGATAACGGAATGGGACAAGTCAATCACATCATTCTCTAATGATGTGATCCCATTAATCAAATGACAACTCATGTCTATGGCTAGGAAACTTAACCATCTTTGATTCAACGAGCTAGTCAAGTAGAGGCATAGTAGTGACACTGTTTGTCTATGTATTCACACATGTACTAAGTTTCCGGTTAATACAATTCTAGCATGAATAATAAACATTTATCACGATATAAGGAAATATAAATAACAACTTTATTATTGCCTCTAGGGCATATTTCCTTTATTTGTTGCATCACCCTTTCCTCTTCAAGGGTAAACCAACGCATGCTCAAGAGGTACCAAGCATCATACCGGAACCCGGAGGTGAAGTCAAATGGGCAAGGTCCGAGCCATCACCAACTTCGTGGCGTGCTGTTACAGTGGCAAGTGAGCAAGGATCGGGTCATCGAATCCTTAGTGGAGCGCTACATCGACGTCTGGATGTATTAAAAAAAGATTAAGGGTCTTCACATTTTGACTCGGCGAGTGTGAAGGATAGGAAAGCTAGTCGAACCTATGCGGATCCGCTTAGGTGGGGGAATATAGAGTCCCTGATAGTTAAGCTACATGAGTTAGTTGATACAACGGTGAGGAGAGGTGTTGATATCCTTTGCATCCAAGAAACCAAATGGAGTGGACAGAAGGCACAAGAGATGGAGGATACAAGCTTCAAACTATGGTACAAGAGGACAACTACAGACAAAAATGGACTAGACATCTTGATCAACAAGAGCCTCAATGTTGGGGTGATGACCCCCGGGTAGGAGCAGGTGGCAGATAGCAATTTTGAAAACATCGGGGCGGTAGTCGCCCCTCGAGCTCGACATGCCCTCCAACCGGCCGGCCGGCTCCGGGCCAGCTAGGTAAGGCGCCATGGCTCTACGACCAGCCTAATCTCCGGCCCAATTAGCTCATGTCCGGTTTTGGCAAGGTTTTGGGAAGCAGGGTGCCGGAGGGTACTTGCGCGGTCGCTAATGCACGATGTACGTATATCTGGGGCGGCCCAACTAGCTCATGTCTAGTTTTGGGAAGGTTTTTGTATTGTTATTTCTTTCAGGTTTCTTCACTTACCTTTTAATTTACGTCTCCTCTTTTTTAGGTATTTCTTTCCGTATTTCACGAACATTTCCAGAAATATGGGAACAATTTCTACAAATATTTTTCTCATAATTCGAAATTGTGAATATTCTCAGATGATTTAACATTTTTTTGAAATTCATGAATTTATTTATCAATGGTGAACAGTTTTTCAATTAAATAATATACATTAAAATATTGAAAATTTTCAAGAGCTTTTGAAATCATAAATAATTTATATGAATACTTTTAAAATTCATGATAATTTTTTGAAACCGTGAACATATTTAAATTCATGAACATTTTTACAAGTTCATTTGTTTTTGAAATTGTGATTTTTTTTCAATTTCACGGACATTTTTTCAAAATTTATATATTTATTTGACAATTTTGCACAGTTTTGAGAAATTCATGAGCATTTCAAAAAAAATAATACACAGTTTTTCTGAATCACAATTTTCTTTTGTATCCATGAGCATTTATCAGTTCCAGAATATTTTTTCATATCATGTATTTTTAGCATTCAAGAATATATTTTTCACGTTTCAAAATTTTTTGAAATGCTAAATTATATTTGAAAAATAGAAAGAAAAGTAAAGAAAAAAATAAAGGGCTTCCATACGCACATGGGTTTCAGAATGATTTACAAAGCACTGCACCATCAATAGAAAAAAGAACAATGCAAATCATACTTCTGCCGTTCATTCACAATGAATTAATGATACATGCAACTCAAAACAAAAATAATATATATAACACAAGTGACGTAGGTTAATACGGCATCACAAAGCTCTTCTGATAGCTAAGAAAGAGGCGTGTATGCCTCCGGAGCTTTTGGTTGGACAACCAGGCGCTAATTTTGGCGGTGGAGCCTTCCCAACTGGGGCGACGAGACCATCATGATACAGCAGCACGGCATGTCAAGGATCTATGGGGTCAATCCCTCCCAGATCGAGATCATAGGGATACGTGAGGAGCAAGTTTGGTTGCTGCTGTATTTATCAAGGGAGGGTCAGGTGTGGCTGGGTGTGTTTGCGTCGTTACGGAAAGTCATGGGGACGTATTGTATGGGGACTTCCTACACTTGGATGTGGCTTTAGGCTGCACAAAATGCCTACTTAAGAACCACTCAATCTCTGCCAGCTACACACGTATCAGATTTTGGTCTAGCCCTAGCTCACAATGCGGCATATGGACGATCGATAATAAGGTATGAAGGAACGGATAAAATTATGGTGGTAAGGACATGTACAATGGTTGATATGATAGTCTTATCTTAAATCTTGTATGTAGTTTAGAGATGACAATAGAACATGTATACAATGGGTTATCTCTTAGTCTTATCTAAGATAAATAGTTATTTTTAAAATCATGGTGACACATATTGGGTTAAGAGATCATCTGTTAAATAAGAGAAGACAAGCCTTTTGTTATGAATTCTCTCTTCTTCACCTCAGTAATTATCCTATGTAGCACACCTGAGATATCACCATTGTACATGCCAAAAAATGCTCCTACCTTTATTAGTAGGCATAGATATGTAATTTCAGCAAAACATTTTGAATGCCCGTGGCAATGCACGAGCATTCTACGGGTTGACTTTAGGAGGATAGACTGGCCCAATTAAATCCCTCAAAAAATGGAAAAGCACATTTTGTGGCAACCAATTCCAGATTATACGGGTATTAATTAGCGCGATTATAATCAAATCCTTCTCTTGTTACCCTCCCATTCTCCTGCCCGGATCGCAGCTGCACATGCAAGCAATTTGGGGAGAAAACCGCCAAAGATTAATTGCCGCTTGATTTAGGAAGAAAATCGTCTTAGATGGATATCTTCTGCAATCAATGCCGACTCGCTCTTGCCTTAAAATCCCGTCCGGAGTGAAGTATATATATGCATCATATAGCACCTAAATGGTCGACCAACACAAACAACTATCGAACAGGGCAGTTTGTTCGCCGCTTTGAAGTTTACGATGGAGGGAGGCAAGGTGGTCATGCTTGTGATTGTGATGCTTGGATGCATCGTAGTAGATTTTTCAGACGGTAAGTACACACATACAATTATTATCTATTACTATTTATTTCTGTGAACAATTAAAAGTCTTGCAAAAATTGATTTGGTTTACTCTTGAGATCTGTTTGACCTACACACCCTTTTTTTCTATGCAGCTCGAACAACTGGTCAGATGGACGGCAGCAAACTTGAAGTCTGCATATGCCCGAAGTATGGAAATGTCTTTTGTTGCGCGGATTCAACGGACCCCTGCTTTCCATCCAAGATGGATTGCGTTAAAGGTTGCGGATGCTCTGCAGATGCACTATCCACTCCTAGAAAAACGGTGTTAAAGGTTGGGGCTTCTGAAGAATCCCCATAATCCCGTAACCTTTTTATGATGTTTGATTCTTTTGTAATGGAAAAATAGAAATGGTTTCCAAGTTTCGAAAAATAATTGAGGCACAATCATACTATGTTCATGATTATACTTGTTGATGGTGTGGACATCCTCTGTGAATGGCCCAAGCTAGTTGGGCTCCAATCGTAGATGCATATATATTGGCCAGTTTTCATTAATAACTAGATCATCGATGGCGCGCGTTGCTGCGCCCATCTATTTGTAATATTTAATGCTAGTGCTTGATGCAAATATGTGGAGTCATTTTACTTGAAGATAAAGTAGTGCTAGTATTATAGAATCTTGATTGCATTTCCAGTGTAGCATGTGAATTATGATTTACTGGTGCTTATTTGCTTTTTATTGGACTGGTTGTGGCCCTCTTTTCGTGCTAGACTATTTTTATAGTATAGAATTGATAAGCAAGTTACACATATATGGATAAACAAAACATAGAAGTTAAATTTGCATGGTTTGTAAAAATTTCTGAGAAAATATACACAGTTCAAATTATAGTACCACAATATAGATGGCTTTTATAGTTAAAATAAGATGATTTGAAATGAAGGATAAATCATGTAATAAAGTACATGAAAACATGGATAATTTGTTTGCTAATAAAGAATCAGTCCTTTCACCTTAAAAACTGTGATCGGAATGCAAGATAGAATATTACGTTTATACTCACACATGCAATGAAAAAAATTGTCCTGCATGATAGAATATATAAGAAAATAGGAAGGGTGTAATCCCAGTGCCAACACAAATATCTCTACAATTATCCGAGAGGTGACAAAGTAATATGAGAGAATTCCAAACAACATCAATAAACACATAAGCTCGGAAGAACCAAGATTAAAAAAACGCATTCTATATATAGCTTGTCAGAAGCTTATGTTTTAACTTTTGTTCTCTTCTCACCATTGTAAAACGCTGGAAACAGATTGACATCGAATTCAAGGGCTAAAAACAAAATACATATTGTTCAGGCATAAATGTTTCTTTTCCTAGCTGTGACTATGATATAATTGGAAAAAAATGGGTTGACCTATCATATGATGCTCCAAGCATACGTAACTGTGTCAATGTGTGGACCTGCCAAAAAGATGATTGATCCAGAGGATGCTGAAATGTAAGAGTTGACCAGCTAATAAAAGTATGTCATAGCACTGAACCAAAAACTCATCTCGATAAATGAGGTTAACATGGCAATTCATTTCATCTCGATAAATGAGGTTAACATGGCAATTCATTTCATGAAATAGTCTATCGATACAAAATTTCAAAAATTGGACTGCTATGTAGAAAACTTCCCCATTAATTGAAGACAGAATAGACCATAAATCCTAGAAAGTCACTTATCAATATGATTATTTACTCTGTTAACAAACGTTGACTGGACTACTTGTGACACAGTGGGCAATGGGTAAGAAATCAAAGCTTACCTCATATTGTAATTTCTCATGCCCTACATCATACTATGACAGCTTTCTCTCACACATGAGCTTCTTTTGCACCACTATATCATATAAAGGGAAGCATTTTTGTTCAATAAATTTGCTACAGTGAAAATAGTAACACATGATCAGTCAGGTAACAATCAATAATGTTGAACATAATGTATGAGTAGATGTTAATTTGAACTGAGGTCAATACTACCAGGCTGCGAGCAATAGCAAGAACATATTTTGGTGCCATGGACACAGTACAAACTTTCTCTGCATTGGAATCTACTATTTATCATCCATCATTAAGAGTAGCAGACATATGCAGCTATATGCCAACATGGTCTATTCCAGGGAACCACAAAGCATCGTAGCACGCCATCTGAATCATAGCTCCATGAGTTCCTGTCAATCCAAAGAGACAAAAGAGCATCAACACCAATATTGAATTACTTGACAACGAACAAAAGAGCATCAACATAAATAATCACTCCCGCAATTAGCACCGTAATTCCATGGTCAATGTGAAGGTTCCAAACACATTTGTGGTGCCCTTTGCTGAGAAAATTGGTAGCATACACTTTGCTTGCAAAAAGAGAACGAAACCATTAGAAATAGTTCACGAAAGGACCCAAGTTTCATTTAGAGCAAACATTTCCATACTTTGGTCAATAACTCATCTCATTGCATATTCTAACCATGCACGATCCATGTTGCAGCTTGCAAATAAAAAAATGACTGATGTTCATGCATACATCGAGCTACACACGTTCATGACAGTGCCCTTGAAATCTAATAGCATAAATACAGAATTTCTCCTGAAGCACATATACATGGATTAGTATAATTATTTAGTAATTGAGTATGGTTATAAAACGGCCCGCATGACATCTTCAAAGCTGGGAAAATGAAATCTAATCCACTCAAGAAATTCCCTGTGTTGAATCTTGGTGCATGTATATGTGCCTGTACTGTCAAGAAAGACACCCTTGGGAACTGCAGTGGCTCTCTGTAGAAAAATATTTAAGAAAACCATCTCAGTTCTTCACGGATGAAATATTGCTAAAGAATTCTCTCCCTCTACAAACAAACTCACTGAATGTATGGATACACGGAAAAGCACCAAGGAAAGAACAAGAGAGATTTCAGATAGTACTATTTATGTATGCAGTTTGTTGATAGATTTCATGCCAACACAAGCAATCATATTTCAGTAATTAAGCACCTATCGAGAGCTAGTAGGTGACTCATTGGCTACCAGTATTGGTAATCTACGCCAGCAGCTGGTAAATTTGATTATAGGGCTGTTTTTCCACAAGAATCAAGTGCCGCAGATTCTAATGTTTCTCCCTAAATCACAGTTGGTTTCGTAATAGCAGCGGAGACTCTTCAACCAATCTGGGCGAACTATTGCATCTACTCAAGTACCCACACAAAAATAATCCTGAACGAATATGCGCACAAACTTATGGTCAGAAGCGGCTGAGTTAGGACATGGGCTCAGAAATCTTCATAGGAGGAATGGAGGACAAAATCCACTCATCAAGTCATCAAAGGAGTTTGAATTTGATTACAACGGCGCCATACCTCGACGGGAGTAAAGGAAAAAGGGCGCCCACAGAGTATCTTCCTTCTGCAGCTACCTCCATGGTGGTCCTTGTCGTCATCCTCGCAGCCGCCGTTGGCTAAAGCAGAGTTCCGACCCACCCAAGTGGCGAAGCCATATCCCCTATTCCCAGCATGCAATCAATGGAGATCTCTCTCGCGCGGCGACGAGGGCAGGAGTGGCGGCGCATCTAGACTTCGCTCCAGGCCAAGGTCGAAAGGGTGCGGGGAGGGCAGAGGGCGGAGGGCGTTGTAGGAGCCGGAATTTCCTATTTGCCGCACGTTGCGGCAAATTGTCGCCGCAACGCACAGGCAGAGATGCGCATCGAGCGATTAGGGCCGGCCAATCTCATGACTGCAGGCAAACCTTTCTGTTTCCGGTTTTGGGAATGTTCCACGGTTTCCAGCCAGTTTATTCGGTTTTGTGAACCTTCTAGAAGATCCAGAACCATATTTTCTTTCTTTTCCTTTTTCATTTTTGTTTTTTCCTGTTTCTTTTTCTTTCCTTTTTATGTTTTTTAGATTCCTTGTTTATTTTCAATCCTATTTTTTTTCATTTTCATTTTCTTGTTGAAAAAATGTTCGAAAATTCTAAACATGTTTGCCTTTTCCAAAACAAATTCGTTTTTTCACAAAATATTCTAGTTTAGTAAAATTCAGAAATTCATCAAAGTTCAGAAAATTCAAATTTTGTTCGCATCTTTCAGAAATGTTCTAAAATTAAAAAAATGTTTGTGGTTTTATAAAAATGATCAAAATTCAAAAAGGTTGTGTTTTCAAATTTTGTTCGTAAATTCGAAAAATGTTCGCACTTTTAAACATTGTTCGTGTACTATTTGTTTTTATATTTTTCAACGTTATTTTAGTTTGAAAAATGTTCTGAAATTTCAAGAAAGACTATTGCTTCTAAAATCGATCAATATTCAAAAAAGATTGTGTTTTCAATATTTGTTCATAAATACAAAAGATGTTCACATATTAAAAAATGTTCGGAATGTTTCTGCTAAAAGATTTCACAACTTTTCAGAAAATGTTCCCATTTTCAAAAAATGTTCATGTTTAATTTTTTGTGTTTAAAAATATGTTCCCTTTTCAAAATTGTTCAAAATTTTCTAAAAATTGTTCGTGTTTTCAATGTTTGTTCGGGAGTTTTAAAAAATGTTCGCGTTTGCACAATTTTCATTTTGGAATTTGAAAAATGTTCCTGTTTTCAGAAAAAAATGTTCATGATTTCGAAAAGTGTTTCAATTTTGTAAAACAAATCGCAAATTTGGACAGTGTTTGCGTTTCACAAACACTCAGTTTTAAAAAAAAAACTGCTTTCAAAATTCTAAAATTAATTTGGATCTGCGCTGCTTATTGGTTCTTATAGGTTGACGCTGTCGCCTAATCATAAAATCACGCTAGCTAAGCTGGTTGCAGCTCGTCGTTGGCGGCATGAGATCGCTCGATCGATTCCCAGCGAAGTCGAATTTTTTTGGAGCTACAGATGTTCGCTAAAAGTCTCTTCGCCGCAAAGAGCGGCACATAGGAGGTCCCGTAGGAGACGGACGGGCGTGGGTGTCGCGAGGACGGATGTTCGCTGAAAGTATACCTGGCCAAACCTCGGGCCGGGCCTAGCCAAGCCCGACACAAAAAACCCAGGCCCGGGCCCGGCCCGGCCATCGGGCCTGTATTTCTGAGCCCGAGCCCGGCCCGAACACCTAAAAGCCCGTCAGGCTTTGGGCCGGCCCGGCCCGACCTTCAGTAAACTGCAAAAATCCTTCGGGCTCAAAAACTAGGCCCGAGCCCGGCCCGGGGGTAGCGTCGGGCCGGGCCGGGCCGGGCTTTTTCGGGCCGGGCCGGGCTTCCCATGGCCAGGACTAGCTGAAAGTCTCTTCGCCGCAAAGACCGGCACATAGGAGGTCCCGTAGGAGACGGACGAGCGTGGGTGTCGCGAGGACCGTGATGGGATGTATGTGCTTGGTCAGGTAAATGGACTGTCCGGCCCAGTTTATGAGAGGTCTCGGTTTTTTCTTCCGGAGCAGCAGCCCATTAGGACAGCAAATCCGACGGACAAAAACATCCAAATCGTTGAAACGGACGGCCAGAAACTCAAAACACTGAGAGGGCTCGCTTTAGGTGCGGTTATACTATCCTTAATTAGGGAAATGATTGGGATCACCCGATGAAACACGATCAGATTTTAACGAGATGACTAGAAGCAACTTATTGTCTAGACTAGTTTTTGCAACTGAGTGGTTGTTGTGATTTCTCCCACCACAACAACTAGTGTGTTGCGGGATCTGAATCTAAATCCCCTCGAGAGCAACCACCACCCATGCTCCTCCAAAGCACCCCTGATGCGCCATCGTTGACGCCGACAAGCACCACCGTCGCGCCACTGCCAAGCATCCCCGTTGTGCCACCGCTGATGCCGGTGAGCGCGCGCCCCGTCATCGCGGTCGGCGACGCCTCCACCACCATCCACCCTCTCTCCTCCTCCCTCTTCTCTCCTTCATCCAGATGAGGCGCTGGCGCGAGCACCCCCGTTGTGCCGCCACTGAGGTCGGCGAACACGCGCTCTGCCGTTGCGGTCGCCGGCCGCCTCCACCACCACCCACCCTCTCTCCTCCCCCCTCTTCTCGATCGAGGGCGCTCGCTCCTACTGCTACCGGGTGATGACGAAGACAAACTCCGCTGGACACCAAAGGTAGCAAGGCGCCGTCCATTTCTACAACATCAGCGATGTCGCAAAAAGTAAATGTGCAACAAGACCTTTGTTAGAAAAAATGCAACAAGGCCTCTTCTGCAAAAGAAATTCCGCAACAACACTTTTGTTGCAAAAACAAATATCTGCAACACAACCTCCGTTGCACAACAAAACCTCTGTCGGTAAAAAATTCTGTAGAAATGTTTCTGTTACTAGCTCTTTGTTGCAAAATAGAGAAAATAAGTTCACCGCTCTAAATCTGTGTTAGATCCGACGGCTCACGAGCTAGCTTATCTTATTAATGAAAGTTTCTGGAGCTGGAAAAGGTAGGTGAGTGGCGTGTTATCTTTTCACAAGCGTCTGTGTAATCATAAATCAAAGGAAACCGCTAAGCCATCAGATAACTTGTATCGGATCGCAAGCATTGTATGTTTTGATCTGCTAATTTAGGCCCACACGAGACTACCGATCGCGGCCCACATCAGATAACCTCTTAGTGACCCATCATATCGGAACCCCAAGGTGATGTCAAATGGGCAAGGTCCGAGCCATCGCCAACTTCGTGGCGTGCTGTTACAGTGGCAAGTGAGCAAGGATTGGGTCGTCGGATCCTTGGTGGAGCGCTACATCGACGCCTGGATGTATTAAAAAAAAGATTAAGGGTCTTCACATTTTGACTCGGCGAGTGTGAAGGATAGGAAAGCTAGTCGAACCTATGAATCCGCTTAGGTGGGGGGATGTACAGTCCCTGATAGTTAAGCTACATGAGTTAGTTGATACAACGGTGAGGAGAGGTGTTGATATCCTTTGCATCCAAGAAACCAAATGGAGTGGACAGAAGGCACAAGAGATGGAGGATACAAGCTTCAAATTATGGTACAAGAGGACAACCGCAAACAAAAATGGACTAGACATCTTGATCAACAAGAGCCTCAGTGTTGGGGGTGATGACCCCCGGGTAGGCGCAGGTGGTACTTAGCAACTTTGAAAACATCGGGGCGGTAGGTGCCCCTGGAGCTCGGCATGCCCTCCAACCGGCCGTCCGGCTCCGGGCCGGCTAGGCACGGCGCCATGGCTCTACGACCAGCCTAATCTCCGGCCCAACTAGCTCATGTCCGGTTTTGGCAAGGTTTTGGGAAGCGGGGTGCCGGAGGCTACATGCGCGGTCGCTAATGCGCGTTGTACATATATCTGGGCCGGTCCAACTAGCTCATGTCTAGTTTTGGGAAGGTTTTTGTATTGTTATTTTTTTCGGGTTTCTTCACTTACCTTTTAATTTACGTTTCCTCTTTTCTAGGAATTTCTTCCATATTTCAAGAATATTTCCGGAAATATGGGAACAATTTCTGCAAATATTTTTCTCTTATTCAAAATTTTGAATATTCTCAAATTATTCAACATTTTTTTTTCAAAATCGTGAACAGTTTTTCAATTAAATAATATACATTAAAATAGTAAAAATATCAAAATTTAAAAGTTTTTGAAATCACAAATAATTTATATGAATATTTTTAAAATTCATGATAATTTTTTGAAACCGTGAAGATATTTAAATTAATGAAATTTTTACATGTTCATGAATATTTTTTGAAATTGTGATTTTTTACAATTTCACGGACATTTTTTCGAATTCTATATATTTGTTTGACAATTTTGCACAGTTTCGAGAAATTCATGATCATTTAAAAAAATAATACACAGTTTTTCTGAATCACGGATTTTTTTTGTATCCATGAGCATTTATCATTTTCCGAATAATTTTTCATGTTATGTTCTTTTAGCATTCAAGAATATATTTTTCATGATTCACAATTTTTGAAAAGCTAAATTAATTTTGAAAAATAGGAAGAATAGTAAAGATAAAAAATAAAGGGGCTTCCAGCCACGCACATGGGCCAGACTGTAGAACCTTCCTGAAATTTCTTTCTAGAAAAATAAACAACTGTTTTTGCCTTTATCTTATAATTTCCATTTTTGTTATTCTTTTCTTTGTTTTGCTTCGTTGTCTTTTCATTCAATTTCACGAACATTTCCTAAAATCCTGGAACAATTTATTCAAATGAGCAAACATTTTCTGAAATTAATTACTTTTTTTAATTGGGATAACACTTTTGTAATTCAAAATGGGTATATCAAATTCAGAAAATGTTCATATTTATTGAAATCACAAATATTATTTTTAAATTCATGATTTTTTAAATAAATTCCCGAAAAATATTTATAAGCTTGTGAATATTTCTCGTATTTACGAACTTTTATGAAAACATGAATATTTGGCAAAATAGATGAAAATACGTAAAGTTTCTTTTAAAATGTTTGAACAATTAATAAAATCTTTATATTTCTTATTCTGTAAACATTTATTTGGAATTGCGTACATTTTTGAATATTTTGAACATTTTCTAAAACACCATGAACATATTTAAGAAAACTTATTGAACATTTTTGGAATGCACAAACATTTTTTTGAAGTCATGAACATTTCTTAATCCATTAGCATTTACCATTTCTTGAATATTTCATATCATGAAACGTTTTTCACTTCAATAACATATTTGCGAAGTCATGAACATTTCTTAATCCATTAGTATTTATTATTTTGTAGTTCTGAACGAGCAAAAACTGGTTTGGGTACATTTCTTAAATGTTACGGAAATTGTGGATTTTTTTTCTACAATTTGAAAAATACATGATATGGAAGAAAAACGTTCCAGAACTGATAAATGCAAATGATTTCAAAAAATGTTCGTGATGTTTTTCTTACAAAAATGTTCATTTATTGAACAGCAGTTCACTATTTTTTTAAATGTTCGTGAATTTTTACAAAATGTTCAAAATATTCAAAATGATATAAGCAATTCCAAAAGATGTTCGTGAAATTCGAAAAAGTTCTTGACTTCAAAAAATGTGGACGAATTTGTAAAAAATTGCTTGCGAATTTAAAAATGTTCATGAATTTGAAAGTAATCTTGATTTCAAAAACTGTTTACCGTTTCAAAAAATGCTTATGTATTTTATAAATGTTCACTATTTTTAAAGATGTCAGTGAGGTGAAAAAATGATTTAGAATTTGGAAAAGATGTTCAAAAATTTGTAAAAAATGTTCTTGAATGTAGAAAATATTCAAAATTTCAGAAAAATATAAGCATTTTTATCCATGACTAAATTTTGAATTAAAAAAATGTGCACCTTGATTTCAGAAAAATGTTGATAAATTTGCTAAAATTGTTCCCAAATTTCAGGAAGTGCTCATGAAATTTGGAAAGAAATAAACAAAAAAACTAAAATCAAAATGAAAAGATAAAGTGAAAAGGAAACTGAAAAAGAGAAAAAAAAACCCGGGTTGGGAAGGCTCTAGAACTTTCCTAAAACCAGACATGAGCTAGTTGAGCCAGCCCACATGTACACTAGGGGAGCCGGGGGCTACGTGGACGGTTGCTAGACGAACGCCTGTGGCCTGCTAACCACCTTGGGCCATGCCTAGATACGTGGCCCTGTCCCTTCGTTTGGCGAAATCACTATTTAAGGAGTACTCTATGCAAATATCACTCTCACCTTCTCAGGTGGTAACAAGTGTGTCACTTGTTGCAATCTGAGAGTTTTTCTTTTTTTTCTAGATTCATTTATTCGAAACGATTTATCTCTCAACATGTGCATTCAAATCTCGAACCGTTTTTACGGTTGGATTCCTCATGTTGAGATCTTTAAACTAGATCCCATGTTGATAGGTTTAACAAAAGAAATTCATGAAAAAAATCAAACAAATAAAATCAAATCAAGAGCATGTTTTCCCCTTTTCGAGAGGCACGACCGTGCCTCTAGCATAAGCAAATTTATGCCTCCATGAGAAGTAAATCTCTGCCTCTCATAGAAGAAAAAAAAACAAAAACATTTTTTTTCTCCGAGAGGCAGGGCCGTTCCTCTCACGGAAGCAAATCCGTGCCTCAACGAGAAGTAAATCCATGCCTCTCGCGGAAGGCAAAAGAACGCGTTTTTTCATTTTTCGATGTACGGCCGTGTCTCTCGCGGAACCTAATCCGTGCCCCCATGAGAAGTAAATACGTGTGTTTTTTTCCTTTTGCAGGAGGCATGGTCTTGTTGGGAAAAGTAGTAGAAAACAAACAAAATCGCCCTACGATCACCCACCAACAATATGAAGATGCATATAAGGTTTGGATCAATAATCATTACCGAATCCAGAGTGCAGAAAAAGTAGACGAGTGGGTGTATATTGTACTTGGAGTCCCTCGTACTGTAGATGAACGATCCCGCAAACCGCCCACGAACGGTCCCTCTAACAGAAGATCGAAAGCACGGCCTCTATACCTAGTTGCAAGTGTACAGTCTTCACGATACGGTAGTGCTTTGCCGTCCAGAGCTAATCATCGCCGGAGAATTAGAAGGAAGAGATTAGAACCACATTGAACTTCTAATTATGAGGATTAGAGGATTTAGGTCAAGATCTAATTGATCAAAAAGATCAAATAGAACTAGAACTAGAGGAACTAGAGGAGGCTTCAAAACTTGTGTGTCAAATAGCACCAAAACCTCTAGTGTATATAGGTTGGGAGGGGAGGAGGGGCGCCACACAAGGGGGAAGAATCCTCCCTCCTTGTGTTCTCCTTGTGTTGGCCCTAGGGGAAGGAGGATACCTTCCCCAAGTCAAATTCGGCCTCCCTAGGAATTAGTGGCCCAATTCTCCCTCCACTACTTGACCTTTAAGGCCCATTGATATTAAATTAAATATAAATATTTCTAATAATTTCTAACATCTCCAGAAGCATTTTCCATATATATATATATATATATATATATATATATATATTATCGATAATACCCTATATTGCCTAATAAATTATGAAACCCTCCCGGTGATCCCGTAACGCTTTTGGTTCCACTGAAACTATTCCGAATATCAATGAAACAATTCCACAAATAAATCCTCGATACTATCATCCTACAACACTCGGCAGATCATAATTGCCTTAAGCTTGTGATTCTGTAGGTTCGGTAAATCTTAGACATGCACGAAACTCCTTCGTTTAATCATCGATAGCGGAATCGTGGACGTCCATATCGATCACTATGATTACACGGAATCGTGGACGTCCATATCGATCACTATGATTACACGAATGCCATTCGAGTGAATTTTTGATTATCATGTGATGTTCCCTTTGCTTCACGATACTTTACAAAACCCGAGATGTACCGGTATCCTCTTGAGTCATGCACATGCTCACCGTCATCCTCGGTACCGGTTTTGTTCTTCTTTCTTGTTGAAGGGTGGCCCACCAGCAGCCCCACGGGGCATTTACATGCTGCAAGGGTCAGGGTAAGGGCCAGCATCTGTGGCGTTTAGGTCGGGTAGGACAAGGCACGCTCGCTGACGCTGAACTATTATACACGTACGCAGGTCAACCGTCCCGTGCACTAGCGAGGATGGGCACCTCATCAGCATTGACCGCGGTGCTATGAAGTCCTAGGGTTGTGATGCCTCAACGCCAGGGTGGCTTAGCACTGACCTAAAGGGTCAGATTTGGCCAAAGTTCCAGGAAGGGGTTATTTTTTACTGAAGTTTCGTGGCAAGATCAAAAATTTCAATTTACACCAAAGAAACAAGAAAATATAAATTATCTCCGTAACATGGTACAGATGCTTGCAGTGACTATTTGTCCTTTTTTTAATGGAAACTAGATAAGACTGGGAATTACTACCTCTCTCTTAGTTTACAGGGCGTGCGCGTACCCCTGGGTCATCAATTTGACCAACCTAACACAAGTCATATATTATAAAAAATATACCAATATAAACTTCAGATGTTCTATTTTCAAACAATATATTTTTTGTGTTATATAGTCTATATTAGGGTGAAAAAATTGGCAACCTAGCTATACGCGTAGGACTTGTAAACTGAAAAGGAGGTAGTAGAAACGATTACAGATAAATTAACTATCATATTAAGTCAATCAGGGTGATGTGGCAGCATAGCAGCTCATTTAAATGATCAAACACATTCCTATGACATGATGCTATTGAAGAGCATTCCTCAAAAGTCATACCTTGAGCACATCTAGCTGCCTCTCAGCAAGCCTGTGGTCCTTTGACGAGCTTAGGTTCCCAACCCAAGTAAATACTGTGTCTCCATCGTGTAGTATGTAACAATAAGAAGAGTTCAGCGGTGGCGCTGCTTGCTAAGAGGTACAACATCAAACTTACAACATGTGGCATAAATAGGAGCTAAATAAAGTGGCCATAACACGAACACAATGCCATGTCAAGTGAAGATATATTGGGAAAGACTGCACCATGTCAACTTGAATTGCTTGCATATTTTCTGGTCCTGAACCTTGAACCTGGAAAAGTGCAACCCTGTTTTCCGAATATGTATCATCCCCAGTGCCATTTTCTGAGACATATTTCTTATACCCAGTACTAGCACCACCTGCATTATTGATATTTTTCACAATGTAAGGGCGCATATATTATTGTCACAGTAAAATGATACATTTGGCAGTGAAGCGTAACATAATGAGTTAGTAAAAGTCTGACATTGAATATAACCAAGTTCTGAAATATAGTAAAAAACTGAATGGGCTCCTTTCCTTCATAAAGGCGAACCTGTGATAACCAGAGTTTCCTTAGATTGACATAATCAGGCAAGATTTTACGAATCTTTCAGTCTTGATTAATTTACCAGAACTGCCTGAAATTTTTGTGAATCAACCATCGTATTAGCAAGGGAAGTGGCTGCAGTCCTCTCCTGTCCTCGCAAAAAACACGCGATTAGGTAATTATTCTCCAGCTCGAGAGCTTTCACGTATGACTAGAAATGTGGCCCGCTCATATTCACCAATCCAAAGCTTTTTCACCATAAGAGCAAAAAAATACTAGATAATATTCGCACTTACCATAACACAGAGGTAACTATCGCAGAATCTACTCCCTGAATTTATTTACTATAAACACAGACATGGAAAGCAGATGGTGTACTTCATAATAACAGACATGATAACTACTAAATCTTTCTCAGGTGGCATATGATGCGCTACTTCTAGGAAGGTATATGGGTATGTTTGGTTGGTATCCACAGCCAGCCCTACCAAATTTTTGGTCATGGCCAGAAAAAAAATTGGCACACCTATACCAACTTGCCAACTCTATTTCATTTTCCTGTCAACATTGGCCAAATCACAGGCAAGCAAAACTTTGGCTGGAATTTTAGCTAGCCAAATATTTCGTAGGGTGAAGTTAGGCTCAAAGTAAACATAGCTATACAGAAAATGTACAGTAGGTTGAAAATAATTAGCATCTCATTTGAACAGAGCTGTTGAAAGAGAGAAATACCTGAGTAACATTGATATGAAGGTAGTTTGCACATGCAGTGGTAACTAACATGCCACATCATTACTCATTAGGGCAGCCCGGTGCACGTCGCTCCCGCTTGCGCAAAGTCCGGGGAAGGGTCCGGCCACTTTGGAGTCTATTGTACGCAGCCTTTCCCTACATTTCTGCAAGAGGCTGTTTCCAGGACTCGAACCCGTGACCTCATGGTCACATGACAACAACATTACCGCTGCGCCAAGGCTCCCCTTCATTACACATCATTACTGAACAGAAAATAGACAACAGAATCAAACATTCAGCTAATGATGTTGTGACATGCAGCACCTCCCGATCAGGACAGTCATAAATGAGGAACACATACCTCTGAAAAAAAAACCTAATCAGTATTTGTTCTACCCAATGACAGGATGGATATCCAGGATATGTACAATGCCAGTCTATCTCCACCAAATGCCAGTCTATCTCCACCAAATGCAATCAGTGCCAAACACACTTGGGAAGCACTGGAATATAGCATCTTTACGTGAGCTGTGTGTTTTGAACAAGGTATCTAGCAAGTTGTTTTTTCTTTTCACACCATATCAACAAACTGAGTACAATCAATATCTTGGAGAGTAATCTTGCCAAGAAGTAGATCGCTTGCATGCATGGAGCACAGTGGGAGGCATTTCTTGTTCAGACTCTCATGAATGGCACTTAGTCCTTGAACCCACTTCTTTTCATTCAAAGGGTCTACATTAAGGCGATTCTGCAGAAGACGTATTCCGTAAAGGGCAGTTTCTGTTCCAGCACAAAAATGTGCAAGGCACGGAAGGGAGGTGTCATCTACTGCCAATCTGACCAAGATCATTGTCAAGGCTCCATCCACAGGCTTTGGATCAGAGAGATTCTTATCACCCATCATCTTGATCTCCCTCTCTGTTGGGAAGTACACTTCTGCCACTCCATTTTCATTTGTCACCTTCAAATCCTTTGTATAATGGCTAATTGCTTGCCTCTTGGTGCACTCATGCTTCTCCGCCAATGTCAAGAAGCAGGAGAACCTCAAGTGATAACTCACAACAATCTTGACCATCTTGAAATTCTGACAGCAGCAGAAGAAATCTAGCCACCTCCTCCCCACACCAGCATACCATTTGATGATATCTGCATCATCCAGACACATAAGAGCATCTCCAACAGTCGCCCCAAACGACGCCAGCTGGGCGGTTTGTCAGCCCAGCGTCATGGAAACAAGCGCCTGAAAAGGCGCCAGCTCACAAGAAGATTTGGCGCCGCTGCCAGCTTATAAAAAGCTGCGCCACGCCGCCTTTCTCCACACACATCTCTTCCCTCTCCCTCTCTCTGCCACGCGCCGCTCCAGCGCCCGCCACCGACGCGCCGCCATGCCGCCGCCGAGGAGAGCGTCCGGCTATCAAGGCGTCGCCGCGCCCAACGGCAGCTACACCGCGGAGATACGCTCCGGCGAACTCCGGCTCGCCCTCGGCACGTACGGGACGGCGCGACAGGCCGCCCGCGCGTACGACGCGGCGGCGTGGCGCCTAGGCCAGCCGCGCGGCCAGATGAACTTCCAAGATGTGTACACGCTCGAGCAAGCGCTCAACCTCGCCCATCTGCCTCGTCTGAACACGGCGGAAGACCGTGCGGAGCACGCCGAGCGGCAACGCCGCCTCCTCGTCGCCCAGGAGGACGAGAGGGTCATGGCGGACTGGCGCCAGCGCCACCCGGAGGACGTCGCCTACGAGCAAGCCTACTGGGCAAGGCGCCGCGAGGAGGACACGCAAAGGCGCCGCGCGTCGCGGTTGGACAGGCGTCGGCGGAAGGCGTTGGCGAATGCGCAGTCCGACCTCGTTGCAGCAGGTGGGCGGTCGTTCTTCACGCCGAACGATGAGCGGTGGCTGGACATCTGGCTATCTACCTCGGACGACACCGCCGAGGATGATAGTGGTGATGATGATAGCGACTTAGAGTAGTTTTTTTTTGTTAATGCAATCTATGTTTATCGTTTGTCATTTTTATTTTATGCAATCTATGTTTCGGATGTAAAATACCTTTGTATCATTTAATCTATGCAATCTATCTAGGTTTTTAAAAATTTCAATTTTTAAAAATGCATACATTTCTAGTCGCGCGCGCTGCATTTCAGCCTGCGGAGCCAAGAAGTGGCGCCAAGAAACCAGCCAGAAGCTGCTTAACAGGTTTTTATGCGGGCGCTTTAGCGCGGCTGTTGGAGATGCTCTAAGTAGCTTTATTGGCCGTGGCCATCCCATGGAATTTGTGAACCCAGCCAACTTTACCGCCTTTCTTACAAGCTCTACTGGTGCATTGACCCTCATCTTCAACTCTGTCAAGTCTTCAACAATCCTCTTCTCATGTTGTCTCTCATCCTCCTCCTCTACTAGCATCTCCTTGTCCTCAGTCATGTCGTGGCCCCTCCTCGGCATCAAGAACCTGTCGAGTGTGTCCTGTAATTGATCATAGGAGTCCACCAATGCTGGTGGCAACTGATCCCTAACCCTATTCAGTGACAAGAAGTCACCAGATGTGAACAATCGATGCCAATAACGGTGATGCTCCTGTGGCTTGAAGTATTCAACCACTGTCTCCTCTGCCCAACCCTTGAACACCTGAAACACTTCATCCTCAATTCGGAAGCCAAACTTGAACTCATGCCCACGCCTCACCTTCTTGAACAGGTGGTTCAGTATCTTCAACCCAAGTTTCTTTCTCCGTGTCTCTCGGGCATTCTTCAGCTCCAGTGCCTCTGCTGCCTTTCTCTTCAGATACATCTTTCTTGCCCTCTTGGCCTTCTCAGACATGGGAGGGTGTAAGACTGATGGCGGCACAGCTTGGAACTCCATCCCCAGGAATTCCATCTTCTCTGACACCGCACTGTGGAGTGAGCTACCAAACCTGTCAACCTTCACCTCCAAGTCCCTCTCCAACACCGTGAGGATCCTATCTCTGACCTCAAGTGTAAGCATCTTCGATCCGGATGTCACAACCATCGCCGCATACACTCTCACAGGCGTATGCCGAACGCTCTCATCCTTGACTCTAGGATTCTTCTTGTGCACCTCCTCCCGGATGCCCATCACCTCTCTATCCACAGGATCAAAGAATATGTTGAGCAGCGTGCTGGTGAGCTCGGACTCTTGAGGGAGCCCGCGGCAGAGCTCGGAGCCGCCGAGCTCGAAGGTTATCGCATCGGAAAGGAAGAGCTCGCACAGATAGTCCAGGAACCCCGGGTCGTCGACCTTGCCGGAGATGGCGTCGAGAAGGCGACGGACATGGCGGGGGGCGAAGGGCTGGCGCGGGACGGCGACGCGGAAGAACCAGGTGGCGTTGGGGATGGAGCGGAGGTAGCGGATGGCGGCGTGGCGGGCGCGGTAGGCAAAGGTGGCGGTGCGCGGGGCGAAGACGGCGTGGAGGGCGGAGGCCGCGGAGAGCATGGCGAGGCGAAGCGGGGGGGACGGGAGCGGGAGCGGGTGGCCCTTGAGGCGGGAGGGGAGGATGAGGCGGATGTGGGAGGAGGGGGAGGGCGGCGCGGCGGCGGCGGCGGCAGGGAGAGGTGGGGGCTGGGCGGAGAGGGAGAGGGGGAGGAAGGGGTGGGAGCGGTGGCGGAGGAGGAGGGCGGAGGCGAGGAGGAGGGAGGGACGGGAGAGGAGCGGGAGGAGGGAGTGGAACCGGCGGGTGGAGGCCGAGTAGTGGTCGCGGCGGAGGAGGGCCTCGTGTTCCGCGGCGGAGAGCGGCGCCGGCACGGTTGCGGTGGTGGTGGTGGTGGTGGAGAGGGCGCGAGGTGCCGGGAGGAGGACGCGGCGGGGGAGCATGTGCGGCGCGGCGGAGGTGGAAGGGGGGCGGAGGCGGCGGGCGGGAGGAGGTGGAAGTTTGCCACCGCCGCCCGCGACGAGACCACCGGACCAGAGTGAGGCTGCGGCGCCCGGAGGTGGGCCGTTGAAAGGGCCGCCAATGGCCGAAAAACGGAGCCGTAACACAACCGAGAGACCAAGCTGATTTTTTTTCGGGGGAAACTTGAGAGCTTTTTTTTTATGGAAACGCTTACTTTTATTAATCAAAGGACGGATATATCGTCTGCCAGCAGACTCACAATGAAATTAGGAGGGGCATCAATCCAACGAGATGGATTATTACCACGTCTCCATCTAGCCAGCTCATGAGCTACATAATTTGACTCTCTAATACAATGCTCAATAGTAAACCTCCCCAAATCTACTAGATAACTATGACATTCATCAAGAACCGGCGCTGCCACCATAGAATAACCTTTATTGAATCTAAGTGCATTCACCACCGTGATATTATCCGATCTCACCATCAAGTTATTGCATCCCGTATCTCTTACTAGCTTCAGTCCTGCAAGCAGAGCTGCCGCTTCTGCCGTGAACACATCAGGTACATGTTCTAATCTCGCCGTGGACACCGACATGAAAGATCCTCGGTGATCACGGGTGACAGCACCACAAGACCCAGCATAATCGCCCTCTGTGAATGAAGCATCGACATTAAGGACAAGCTGTCCTGCTAGGAACGCCGGCCACCTGTTGATCTTGGGTGTAGATTTAGCTTGTGCTCCACGCACATAATTAATCGCTAGGGCAACCACCGCCGGCGTTGTTTGTTCTGGAGTCAATATTTCTTCCCTCGCACGAACTGTCTTCTTTGCCACCATAAGAACCAACAAACTGTTGATATGAGCTCTGGTAGCTCGACCAATCCAGAATATTGTCGTCGATAAGAATCATCACATAAAATGAACTCCAAGACCGCTGAACCTGCTCGATCAGCTAATGAAGCAAAATTAATATCTACTACGATTCCCAAAGCTTCCCAAACTGCTTGCATCCTTGCACACTTAAACAACATATGGGCTAAGTTCTCCGCACCATCTATACAGTATGGGCATTGGGACAAGTTTCCAACATGGCGATTCATAAGAGTACTCCGGCATGGGATGGCATTGTGCAAGCATCTCCAGATATAAATTTTAACTTTCGCTGGCACTCTCAAACTCCACAACTTCTTCCAAACTGGATGGGGTGCCATGGAGAAGCGGGCCAGATCGCTGTCATCTGTATCATAATTCGCTTCCCACTGCTTATAATAGGCAGAACGTACTGAAAAACCGCCGCTCCTCGTGAGATGCCATGCAACATAGTCCTCTATCTCCACATGGAATAATGGGATCTGTAGTATGCGCTCAGCATCAATGTGCCAGAAATTCTCCCGGATTAACATCTCATCCCGTTCTCCTGTGATTGGGTCAATTAACTCATTCACTTTAGTAAGTACTTGGTTCCTCCTTAATGTTAAAACTTTTTTGGAGGCACTGTTCGGGATCCAACAGTCATCCCATATATTAATCTTTTCTCCATTGCCTACTCTCCAAATGTAACCCTTCTTGAACGTTTGAATTCCAGACCAAATGCTTTGCCACACATAGGACGACCCCTTCTTCAGTTGAAAATTCAGAATATCTCCTGTAGGGTAGCACTTGGCTCTCAGAACTCGTGCACATAATGAACCAAAGTTCTCAATTAGTCTCCAACACTGCTTTGCCAACATTGCCAAGTTAAAGCTATGAATATCCCGGAATCCTATACCTCCTCTCTCCTTTCGAATACACATCTTCCACCATGCAAACCAATGCATCCTTCATTGGTCCTCCTCATCACCCCACCAGTATTGCGACATTGCATCAGTGATTCTCTTGCAAATTTTCTTCGGGAATTTAAATACACCCATCGCATAAGTTGGGATTGCTTGGGCCACCGCTTTCAGCAAAGCCTTTTTGCCTCCGAATGAGAGAGTTCTCTCTTTCCATCCATTCACCATTGCTTGAATTCTTTCTATTATGTGTTTAAAACAATCAACACGGTCCACCCCTATCATGGATGGTAGACCCAAATATTTGTCTGAAATAGACTCTGTCATAATATTCAGAATTTGACATACTTCTGCCTTCACCTCCACATTTGTGTTAGGACTGAAAAATATAGAGCATTTTGATTCACTCACCAATTGACCTGAGGCTGCACAGTAGTCATCTAAAATCCCACGCAGGATGTTTGCATTGTGGGCATCTGGTCTCATGAGAATAAGAGAATCATCAGCAAAAAGTAAATGAGAAATCGTTGGCGAATCTCTGCACATCTGCACACCATTCAAGTTACCAGCATCCTCCTCATGAGCAATAAGGGCCGACAGTCCTTCAGCACATAAAATAAACAGATATGGGGAGAGGGGATCCCCCTGTCTCAAACCTCTTGTTGGTGAAAAAGGCAACGTTTCATTTGAGTTGAACCGAACCTTATACTCAACCGACCTTACGCAAGTCATCACCATTTGAATCCACTGAGCATGAAATCCCAATTTGGTGAGCATGGCCTCCAAGAATACCCACTCAACTCTGTCATATGCCTTGTGCATATCTAACTTGATTGCACATGTTCCAAACTTCCCCTTCTTTCTCTTCTTCATCGTATGTAAACACTCATATGCCACTATGACGTTATCAGTAATGATGCGCCCTGGCACAAATGCACTTTGTGTCTCACTGATTATATCTGGAAGAAAAACCTTCAGGCGTGCTGCGAGCATTTTTGAGATCACCTTATAAACCACATTACATAAACTGATAGGCTTAAATTGGGTGATCTTCTCTAGATTGTCCACTTTGGGAATCAACACGATAGTAGTAGAGTTCCAACCTTCTCGGATCGTACCTATATTAACAGCCGCAAGAACCTCCTTCGTTAGATCTCCTCCGAGCAGGTGCCAAAACTTTTTAAAAAAGATAGCATGTAATCCGTCCGGTCCCGGTGCTCTCAAATCACCAATACTGAATAAAGCTTTCCTGACCTCCTCCTTTGTGTACGGAGCCATAAGTGACTCATTCATATAATCCGTAACACGCCTCTTAAGTTTAGTTATAACATTCATCGCTGGTACATTAACTTAAGCAGAGAAGAGACGCTGAAAGTAATCAGTAATCAAACTTCGCATAGCTTCATTATTCTCTCTCCATACACCTGAGTCGTCAAGCAAGCGTTTAATGTAATTTCTTTTCTTCCTAGCCGATGCAAAATTATGAAAGAAACTAGTGTTCCGATCACCAAATTTTAGCCAGTTTGCGCGGCTACGTTGTACCCAATAGATCTCTTCCTTCTCCAAATTTTCTTCTATCTCCATTAGCAATATTCTCTGCCCGTCTCCCGCCTCGTCAGTGAGAGGGCCTGACCGCAGCAATTCCAACTCCGCCTTCAGCTCCTTCAAACGCCGATGGGGAGCCTTCAAGATCGAACGATCCCATTCATGCATGGTGGCGTGTACACTTGTTGTGCGCTCTGCAATGGGCGCCAACGGATTGGTTTGATCCCAAGCTTCAGACACAATTTGCATAACATTCTCCTCTTACAGCCACCTAGATTCAAAGCACCTCTGATGGGTTCGCTGATGGTCCCTAAGGGAGTCCTGGACTAGGGGGTGTCCGGATAGCCGGACTATCGTCACGGCCGGACTCCAAGACTATGAAGATACAAGATTGAAGACTTCGTCCCGTGTCCGGATGGGACTTTCCTTGGCGTGGAAGGCAAGCTTGGCGATACGGATATGTAGAGCATGATTGGTTCGATGCCAAAAGTTGGCATGCCAATATTTGGAAAATGCCAAATGTTGGCTAGTGATTGGTTGGCTACCAACTTTTCTTCTAAACCTCACAAAAAGTTGCCAAAATTTGGCAAATTTTGATTTTGCCAAATGTTGGCTTGCCAAACATTGGCAATGCCAATTGTTGGCATCAAACCAATTATGCTCGTAGATCTCCTACCATTGTAACCGACTCTGTGTAACCCTAACCTATCCGGTGTCTATATAAACCGGAGGGTTTTAGTCCGTAGGACGAACAACAATCATACCATAGGCTAGCTTCTAGGGTTTAGCCTCCTTGATCTCGTGGTAGATCTACTCTTGTACTACCCATATCATCAATATTAATCAAGAAGGAGTAGGGTATTACCTCCATCGAGAGGGCCCAAACATAGGTAAAAACATCGTGTCCCTTGTCTCCGGTTACCATCCGCCTAGACGCACAGTTCGGGACCCCTATCCGAGATCCGCCGGTTTGACACCGACATTGGTGCTTTCATTGAGAGTTCCTTCCGCCGCCGCCATCGTAGGATGCCTCATCTCGCCTTTTAAAGATGATACTATCGCCAAAGAAGCCTTGGCCACTGGTCAGACTCTTCGGCTAGGTGGTTTTCTCATGATCGCCAGTTCGGCCACCGCGCCGACGATGACCTCTCGAGTCATCGAAACCAATCTCCATGTTAGTTCGGAACTTGCCGAATAGTTAGATCCAATTAAGCTCTCCTCCGTAAACGAGCTCTTGGATCGCATCGCCGCCCTGGGAGTCGCCACAGACTACGACCAGATCGGGCCTAAAACCGATCTGAGAGAGATCAACTCTCCCCAGGCCACCCATCATGTCGCTGTGATAGAGGAGCAATGCGGCGATTCTTCTTCTATCTTAAGGACTAGTTACGTCCAGATTCCCGATCCCTCCATGCCGGATTCCCGTAGAGGGACATATGTCGATCAAGCCCTGAACTTAAAGTCAGGCAGCGGGTTGGATTCATTGGATAACAGTTAAAAATCCAAACTTTCGAGTTCAGAAACTTCCCGGCCCCTGAGTCTTAAATTGGACGGGGTTCCGGATCCAGTTCCACCCGCCCACCCAAACATTAGCGATCTATCCCGAATTCGGCAAGAGCCCGCTGAAACAGTACATCATTACTGGGCCAGATTCCTCCTGGTTATGGACAGGATAAAGGACTGCCGAGAGGAGGACGCAATCCCAATTTTCTGCAAAAATTGCACGGACAAGGGAATCCTAAATGCCATAAGTCGTCGCGAAATTACACGCTTTGCCGACTTGGTGACCATAGTACAAAAGTACTGCGCAATGGAGAGCGCCTGGAAAACCGAAAGTAAATTTTGGGATAATCCGGCCCTGAATACATCCCTAGTCCGAAATAAAAGGGTGCATCATTACCAAGCACCTGGGCTAAACACCAAAAAACCAAAACCCCCTAAAGGGTACGGAACCGTACTGGAGGGTTAGCTAAACGGACCCTGCAAAATTCATAGTACAGAGGGCGCCACTCCAACTCATAGCCTTTGAGCATGTTGGATACTATGGCAGGTGGCCAAAAGTGGCGAAGAGCTTCTAGCTTCAGAATCCCAGCCCAGCAACACTAGTACGGTGTTAACAGTCTTCGAGACTTTCGCATCAAATAACATGCGAAAACGAACACTCCGCAACCTTGCCGAAGTCTACCAAGTAGCAACAATAAATCCATGGAGTGACACGGCTATTACCTTTGATGCCAGTGATGAGCCTAAATTCCGAACAGCCCGAGCACCAGCCGCATTGGTCCTCCGTCCGATAGTGGACGACTTTCGCCTTACTAAGGTACTCATGGATGGCGGCAGCGGACTAAACCTCATCTATGAGGAAACCCTCCGAAAAATGGAAATAGACTGGAACCGCATTGAGCGAAGCAAGACAACCTTTAGAGGAATAATCCCTAGCCGGAAGCATGCTGCACAGGAAAAATCACACCGGACGTAGTGTTCGCTCACGGACAATTACAGGTCCGAGGAGGTCACATTTCAAGTGGCCCCGTTCAGCAGCGGATATCATGCTTTATTAGGACGAGAGGCATTCACAATTTTTCAAGCTATACCCCATTATGGGTACATGAAGCTTAAAATGCCCGGACCTAACGGAATCATCACTCTCGCTAGTGATCCGAACATAGCACTCCGCGCCGAAAACAAGACGGCCGCACTAGCCCTCGAGGCACTATCCGAAGCCCTAGCGGCCGAGGAACTCACCGTGATGCGCTCCATGGTGAACAGGGATGACGTGATACTTGATAAAAGATCCAAGTCCACCTCTTTTAAACCAGCGGATGAAATAGTCAAATTCCAAGTCCACCCAACGGACCCTGCAAAGACGGCCTCCATCGGGGCACAATTAAACCCCGATGTAGACGCCAGACTACGAGAATTTCTACGAGAAAACTGGGACATCTTTGCCCGGCACCCTTCGTGACATGCCAGGAATCCCACGTCGGCTGGCCGAGCACACCCTAAATATCCTAAAAGGATTCAAGCCAGTCAAACAGGCTCTTCGGCGCTTTTCCGAACCCAAGAGACAGGTCATGGGAGAGGAGCTAGCCAAACTTTTGGAAGCCGGATTCATTAGAGATATAAAACATCCGGACTGGCTAGCAAACTTGGTGATGGTACCAAAGAAGGATAAATCCTGGCGCCTATGTGTCGATTTTAAAGATCTGAACAAGGCTTGCCCAAAGGCTCCCTTCCTCCTCCTCGAATTGATCAAATTATCGACGCTTCAAAGAGGACACGACTCATTGTGCTTCCTCGACGCGTACTCCGACTACCACCAAATCAAGATGGCGGAGCCAGACCAAGCTGCAACAGCATTCATCACTCCATACGGCCCGTTCTTCTTCAACACAATGCCCTTCGGGCTCAAAAACGTCGGTGCAACATATCGGCGCATGATTTAGACATGTCTGACAAACCAGATCGGCAAAACAGTGGAAGCATATGTAGATGACGTGTTCGTCAAAACCAAGCACGTCGAAACTCTAGTAGACGACTTGAGGCTCACATTCGACAATCTTCGAAAATATGACATCAAGCTCAATCCGAAAAAATGCGTCTTCGGCGTTCCAGCCGGAAAGCTCCTTGGCTTCATTGTGTCCGGTAGAGGAATTGAAGCAAACCCAGCCAAGATCCGAGCTCTGTCACAATTGGATATTCCAAAAGACCTCAATCAAATACAAAAATTGACGGGATGCGTAGCGGCCCTAAGCCGCTTTATTTCCCGTTTGGGAGAAAAAGCGTTACCCCTTTACCGCCTCCTCCGCCGCACCGAACACTTCGAGTGGACGGATGCCGCCACGGCCGGACTCGAAGAGATAAAAGCCATCTTGGCAACAAACCCGGTCCTGGCCGCGCCCAATGTGGGCGAACCAATGCTATTATATATCGCTGCAACACATCAAGTTGTCAGCACGGTGCTCGTTGTCGAACGAGAAACGGACGGACACCGGTTCCCTATTCAAAAACCGGTTTACTATGTGTCCACTGTCCTAACTCCATGCAAGTCCCGGTACCCACACTATCAAAAGATAGCATACGCGGTGTTCATGGCATCCCGGAAGCTGCGACACTACTTTCAAGAGTGTTTGATAACGGTAGCCTCTGAAGTACCTCTTAACGACATTATAAACAACCGCGACGCGACGGGCCGGATTGCTAAATGGGCCATAGAGCTCCTTCCATTCGACATAACTTATAAGCCACGACGAGCTATTAAGTCGCAGGTTTTGGCCGACTTCGTGGTCGAATGGACCGGACCGAACTCCCTAAAGAGTACGGGCGATACTCCAATTGATCATGCACTTTGACGGCTCCAAAATGTTGGCGGCACAGGGGCTGGCGTCGTCCTGACGTCCCCAACCGGGGACACAGTCCAATACGTCCTTCAGATAATGTATACGGACTCCAACAACGCAGCCGAATACGAGGCCCTTCTGCACGGCCTCCGGATGGTAGTCTCCATGGGCATTCAACGCCTAGAGGTGCGCGGGGATTCAAACCTCGCAATATCTCAAATAAACGAAGACTTTGATGCCAAAGATCCAAAAATGGCAGCATACCGCAATGCGGTCCTAAAAATGTCAGCATGGTTCAAAGGGCTCGAATTTCATCATATAGCCCGGGATAACAACCAGGCGGCGGATATATTGGCACGCATCGGTGCAAAACGCGATGCCGTTCCACCCAATATCTTTCTGGTGTTGGAAATATGCCCTAGAGGCAATAATAAAAGCATTATTATTATATTTCCTTGTTCATGATAATTGTCTTTTATTCATGCTATAACTGTATCATCCGGAAATCGTGATACACGTGTGAATACATAGACCACAATACGTCCCTAGTGAGCCTCTAGTTGACTAGCTCGTTGGTCGAGATAGTCATGGTTTCGACTATGGACATCGATGTCATTGACAAGCGGGATCACGTCATTAGGAGAATGACGTGATGGACAAGACCCAATCCTAAGCATAGCACAAAGATCGTGTAGTTCGTTTTGCTAGAGCTTTTCCAATGTCAAGTATCTCTTCCTTAGACCGTGAGATCGTGTAACTCCCGGATACCGTAGGAGTGCTTTGGGTGTACCAAACGTCACAACGTGAATCGGGTGACTATAAAGGTGCACTACGGTATCTCCGAAAGTGTCTGTTGGGTTGACACGGATCGAGACAGGATTTGTCACTCCGTATGATGTAGAGGTATCACTGGGCCCACTCGATAGTGCATCATCATAATGAGCTCAAAGTGATCAAGTGTCTGGTCACGGGATCATGCATTACGGTACGAGTAAAGTGACTTGCCGGTAACGAGACTGAACGAGGTATTGGGATACCGACGATCGAGTCTCCACTACTAGAAAAACCCCTACTAATGGCGCACCTAGTATGGCTATTAATGGCGCATCTGTGGTGCGCCACTAATAGCACGCCATTAGTAATTTTTACTAATGGCGCACCACCTGGTGCGCCATTAGTATCTGGTATACTAATGGCGCACCATGTACTGCGCCATTAGTATAGCCCACGGTGCGCCATTAGTATACCAGATACTAATGGCGCACCTCTATGTAGTGCGCCATTAGTAACATTTTTTTTCAAATTTTTTTTAAAATTTTTTCAATTTTTTTTAATTTTTTCTTAATCTCAGTTCACTATGGCTTAATCTCGGGTCAATATGCTTAATCTCAGGTCAAATCGCACTCCGTGGTCAAACTTCCCGAAAGGTCACCCATCCTCACACTACTCCAGCCCAAGCACGCTTAACTTCGTAGTTCTATCCAACCCCAAAGAACAGCTCACTTCACAGCACTTGTTGTTATATGTAGCAGATCTATCCTGTTATTCCTTATTGTTGTCTAGGAGTTTGTTCATGTTAATGACTATGATGATATTTTTAAAAATTTTTCTAACTTCTCGATCATTTTACGTATCATTTTTGAAAAAAATTCAAATTTTTTTTTGAAATTAGTAATTTTTTTTCACATTAGTGGCGCACCACATCCACGGTGCGCCACTAGTAAGTTTGAAATTTTTGAATTTTTTGCCGCTAGATCTTGAAAGCCCCGTAACTTTTTTTTCTGTTAGGTTTTTGGGGATTTTGAAAATGTTTAACGGGGTTCCCCCAGTTAAATTTGGATGTAATTTTTCGAGTAGATGATTTTTCATATAAAAAACTTTTTCATCCGAGTTAGTATGCAAAAGTTATGCCCATTTTTACAAATTCTCGAGAGATTTTACAAATGAAGTCGAAATTCATATTTGCAAATTTTCCCAACAACTAGACCACATATCACATGGGAAACTTATTTTCTTTTATTTTTTGACATTTTCATCATTTTCTTTTATTTTTTTAAAACTGAAAAGGCGATCCACGGGGTGCATTCGGTGGAAGGTGGCCAAGTTACTAATGGCGCACCGTGGGAGTGGCGCCATTAGTAACTTGGCCACCTTCCACCGACGACGTACCGTGGAAGGTGGAAGGTGGCCAAGTTACTAATGGCGCACCGTGGGGTGGTGCGCCATTACTAGTTGTTCAATTACTAATGGCGCACCACTCCCACGGTGCGCCATTAGTAGTGTTGAAAAAAAAATGATATTTTTTTTGAACTTAGTAATGGGGCACCAGTGGAAAGTGCGCCATTACTAGTTAAAACTAGTAATGGCGCACCGAGACATGGTGCGCCATTAGTAACAAAATTTTATTTATTTATTTTTTACATTTTTTTCACAACTACTAATGGCGCATTTACGGATGTGGTGCGCCATTACTATGTCATTAGTAATGGCGCACTATGCATCGGTGCGCCATTAGTAACAAAATTATTTTTTTGGTTTTTTTTCGAAACTACTAATGGCGCACCACACACAAGGTGCGCCATTAGTAATATATTACTAATGGCGCACTGAGACATGGTGCGCCATTAGAATATAGTAATGGCGCACCACATCACAGGTGCGCCATTAGTAGCCATTCCATGTATAGCCCTTTTTGTAGTAGTGCTCGGGCAAGTAACATACCGTCTGACAAAGGGAATAGTATACGGGGTTGCTTGAATCCTCGACATCGTGGTTCATCCGATGACATCATCGAGGAGCATGTGGGAGCCAACATGGGTATCCAGATCCCGCTGTTGGTTATTGACCTGAGAGCGTCTCGGTCATGTCTGCATGTCTCCCGAACCCGTAGGGTCTACACACTTAAGGTTCGGTGACGCTAGGGTTATTAGGAAGACATGTATGTGATTACCGAATGTTGTTCGGAGTCCCGGATGAGATCCCGGACGTCACGAGGAGTTCCGGAATGGTCCGGAGGTAAAGATTTATATATGGGAAGTTGTCAAACGGACACCGGAAAAGTTTCGGGTCATATCGGTATTATGGAGGGGCCACCGGAAAGGTTCCGGAGGACCACCGGGAGGGGCCACCCCTCTCGGGGGGCCACTTGGGCTGCGTGGGAGGCAGCCAGCCCCTAGTGGGCTGGGCGCACCCCCTCCCCTTGGGCCCATGCGCCTAGGGTTGAGGGGAACCCTAAGGGGCGCCTTGCTTGGGGGCAAGCCCCTCCCCTTGGCCGCCGCCCCCTCTAGATGCATCTAGAGGGGCCGCCCTCCTCCCTTCCCTATAAATAGAGGGGTGAGGGAGGCTGCAACACACAATTGAAGGCGCAGCCCCTCCTCCCCAACACCTCTCCTTCTCAAGGCGCTTATGAAGCCTGCCGAGAACTGTCACTCCTTCATCATCACGCCGTCGTGCTGCTGTTGGAGCCATCTTCCTCAACCTCTCCTTCCTCCTTGCTGGATCAAGACGGAGGAGACGTTGCCGCATCTGCACGTGTGTTGAACGCAGCGGAGGTGCTGTCCGTTCAACGCTTTGGTCATCGGTGATCCGAGTACGACTCCATCATCACCATCCTCTCGAAAGCTTCCGCACGCGATCTACAAGTGGTATGTAGATGCAAACTCACTCCCTTGACTCGTTGCTTCGATGAACTCATAGATGGATCTTGGTGAAACCGTAGGAAAAATTTTAATTTTCTACAACGTTCCCCAACAGTGGTATCAGAGCTAGGTCTATGCGTAGTTCTCTTTGCACGAGTAGAACACAATTTAGTTGTGGGCGTGAATCTTGTCAACTTACTTGCCGCTACTAGTCTTATCTTGCTTCCGCGGTATTGTGGGATGAAGCGGCCCGGACCAACCTTACACGTGCGCTTACGTGAGACCGGTTCCACCGACTAACATGCACTAGTTGCATAAGGTGGCTAGCGGGTGTCTGTCTCTCCCACTTTAGTTGGAGCGGATTCGATGAAAAGGGTCCTTATGAAGGGTAAATAGAAGTTGACAAAATCACGTTGTGGTTATTCGTAGGTAAGAAAACGTTCTTGCTAGAACCCAATTGCAGCCACGTAAAAGATGCAACAACAATTAGAGGACGTCTAACTTGTTTTTGCAGCAATTGTCATGTGATGTGATATGGCCAAGTTGTGATGAATGATGAATGACATATTGTGATGTATGAGATCATGTTCTTGTAATAGGAATCACGACTTGCATGTCGATGAGTATGACAACCGGCAGGAGCCATAGGAGTTGTCTTTATTTTGTATGACCTGCGTGTCATTGAAGAACGCCATGTAAATTACTTTACTTTATTGCTAAACGCGTTAGCCATAGAAGTAGAAGTAGTCGTTGGCGGGACAACTTGATGGAGACACGATGATGGAGATCATGATGATGGAGATCATGGTGTCATGCCGGTGACAAGATGATCATGGAGCCCCGAAGATGGAGATCAATGGAGCTTTATGATATTGGCCATATCATGTCACTACTATATAATTGCATGTGATGTTTATTATGTTTATACATCTTGTTTACTTAGAACGATGGTAGTAAATAAGATGATCCCTTACAACAATTTCAAGAAGTGTTCTCCCCTAACCGCACCGTTGCTAAAGTTCGTCAGCTTCTAAGCACCACGTGATGATCGGGTGTGATGGATTCTTACGTTCACATACAACGGGTGTAAGACAGATTTACACACGCAAAACACTTAGGGTTAACTTGACGAGCCTAGCATGTACAGACATGGCCTCGGAACACGGAGACCGAAAGGTCGAACACGAGTCGTATGGAAGATACGATCAACATGAGAATGTTCACCGACGATGACTAGTCCGTCTCACGTGATGATCGGACACGGCCTAGTCGACTCGGATCGTGTAACACTTAGATCACTAGAGGAATGTCTAATCTGAGTGAGAGTTCATTTAAATAATTTGATTAGATGAACTTAATTATCATGAACTTAGTCTAAAACTTTTGAATGATATGTCTTGTAGATCAAATGGCCAACGCTCATGTCAACTTGAACTTCAACGCGTTCCTAGAGAAAACCAAGCTGAAAGATGACGGCAGCAACTATACGGACTGGGTCCGGAACTTGAGGATCATCCTCATAGCTGCCAGAAACAATATGTCCTAGAAGGACCGCTAGGTGACGCCCCGTCCCTGCAGAACCAAGACATTATGAATGCTTGGCAGTCTACGTCTTGATGATTACTCCCTCGTTCGATGCGGCATGCTTTACGACTTAGAACCGGGCTCCAAAAGCGTTTTGAGCATCACGGAGCATATGAGATGTTCGAGGAGCTGAAACTGGTTTTCCAAGCTCACGCCGGGTCGAGAGATATGACATCTCCGACAAGTTCTATAGTTGTAAGATGGAGGAAAATAGTTACATCGGTGAGCACATACTCAAGATGTCCAGGTTGCACAACCGTATGACCCAGCTGAATATTAACCTCCCGATGAGGCAGTCATTGACAGAATCCTCCGATCGCTCCCACCAAGCTACAAGAGCTTTGTGATGAACTACAATATGCAGGGGATGGTAAAGACCATTCCTGAAGTATTCTCTATGCTGAAGTCAGCCGAGGTTGAAATCAAGAAAGAACATCAAGTGTTGATGGTCAATAAGACCACTAAGCTCAAGAAGGGCAAAGGCAAGAAGGACGGCAAGGAGGTTGCCGCGCCCGGTAAGCAAGTTGCCGGGAAGAAGTCAAAGAATGGACCCAAGCCTGAGACTGAGTGCTTTTTATTGCAAGGGAAGGGTCACCGAAGCGGAACTGCCCCAAATACTTAGCGGATAAGAAGGCCGCAACACCAAAGGTATATTTGATATACATGTAATTGATGTGTACCTTACCAAGACTCGTAGTAACTCCCAGGTATTTGATACCGTGCCGTTGCTCATATTTGTAACTCACAGCAGGAGCTGCGGAATAAGCGGAGATCGCGAAGGGCGAGGTGACGGCGCGCGTTGGGAATGGTTCCAGAGTCGATGTGATCGCCTCGGCACGCTACCTCTTCATTTACCTACGGGATTAGTTTTGAACCTTAATAATTGTTATTTGGTGCCAAGTTTGAGCATGAACATTGTATCTGGATCTCGTTTGATACGAGATGGCTACTCATTTAAATCCGAGAATAATGGTTGTTCTATTTATATGAGAGACATGTTTTATGGTCATGCTCCGATGGTCAATGGTTTATTCTTAATGAATCTCGGCGTAGTGTTACACATATTCATAGCGTGAATACCAAAAGATGTAAAGTTGATAACGATAGTCCCACATACTTGTGGCATCGCCGCCTTGGTCACATTGGTGTAAAGAGCATGAAGAAGCTCCATGCCGATGGACTTTTGGAGTCTCTTGATTATGAATCATTTGACACATGCGAACCATGCCTCATGGGCAAGATGACCAAGACTCCGTTCTCTGGAACAATGGAGCGAGCAACAAACTTGTTGGAAATCATACATACCGATGTGTGCGGTCCAATGAGCGTTGAGGCTCATGGAGGATATCGTTATGTTCTCACTCTCAGATGACTTGAGTAGATATGGGTATGTCTACTTGATGAAACACAAGTTTGAGACCTTTGAAAGGTTCAAGGAATTTCAGAATGAAGTAGAGAATCAACGTGACCGAAAGATAAAATTCTTACGATCGGATCGTGGAGGAGAATATTTAAGTCACGAATTTGGTACACACTTAAGAAAATGTGGAATCGTTTCACAACTCACGCTACCGAACACCTCAATAGAACGGTGTGTCCGAACGTCGTAATCGCACTCTATTGGATATGGTGCGATCTATGATGTCTCTTACCGATTTACCGCTATCATTTTGGGGATACGCTCTAGAGACAGCTACATTCACTTTAAATAGGGCACCGTCTAAATCCGTTGAGACGACACCGTATGAATTATGGTTTGGGAAGAAACCTAAGCTGTCGTTTCTAAAAGTTTGGGGATGCGATGCTTATGTCAAGAAACTTCAACCTAAAAAGCTCGAACCCAAGTCGGAAAAATGCGTCTTCATAGGATACCCTAAGGAAACCATAGGGTATACCTTCTACTTAAGATCCGAGGGCAAGATCTTTGTTGCCAAGAACGGATCCTTTCTGGAAAAAGAGTTTCTCTCGAAAGAAGTAAGCGGGAGGAAAGTAGAACTCGATGAAGTACTACCTCTTGAACGGGATAGTAATGCAGCTCAGGAAAATGTTCCTGTGATGCCTACACCAACTGAAGAGGAAAATGATGATGATGATCAAGGTACTTCGGATCAAGTTGCTACTGAACTTCGTAGGTCCACAAGGACACGTTCCGCACCAGAGTGGTACGACAACCCTGTCTTGGAAATCATGTTGTTAGACAACGGTGAACCTTCGAACTATGAAGAAGCGATGGCGGGCCCAGATTCCAACAAATGGCTAGAAGCCATGAAGTCCGAGATAGAATCCATGTATGAAAACAAAGTGTGGACTTTGGTGACTTGCCCGATGATCGGCGACGATAGAAAACAAATGGATCTTTAAGAAGAAGACGGACGCGGATGGTAATGTCACCATCTATAAAGCTCGACTTGTCGCTAAGGGTTATCGGCAAGTTCAAGGGATTGACTACGATGAGACTTTCTCTCCCGTGGCGAAGCTTAAGTCCGTCCGAATCATGTTAGCAATTGCCGCATACTATGATTATGAGATATGGCAGATGGACGTCAAAACAGCTGCCCTTAACGGTTATCTTAAGGAAGAGCTGTATATGATGCAGCCGTAAGGTTTTGTCGATCCTAAGAATGTCGACAAAGTATGCAAGCTCCAAATGATCCATTTATGGGCTAGTGCAAGCATCTCGGAGTTGGAACATTCGCTTTGATGAGATGATCAAAGCGTTTGGGTTTATGCAGACTTATGGAGAAGCCTGCGTTTACAAGAAAGTGAGTGGGAGCTCAGAGCATTTCTCATATTATATGTAGATGACATACTTTTGATGGGAAATGATATAGAATTCTTGGACAGCATTAAGGCCTACTTGAATAAGTGTTTTTCAATGAAGGACCTTGGAGAAGCTGCTTATATATAGAGATAGATCGAGACGCCTCATAGGTCTTTCACAAAGCACATACCTTGATAAGATTTTGAAGAAGTTCAAAATGGATCAATCCAAGAAGGGGTTCTTGCCTCAGACAGTAAGGTGTGAGATTGAGCTCAGCTCAATGCCCGACCACGGCAAAAGATAAAGAAGAGATGAGTGTCATCCCCTATGCTTCAGCCATAGGATCTATTATGTATGCCATGCTGTGTACCGGACCTGATGTAAACCTTGCCGTAAGTTTGGTAGGAAGGTACCAAAGTAATCCCGGCAAGGAACACCGGACGATGGTCAAGAATATCCTGAAGTACCGAAAAGGACAAAGGACATGTTTCGTTTATGGAGGTGACGAAGAGCTCGTCAGTAAAGGGTTACGTCGACGCTAGCTTCGACACGCATCTGGATGACTCTAAGTCACAAACCGGATACGTGTATATGTTGAATGGTGGAGCGAAGCTGGTGCAGCTGCAAGCGAGCGTCGTGGCGGGATCTACATGTGAAGCGGAGTACATGGCAGCCTCGGAGGCAGCGCATGAAGCAATTTGGGTGAAGGAGTTCATCACCGACCTAGGAGTCATACCCAATGCGTCGGGCCGATCAAACTCTTCTGCAGGACAACACCGAGCTATTGCACTTGCCAAGGAGCCCAGGTTTCACAAGAAGACTAGGCACATCAAGCGTCGCTTCAACTCCATCCGTGGAAATGTTCAAGATGGAGACATAGAAATTTGCAAAGTGCATATGGATCTGAATGTCGCAGATCCGTTGACTAAACCTCTTCCGCGGGCAAAACATGATCAACACCAGAACTCTATGGGTGTTCGATTCATCACAATGTAACTAGATTATTGACTCTAGTGCAAGTGGGAGACTGTTGGAAATATGCCCTAGAGGCAATAATAAAAGCATTATTATTATATTTCCTTGTTCATGATAATTGTCTTTTATTCATGCTATAACTGTATCATCCGGAAATCGTGATACACGTGTGAATACATAGACCACAATACGTCCCTAGTGAGCCTCTAGTTGACTAGCTCATTGGTCGACAGATAGTCATGGTTTCTTGACTATGGACATCAGATGTCATTGACAACGGGATCACGTCATTAGGAGAATGACGTGATGGACAAGACCCAATCCTAAGCATAGCACAAAGATCGTGTAGTTCGTTTTGCTAGAGCTTTTCCAATGTCAAGTATCTCTTCCTTAGACCGTGAGATCGTGTAACTCCCAGATACCGTAGGAGTGCTTTGGGTGTACCAAACGTCACAACGTAACTAGGTGACTATAAAGGTGCACTACAGGTATCTCCGAAAGTGTCTGTTGGGTTGACACGGATTGAGACAGGGATTTGTCACCCCGTATGACGGAGAGGTATCACTGGGCCCACTCGGTAGTGCATCATCATAATGAGCTCAAAGTGATCAAGTGTCTGGTCACGGGATCATGCATTACGGTACGAGTAAAGTGACTTGCCGGTAACGTGAGACTGAACGAGGTATTGGGATACCGACGATCGAGTCTCGGGCAAGTAACATACCGTCGACAAAGGGAATAGTATACGGGTTGCTTGAATCCCTCGACATCGTGGTTCATCCGATGACATCATCGAGGAGCATGTGGGAGCCAACATGGGTATCCAGATCCCGCTGTTGGTTATTGACCGAGAGCGTCTCGGTCATGTCTGCATGTCTCCGAACCCGTAGGGTCTACACACTTAAGGTTCGGTGGCGCTTAGGGTTATTAGGAAGACTTGTATGTGATTACCGAATGTTTTTGAGTCCCGGATGAGATCCCGGACGTCACGAGGAGTTCCGGAATGGTCCGGAGGTAAAGATTTATATATGGGAAGTTGTCAAACGGACACCGGAAAAGTTTCGGGTCATATCGGTATTATGGAGGGGCCACCGGAAAGGTTCCGGAGGACCACCGGAGGGGCCACCCTCGGGGGGGCCACTTGGCTGCGTGGGAGGCAGCCAGCCCCTAGTGGGCTGGGCGCACCCTCCCCTTGGGCCCATGCGCCTAGGGTTGAGGGGAACCCTAAGGGGCGCCCCTGCTTGGGGGCAAGCCCCCTCCCTTGGCCGCCCCCCTCTAGATGCATCTAGAGGGGCCGCCCTCCTCCCTTCCCCTATAAATAGAGGGGTGAGGGAGGGCTGCAACACACAATTGAAGGCGCAGCCCTCCCTCCCCAACACCTCTCCTTCTCCAAGGCGCTTGGCGAAGCCCTGCCGGAGAACTGTCACTCCTTCATCATCACGCCGTCGTGCTGCTCTTGGAGCCATCTTCCTCAACCTCTCCTTCCTCCTTGCTGGATCAAGACGGAGGAGACGTTGCCCGTACCGTACGTGTGTTGAACGCGGAGGTGCTGTCCGTTCAGCGCTTTGGTCATCGGTGATCCGAGTACGACTCCATCATCACCATCCTCTCGAAAGCTTCCGCACGCGATCTACAAGTGGTATGTAGATGCAAACTCACTCCCTTGACTCGTTGCTTAGATGAACTCATAGATGGATCTTGGTGAAACCGTAGGAAAAATTTTAATTTTCTGCAACGTTCCCCAACATCTGGAACGGCTGTTCAAGCCATCCGTACTATGGGATGGGGAGTCCGGCAATAACAATCCGGACCCAACCGCACTGCCTGACGCCGAACACTATGACACAACCGGAGGCTCTACCCCCGAAATAACACCCTCCGCTCACGAAATAATGGCGGTTATCGCCCCGTGGACGGAACCATTCCTAGCCTACCTAACTAGGCAGGAACTCCCCGAAGACCAAAATGAGGCTCGCTGCATAGTACGGCGATCTAAAGCCTATAAAGTCCATGAGGGAGAGCTTTATAAGAAAAGAACTACCGGAGTCCTTCAAAGGTGTATCTCCGAAGAGGAAGGGCGAAACCTCCTGGCTGAAATTCATGCCGGACTGGGTGGGCACCACGCCGCAGCACGGGCCCTTGTAGGCAAGGCCTTCCGTACAGGATTTTATTGGCCGACGGCCCGGGCAGATCTTGAGGACTTAGTCCAACGATGCGTCGGTTGCCAGCTTTTGCTAACCAAATCCACATGCCACCCACACCGCCCTTAAAACTATACCCATCACCGGCGTTCATGGTCAGGGGCTTGACATGGTTGGACCCCTTAAGGGAGGAACCCACAAGCAAAAATACCTATTGGTCATGGTGGATAAATTCACCAAATGGATAGAGGCCAAGCACATTAAAACGGCCGAATCTGGACCGGTGATAGACTTCATATCGGGGTAGTGCACCGTTACGGTGTCCCCACAAGATCATCACCGATAACAGAACCAACTTCACGGCCGATGAGGTCAAATTATGGTGCAAAAACTTGGGCATCAAGCTCGACACGCCTCGCCTATCACCCTCAAACCAACGGCCAAGTCGAACGAGCAAATGGTCTAATCATGAGCGGCATTAAACCCATACTAGTGCGGTCCCTCAAGGAATCTAACACGCTGGGTTGAGGAGCTCGACTCCGTACTCTGGGGGCTGCAGACCACGCCGAATCGTACTACCGGATTCACACCATTCTTTATGGTGTACGGCGCAGAGGCAGTCTTTTCAGACTCACCTCGCGTGCGCATGTATGAAGAAAGAGAAGCCGAGCTCGATCGGCAGGACAGTTTGGATGCACTGGAGGAGGAGCGCGACGTGGCAAAAGCTCGTTCCGCATTCTATCAACAGCAGGCTCGAAGATATCAAAGCAGGAAGTGCGGGCCAAAACTTATAACGTTGGCGAACTAGTTCTACGCCTCACGGACAAGAAAAAGGACAAACTCAAGCCCAAATGGGAAGGTCCCTTCATCATCGACCAGGTCCCGACCGGGCGGAGCATACCGTCTGCGAACGCGACGGATAACCGACTCGAGCCGAACCCATGGAACGCAGATCGTCTACGAAGATTCTACGCCTAAGCGCCGGACTCCAAGTTCGTCTCCTTCCTCCGTCCACATTTTCTATTTTTGCTGTCTTTTGTTTCTCTCCTTCCTCCTCCTTCTTCTTGAAGCCTCTAGAGGCTCGTTTGCGCCTTTTTCGCACATACTTGACGCATTGTCCGCGCTCATTATACCTGGGGGCATCTTTCACGGAAGCTTATTTATACGGGCTTCATGCCCAACACATGCGTTAAACTTCCGCATGTACCTTTTATTCACCATTATATGCATCGATATGACTTAAGTTTTGGCCAAGCTGGGTTGCCTGGCTCCTGTGCTTACCCCTCGCTCCCGATTGTTCGGCTAGGTGGTAAAGGGAGCACCTCTGCGATTGTTACTGCCGGATCAGCCGGATGTGTACCTCAGACTGGGTGAAGCCGAAAGCTAGCGTTCTTAAGGGAATATTCGGCCGGTGAACTGAAAGATGATTTTTAATTATTTACCCATCTTCCCCCAGATGATTTTCTGCTTCCATAGCAGCTTTGACATGCACTTTAGGGCATGCATCCCAGCGAAAGGAACCCTTTATGGAACTATTCTCCCTGGAAGATGTTTCTTACTACCCATGTAATATAACATAACTAGTTGGGCACTTGTCTGATACAGCAACAATGACCCCTACGCCTTGTCTCCATGCATACCCCGGTTCTTATATAACCACGAAGGTATTCGGACACACTCCGGACTATTTGGTCCTGAGGTCGAAGCGAAAAGGTCCGCTATGACAAACGATCTACAATCCGGCTAGAAGACATTTTTTTCATGTCATATCTTTACATAGTCAACTCGACTCATTGTATTCCTCCTCAATGCCATCTAATAGGCTATCTAATTTACAATCTTGCTGGGAATACTTGGCGGCCAATTCTACTTGGTCGTACACTAAGCTTACAGGGATCTCCATCCCATCAGGCCCCACAGGTCCGACCTCGGCCATGTGGTTTGGGTCAGCAACCATTATCTATCACGTATTTACCATGGCCCAGGCCTCCCTGGCGCCTTGACGGCAGGCCGATATCTTCCATAGTCGGAAGCGCCGCCGTGCTCCTTGAAGCCGCTCTGCCAGCTCCCTAATGCCTTCGGGCAGGAAGATAGATGGCCACAAGGCCTGGCCGACGCCTTTCATCACCTGCCGGACTCGTTCGTGCAGCTGAAGCAATTCGGGAAGAAGATCACCCGAAGAACTGGGCATCTCCTCCTCAGGACGACCTGTGAGCAAACCTACATACATGTTTATGTTAGTCACCTTCCTCGCCGAACTCTTTCAAAGTTCGCTCAAGCACTTACTGAAAATGCCGCGACGAAGCCGCCGATTCTCCTTTACGGAGTCAGACAACTGGGCACGAACATCCTTTAGTTCCTCACCCAGCTTGGTGTTGGCATCTTGGAGGTTATTTTTCTCCTGCCGCACCCTCGTAAGCACGCTCTCGCCGGCCTTTAGCTGGCGCAAGAGCTGTTGCTTGTCCGGATCTAGTCCGGCGCCATCTGCAATGTTTTTTGTCAGATTTACACACCCGCCGCACTTCATAAACTATTTATCTTTTGAAGTGTATATTACCAGAGGGGGTCTCTGTGGCTCCCCCTGTAGCGGCTAGTGCGGCCTCAAGTTGGGCCTTGCACTCTTCAAGCTCCTGGGACAGTCAGGTATTATTTTTGAAAGATCCTCAGATAACAAATGATCCTTAAATCAGTTACTCTAACTATTTTAAGTCTCGGGGCTACTTGCATATATAACTGTCAAATTTCCTTACCCGTATGTCCTTTACATACTGCTCCGTGGCTCTGGCTAGACCATCTTGAGCGGCACAGAGGTGCGCATCTCCCGAATTAAAGGCATTCAAGGCCTCTTGGGAGAAACATGCGTCACGAAGAACTGTCCGGCGGCGCCTGCGATTCAAGGCGCTCTCCACCTCGGAGTTGGTGGCGGACAATCTGTCGGCATCCTCTGTCGGAGGAGCATCCGACGACGCCTCGTGTTTCGCCTCCGCTTACGACCTGGCTTTGGAGCCTGGCCGGCGGAGGTTCGATTGGCAACCGCTCCGGACTCAGTCCGGCGAGCGCTCTTTTTCTTGAAAAGAGCGTCAGCGTTAGTACGCCTTCCAAGTATCAATCCTAGGAACATGGTGACACGCCATACCGTTCTTGGCGGAGTTTCGATCCGCACCGCACTCCTTTTTTAGACTCTTGAGGGCCGTCAGACCCTTGTTGGCTAGCCGCGCTGGCTCGGCTTCCTGCCTCAAAGGTACCCCTGCGAAACACCATTGGTATACGGTGATCAAAAATAAGCATGGATGGGTCATTATCGAGGTTTTGGGATCTCGGTCTCGATTACTGTGAAATTTGGAAGTATTCCGGTAATCGATCGTAATGGCAACCAAAGCATTGTCGATGCTGAGTTGGTAGAACACCCGTCGATCAACTCCACCTTTATATCCGGATCCTCTTCGGAGGCGGATCGAGGGACCGCTCCGGATCCTCGGGTTGTGGGGCGGGCTGTGTATCTTCTCCACGATCCGGCGCAGTTCCTGCAGTAAACCATGAAATGAGATATTTAATCACGGGAACATGGATCGGACAGGCCACAAAGATGTTTGCTTACCCAGCTTCGAGGATTATTCGAAGAAAACTCCTTCAGTGGATTGACGCGGAGGAAATCCTCCTCCTCCCCTTTATACATGGCAGACAATATCTTCACCAGTTCGGTGACCGATCCCGGCCCTTTGCGGCCATGACGGGTGGCATCGTCCTCCCCGCTGAAGTCCCACATGGGGTGGCCCCTATATTGGAGCGGCTGCACTCCCCTCATAATGCAGATTTCCATGACTCCAATCATGTTCAATCCGGCATGAGCCAGTAACCTTATTCGGCTCATCAAATAGAGGACATCCCGGTCATTTTTCTCCGGCTCCGAGGGCGCCAGCTTAGGCGCTTCTTCAGAGGAGCATTGCTGAACTCCGGAAGGCCGATCCGAACAGGATCCGCAGCGGACGTCCTCCATGTAACACCAGTCCAAAGGCCAGTCTTCGGACGCCTTCTTCGGGGTTCCGGATAGGTATCCGGTCCCGGCGATGCGCCATAGCTCGGCTCCGCCCACTTGATATATTGACCCCTCATAGGAATGGGGTACTAGGCAGAATAATCTCTTCCACAGCCCGAAATGAGCCTCGACGCCCAAGAACAGTTCGCAAAGGGCCACGAAGCCCGCGATGTGCAGGAAGGAGGCGGGAGTAAGGTGGTGCAACTGGAGGCCGTAGAACTCCAAAAGCCCCCGGAGAAATGGATGGATTGGAAATCCGAGTCCTCTTACTAGATAAGAGATGAAGCATACCCGCTCTCCTTTAAAGGGATCGGTGACACTCTCCGCTTGCTTTCCGCCCTTGTAGGTGGCAAGTCCGGCTCGAACCGGAACCATGAAGGCCGGGGGAAGAAATCCCTTGGTTTGGAGTATAACTAGCTCGCTATGCGGGACTGATCATCTCTCCAAATTTACTGGCTGAGGGCTGGTAGCGAGAGGAGGAGCCACGACCGGCCCATGATGGAATGGGCTTTGGTTAGAGAGGCGCCGGATGAAGGCTCATGAAGGGGGATGGTGTGACTCAGATCTAGATCCTCGCCCTTTTATAGGCAGCTCATTTGCGCAGCTAGGGGGTAAGTGTAAAAATACCGTGGCTTTTCGCATTCATTCAGACACGTGGAAGATGGCCATTATTGGGCGTAGAAGCCAAGGAGCGCAGCATTTACCAGAAGCCGGACACTATTCGACGAGTATATGGAATTTGGAGAAGAACCCGCCTCGCAATGCCGAAGACAATCAACGCGCCGGACTCATCGTCATTGAAGCCTGGTTCAGGGGCTACTGAGGGAGTCCTGGACTAGGGGTGTCCGGATAGCCGGACTATCGTCACGGCCGGACTCCAAGACTATGAAGATACAAGATTGAAGACTTCGTCCCGTGTCCGGATGGGACTTTCCTTGGGGTGGAAGGCAAGCTTGGCGATACGGATATGTAGATCTCCTACCATTGTAACCGACTCTGTGTAACCCTAACCTATCCGGTGTCTATATAAACCGGAGGGTTTTAGTCCGTAGGACGAACAATAATTATACCATAGGCTAGCTTCTAGGGTTTAGCCTCCTTGATCTCGTGGTAGATCTACTGTTGTACTACCCATATCATCAATATTAATCAAGCATGAGTAGGGTATTACCTCCATCGAGAGGGCCCGAACCTGGGTAAAAATATTGTGTCCCTTGTCTCCTGTTACCATCCGCCTAGACGCACAGTTCGGGACCCCCTACCCGAGATCCGCCGGTTTTGACACCGACAGTCCCCCTGTACATCTCCCTCCGTATTAATGAATATCGGTCTGTGATCAGACTTGGTGTGTGCAGCATTAGTAATCTTTGCCTCAGGAAAAATCCCATGGAACTGACCATTACATACCGCTCTGTCAAGGCGTTCTCTAAGACTCCTCCTCCTCCAAGTATATAAATCACCACTACAACCCATGTCCTCCAATTCTCAATCAACAAGAGCATCTCTAAAATTTTGCATCATGTGCATTGGCCTCGGTGCACCGCCCTCCTTCTCGTGGGAGTATAAGATCTCATTAAAATCCCCGGCTATCAACCACGGGAGTTTTATTCGTTGATGTAGATCACGCAAACATGACCATGACAGATGTTTATCTTCCCACTTCGGCTCACCATAAAACCCTGTAAACCTCCAAACCTCATCCGTGCCATCCCCCATGGTAACATCTATGAAATTTTTATCCTTATCTCTGAGTTGAATTGCCAATGGCCTCCGCCAAAACAGAAGCAAGCCACCACTCGCCCCATTACTTTCATGCACCTCCATGCTGCCCATCTTTAACTTTTTTCGGAGTTTTTCTGCCTTAGCTTTGTTCAGATGCGTCTCAGACAGAAAGACGACATCCGGCCCCCACTGCTTCTGGACGTCCAGAAGCGCTCTTTCTACCGCGACACTAGCCATGCCACGGCAGTTCCAACATATGAGTTTCATTATTCACGGCGATCACCCACCAGCATGCTTTTAAATAGCGTCCGCTACCTCCGCTATTGCGTCCGCAATAGCAGTAGCGTCACCCTGCCGCTATTAGTTTAAGGTTGCGTTAGAAAATAGCGTGTTGTCATGATGCAGGCGCAATATCACTTGTTAGACCGCTATATCGTCCGCTATCCGCAATATCGCCCGCTATATAAGTCCTTGTTGTTGTGTTGTGTAATTTATTTTGGTAAATGTGTCTTGCTTGCATGGTTGCACGACCAAATATTGTTCAATTATAGTTTATATTCTTATATAAATGATGATTTCTCAAATTAAGTGTCATATTTGTTTTCAATGGCCTAGAAATATACACAACAATCTCAAATTTATGAGTGTTTTTTTAATTGGCTATGTGGACATAGTGCCCGCAATATCGCCCGCTATCCGCATTCCGCTACGCGGACCCTAATCCGCAACCATTCCGCTATCCGCTATTTAAAAGCTTGCCCACCAGTCAAACAAGCCAAAACATCGTACGTCCAAACCCTAACTCGCAAGGAGCAGAGTAGATAGAAATCAAGACTGCACGAACCTTGCCAAGGGATCGGCCAGAGCTGTAGGACAGAAAACCGATCGTTGCCGAAAACAACGACGGGACAAAACACCGCTCGCTGCCGAAGCCACCGGCGGGACAGAAAACTTGGACGAGCTTGAAATTGTCTCCTGATCCGGTCAGCAGCCAAGTTCCTGTTGCATAAGCACCAGAAGGACCAAACGCGACAACGCCGTGGTAGTAGTCATCATGACCAAGAGGCAACACGCGAGAAAAAACGGCCTACGCCGGCACCGCCGCAGATCTTGATGAAGAGCGTGTCGGACTCCACCAACTTCGGGGAAACTTGAGAGCTTTATTAAGTAGTAAAAGCGTTCTCTACGCAGTCAGCCAAAAGGCAGCTGATCAAGAAGTTAGGAGTACTGTCTAGCCAACTCTTGGTCACGTCAATCGTGCAAGAATGCTTGGCACAGATATGAGCCGGACCGTTCGTTTACCTTGATACATGCTGGATTACAAAAGAAGTAAAACTACTAGCTAGCTCTCCAATCTCTACTATGATTGGTGCCACGACTGAGCGCTCGGTGACCTTGCAACTCCTCCGCCACCCCCAACGCCTTCCTCTCGCCGAACAGTGGTGTCGGTGTTGATCTTTACCCAAATAGAATCCGGGGGTCGCCAACCATGTCCTGGTAAGACTAGAGCATGATGACGAGGTACATCCAGGAGTACGAGCGACTCCCTGGTTCTCTGAACTGTATGTGCAGGATCTAGTCTGTCTTCCCCATGTGTCAGCTTGTTTCTTGAGTGCCAAACAGACCACATAACCGAAACGATGATGGCCCACTCCCGACTAGTGAATCGATCCTCGCATATGATATCTCTGGCCCATGTATCTGGGTGTAGCCTTGGCAAATGGAAGTCGAAAAGCTACTGAGCCTCCTCAAAATTTCCGCATGTGAACATTTCAGCAATGTGTGCTCCAGGTTCTCCTCCATTGCCAAACAGATTTTGCACAAGTTTGTTTCTCGTAAATTCCTATGCTTGAGAGTGCTCTCGTCTGGCAGTATACCCCTCAAAACGCGCCAGAAAAACACCCGCACCTTTGGCATTACATTTAGCTTCCACAAGGCGTTCCATATCCGCTGATTGTCAATTGAGGGACCGGTAGCCTGCCCTTCCTCTAGAGCTTAACGCTCTTTTTGAGTCATTAGAGCTCGGTACGCCGACTTGACGGAGTATTTGCCTGATGTCTCGTGTGCCCACGCAAGAAAATCCTCGCCTCCACCTGATCGAAGTGGTATATTGAGTATGGCCTCCGCATCAGGCGAGACCAAGCTGATGATGAAGACGGATTGTAACTCAAGTACACAAGTTTTAATTTTTTATTTTATTTTTTGCGGGTACTCAAGTACGCAAGTTGAAAGTTAGATCATTTTAAAAGTTCAATCCGCAAAATAATTGGACGACATAAGCTGAGAAGTGTGCACTTGAATCTATCTACCTAGCAATCAAACGCCCACAAGTTCATTCTCTACTTGCGTCGTATACATGGGATCAGTGGCTAAAAATCGCATCGCGCTAGGATATGGAGGGAGAGAACATGGAAAAACATAGGTATACGTAATTGAGTAGTTTGATAATTAGTATAGCTGCAACTACAACCAGTTGGTGGATGGCCCAATTTTCCTATCACCGATTTCTGAATTTTATGATACTTCTCTGACAACTAATACCACCCTGAGGTAAAGAATCAACATTATTGCCTTTAGTTATGTTGCATAGTAGTTGGTTTCACATCACAATTATTTATATCTTATCTCTTGCATTTTGTTTTTAACCCTGATAGACATAAACCAGACACTGCATAGAAAAATCTCAGTCAGCGTGTTTGGTTCCTAAAGTTACATGTCCTAAATGAAACAAAAACATATTGAGTTTCTCCAGTTTTCTGGATAAACAACATTTTTATAATATATGAGACAAACATTGTGATAAACAAGTTAGTTATAACATATATGTAACTGAAAATGTTAACACCAAACAGAAATAGTTTATTTAGCTTCAATTGCATTGTATCACCACTCAAAAATGTAGGGCCACATTCAGAAATGATGGATCAATACTAAAGAAAGGGAAAATTGTGTAAGCATTTCAACATATTAAGTGAATATTGGTTATTTTCCAATCAAAACCCCGACCCCCCAAATAAAAAATGAATGTCTTGTGGGGTGGGGGCAAAAGTACCCCCCCCCCCCCCACCACCACCCAAAAATAAACTTCACTAGTTTTCCAAGGTTTGGGCCACCCCTGTCTTGCACATAGCTCCGTCAGTGATTTAGTTATGTACGCTAGTCATAATATAAAAGGGAAATATTGATGTTAACATGGTTATCTTACCGCGTTAATAAATGGCTCATACATTCCATCCGTAAGGTATGCTGCGTTGTTCACGAGTCTACAAAAGTTTTGTATCCAACTGACTATATAAACATCACGGGGTCAATTGGCAATTTTTGACCAATTGTATCAATGCTCTACATATTCTGTTTGTAATAATCACTATATTTCATCTAAAAATTCATGGCATGAATAGTGACACTAGGCCAAATTTATCCTGGTCTCCAGGTTCACTTTGTAATAATTCCTATATTTCATCTAAAACTTTAGGCCATGGATAGTGACACTACGCCTGGTTAATCCTCACGTCCAGATTTAGTATGTAATAATTCCTATACTTCATCTAAAAATTTAGGACATGAATAGTGACACTACGCTAGATTGATCCTCACCTCCAGATCCGGCTCGTAATAATTCCTATATTTCATCTAAAAAGTTGGGGCATGAAATTCAATCAAGGTCTCCTGTATTTTTATTTTTCAATGCTACACATGTCATCTTAGCAAAAAAAATTGTAAGAACCACATAAGAAGGTCATCATTTCTATTCATGTAGTTATTCATATTTTTTTATTTGTGCATGATGATAACATTAATAAAGTTTTCAGAAATGTAACATATATTCTTGAGTCAAAATTAACTCCAAAAGATGTTGTCTAATGTCTATAGTGCACTATATGCACTTACTTATACTTCTTCAGAATTGAAGGTTTATCTTTGCTTAAGCTAATTTTCTCTACATGGCATATTCTCAATGTTCTTTTTTTGCGGCAAATATTATCAAGGTTCCTCCTTACTTGAGCCATACTTCTTTGTGCTTGGCATGCTCCATTTTCACAAGCGTCTGAACTGAAAAAAAAACACACCATTTGTTATGGGTTGAAGTTACTGGCGACTAAAATTGTGCAATTTTCTCGAGTTGGTGCGTCGGCAACCGTTGAACAAAGGTGGCAGAAGACCTAGTCAAAATTCATGCTCTGATGCAGATAATACATGCGAGTGTGAGAGTCTGCACAATGCCTTTCTATGAGAAATTAACACTTTGCAGTAGCGAAAATACATAGGAGCACTCAGATGCCACACCCCCTATATTGAAAAATAATTTAGTAATTCAGTAAAAAGTCAAAAATTGCAAACTTTTTATGGAATCAAACATGACCAAGTATTGCACTCGTATAAAAAAGATTAAACAGGGAACGACTTTCATTATATCCAGGGTCAAATATTTGCCAAAAACGCTAGATACAAGTACTATTCATGCAATATTATCGTCACAAATTTGTTTTTTCCCTGAAGTCAACGGGAATCATTCCTTGGCCAAACTTTTTATACGAATATAATATCTGGTCATATTTGATTCCAAAAATGTTTGGGATTTTTTGACCTTTTTTGGATTACTAAATTATTTTGAATATAGAGGGGTGGAGCACCCGAGTGCTCCTAATCCGCTTCCTTTCTAGCAGCCACTTTTAACAATGAAGTTTTGGTTGATGAAAACCTTAGGGAGATGGAGAGTTCAATGAGGTGCAGGTTCAGATCTAGCAATAAATCTTGCAAAGCTCAAAAATGATATTGAGGATCATAAGAAGCAACTTGAACAAAGCAAGATCGAGACACATCAACAAGATATTTAAAGACGATGCAAGGATCACATGCAAGTGGTGTGGTGAGAGAGCAAAGCATGTAAGACAAAGAGAAAATGGATAACACATAAAGCATAACATATCTTGGCCATGGAGATAGCGACATCACATAGTCTTAAAATAAGATAAACATAGTATCACACCACACAATAAATAAAAGTATTACAAGACAAATCTATTAAGATACTAAGGGCCCGTTTGGAAGTGCTCCTGCTCCGTGCTTCTCCGGAAGCGGGCGAGGAGCTGGCCGAATGCAGCAGCTTCAAGGAGCCCGCTCCTGGAGAACTAGCAGCCCTCCGTGCAAATTTTAGAAGCAGCGATCGTGCAGCTTTGCGAAAACGAGAAGCTGGAGTTGCTCGATATTACATGGGAATGCCCTCCTGAAGTGCCCCCTCGAAGCGTTTTCCTCTCGCTACATCTCGCCACGAACTGTTTTCTCCCGCTACAGTGTGCCACGAACCGTTTTCGGCAGCCGAACGCTCGCTAGCTCCCGCGAAGCTAGCTAGCGCTGGCTCCACGAGAAGTCCAACGAGCTTCCGAACGGCCCCTAAACTTACATGATTTGGAGCCTCCTGTTGGGGCTTGGGTCGCTAAGGCGTCCGTCTGTGAGTGTCTGTAGTTGGTTAAGTGATTTGGGTTTCTTTTTTCCTTCTCCTTTTTAGAAATTTTAATCCATGAACATTTATTCATATTGTGAACATTATAAAAAAATTGTATCCATTTTCTAAAATTTAGGAAAAATTAACTATGGATATTTGTAAAGTTCAAAATAATTTTAAAGTTAGTGAACATTTATTTAGTTATAGAACCTTTTTCAATTTTGCATTTTTTTAATCCATGAACGTTTTTAAATTCAGCATTTTTTTAAATCCGCTGTTTTTAATTCGCATAATTTTGAAATTCTATTTTTAATTTGCATTTGATTTAAAAAATCAACTAAAAATGTTAGTCAGTTTTTCTCTTAGTTATTAAGGGAGCAAGTGAAAAAAAAAGCTAAACAAGCGAGCGGAGAAAGGAGCCAAGCTGAGCGAGCAAGAGCTTCATGGGATGGCCTATATGAGCATTATATAGCAGCAATCAAGGCAAAATTTGACCAAATTTCGTGTGTGAGCAGAAAAAAAGAACTGTTTCGTTTGAAATATTTTTGTATTTAAATTATTTTATATAAATAAGGTGGAATCCTAGCTAATTAATAAACAACCCCTCGTCTAACCCATTGGTAGGCTGCACTGCTTCCCTTGAATAAGGTCTTACTGTTTGAAACCCACGTGTGTGCTATTGATATTTTTATGCCGTGCAGTTGTTGCTACAATGTTAACACTCCCTCCGCTATTTTTTCCTCTGCATACTAGTTTTATCCTAAGTCGAGCTTCATAAAGTTTGACCAAACTTATATTAAAAAAAATAAACATCTCAAATACTAAAGGTGTATAATATACAAATTAGTTCTGTGATGCATCTAATGGTATAGATTTGGTATTGCGAATGTAGATATTTTTTCATATAAACTTGGTCAAACTATATGAATATGCGGAATGAAAAAAATGGAAAGAGTATCCCGTTGTTTTAATTCAAACTTAAATAAAAATTTCCTTGATTTGTCCTAACTAAATTTAAAAATTTATGATATTTCAATGTGAGTGGTTTTTTTTATTTCAACATTCGAAACCTTGGTAGCAAGTCCATGGTTTCAGCATGGAGTAGGAGCTCTTAAGGGCCTCACACAACTACATCGACAGACACCGAGGCCAAAACGTGCAAGACACTAGACCATGCATGCAACAATTTCACTCTCCTCTCAGAACAAATGCTGTCTCCAACAGCAGCCTAGCACACTATACAAACAATAAACACTGTCATAACACAATTGCTAAAACTTAAGCTGACCCAGATTAAAATAAAAACAAAACAAAACAACCGATCAAAATAGTCTAGTGTGTTTTAGTTCCGAAGACATCCATTTATATCCATTTCTGCGACGAGACGGAGGGAGTAGATATATAGAAAAGAGTGAATCCCACCAATGAAGAGCGGCCCGCGGAAGCCCACGTTAGGCTCATTACACTAGAAAGTGCCTAAGACTAGCCACAATGGAGAGTAACATACACATATCCCTAGACTATGTTACTACCTCAATAGTGGGTAGTAACATAAGTATGGTAACATATAAAGCTTCATTTATTAGGTTATAGACTCATATTGCATTGGGACATGTGATGTTACAGTAACTAGCTAAGTTATTAGTACTACATCTCTCTTCATTAACTCATTGACACATAAGCAAATTTGCTGAGTTGGACTCGATGTTACTACCGAAGTTACTCCCACTGTGGCTAGTCTAATGCATGTATAGAATAATAAACACAGCACTGCTAATCGTACAAATAGTTAGTACTACATATTTGAGCTGATTAACAAGCTTCCTTGGTGACCTTCATGCAAAACAGAAGGCCACACAAGCACACACATTATACGACACACTATTGGTAGTCGCAGGTTTATGTGTGCACCAGGTGGTGCCAGGTTCTCGAGATCGACTCCCACACAAAACAGAAACACGAGCAGACGACCTGACCTGGCCGGCTTGCCGGGCCGACGAATGGTCACTCATCACTCGTGTATTGATTGATACGCCCGAGGCGGCGGCGCTGGAGAATCCGAGGGGCCGGCGAGCTGGGCGCACACCTCGGCGAAGGCGGCGAGGATGGCGGCGTGGTGCCGCGGCGCGTTGAGCGCGAGCAGGCGGCGAAGCATGGAGCGGAGGCCGTCCCAGTCGCAGAGCCCCATCTCCACCACCATCCGCACCATGCTGTCACGGAAGTCGCCCCGCGGGTCCGACGACTCCTTCTCCACCGCCACCCCAACCTCCTCCTCCTCCTCCTTCCCGGCCGCCGCTGCCATCTTCTCGCGCCCCTTTTTCGCCTGCTTGCTGCCCGCCTTCTTCGCCGCAACCGGCGCCGACGCCTTTGCCGTCACCCCGTAGAGCTCCTGGTGGTGCTTGTAGACGCGGGCGGAGGCGGAGGAAGCGGTGGAGGCGGAGGGGAAGAAGGATGACGGATGGGAGCTGCTGCTGCTCCTCGTCACCGGCGGCTTCGTGGACGGCCAGAGGAAGGACGCCAGCCTCGCGCGGCGCGGGCGGCACCGGCACCCCGTGTCCACCACCGTCACGTGCCGCCACCGGCCGCCCGCCGCGAACTGCCGGCCGTCGCTCCGCCGCGCTCTCGTCGATGACATGGCGATGTCGAGTCAGCCTGGACCTGGTTGGATGGATGTATATATGCGATCATCCCGTCATGGGGGCTGGGGACTTTCACCTTCCTCTTACGGTTACGGCAGCCAATGGAGACACGTAGTAGGGCGGTTGATTGCACGGACGTGGTACGGCGCCAGTGCTCGCTCCTGCCCACAAAAACGCCCGCCCTTGAAGAAAAAATGGTGGGATTTCATACTTCACCAGCTGATCGATCGGGAGAGAACAACGCGTTTATTATCCTTCCGTTCCAAGGCATGCACGCGTGGTCAGACATGCATCCGGAGACAACAAGTTGAGGTGGTTTGCTAGTATGTTTCATTTAATTTTACCTTGACAGTTTCTTTACCCAAATTTTGCAATTGCTCTGCTTTGACCCTCGAACTGCCCATATCCGTCCCGACGCAGCTGTCCAAACCCCATAAGCCATCCAACACCGACGGGCCCGCTGCCGTCACCGCCCGTGCAAACGCTGTCATGGCCGGAGCATTACAAAGCTCCGCCGGCGTACGACGATGCGGTCAGGGAGATGTTCGGCATCATCCATGAGGGAGACGAAGGAGAAGATTACACGAATGACTCGGAGCCTATCACCCAGGCTGGCTCGTCAGTGACATGCCAGAGTCGACGCACATAGACACAAACACGTAGCGCTCGGCCTAGCAGACACACGACCCGCACATAGACATAGGGCTATGGCAGTGTCACGGCCCCATGTCTGTAGATGCTGGAGCGCTGATCTGGGTTTCATCGATGACTCGGCTCTCGTTTGCACCAAAGCCGCCATAGGGCTGTGGCAGTGTCACGGCCCCATGTCTGTACCCGTGCGATCTTGCACAACATATTGCTGCTGGTGTTGCAGATGCAGTCGGTGACATTCGCGGATGAATGAATACCAAGACCGAGGATATGTAGGAACCTCATCACTGGATGTGGATGGCCGCAACACCAACATTGCAGCCGTGTGCTGAGATAAACTGCCCCTCATTGCTCGGCCCGTGCTAGAATATAATTGACCGTAAAGGTCCAGAGTTGTGGTGTGGTGTGGCGAACCTCAAGGAGAAGGAGCTCAGCTCACGCAAGACACCAACCAACACGCGCAGGGGCGCACTGAAACGAGGCGTAGGTCACGGCGGAGCTCAGCCACTCGTCGGTTCACTGGAAGAAAGTCGGTAGCGTGAGAACGGACACGCACCGGATGCAGTTAGACACCCGCTGCGCCTGCAAATGATGAATTCCGGCGATTAAACGAGGGAATAGCAGAGTGAGCACTAACACACACTGTGCATATAAACTTGATCTAGCTAAGGCTTATGATCGAGTTGATTGGGCCTTTTTGGAAAGAGCTCTCACAAAGTTTGGGTTCAGTCATACCTGGACGAGCTGGGTCATGAAATGTGTCAAATCTGTGAGGTATGCTGTGAAGCGCAATGGCGAGATTCTGGATTTCTTCTCCCCCACAAGAGGGTTGAGACAAGGGGACCCGTTAAGCCCCTATTTGTTCCTGTTTGTGGCGGATGGGCTAGCCCGAATCCTTGAGAAGAAGTGCAGTGATGGGAGCATGACCCCCCTGAAAATTGCCCGTGGCAGTCCTGGCATTTCCGATTTACTGTTTATGGATGACAGCTTGTTGTTCTTTAAAGCATCAGTAGAATAAGCTGTGGCTGTCAGGGAATCACTAGAGATATTTCAGAGATGCACTGGCCAACTGTTGAGCAACAACAAATGTTTGATTTTGTTTAGTGATCGTTGCCCGGTACAGAATCAACATGATTAAGATTACGTCTGATGTTCATACATCCACTTTTGAAAGCAAATACCTTGGGCTCCCCACCCCTGAGGGGCGCATGAAGGAAGAAAATTTTCAGCCTATCATGGAGAGATTCACCAAAAGCTGTACGGATTGGTCCGAGAGGTTTATGTCATTTGCCGCCAAAGAAGTTTATGTGAAGTCTGCGGTTCAAGCTATTCCGACATATGTCATGGGGATTTTTAAAATGACACAAAAATTTTGTGAGAAATATGAGAAGCTTATCAGAGGCTTCTAGTGGGGTGACGAGGATGGACACCGTAAAGTGCACTGGATGGCTTGGGACCAAATGGTCAAACCAAAAAGAGGAGGGGCATCGGTTTCCAAGCTCTCCTTGCTAGACAGGGGTGGAGATTGATCCAACGACCAGATAGCCTTTGTGCCCGGGTGTTCAAATCAAAATACTACCCAAATGGGGAGCTCCTGGATACAGTTTGTGCAGTGGATGCTTCCCCAGTTTGGTGCAGTATTGAACATGGTCTTGAATTATTAAAGAAAGGTCTTATCTGGAGAGTGAGTAATGAAAGGAGGATCCAAATCCAAAGGGATCAATGGATACCCAGGAAAGAGGGTTTGAAGATGACAAGTTTCATCAGAAGATCAAGACTGAGATGGGCTAATCAATTGATGTTGCCGGATGAGAGAATGTGGAATGTCCCTCTGATCCAATAATTGTTTTATCCTTTTGACACGGAAGCCATATGCAACATAAAAATCCCTTCAATTGAAGTCGAGGATTGTCTAGCATGGCACTACGAAAAATCAGGTAATTTCTCGGTCAGGAGTGCGTACAGAGTACAGACTGGCTACCATATTGCAACCACGGGACAATCCACCAGCTTCAAGCTCCACTGGCGATGCTGTTTGGAAAGCAAAAGTGCCAGCAAAGATCAGAGTCTTTGGGTGGAGAGTTGCTACCGGTACACTGGCTACGAAAAAGAATAAATGCCGAGACGAACCTTGGAGAAAGACAATACTTGCATCATCTGCGGGAATGGAGAAGAGGGCGAATTCCACGCATTTGATTTCTTGCGCAAGGAGTGGAGCTCTGAGAAATGAAATGAGAGACATTTGGGGATTACCAAGTGATTCTCAATTTCGGCATACGGGCAATGATTGGCTACAGAATTTATTATTACCTTGCAATGTTGAGATTCGAGCTAAATTTCTATGGCGATGCTGGCACTTGCGGGATGGTTCTGTAAGGCATGGAGGAAAAGAATTGGTTGGTCATCCAGTAAAATTTCTGGCAAAGTACGAAGAGGAATTCAAAAATTTCTGGCCCCGTTGTTGCTGAAACAGACTGTTCTTTCCTTGGAAACCAGCTATCTTTTGAGTCCGGCAGTCAATCAGCCTGGTTCCCTATTCCGCGTGAAATCGAATCAGTTCTGAAGATGTTTGAAACTGCTCAAGTCCAACGCACAAGAAGGGAGCAGAATCAGTCGGCACATGCACTTGCAGGCCGTGCAAGATCCAATGATGATTCATTTCTAACTGGTGATGTCAGGTCCGTGCGTACCACTGCAATGCATCATTTGGTTCAGCCAGACACCAACACGATCTGACCAAGTGCTCAATCCCCGGGTGCGGTTGCAAGCATGGAGCACAGGGCAGCTGTTGGGTTGCACAGGCGACCTGCACCAGCGAAATACCTCGTCGATCGCTTGCTACCTGCCATCGACCACACCTCATGGAGATTGAGAAACAGGGCATTACCGTGGCAGTACATGATTGCACAAAGAGATGGAGAACACCTGCATATATAGTTATAACATTCTCTTTTCAATTAAACCGGATCAGTTCTCTGAAAAGACCAAACACATGCATGCATATCTTCCCTCCATTCCTAAATATATGACGTTTTGGTAGTGCAACTGAACTACCAAAACGTCATATCATATATTTAGGAACGGAGGGAGTAGTTGTGGAAGACATACGAGGTGGCAGATCCACAATAGTGAATTGTCCCTTGGCTCAGCCTTTGTAAACAAGGTAATCAAATTCTAGCATCCCAATATAAATTCCTGGACAGATGATATAATCTTTCATACATGAGGTCCACGCCATCACCAAACATAATCACAAAACATAGCATATGACTCTGCCTCATGGTTCTTTATTCAGTCCTTCGATCACATAGTTATTTCTTCCTCACGGAGGCATCAAACACCGTCAGAACTAAGCCAGAAGGTCATGGCAGGGCCTGAGGAGTGGATTGCGCGTCCGCACCGCATCCGCAACCTTTAACGCACTCCATTTTGGACGGAAAGCAGGGGTCGGTTGAATCCGCGCAACAGAAGACATTTCCATACTTCGGGCATATGCAGATTTGAAGTTTGCTGCTGCCGTTCATCAGAACGGTGGTTCGAGCTGCATACAAATATGGGTGTTCAGGTCAGCCAGATCTCGAGAGAAACCTATATCAGATTTTGCAAGGCTTTTAGACTTGGGAGTTGAGGCCGTTAGCTACCAAGTCATTTTGATAAGAATAACACACAATCCCCACACTAATTACCACTAGACCCTTCCCCAAAAATCCATGTTTACCCAGCAGCATTCGGTTAACCCCCTCAGCAGCAGCGACCCAACGATGTACAACAGCAGCAGAGAAGTACTGTATATAGCAGCATCGACTACAAAAAAAGTTTATAGTAGCAGCTCATCGTACAACAGGGACACAAGCACAATCTGAAACTGGACAAAGAGAGAAAGGAAGTCCAGATCTATTCAAAGAAACGAAAAGAGTTCACCAGAGATCAATTGCCAACAATATAGTTGACATCGTTCAATGTCCAAAACACTTGTATCATGCAGAAATAATTTTCGCCATACGTCAACAGACAACACCCAAAACAAGATCAAGAATGTAGAGAAGAAGAAATGGCACACAGAAATATTTTGTCCTAGCAAAACTTGACATTGCAATCGATTTCAATTGTAAATGCACCTCGTGGATGTTAGCAAAATTCAACTGCCACAGACTGAATATTTTGGTGAAAACAATCATAAAAATAAATGGAAAAATTGTGGATTCTCTTGAAGGCTTCATCATCAAACATGTAAAATTGAGCAGCAAAGAAATGTAAACTTTTTACATCTCGAGCACATTCCGCGAGACTGAGCCATAGGAATATCTACACACAGTAAGTTTAACAATTGAAAATACCTAAACAACTATGTCAATTTTAAAATAATTACAATAATTTATGCACTTTTTTCTACATTAATAACAGGTCAAGCAACATAAATCTAGAAAATCATTACTAAGAAAGCAACATTAATTTGGCCGAGGACCCAGTTGCTAATACACAAACTGAACCACAAAAAAATATTTTGTCATAGCAGAAAAGGGGTAATAGGAAAAAATCTATAACAATCTTGCAAAATAATTGCATACGAGTTAAGCCGATCCTCGCAGATTCACAGCCAGACCAAGGTGATCAACCGAATTACCCAGATGTACCAACCTGCAAGTGAAGAGCACATCCCACATACACCACCAAAGGGAGACCAGAAAATTTTAGTTCAATTCTGAACAGGGCGCACCAAATCCTGTAGTACAACCCCATCGCAAGAGAGAGGGGAACCCACCTGGTGATCTTGTCGCCGGCGGCTTCCTCTTCTCCGGAGTGAGGCGGCGGGGGAGATGGCACGAAGCGGGAGCTAGGGTTTCGGCCGGGCTGCGTGGCAGGTCGTCGATGCTGGAAGCTTCACTCCGGGGAGTAGCCTACGCTGGGAGCTTCCCACCGGAGAGTCGCCAACGCCGTCCACTCCGTCCCCGCCGCCGCCTTTGTCGCCTTGAAGTGGAGAGAAGAGAAGTACGAGAGTGAGACTGGGAAAGATTCCACGAGTTTTTCTTTTCTCTCGGGCGACTGCGGGGTGCCGTCGACCGCTGCTAATCCGTGAGACCTGGTCTCATAGAAATTTTTTTCCCGCGACGTTGGATGCAGCCCCGCTTAACCCTCCGGATTAAACGCTAACTGCCCTGAAAAAAGTGAAACATGCTGCAAAAGATAATAATCGTCTTCTGCTTCCCGTGCTTTCCAGTCACACAGGCCACTCCCGCTCGCTGGCCGCTCGGGTTATACCTGGCTATCCCTCGGGCCGGGCCTAACCAAGGCCGACACAGAAGACCTAGGTCATCGGGCCTAGAGATCAGGCCCAAGCCCGGTCCGTTAGTGTAAAAGCCCGTCAATGGGCCTGGGCCCAGCCTTTGGGCTCAATGTCTAGGCCTAGGCCTGGCCCGTGAGCAATGTTGGGTCGGGTCGGGTCGGGCCATCCGGTCCGAGCCGGGTTGGGCCCTCCGGGCCGGGCTGCCCATGGCCAGGTATAACTTGGGTCATTGCGCTCGCCTTGGCCACTCGTGCCACCTCGCTCGCCCGTTCACAGTCCTCCCTGTCGTCGGGCATCAGTGGGTTCCCAGTTTCAACTGCATTTTTTCAACGGCAGGTTCCAGCTCGCGGTGACCATGGTTATAACATCAGCATGTCCGAGCAAAAAAAAATCAACAAATAAAACAAAACAGATAAGGATGAGGGAGTTAGCAATGCGTGAGCAGGCGCGTGGCTTAAGGTGGGCATGAATCGTCGTGCTTCGATCGTAAGGCACATGTGTGATCGGCCCCGCGCTTGGGGCGGTAGGCCAGTGTTAAACGTTTCCCTTTCTTTTTTGAGAGAAGGAAAACTCCACGAGTGCGATCATTTTACTCCGCGTGGGTTAAAGGGATATAGGCCACAAAAGATTCACCGGATCGGACAGGGTTAGGACATCTGGATCGATAATTCTAAACGCACGGGGTTATACGGGCATGTCACGGGCTCTTTCCCTAGCTAATCTCCCTCCTAATTTTTAGTGAGGGTGGGCCCCTCACCCGAATCTCTATCCAATCAAAAGATCCCAACTAGGACACTCCGTGACACCCTGTAAAACAAAGCCCGTGTGTGTAGTATTGCTCCATTTGGACACATCATTTTGAGAGAAAAGTTGTTCGTGGAATGGTTCGGACTCATCCGTGTAGTGATAACGAAGCTAACCATCCAATGTTGCCCCCTAAACATTTACTTCTGTTTTTTAAGTCTGCAACACTCAAAATAATAGCATATCATGTCTTCAATGAGTAAAAAATATTCAAATGTGACATTAGTTCAAATGTAAAATAGTTCAAACATTAAATTGACCCTTTGGAATTGGACGTGCTCTTCCGCACACTCCATGTCTGCAAGGACCGCTTGCTTCGTCGTCATTTCATTCACATAATCCTCCTTATCAAACGATTCGTCAGACGACTCAACGTGGTGCTCGTAGATGTACTCCATGTCAGAATCCATTGGCCAAAAGAAGGGACAAAAATTGTTAAAAATTTAGCATGAAAGTTTCACCAAACACTTGTCAGGTGTGCTAAACCCCACTGACGGCATCAACAGGACGGGTGGTACCTGCATGGTGGACATATAAGAGGTGGGCAAGGACGACATAGGCAAAGCGGCATGGCAACCAGGTGGATCGTTGGAGGTCGCAGAGGCCCAACAAGGGCTTGGCAGGTGGCGAGGGTGGTACAGCGGCGGCGGCGGACGGGAGAAAACAAATGCAGAGAAATGGGGAAAGGATGGAGACGCGGTGTACATGTGTGGTTTTGGGTGGGCTGAGGTGACAAAGTCTTATGTGGGCAATGTGGCGAAGGACTGGAGTAATGCATAGACCTTTGAGTTGCTTCCGATTTACAGGAAAACAAACGCACGGACTGGTCTACGGAGTACGGACTGATACAAGATGAGTTGAATGGCAAACTGCACTTGGACAGCTCGGTTCAAATATTCGTAGACAATTTGAGGGTTTGCTTTAGAGATGCCCTTATTGCCCGGCCGGGGCGATGAGGGGTCCTCTTTAGCGCCTTAAGCGCCACTTAGCATCTCGACGCTCGCGCATTGTGCTAGCAGGCCACGACCTACATTGGCTCTTCGATCAGCTCGCCTCGCTCGCCCGCTGGCACTATTCACTCGTCTGGCACACGTGGTTCACTCCCTCACACTAGCTAGTGGCTACCGACGAGCTATTGGTTTCAACGAGAACTCAGATATGAGGTAATGCAGAGTTGAGGGGCACCGTTGATGCTGCATGGAGTGCGAACGGTCACGATCGATCAGTCGAGAGTGTTAGTGCAAGATTGTCATCGCTTGTTATCAACCTGGGCAGATGGAGTAAGGATTCTTTTGGTAGTGTAAAACGCAAGATCAAGAAGTTGAATAGGGAGCTCAGAAGGCTTCGGAATGACCCTACTAGGACATGGCCAACAGCCCGAAACAGAGTTGAAAACTAGCGAAAGATTAGTTTTTTCGCGAATACGCAAAGCTTGCGTATCATTCTTTGATAGGGAGAAGGTTAGTAGTACAAGAGAAATGGGTGGGGGACGCTAGAGAGCTGCGTGCACAGGGATGGCGCAGGAACTAGCGTGAGCATGATGGAACATGGGTTTGCTCAGTCCCAAAAAAACAGAAGAGGCTACGGCGCGATCGTGGCTAGGCCCTTTGCGCCGGCTCGCTTCCAGGAATGCACATCTTCCTTGATGGTTTGCAGGAGCCGGGTAACGGAAGGTGTGCAACCGTCGAAAACGCAGGCGTTCCGGTGTTTCCAGAGAGACCATGCCGCGAGCAAGATGAGCGAGGAGATGCCCTTCCTATGGGCGGCGGGAGCGGCTTGCGCAGTGCCATGCCACCAGTCCAGGAAGTTGTCGGTCGGCAATGGCGCAGCGGCGTCGGGGTAGCACCAGGCAAGTAGGTCGTGCCAAATTTGCCGCGAGAAGGGGCAGGCAACCAGCAGGTACTTCATCGATTCGATGGCTTGATCGCAGAATAAGCATAGAGGGTGATGCGGCAGGCCGTGGCGAGCAAGGCGGGCCGATGTCCAGCAGCGGTCTTGAAGCGCAAGCCATGCGAAGAACTTGATCCGGAGGGGAGCCCAGGTTCGCCAAGTCAGTTGCCAGTGGGTAGCGTGGACTGGCCCGTGGAAGAGGGCGACGTAGCAAGTTTTAGCGGAGTATGTGCCATTGTCTGTCCACCTCCTTCGTAGGATGTCGAGCTGGTCGTTGAGCGTCATGCGGCTGAGGCGTCGCCAAAGGTCGATGTATTCCACGATGGCAACCGGCGTGAGGGCGCCGAGAATGTCACAAATCCAGGCGCAATGGGTGAGCCCATCCGCCGCCGCTTTGGAACAAGACCTGCAAGGTTGGGCGCCAGCTCGGAGATGGAGTGGCCGTCCACCCAGTGGTCCGCCCAAAATAGGCGAGATCTGCCATTCCCGATGGCCCAGGATGTCGAGGCGCGAAGGACTGCTTGGCAGTCTGGGTCGTTGGGGAGTTGGAGGCGAGCCCAGGGACGAGAGAGGTCGGTGCACTACAGCCAGCACCAGCGGGTGCGGAGCGCGATGCCGAAGCGGCGGAGGTCCAGGATGCCCAAGCCGCCGTATTCCAAAGGGCGACTGAGGGAGTCTTGGATTATGGGGTGTCCGAATAGCCGGACTTCCTCCTTTGCTCATCCATTTCCGCGCACTCGAGCTCCAGCGCCCAAGTCCGCACATCCCTCCTCAACCTCCTCCAGCCATGTCCGGAGCGGGAGGCAAGTGGATGGTCTCCTCCGTCACGGAGGGACAAGTCAAAAAGTTGTGGAAGGCCGGATACTTGTCCAGCGACATCGCGCACCGGCTCCCCGACGAGGGGCAGCTCATTCCCACCCCCAGGCCCCATGAGAGGATGGTGTTCCTCACCCACTTCCTCCGCGAACTAGGTTTTCCACTTCACCCATTTGTCCGGGGGCTCATGTTCTACTACGGCCTGGACTTCCACGATCTGGCCCCGAATTTCATCCTCAACATCTCGGCGTTTATCGTCGTGTGCGAGGCCTTCCTCTGCATCCAGCCCCACTTCGGCTTATGGCTAAAGACCTTCAATGTCAAGCCGAAGGTAGTGGGCGGCCGCCAAGCGGAGTGCGGAGGTGCCATGGTTGGCAAGATGGCCAAAGTCCTATGGCTCGAGGTCTCCTTTATGGAGACCATAAAGGGGTGGCAATCGGGGTGGTTCTACATCACCGAGCTGCGCGACTCTCAATGGGCGGCGGCCCCTGAATTCCGATCTGGCTTCCCCACACGGCTCACATCATGGAAAGAGACGGGCCTGGCGTGGGGTGATTCGGAACAGCTGTCCGGACTCCAAACCTGCGTCCGAACCCTGGTGGATAAGAATCTCAGGCTTGTCAATGTAGTCCAGGTGCTCATCCGCCGGATCCTCCCATGCCAACAACGGGCCTTCAAATTGTGGGAGTTCGATCCGACACATCACCAAACTCTGAAAAGGCTCCTCGACACTACGCATTTAAGATGCACGGAAGGTGCCGTTCAAGGCACCGAGGCTCCCACATCCGCTACCGAAGATCGCGGATTCAGCTCGCAACGCCAAGCTACCGAGGTAAGCTATTTTGCCCTTCACGGGACTCTTGTTTTTCATAATTTGACTCTATGTGGGATCTGAACTCCCTTACCTTTGACAGGACTGGCGTAACACGTCCGGGCAGGTTAATCGTCCGGCTCCTTGCCGGAAGACCCAGCGGACGCCGCTTGACGGGGCTCTTGGCTCCGCATCTCACGTGGTGCCGAGAAGAAGGGCAAGAAGAAGGCCACGGGGACTCGAAGGAGCGCCCGACGCCAGGTGTTGTCGGACTCATCGTCCGACGACTCTGAGGCGGAATCCTCCCCTGAGGACGTGGAGGAGGAAAAAGAAGCCTCTCCCAGTGAGGGAGAGAAGAAAGGAAGGCCGCCCTGATCGGGGAGGCCGGAGGGTCCAAGAAAGGAAGGACCCTTCCTCCGGACTTCTCCACCAACGCCGACAACGACGAGGAGGAGTGGCCACCAAGGGCCAAGCCCCTGGCGAGATCGTAAGTGTCTGGACTCCAGAATAGCTCATGACTTTTTATTTGTCGCATAGTGTCTTCTAACGCCGAATATAACCATGTAGCCCGCCCAAGGACGAGCTCACCGCTTCGTCGAGCGGCTCCCTGGATTCGTCGGATGTGAATAGCACTTCACTTCCGACCGCCTCCTCTCCTCGTGACGCAGACGACACCGCGATGGAGTCCCAAAAGGGGCCCAACCCGGAGGAGGTGGTCCAGGAGGCGCCTCAAGGCGACCTCCGGACTCCGGGCGCAAAGGGGGCAAAACCCCGAAGGGCTCTAAGTCCAGCCCTGTGCCGGACTCTGTACCGGAACCTTCCGTGGTTCCGAAGTCCGGCAAGCGGCCCCTTCGTAAGAAGGGCAAGATCATGACGCCGGTGACCTCCGCCCATCCGGAGGCACTGGATAGCTTGTGGAGGCGCTTAACGGCGCCTCCATCGACGAGGAGCACCGCCTTTGTTATGAGTGTGGTGATCCGAAGAAAGTTCAGTCCGCCAAGAGCGGGCTGATCGAAGCCTATACCAGCCTTCTAACAGGCTTTGAGGTAAGTTTAGAATATGTAAAAATATTACCGCATAGACAAGAGCCCCGATGCTTAGTTCGTGTTCGGAAAGAAAAGCCGGACTGGGGATCTAAAAAGATATACGCAGGAGTCTAACATAAGTATGTCAATATGGGAATGCAGGCTCTTTCTTTGACCTCTGCCCCTTGACTGCGAAGGTCAATGCATTGAAGCAGAGCCTCGAGCAGTCCGAGAACGAGCTCAGCCTTGCCAAGAAGCAGCTCGAGGACAAGGAAGGTAAGTAATACCTTATTAAAGTAATACCTTATAGAAAGGATTTGGTTGCAAAATGACAGGACTAACGTGGGTATTGTAGGGGCCACGAACGAGGTGGGGACCACAGGAAGCGGTGTCCACGTCGGCCGAAAGCAAAGCGGCATGAGCGCACTGAGCGAGAGAAGCAGGAGGCGCGGTGGCGGAGGTGCGGCAAGAGCTCCATGCTCGTGGAAAAACACGAGAGTTTGGAGCGTGACTCAAAGACTCGAGAGTCCGAGCTCGCCTCGGCTCTTGAGAGTGCCAAAGCCGCTAAGGCCGAAGCCCAAAAAGCCCTCCAGGAAATTTAATCATTAAAGAAGATAGCGGCGGGTAAGGCATTCTTTATGCAAAGCAAGCATGTGAAAGTGGATTATCTATTACTTACCCGAATCCGGGGCTCTCCAGGAGCATTCGCAGATCTGCCCCGCAGTGTGTCTGATGCTGCCGCGTTCTACCGCGCCAAGGAGGGGAGCTCGATGAAAAAGGTGTTCTGGTCTCAGTATGCTGAGGCCGGACATCCGGTGCCCCTGAGTGACCAGCTGAAGCAGCTGGTCGAGCTCCACAAGGTCGCCGAACAGGCCATGAAGTGTTGGGGAACATTGCAGAAAATCAAAAATTTTCCTACGGTTTCACCAAGATCCATCTATGAGTTCATCTAAGCAACGATTCATGGGAGAGAGATTGCATCTACATACCACTTGTAGATCGCGTGCGGAAGCGTTCAAGGGAACGGTGATGATGGAGTCGTACTCGCCGTGATTCAAATCACCGATGACCAAGTGCCGAACGGACAGCACCTCCGCGTTCAACACACGTCACGAACGGAGACGGCGTCTCCTCCTTCTTGATCCAGCAAGGGGAAGGAGAGTTTGAGGAAGAAGGCTCCAGCAGCAGACGATGGCGTGATGATGGTGGAGAAGCAAGATACTCGGCAGTGGCTTCGCCAAGCACTCAACGGAGGAGGAGAGGTGTTGGGAGGGAGGGCTGCGCCTTGGATCAGGTGTTCAGCCTCCCTCTCCCTCTATTTATAGGGAAGGGGAAGAGTCCGGCCCCTCTAGATGAGATCTAGAGGGGCGGCGTGAGGAGGGGCTTGCCCCTGCCAAAGGGGCGCCCCACTAGGGTTCCCCCCCCCCCAACCCTAGGCGCATGGCCCAAGGGTGGGGGTGCGCCCAGCCCTCCAGGGGCTGGTTCCCTGCCCCTTGCGGCCCATGAGGCCCTCCGAGAGGGGTGGCCCCTCCCGGTGGACCCCCGGAACCTCTCCGGTGGCCCCGGTACAATACCGATATGCCCCCGAAACTTTCCGGTGTCCGTATGACAACTTCCCATATATAAATCTTCACCTCCGGACCATTCCGGAACTCCTCGTGACGTCCGGATCTCATCCGGACTCTGAACAACATTCGGTAATCACATACAAGTCTTCCTAATAACCCTAGCGTCACCGAACCTTAAGTGTGTAGACCCTACGGGTTCGGGAGACATGCAGACATGACCGAGATGACTCTCCGGTCAATAACCAACAGCGGGATCTGGATACCCATGTTGGCTCCCAATACTCCTCGATGATCTCATCGGATGAACCACGATGTCGAGGATTCAAGCAACCCCGTATACTATTCCCTTTGTCGACGGTATGTTACTTGCCCGAGATTCGATCGTCGGTATCCCAATACCTCGTTCAATCTCGTTACGGCAAGTCACTTTACTCGCACCGTAATGCATGATCCCATGACCGGACACTTGGTCACTTTGATCTAATTATGATGATGCACTACCGAGTGGGCCCAGTGATACCTCTTCGTTATACGGAGTGACAAATCCCAGTCTCGATCCATGTCAACCCAACAGACACTTTCGGAGATACCTGTAGTGCACCTTTATAGTTACCCAGTTACGTTGTGACGTTTGGTACACCCAAAGCACTCCTACGGTATCCGGGAGTTACACGATCTCATGGTCTAAGGAAAAGATACTTGACATTGGAAAAGCTCTAGCAAAACGAACTACACGATCTTGTGCTATGCTTAGGATTGTCTTGTCCATCACATCATTCTCCTAATGATGTGATCCTGCTACTAACGACATCCAATGTCCATAGTCAGGAAACCATGACTATCTGTTGATCAACGAGCTAGTCAACTAGAGGCTCACTAGGGACATGTTGTGGTCTAAGTATTCACACGTGTATTATGATTTCCGGATAATACAATTATAGCATGAATAAAAGACAATTATCATGAACAAGGAAATATAATAATAATCCTTTTATTATTGCCTCTAGGGCATATTTCCAACATGAAGGGCCTCATAATTCGGCTGTGGCCATTAGAAGCCATGCCTGGGAGCTACTTCGGGCTAGTGCGGCGGCTGGTGGATGCATGTCCATGGATTGAAGTCATCAAGCGCTCCGTTTGCATTGAAGGTGCCCGTCGGGCCCTTGCCCGTGCTAAAGTGCACTGGGGCAAGCTGGATGCTGAGAAGCTTGTGACGGACGGGCCACCAAAGGGCAAGGAGCATCACAAGCGAAATGTACTATGAGGGCGTCCTGAAGGGTGACCGCCTTATAGCGGGTGAATGCTCCAAAGATGTAATTTTGAATAGACTCGCATTTGTTATCCTCAGACGCTGAAAACTTGTTCATATGCGCTAAGCAACTTGTGAATTTAAAATATTACCTTCAGGCGGTCGTTTATCAAATTTGAGAGATGGCAAGTCGTTGGCTTCAGCCCCCATGCCACGAAAGTGCTGGGGTGTTCGGATAAACTTGGGCGCTCTTGTTCCCATTTTGGGTCTTTCGAGGGAGGCGCTCAACGCAACAAACAAGGCAACCGGACTTATAGTGCTTGACACTCTCACTTAGCCATAGAATTCTATAATTTTAAATTTCAGCGAAGCCCCTAGTACTCGGAAGACCGAGTTCGGGGCGCTATCCACGCCTTTGGCCGGGCAATGCCGACTCCTCGCTCTAAGCGGCATAAGTCTTTAGGGACCCGAAAAAACCTCTCGAACAGCGACCGGCTCTCGCCCTATCATGACGGTCAGTTTTAGCTTTCTCCACTGAGGTGCTCAACCCAGCTCAACCGGGGCACAATCACAGTGGTTCTCCCAGTGCTACCTTAGCCGATATAACGGAACGTAAGGTACCAAAACATGGGAGCCGGGCAAACCCAACTATTGACCCAAGACATGATTCGGAGCCGATGCATATAATGCTATAAGTTCGGGGTGCCGCACTTGTGAAAGTGTTTGGACTTATCACACCATATTTTTGGGGTACTTAAGCCCCTGGTGTATTGGCCGTACCAAAGTGTACGGGTGCAACATGTCATGAATGAACATATATATAGATAAAGAAAGGAGTGCAATAATAGGCAAAAGCTATGTATTGTCTATTCAAAAGGTACTGCAACGAAAGCGAGCGATATAAATAGTGCGATAAGCAAGGGATGGGACTATTTAACATGTCCCCCTCCGAGGGTAAGCTGCGGGATGGTATGTAAAACAGGTATAATGCTCGTAGTAGAGACCACCGGACACTGACGTAGCTTCTGCTTCCACAGCTGTTGCATCATGAGTTCGGCAATTCTAGTGCGGACAGGGCTTCGGAAAAGCGGACTCCTGAAAGTAAGAGAAAAGAAGAAAGAAAAAGAATGACACAATCAGGAGCCCCTGGTGCGGTTGAGCCGCATTCTGGGCGTGCCGTGGTCGTGCCCCTCGCCTTATGCCCATGGTATCTCCAGAGCGTAGTTATGTACGCGTAGTACTGGTTTCGCAATTTCACGAGGGCTGGGGTTGGGGCCGGATTACTCTGGCGTGCTTTCCGGATCGTGCCAGGCGGTCTTGTTGTAGGTTACTCCGGGCGCGCTTGACGGTGTCCGGACGTTTAATAGCCGGGCTCGAGAATTGCTGTGAGAGGCTGCTTTGCACCTCCGCCGCGAGGGCCGCCGTGTGCTCCTCCGTTCGGAGAGAGCGTTGATGTTTCCATTGACCGTGATTACTCCTCGAGGGCCTGGCATTTTGAGCTTGAGGTATGCGTGAGTGCGGCACCGCATTGAACTTTGCAAATGCGGTTCGTCCAAGCAGTGCGTGATAGCCGCCATGAATGGGACTATGTCGAAGATTAACTCTTCGCCGGAAGTTATCCGGGATCCGAAGACCACTTTGAGTGTAATCGAGCCTGTACAATTGGCCTCTACACCTGGTATGACGCCTTTAAAGGTCGTCTTTGTGGGTTTAATCCTTGAGGGGTCTATGCCCATTTTGCGCACTGTATCCTGATAGAGTAGGTTCAGGCTGCTACCGCCGTCCATTAGGACTCTAGTGAGGTGAAATCCGTCGATGGTTGGGTCAAGAACCAATGCGGCGAATCCGCCGTGGCGGATGCTAGTGGGGTGGTCCCTTCGATCAAAGGTGATCGGGCAGGAGGACCATGGGTTGAACTTTGGGGCGACTGGCTCCATCGCATATACGTCCCTTAGTGCACGCTTCCGCTCCCTATTGGGTATGTGGGTTGCGTATATCATGTTCACCGTCCGCACTTGTGGGGGGAAGCCATTCTGCCCTCTATTGTTCGGCGGCCGGGGCTCCTCCTCGTCATCGCTATGCAGCCCCTTGTCATTGAGTTCGGCATTTAACTTGACTGCCTGTTTGAAGACCCAACAATCCCTGTTGGTGTGGTTGGCTGGTTTTTCGGGGGTGCCATGTATTTGGCACGAGCGATCGAGTATTCGGTCCAGATTGGACGGGCCCTGAGTATTTCTTTTGAACAGCTTTTTCCGCTGACCGGGTTTAGAGCCTCTGAATCCGGCATTGACTGTCGTATCTTCAGCATTATCGCCGTTAATGCGGCGCTTGTGCTTGTTGCGACACGACCTGCCATTGCTGTCCTTGGTATCCGAACTACCAGGGTTTTTGGTCAAGTTGTTACTACGAGCTAGCCAGCTGTCCTCTCCCGCGCAAAAGCGGGTCATGAGTGTTGTGAGGGCTGCCATGGATTTTGGCTTTTCCTGTCCTAGGTGCCGGGCAAGCCACTCGTCATGATGTTATGTTTGAAGGCTGCAAGGGCCTCTGCATCCGGACAGTCAACGATTTGATTTTTCTTGGTTAGGAACCGTGTCCAGAATTGTCTTGCCGATTCTTCTGGCTGCTGAATTATGTGGCTGAGGTCGTCGATGTCTGGTGGTCACACATATGTGCCCTGGAAGTTATCAAGGAATGCGGCTTCCAGGTCCTCCCAACAACCAATTGATTCTGTTGGCAAGCTGTTAAGCCAATGCCGAGCTGGTCCTTTAAGCTTGAGTGGGAGGTATTTGATGGCGTGTAGTGTTGGGGAACGTAGTAATTTTAAAAAAAATTCCTACGCACACGCAAGATCATGGTGATGGCATAGCAACGAGAGGGGAGAGTATTGTCCATGTACCCTCGTAGACCGTAAGCGGAAGCGTTATGACAACGCGGTTGATGTAGTCGTACGTCTTCACGATCCGACCAATCCAAGTACCGAACGTACGGCACCTCCGAGTTCAGCACACGTTCAGCTCGATGGCGATCCCGGACTCCGATCCAGCAAAGTGTCGAGGATGAGTTCCGTCGGCCTGACGGCGTGGTGGCGATGATGATGCTCTACCGGCGCGAGGCTTCGCCTAAACTCATGACGATATGACCGAGGTGGAATATGGTGGAGGGGCACCGCACACGGCTAAGGAACGATCACGAAGATCAACTTGTGTGTTATGGGGTGCCCCCTGCCCCTCAGATATAAAGGAGGGAGGGAGAGGTGCCGGCCCTGGCAAAGTGCGCTGGAGGAGTCCTATTCCCACCGGGAGTAGGACTCCCCTCTGCCTTGTTGGAGAAGGAAAGGGGAGGGAAAGAGGAAGAGGCGCCGCCCCTCTCCTTGTCCTATTCGGACTAGGGGAGGGGCGCGCCTGCCCCTGGCCGGCCCTCCTCTTCTCCCTCATGGCCCACTAAGGCCCATTATCCCCGGGAGGGTTCCGTAACCCCGGTGTTCGGTAAAATCGATTTCACCGGAACCATTCTGATATCCAAATATAGGCTTCCAATATATCAATCTTTATATCTCGACCATTTCGAGACTCCTCGTCATGTCCGTGATCACATCCGGGACGCCGAACAAACTTCAGTACATCAAAACTTATAAACTCATAATAAAACTGTCATCATAATGTTAAGCGTGCGGACCCTACGGGTTCGAGAACTATGTAGACATGACCTAGAACTATTCTCGGTCAATAACCAATAGCGGAACCTGGATTCCCATATTGGTTCCTACATATTCTACGAAGATCTTTATCGGTCAAACCGCATAACGACATACGTTGTTCCCTTTGTCATCGGTATGTTACTTGCCCGAGATTCGATCGTCGGTATCCAATACCTAGTTCAATCTCGTTACCGGCAAGTCTCTTTACTCGTTCCATAATACATCATCTCGTAACTAACTTGTTAGTTGCAATGCTTGCAAGGCTTATGTGATGTGTATTACCGAGAGGGCCCGGAGATACCTCTCCGACAATCGGAGTGACAAAACCTAATCTCGAAATACGCCAACCCAACATGTACCTTTGGAGACACCTGTAGTACTCCTTTATAATCACCCAGATTACGTTGTGACGTTTGGTAGCACCCAAAGTGTTCCTCCGTAAACGGGAGTTGCATAATCTCATAGTTACGGGAACATGTATAGGTCATGAAGAAAGCAATATCAATATACTAAGCGATCAAGTGCTAGGCTAACGGAATGGGTCATGTCAATCACATCATTCTCCTAATGATGTGATCCCATTAATCAAATAACAACACATGTCTATGGTTAGGAAACATAACCATCTTTGATTAATGAGCTAGTCAAGTAGAGGCATACTAGTGACTATATGTTTGTCTATGTATTCACACATGTATCATGTTTCCGGTTAATACAATTCTAGCATGAATAATAAACATTTATCATGATATGAGGAAATAAATAATAACTTTATTATTGCCTCTAGGGCATATTTCCTTGAGTCTCCCACTTGCACTAGAGTCAATAATCTAGATTACACAAGTAATGATTCTAACACCCATGGAGTCTTGGTGCTGATCATGTTTTGCTCGTGGAAGAGGCTTAGTCAACGGGTCTGCAACATTCAGATCCGTATGTATCTTGCAAATCTCTATGTCTCCCACGGACTTGGTCCCGGATGGAATTGAAGCGTCTCTTGATATGCTTGGTCCTCTTGTGAAATCTGGATTCCTTTGCCAAGGCAATTGCACCAAAGATTGTCACAGAAGATCTTCATTGGTCCTGATGCACTAGGTATGACACCTAGATCGGAAATGAACTCTTTCATCCAGACTCCTTCATTTGCTGCTTCCGAAGCTGCTATGTACTCCGCTTCACATGTAGATCCCGCCATGACGCTTTGTTTAGAACTGCACCAACTGACAGCTCCACCGTTTAATAAAAACACGTATCCGGTTTGCGATTTATGTCGGGGAAGCTGATCGTGACCCACGAACACCTATGGGACCTGGCGGACCGAGTCCCTTGTGGTTCGGTGGGGGCGGAGATTGCACAAAGAGCAGATCGAAGCGAAGCACACGAGCAGTTTTACCCAGCTTCGGAGCTCTCCGGAGAGATAACACTCCTACTACTGCTTGGTTGATTGTATTGTGTTCTTGCTAGGGAGCAATGGGAGGTACAAAACCTAGCTTGAGAATAGTCTCGAGTGAGTCGAATGAATCGAACGGAGCCGAACCGAACCCTTTCTACGTTGCACTTGGGCCTCCTTTTATAGGTTCAAGGGGTCACCGACAGGTGGCAAGGTAGAGGAGGGTACAAATGGAAAAACAGTAGTTGGTACACCGCCTTGTACAGTGTACAGTGATCTATACCTAACTCTGACGGCAAGGGACAAGATTAATAAATGCCCGTCCCTGTCGCCTAAACAGTGCAACAGGGACCGTCAAGTGCACCACCGTTTGCCACGATGGTAAGCTTGTCAGCGCCGCTTATCGCTGCTCCCCGCTGGCTGCACAGCCCTTTGACACGCGTGCCTGGAGTAGCCCCACGGCGACACGTTGGCGGATGAGCTGGAGCGGAGATGAAGAGAGTTGCTTGCCGCGGCAAGCGCCTTGTCGCGGCTGAATCCTTGTCGCGCTTGGGAGCTTGTCGCTCACCAAGCCTTCCCGGCAAGCTCCTCTTGCCGGGGTCTTGTTTCCTTCGTGCCTTGAGTGGCCTTCCCGGCAAGCTCCTCTTGCCGGGGCCTTGAATACTTTGTTCTTGAATGGCTCCAAAGGAGCCGTGGAGGACCTTGGCGGTCCCCAGGCCAGCCCTGCCGCGGGGTGCTGCGACTGCCCGTGACGAGTTCGGGATACTAGGGTACCCCTACTCTAGTACACCGACAGGAGCCCACGGGCCTGGGCCACACACGGCGCCGAGCTCTGTTGGGCCAGGCCCAAAACAGTGCACGGGCACGCGCGGCCTGGAGAATGCCGTTACTCGCTCCGGACCCACCACGTCCTCCACGAACGGCACGCTCCGGACGTGGCGTCGTGGGAGAGATCGTGGGGGCTTTCTTTAATGGGAAAAGCGGAACGCCCGCCCCCTCTCCCTCCTTATAAGCAGGGGAAACAGGGGCAGGACGCCCACTTGCCATTGCTGTCATATCAAGAAAACCACCGCCGCTCCCCCTTCTTCTCAAGTCCAAAGAGAGCGACGCTCCGCTCCTCCCCCATTGCCACCGGCGCCACCAACGCCGTCGGATTCCTCCACCACCTCCGCCATGGATCCGAAAGCCGACAAGGGCAAAGGGGTGAAGTCGGCCGAGGCGCAGCGGCTCGCGGCGCTGCGGAAGGAGCGGGCCCTCTTCGACCCCCTGCTCGACGCGAAGGAGTTGCGGGAGCTGTATTACCTCTTCTGGTCGACGGAGACGCGGGCGCACCCGCGCACGAGGGTGATCTCCGCCGCCACATCCGAGAAGGTTTCCGTCGGGTACCCTTTCTTCGCGCTTTTCTTCCACTGCGGGCTCTGCCCGCCCTTTTCCGAATTCTTTTGCGACGTCATGAACACATATGGCCTCCGCCTCCTTGATTTCACCCCAAACGTTGTCCTGACAATGGCGGTTTTCGCACACCTCTGCGAGAACTTTGTCGGAGTCCACCCAAATGTAGCACTTTTCCGCCACTACTTCATGCCTCGTGTTGAGAGAGGAGAGCCGCTTGCCGGAGGGATTGCATGGATCTCCAGGATCGGCAAGAAGGAAGCATATCTTGACGGAGAGCTGCGCAGCAAGTGGGAGGAGTGGAGAGCCGATTGGTGTTGGATCATAGAGGAGGACCCGCAGCCTTTCACTGCCCTGCGCCAAACTCCCATAGTGCGCGGCAACGATTGGAGCAACTTGGCGCCGGAGGATGCCAAGTTGAAGATTGCCGTGACCCGGATCTTGCGCCTTAGGCATGCCGGGCTTACCGTAGGAGCTGTTGGCGTGGATTTCCTTCGCCGCCGCATTGCGCCCTTGCAGGAGAGGGGGAGGCCTGCTTGGGAGTTCCAAAACGTGGCGGATATCATGAGGTTGCGTCCGGGCCTCAACTGGAACTTCACTGTCTTGGAGCTGGATGCCATGCTGCGAGAGCTATTCAAGCACGATGCAGATCACCCCGAGTGGTTCATGTTGCCGAGGGGGGTCGTGCCTTTGTCAACAACTCGTCGCTTGACCGCATCCGCGCGATGATGCTGTTGTGCGATTCCCATGGAATCGCTCCAACTTGGCAAGAGCCCGCCGACGACGTCGTGCAGCAGTTCTTCGACAACTTGGAAGAAGTGCCGATCCGTGCCGACGAGAAGAAGTGGCTCACCCGCGACACCACCGAGCAAGAGATGGTGCGCATTGCCACAAGGTTGGAGGAGGTGGCGGAAGCTGCCGCCGATGGCGTGTTTGGGTTCACCGTCGAGGAGGCAGAGGCAGCCGAGGCGGCAAGCCTTGCCGATCGAGAGGAGTTTGCCGGCGAGGAGGAGCAGGACGAGCCCGACGCTGAGCCGAACGAACCTGCCGGGGGCGCCTCCCCTCCGCCTTCAAGTAGCTTGCCGCGGGAGGAGCCCGCGGCCCCGCCAAGAAGGCGCCTCCGCAAGACCGGAGAAGTGGCGGGCGGCGGGCCAACAGCCGCCTCGCCGCCCGACGCGCTCCACCGTGGCAAGCACTGTTGCCGCGGGAGCGCCTCATGCCGCCACAGCAACGGGAGCGGGGCCTTATGGAGCCACGGCCCCCGCACCCGCCAAGCGTCCGAGGGATCCTACTCGTCCAGTTCGTCAGCACGGGCGAATTTGACTTCTCCGCTCTCAGCTCCGAGGAGGAAGAAGAAGAAGAGTAAGATCTTGTCGCTGCTACTTGTAATTCTTCAATTTACTGCTTTATCTTGTATCTGACTTGCTTCATTCTGAGCTCTTTCCTTTTTCAGGACGCTGGCTCAGAGGGCGTCGAAGAGGGCCAAGACTCCGGTGGTTGTCGTCGAAGACGATTCCCCTGTGGTGACAGGAGGCGTGTCTGAGACCCCGTTGCCGGACCCGGCAACCCTTCCCCTGAGCAGCCCCCAGCACAGCCCCCAGCGTAAGTGTTTGGATTATCTCTTACGGTTCGGTGTGCATGGGTGTTCCTTCTTTATTGATATCTGACTTGTTGATTTGTGTAGGAGCAGAGCAGCCTCATCAGGAGGCCCCGGAAGTCACCCCCGAAGTTCTGTCTGCTTCAACTACGCCGCCAAGGGGGAATTCTCCGGCAAGGGAGCGCTCTCCGGCAAGGGAGGCCTCTCCGACAAGGGGAGCTTCTCCGACAAGGGGCAGCGCCGACGACCCTCCGGTGGTGGAGACCGCGGCTACAGATCCCATTGCAGGTAATCTTCTTGACTGAAAATTTCCCTTGGGTTCCTTTTCTACTGTTCTTCTTTTCGACATTTGCTTGACTGTTCTTTCTCTGATCATCAGATCCATCTGCCGGAGAGCCGATGGAGACTGAGGTTGCCAGCGAGGATGACGCGCGCGGCAACAATGACGACGCCGCCAACATGGAAGAAGAGGCTGGCGCCGATGGGTCCGCCGGAGGAGGTTACCAAGATCGGCCGCGCAGAGGTCTGGGAGGAGTCTGGCGATCAGATCTTGACGACCCTCGAGGTCAGCAGGAGCGCCAGGCGCTACGCCGACCGCCGATCCCTCCGCCACCGATGCAGCACCAGGCTCCGAAGAGCCCCAGCCCGGCGCCTATCTGAAGGCCAGCGACGGTGTCTTCATCAAGCTTCCATGGACGTCGAGCTCCAGGGCGCCGATCGAGGGAGAGACCTTCGACGTGGAGCTGCTTGCCTCCGCTGGGCTGTCATTGGTTGATACGCCAAGCAGCAGCAGTGGCGAGTCTGAGGAGGAGCAGCTGCTGAAGAAGCTGCTGTCGCTCTACCGCGCCCGACAAGCTAAGCTGGAGTCCAGGGAGGCGCTTGTCGCGAGGGCGGGAGCTGACATGGAGAAAGCCTTGAAGAGCTCCGGCGCGCCAACAAGGAAACTCTCCAGGACATAGCAGAAGCGCGGGAGCAACTCTCCGAAGAGCGCACGGCTTTCATCCTGGAGAAGGCCGAGGTCGAGGAGCAGCAAAGGCTTGCCGGTGAGAAGCTCTTTGCGCAAGAAGGTGAGCTGGCGCAGCGGAAGATCAACCTCGACAGCTACGAGGAAGATCTTGCCGCGCGCGAGCAATCAATCGGCAGAGCACTCAAGGAGGCAAAGGAAGCCGCTGCAGCTGCCGAGGCCGCCAAGAAGGAATTGGAGACGAGGGTGGCGCAGCTGGAGGCCACCCTCCAGAAGAGCGGCGAGGAGGTCACCGGGCTGAAGCGCGAGCGCGAGAAGGACGCCCATACTCTTGGCGAGTTGCAGGGTCATTTTGCTGAGAAGATCAAAGAGCTCGACGCCGCCAAGGACTCCAAGGCAGATCTGGAGCTGAAACTGACCACCTTGACGGAGACGCTGGACGGCGCCAAGGAGCGAGAAGCGGGCCTGCTGGAGAAGATCAAGGCCAACGAGGAACTGCTGGCGAATGCTGTGACCGCCCAGGATACTCTCAGAGACAGCGTGATGCACTGGACGGAGGGTCTTGTGGATACTGCCGCCGCCATCCACAATGAGCTGATGGAGCTGGGGATGGTGGACCTCGGGTACTCCACCAACGAGCGCCTTCAACCCAGCGCCAAGCTCAGCACATTCTTCAAAGGCGTGTTGACGGGTCTCAATGACTCGGGAGGAGATCCCAAAGCAGCTGGCCGACGAGTCGCGCCAAATCTGCGCCGGGGCTCTCCAGAAGGTGCTGATGAAGGTGGCCTTCTGCAATCCAGGCGTCAGCTTCGCTAACGTCCTCAAGTCCCTGCCTCCAACTGCTGACGTTGAAGCGCTCAAGGCCCTTGTCGCACCCATTGTGGACAGGGTGAGCGGAGTGAAGAGGGTTGATGGCGACCGCGTGAACTAGGCCGCCAAGTTTATCTTTCCTTTGTCGCTGCAGACCATGTTCAGGAGAACAATTTATTAGATCTGCGACAAGTCATTTTGTAATATACTCTATCTTAGGCAATCGAATGCAATGTTATTTCCTTTACTCGATTTCTTCCTTTGTATGTTTGTGCCCTACGCTTTTAGGTAACTTGTCGGTGCGGGCACCTTTGCCGCGAGCGCTGAGTGCGGGACGTCAGCAGCCTGCTGGCGATGCCGCCTCCGACAAGCAACCTTGTCGCAACTGGTTGCAGCTCACTTAAATTGTTGAGCAGACTCGAAACAAAGTAAGGGCGCAAACCAGCCGCGAGTTGGTTCCTTTCTTGCATGTGTTTTCCATACAAAGTACTATCGTTCGAGGAAGATAACTTAAAATTTAAAAACTGATTGCTCAAACTTTGGCAACTTAGCTTTTACGTAGATTCGCTTCCGGCAAGGCGATACTTCCTCGTGCGACACTTGGCGGTCCACACCATTAACTTCCCCCCCCCCCCCCCCCCCCGGTTAACTTGTGGGCGAAGGAACCTTCCTTTCTTTGAGAAGAAAGAAGAGAAAATAAAGTTATGGGGCCTAGTGGCTCGTTATTGCTTACCGGGTGTGGATGCTGCACAAAATGTCAGATAACACATGCAAAATGATGATGAAAGCATGAAATTGACAAGTTGTGCGCAACACATAAGCTTTACTGATGCACGGGGTCTGCTCCCGGCTTTGTACAAAGGATTACATGCAACAGCGGCAAGACTTGTACAAAAGGGTGGTTGCCGGAATAGGTTCCGGCAACCGCGCCCTATGGGTAAAACTTACGAAGATGCTCTATATTCCAAGAGTTGCTCACCGGAACACCATCTTCGGTCTCAAGGCGGACAGCGCCAGGCCTAGTGACTCGTTTCACCCGATAAGGGCCTTCCCACTTCGGCGTCAACTTGTTGGAATTCTTGGCGGACTGAGCAGCGCGAAGAACAAGGTCGCCTTCCTCGAAGCTTCGGCATTAACTTTGCGGCTATGGTAGCGGCGCAAAGCTTCTTTGGTAACGAGCAGCTCGTCTCGAAGACTTTGAAGACGATCCTCCTCAAGGAGCAGCGCGTCATCTTGTCGCAGCTGCTCTTGCTCGAGCTCATCATAAGCGAGCACTCGAGGTGATCCGTATACGAGTTCCGTGGGGAGAACTGCCTCTGCTCCATAGACTAGAGCGAAAGGTGTCTGGCCAGTGGCTCGATTTGGCGTCGTCCTGATCGACCAAAGAACCACCGGCAGCTCCTCAATCCAGTTTCTTCCGCACTTGTGCAGCCTGTCGAAAGTTCTGGTCTTGAGTCCTCGCAGCACTTCAGCATTTGCCCTCTCTGCTTGACCGTTGCTCCTTGGATGAGCAACAGAAGCAAAGCAGACCTTGGTGCCAAGATCTTGGACGTATTGCATGAAGGTGCGACTCGTGAATTGGGTGCCGTTGTCGGTGATGATCCGGTTAGGTATCCCAAAACGGCAAACAATTGACTCAAGAACTTGATCGCCGATCTTTGTCACCTTCCTCATCGCTTCCACTTCCGCCACTTTGTGAACTTGTCGATTCACGAAATACAAGTACTCAAAGCCCCGACAACTTCGGGGAAGGGGCCGAGATGTCGAGCCCCGGACCGAAAATGGCCAGGATAAAGGGATCGTGCGGAGAGCTTGAGCTGGTGGTGTATCTGCTTGGAATGGGCCGCACGCTTCACACTTGGTTACTTGTGCGATTTGCATCCTAGAGGGCTTCGCCAGAAGAAACCTTGCCGAAGGCTTTGCCTTGCAAGTGCTCTTGCGCCAATGTGGTGACCACATATGCCTTCGTGTATCTGCCAACAGCTTACATCCATCTTCCCGCAAATACACTTCAATTTCACACCGTTGAGTCTTCTTACATGCAGGATGTTGTCGACAAACTGGTACATACTCGACTGCCGGGCTACTCTTTCTGCTTCTTCTTGCTCTTCGGGAAGTTCTCCTGTCTGAAGGAAATGGACGATTTGCTGCGCCCATGTTGGAGCTTGCGGCTCGACAACAAGGACTAAAGGCACATCTGCCGCTGCGGGAACATCAGCTTCTACGGCAAGAACCTGCGGTTCGGCCGGAGCTTGATGATCTCCGGCAAGCTTGCCGGAGCAAAACTTGTCAGGAGCGTCTGCTTCAACGAAACAAACTCTAGGGCTTGTCGGAGCAGACTGCTCCTCAGCGATATCTGCGTTGATTTTGGGGACCTTCTTGGCGGCGGCTTCAGGGAGCTCTGCCGGAAAGTAGTCTCCAGAAACCAACTTCCTCTTCTTGCTTTGTCCGGTTGATGGTGGTACAGTTGGTTGAGTCAGCTTGAGCACAAAAATTCCTGGTTCCACAGGTAACTTGAGTGCAGCACACTTTGATAGGCCATCAGCAATATCATTCTGAGCTCTTGGAACATGTTCCATTTGCAAGCCTTCAAAGTGCTCCTCTAGCTTTCTCACTTCATCAACGTAGGCTTCCATCAACGGACTCTGATAATCTTTGTTTACTTGGCGGACGACAAGCTGCGAGTCACCCCTGACAATAAGCTTCCTGATCCCAAGGTCCACTGCAATCCTGAGGCCGGCAAGCAAACCTTCATACTCTGCAGTATTATTTGTTGCTTGCTCCTTGGGAAAGTGCATCTGGACTATGTACTTGAGGTGCTCTCCGGTGGGTGCGATAAGCAGCACGCCGACACCGGCGCCTTGCAGCGAGAAGGCACCATCAAAGTACATCAGCCACTCTTTACTTGCTTCCTTGACGGGGATGCTCGTCTCTGGAATTTCTTCATCTTGCGTCGGCGTCCATTCTGCTATAAACTCTGCCAATGCTCTGCTTTGGATAGTTGAAGTGCTTTCAAACTTGAGGCCAAAGCTTGACAGTTCCAAAGTGCCCACTCGACAATCACCTGCCTGCTTCCGGATTTTGCAATATCCTCTTCAGCGGAAAGCGAGTGACAACTGTTATCTCATGTGCTTGGAAGTAATGGCGCAGCTTTCTCGAGGCCATGAGGAGGCCGAAAAGCAATTTCTGCACACCGGAGTACCTTGACCTAGCTCCCTGCAGAAGGGAACTGACAAAATACACCGGGCGCTGCACCATCCTTTTCTGAATCTTCTTGCAACCCTGCGCAGATCCGTCCTTGTCGGTACCAGAGCTTGACGGCGAAGCCCCCTGCTTGTCATTTGGGCCTTTTGCCTCGGTTGCCGGCTCATCATCCGCCTCCCTCTCCGCTACTAACGCAGCACTAACCACTTGATTGGTTGCCACTATATATAGCAACAACTTCTCTTGTGGCTTAGGTGCGACAAGTATTGGAGTGGAGGACAAGTACCTCTTCAAGTCCTGCAGCGCAGCCTCCGCTTCGGGAGTCCATTTCATTGGACCTGCCTTTTTCAAAATTTTGAAAAATGGCAGGGCGCGCTCAGCAGACTTAGAGATAAACCTGCTGAGAGCTGCCACGCAACCGGCAAGTCTTCGTCCATCCTTGACGCGCTTTGGTGCTTCAATCTGCTCAATGGCCTTAATCTTGTCGGGGTTGACTTCAATTCCCCGGCCGAGATTTAAGAACCCGAGAAGCTTGCCGGAAGGGACTCCAAACACGCATTTCTCGGGGTTGAGCTTGAGGTTGATCTTGCGCAGATTTGCAAAGGTCTCATCCAAATCTTGAACCAGAGTTGCTTTGTCCTTGCTCTTGACCACTATGTCATCCATGTAGGCTTCTACATTTCTGTGCATTTGGGGCTCAAAAGCGTCGTCGACCACTCTTGCAAACGTTGAACCAGCATTCTTCAAACCGAAAGGTATCCGTATGAAACAGTAAGTGCCACCTGGTGTAATGAATGTGGTTTTCTCTTCATCCTCTTCTGCCATGAAGATCTGATGATATCCTTAATATGCATCAAGAAATGAAAGCAGATCACATCTAGCCGTGGAGTCAACAATCTGGTCGATACGTGGCAAGGGAAATGGGTCTTTGGGACAAGCTTTATTAACATATGTGAAGTCAATACAAAGTCTCCATTTCCCATTTGCCTTGCGTACAACTACCGGATTGGCCAACCACGTGGGATGGAGCACTCCTCTGACAAGGCTTGTTGCTTCCAACTTCTTGATCTCTTCTGCAATGAACTCTTGGCGCTCCACTGCCTGCTTCCTTACTTTTTGCTTGGCCGGGCGGCGTGAGGACAGAACTGACTAGGTGGTGCTCAATTACTTTCACAGGAACACCGGGGATGTCGACGGTTGCCATGCAAACACATCGACATTCGCCGCAGAAAGCAACGAGCTCGCCTTCCTATTTAGGGTCTAGAGTGGCACCGATGGTGAAGGTACCACCGGTGCCGTCCTCCTGGCGGACACCTTCTTGGTCTTCGGTGGAGCTGCCATCTTCTTCTTGCACTTGCCGGTGGAGCTCGATGGTTCGTCCTCGACGGTAGCGCAGCACTCCGAAGAGGTGCGCTTGCCGGAGTGGGCATCAGAGCTGTTGCCGGACTTGGTCTTCTTCTTCCCCCCCGGGAGCTTTAGCGGCAAGTGATTTGCTATCTGTCGCAGCTGCTGCATCCCGGTAAATCTTGTCGGCGCAGATAAGCGCATCCTTCTTGTCACCATGGATTGAGATGACGCTTATCGGGCCGGGCATCTTGAGCAGGTTGTATGCATAATGAGAGGCTGCCATGAACTTGGCGAGTGCTGGACGGCCAAGTATTCCATTGTAGGGCAATGGGAAATCAGCAACGTCGAATGTGACCCTCTCAGTCCTGAAATTCAGCTCACTGCCAAATGTTACCGGCAATGTGATCTTCCCTTTCGGCTTGCTCCTTCCTGGGTTGATTCCTTGGAAAGTGCCAGTCTCTTCGAGCTCGCTGTCAGGGATTTGAAGCTTCTGGAGTACTGCGGAGGAGATCAGGTTTAAGCCGGCCCCGCCGTCAACTAACATCTTGGTGACCTTGAGGTTGCGGATGGTTGGTGAGACCAACATCGGCAAGCACCCGACCGCAGTAATGCAATCATGGTGCTCCTCAAAATCGAAGAAGATATGCGTCTTTGGACCACTTCGGAGGTTTGCGCGACTCCACGGATGGTTCTGTTGCATTAACCTCTCGCATCCACTTTGCTTGAGTTGGCGGTGCGAGGTATGCGAGAAGCACCACCGCCAACGCAGAGAACCTCCGTTGCCTTCGAAACTCCTGCTCATCGCCTTCATCGTCTTCCATATCTTCATCATCATCTTCGTCTTCGTCCTTGTCGCGGCGGGGAGGTCTGTCTCCTTGCCGCTGCTTGGCCTTGCCGCGGCGCCCTCCCCGGCCGGGTCTCTTCTTGCTAGCTGCCCCTGCACCTTCCTAGGCCTTCTCCTTGTCTCGCCGCTCGTACTCTGCCTTCTGCAGTTCAACAAGCTTCTCGACTTTCTTGCAGCTCTGAAGGTCGTGGCCCTTGGTGCGGTGAATCTTGCAGTACTGTTTGTTGGAGCTGTCCTGTTTGTCGGCGGCCGCCACAGCTTGGCGCTTGGTGTCAGCGGCAACCTCCTTGCCGGAGCCACCAGCCTTAGCCTTGTTGGCGCCACCTCCGTTGCCGGACTGCTCGACAACTAGTACTTCTTTGTTCTTCTTCTTTCTGTTGTTCCGCCGCTGGTTCTTCCTTGCCGGGGCGGTCTCCTCACTGTCAGATCCTGCTTCAACGTTCTCTCCTGGGAGTCTCCTCCCTTCCTCAGCACGTGCACACTTGTCGGCCAGGGCGTAGAGCTCGCTGACGTCCTTTACCTTGCACATCGCCATCTCCTCCCTCATCCTGCGGTTCCGCACGTTCTGATGGAACGCGCTGATCACCGCGGCAGGGTGAATATCTCGGATGTTGTAATGCACACGACTGAATCTCTGGATGAACTTGCGCAGGGACTCTCCTTCCTTCTGGGCGAGCAGGTGAAGGTCACTCTCTTGGCCATGAGGCTTGTGGCCGCCTGTGAAGGCGCCGACAAACTGATAGCACAGATCTGCCCAAGAAGATATGGAACTGTCGGGCAAGTGCATGAGCCAAGATCTGACATTTGGCTTGAGCACCAGCAGGAAGTAGTTGGCGAGGATCTTGTCGTCTCGTCCCCCCGTAGCCTGCACCGCAATGGTGTAGATGCTGAGGAACTCCGATGGGTGTGTCCTGCCATCATACTTCTCTGGCACATCTGGCTTGAAGTTTTTCTTGTCGGGCCACTGGACTTGCCGCAGCTCACGAGTGAACGCAGGGCAACCTACCGCGTACGGCAAGTCACCTGGTTCCCCTGGCGCATGTTGGGGAACGTAGTAATTTCAAAAAAATTCCTACGCACACGCAAGACCATGGTGATGGCATAGCAACGAGAGGGGAGAGTGTCTGTCCACGTACCCTCGTGAGACCGTGGCGGAAGCGTTATAACAGCGGTTGATGTAGTCGTGCGTCTTCACGATCCGACCGATCCAAGTACCGAGCATACGGCACCTCCGAGTTCAGCACACGTTCAGCTCGATGGCGATCCCGGGCTCCGATCCAGCAAAGCGTCGGGGATGAGTTCCACAAGACGACGGGCGTGGTGGACGATGATGATGCTCCACCGACGCAGGGCTTCTCCTAAGCTCCGCTGACGATATGACTTCACCGGTAGCGAGCTTCGCCTAAGCTCCATGACGATATGACCGAAGTGGAATATGGTGGAGGGGGCACCGCACACGGCTAAGGAACGATCCGTAGATCAACTTGTGTGTCATGGGGTGCCCCCTGCCCCATATATAAAGGAGCAAGGGGGGTGGCCAGCCCAAAGGCGCGCTGGAGGAGTCCTACTCCCACCGAGAGTAGGACTCCCCCCCTTTTCCTAGTTGGATTAGGATTGGGGGAGGGGGAAGAGGGAAGGGGGGCGCCGCCCCCCCTTCTCCTTGTCCTATTCGGACTAGAGGGGGAGGGGGGCGCGCGGCCTGCCTGGCCGGCCCTTTCCTCTTCTCCCTATGGCCCATCAAGGCCCATAGACCCCCGGGGTTCAGTAACCCCGGTGTTCCGTAACTTCTGTTTTCATCCGAACCTTTCCAAGTCCAAACATAGGCTTCCAATATATCAATCTTTATGTCTCGACCATTTCGAGACTCCTCGTCATGTCCGTGATCACATCTCGGGACTCGAACAACCTTCGTACATCAATACTTATAAACTCATAATGAACTGTCATCAAAGCGTTAAGCGTCACGGACCCTACGGGTTCGAGAACTATGTAGACATGACCTAGAACCATTCTCGGTCAATAACCAATAGCGGAACCTGGATGCCCATATTGGTTCCTACATATTCTACAAAGATCTTTATCGGTCAAACCGCATAACGACATCGTTGTTCCCTTTGTCATCGGTATGTTACTTACCCGAGATTCGATCGTCGGTATCCAATACCTAGTTCAATCTCGTTACCGGTAAGTCTCTTTACTCGTTCCGTAATACATCATCTTACAACTAACTCATTAGTTGCAATGCTTGCAAGGCTTATGTGATGTGTATTACCGAGAAGGCCCAGAGATACCTCTCCGACAATCGGAGTGACAAAACCTAATCTCGATTCATGCCAACTCAACATATACTTTTGGAGACACCAGAGAGTACCTTTATAATCACCCGATTCGTTGTGACGTTTGGTAGCACACAAAGTGTTCCTCCGTAAACGGGAGTTGCATAATCTCATAGTTGCGTGAACTTTGTATAAGTCATGAAGAAAGCATAAGCAACATACTAAGCGATCAAGTGCTAAGCTAACGGAATGGGTCAAGTCAATCACATCATTCTACTAATGATGTGATCCCGTTAATCAAATGACAACTCATGTCTATGGTTAGGAAACATAACCATCTTTGATTTAACGAGCTAGTAAAGTAGAGGCATACTAGTGACACTCTGTTTGTCTACGTATTCACACATGTATTATGTTTCCGGTCAATACAATTCTAGCATGAATAATAAACATTTATCATGATATAAGGAAATAAATAATTACTTTATTATTGCCTCTAGGGCATATTTCCTTCAGTCTCCCACTTGCACTAGAGTCAATAATCTAGATTACACAGTAATGATTCTAACACCCATGGAGTCTTGGTGCTGATCATGTTTTGCTCGTGGAAGAGGCTTAGTCAACGGGTCTGCAACATTCAGATCCGTATGTATCTTGCAAATCTCTATGTCTCCCACTTGGACTTGGTCCCGAATGGAATTGAAGCGTCTCTTGATATGCTTGGTCCTCTTGTGAAATCTGGATTCCTTTGCCAAGGCAATTGCACCAGTATTGTCACAGAAGATCTTCATTGGTCCCGATGCACTAGGTATGACAACTAGATCGGAAATGAACTCTTTCATCCAGACTCCTTCATTTGCTTTGCTTCCGAGCAGCTATGTACTCCGCTTCACATGTAGATCCCGCCACGACGCTTTGTTTAGAACTGCACCAACCGACAGCTCCACCGTTTAATAAAAATACGTATCCGGTTTGCGATTTAGAATCGTCGGATCGATGTCAAAGCTTGCATCGACGTAACCATTTACGATTAGCTCTTTGTCACCTCCATATACGAGAAACATATCCTTAGTCCTTTTCGTGTATTTCAGGATGTTCTTGACCGCTGTCCGATGATCCACTCTGGATTACTTTGGTACCTTCCTGCCAAGCTTATTGCTAAGCATACGTCAGTCTGGTACACAGCATTGCATACATGATAGAGCCTATGGCTGAAGCATAGGGAACATTTTTCATTTTCTCTCTATCTTCTGCTGTGGTCGGGCATTGAGTCTGACTCAATTTCACACCTTGTAACACAGGTAAAAGACCTTTCTTTGCCTGGTCCATTTTGAACTTTTTCAAAACTTTATCAAGGTATGTGCTTTGTGAAAGTCCAATTAAGCGTCTTGATCTATCTCTATAGATCTTGATGCCCAATATGTAAGCAGCTTCACCAAGGTCTTTCATTGAAAAACTTTTATTCAAGTATCCTTTTATGCTATCCAGAAATTCTATATCATTTCCAATTAATAATATGTCGTCCACATATAATATCAGAAATGCTACCGAGCTCCCACTCACTTACTTGTAAATACAGGCTTCTCCAAAAGTCTGTATAAATCCAGATGCTTTGATCAGACTATCAAAGCGTTTATTCCAACTCTGAGAGGCTTGCACTGCACCATAAATTGATCATTTGGAGCTTGCACACTTTGTTAGCACCTTTTGGATCAACAAAACCTTCTGGTTGCATCATATACAACTCTTCTTCTAGAAATCCATTCAAGAATGCAGTTTTACATCCATTTGCCAAATTTCATAATCATAAAATGCAGCAATTTCTAACATGATTCGGACAGACTTAAGCATCGATACGGGTGAGAAAGTCTCATCGAAGTCAACTCCTTGAACTTGTCGAAAACCTTTTGCAACAACTCTAGCTTTATAGACAGTTATATTACCATCAGCGTCAGTCTTCTTCTTAAAGATCCATTTATTCTCAATGGCTTGCCGATCATCGGGCAAGTCAACCAAAGTCCATAGTTTGTTCTCATACATGGATCCCATCTCAGATTTCATGGCTTCAAGCCATTTTGTGGAATCTGGGCTCACCATCGCTTCTTCATAGTTCGTAGGTTCACCATGATCTAGTAGCATGACTTCCGAATAGGATTACCGTACCACTGCAGTGCGGATTTTATTCTGGTTGATCTCTGAAGTTTAGTGACAACTTGATCTGAAGTTTCATGATCATTATCATTATCTTCCTCGCTAAGCTGGTGTAGGTGTCACGTAAACCGATTTACGTGATGAACTACTTTCCAATAAGGGAGCTGGTACTATTACCTCATCAAATTCCACTTTCCTCCCACTCACTTCTTTCGAGAGAAACTACTTCTCTAGAAAGGATCCATTCTTAGCAACGAATGTCTTGCCTTCGGATCTGTGATAGAAGGTATACCCAATTGTCTCCTTTGGGTATCCTATGAAGACACATTTTTCCGATTTGGGTTCAAGCTTATCAGGTTGAAGTTTTTTCACATAAGCATCGCAACCCCAAACTTTCGTAAGCGACAACTTTGGTTTCTTGCTAAACCATAGTTCATAAGGTGTCGTCTCAACGGATTTTGACGGTGTCCTATTTAACGTGAATGCGGCCGTCTCTAAAGCATAACCCCAAAATGATAGCGGTAAATCGGAAACAGACATCATAGATCGCACCATATCTAGTAAAGTACGATTACGACATTCGGACACACCATTACGCTGTGGTGTTCCCGGTGGCGTGAGTTCGAAACTATTCCGCATTGCTTCAAATGTAGACCAAACTCGTAACTCAAATATTCTCCTCCACGATCAGATCGTAGAAACTTTATTTTCTTGTTACGATTTATTTTCAACTTCACTCTGAAATTCTTTGAACTTTTCAAATGTTTCAGATTTATGCTTCATCAAGTAGATATACCATATACGCTTAAATCATCTGTGAAGGTGAGAAAATAACGATATCCGCCACGAGCTTCAACATTCATCGGACCACATACATGTATGTATGATTTCCAATAAGTCTGTTGCTCTCTCCATACAACCGAGAACGGTGTTTTGGTCATCTTGCCCATGAGGCACGGTTCGCAAGTACCAAGTGATTCATAATCAAGTGATTCCAGAAGCCCATCAGTATGGAGTTTCTTCATGCGTTTTACACCGATATGACCTAAACGGCAATGCCACAAATAAGTTGCACTATCATTATCAACTCTGCATCTTTTGGCTTCAACATTATGAATATGTGTATCACTACTGTCGAGATTCAACAAGAATAGACCATTCTTCAAGGGTGCATGACCATAACAGATATTACTCATATAAATAGAACAACCATTATTCTCTGATTTAAATGAATAACCGTCTCGCATCAAACAATATCCAGATATAATGTTCATGCTCAACGCTGGCACCAAATAACAATTATTTAGGTCTAAAACTAATCCCGAACGTAGATGTAGAGGTAGCGTGCCGACCGCGATCACATTGACTTTGGAACCGTTTCCCACGCCAGCATCGTCACCTCGTCCTTTGCGATGCTCGCTTATTCCGTAGTCCCTGTTTGAGTTGCAAATATTAGCAAATGTAACCAGTATCAAATACCCAGTGCTACTACGAGCTCTAGTAAGGTACACATCAATAACATGTATATCACATATACCTTTGTTCACCTTGCCATCCTTCTTATCCGCCAAATACTTGGGGCAGTTCCGCTTCCGATGTCGATGCTTGCGGTAAAACACTTAGTTTCAGGCTTAGGTCCAGACTTGGGTTTCTTCTCTTGAGCAGCAACTTTCTTGCTGTTCTTTTGAAGTTTCCTTCTTCTTCCCTTTGCCCTTTTCTTGAAACTAGTGGTCTTGTTGACCATCAACACTTGATGCTCTTTCTTGATTTCTACCTCCCATGACTTTTAGCGTTGCGAAGAGCTCAGAATTGTCTTAGTCATCCCTTGCATATTATAGTTCATCACGAAGCTCTTGTAGCTTGGTGGCGATGATTGGAGAATTTTGTCAATGACACTATCATCCGGAAGATTAACTCCCAGCTGAATTAAGTGATTATTATACCCGGACATTTTGAGTGTGTGCTCACCTTGTAACTATTCTCCTCCATCTTGCAGCTATAGAACTTTATTGGAGACTTCATATCTCTCAATCCGGGCATTTGCTTGAAATATTAACTTCAACTCTTGGAACATCTCATATGCTCCATGACGTTCAAAACGTCGTTGAAGACCCGGTTCTAAGCCGTAAAGCATGGCACACTGAACTATAGAGTAGTCATCGACTTTGCTCGCCAGACGTTCACAACTTCTCGGCGTTGCTCTGCAGCAGGCTGGCACCCGGTGCTTTCAGGACGTAATTCTTATGTGCAGCAATGAGGATAATCCTCAAGTTATGGACCCAGTCCGTGTAATTGCTACCATCATCTTTCAACTTTGCTTTCTCAAGGAACGCATTAAAATTCAACGGAACAACAGCACGAGCCATCTAACTACAAGAAACATAGACAAGCAAAATACTATCGGTACTAAGTTCATGATAAATTTAAGTTCAATTAATCATATTAAAAACTCCCACTTAGACAGATATCTCTCTAGTCATCTAAGTGATTACGTGATCCAAATCAACTAAACCATAACCGATCATCACGTGAGATGGAGTAGTTTTCAATGGTGAACATCACTATGTTGATCATATCTACTATATGATTCACGCTTTCGACCTTTCGGTCTCCGTGTTCGAGGCCATATCTGCATATGCTAGGCTCGTCAAGTTTGACCTGAGTATTCTGCGTGTGCAAAACTGGCTTGCACCCGTTGTAGATGGACGTAGAACTTATCACACCCGATCATCACGTGGTGTCTGGGTACTACGAACTTTTAGCAACGGTGCATACTCAGGAGAACACTTCTTGATAATTTTAGTGAGAGATCATCTTATAATGCTACCGTCAATCAAAGCAAGATAAGATGCATAAAGGATAAACATCACATGCAATCAATATAAGTGATATGATATGGTCATCATCATCTTGTGCTTGTGATCTCCATCGCCAAGCACCGTCATGATCACCATCGTCACCGGTAGCGACACCTTGATCTCCATCGTAGCATCGTTGTCGTCTCGCCAACTATTGCTTCTACGACTATCGCTACTGGCTTAGTGATAAAGTAAAGCAATTACATGGCGTTGCATTTCATACAATAAAGCGACAACCATATGGCTCCTGCCGATTGCCGATAACTCGGTTACAAAACATGATCATCTCATACAATAAAATATAGCATCACGTCTTGACCACATCACATCACAACATGCCCTGCAAAAACAAGTTAGACGTCCTCTACTTTGTTGTTGCATGTTTTTACGTGGTTGCTACGGGCTGAGCAAGAACCGTTCTTACCTACGCATCAAAACCACAACGATAGTTTGTCAAGTTGGTGCTGTTTTAACCTTCGCAAGGACCGGGCGTAGCCACACTCGGTTCAACTAAAGTGAGAGAGACAGACACCCGCCGGTCACCTTTAAGCAACGAGTGCTCGGGCGGTGAAACCAGTCTCAGCGTAAAGCGTCTGCGTAATGTCGGTCCGGCCGCTTCATCTCACAATACCGCCCGAACCAAAGTATGACATGCTGGTAAGCAGTATGACTTGTATCACCCACAACTCACTTGTTTTCTACTCGTGCATATAACATCAACGCATAAAACCAGGCTCGGATGCCACTGTTGGGGAACGTAGTAATTTCAAAAAAATTCCTACGCACATGCAAGATCATGGTGATGGTATAGCAACGAGAGGGGCGATGATTGTCCACGCACTCGTGAGACCATAAGAGGAAGCGTTATGACAACGCGGTTGATGTAGTCGTCGTCTTCACGATCCGACCGATCCAAGTACCGAACGTCACGGCACCTCCGAGTTCAGCACATGTTCAGCTCGATGGCGATCCCGGACTCCAATCCAGCAAAGTGTCGGGATGAGTTCCACAAGACGACGGCGTGGTGGCGATGATGATGCTCTACCGGTAGCGAGGGCTTCGCCTAAACTCCGCGACGATATGACCGAGGTGGAATATGGTGGAGGGGGGCACCGCACACGGCTAAGGAACGATCACGAAGATCAACTTGTGTGTTATGGAGTGCCCCCTGCCCCCGTATATAAAGGAGGGAGGGGGAGGTGTGGCCGGCCCCCAAGGGGTGCGCCTGGAGGAGTCCTACTCCCACCGGGAGTAGGACTCCCCTCTGCCTTGTTGGAGAAGGAAAGGGGGAGGAAGAGGAAGGGGCGCCGCCCCTCTCCTGTCCTATTTGGACTAGGGGGAGGCGCGCGGCCTGCCCTGGCCGACCCTCCTCTTCTCCCTCATGGCCCACTAAGGCCCATTATCCCCGGGAGGGTTCCGTAACCCCGGTGTTCCTAAAAATCCCGATTTCACCCGGAACCATTCCGATATCCAAATATAGGCTTCCAATATATCAATCTTTATGTCTCGACCATTTAGAGACTCCTAGTCATGTCCGTGATCACATCCGGGACTCCGAACAAACTTCGGTACATCAAAACTTATAAACTCATAATAAAACTGTCATCGTAACGTTAAGCGTGCGGACCGTACGGGTTCGAGAACTATGTAGACATGACCTAGAACTATTCTCGGTCAATAACCAATAGCGGAACCTGGATGCCCATATTGGTTCCTACATATTCTACGAAGATCTTTATCGGTCAAACCGCATAACGACATACGTTGTTCCCTTTGTCATCGGTATGTTACTTGCCCGAGATTCGATCGTCGGTATCCAATACCTAGTTCAATCTCGTTACCGGCAAGTCTCTTTACTCGTTCCGTAATACATCATCTCGTAACTAACTTATTAGTTGCAATGCTTGCAAGGCTTATGTGATGTGTATTACCGAGAGGCCCCAGAGATACCTCTCCGACAATCGGAGTGACAAAACCTAATCTCGAAATACGCCAACCCAACATGTACCTTTGGAGACACCTGTAGTACTCCTTTATAATCACCCAGTTACGTTGTGACGTTTGGTAGCACCCAAAGTGTTCCGCCGGTAAACGGGAGTTGCTTAATCTCATAGTTACAGGAACATGTATAGGTCATGAAGAAAGCAATAGCAATATACTAAACGATCAAGTGCTAGGCTAACGGAATGGGTCATGTCAATCACATCATTCTCCTAATTATGTGATCCCATTAATCAAATAACAACACATGTCTATGGTTAGGAAACATAACCATCTTTGATTAATGAGCTAGTCAAGTAGAGGCATACTAGTGACTACATGTTTGTCTATGTATTCACACATGTATCATGTTTCCGGTTAATACAATTCTAGCATGAATAATAAACATTTATCATGATATGAGGAAATAAATAATAACTTTATTATTGCCTCTAGGGCATATTTCCTTCGTGTAGATCATCACCGCGGACCATGTGGATATGGAGGAGGTAGTCCTCGATCCAAACCGCAGGATCTGTTGTGCCATCGTATGATTCGATGTTTACGGGTGTGAAACCCTCGGGGATTTGATGATCCATCACTTCGTCTGTGAAGCATAGTGGGTGTGCGGCGCCTCTGTATTGAGCTATATCACGACGCATCTCAAAAGAGCTTTGTCTACTGTGTTCGACTCGGCCGGAATTGCTGTATCGGGCGTGACGGTTATCATCACGTATCGTGGGGCGCCCACGCGATCCGTAGGTCGATCTTGTTTGCCTTGCCTTGTCCTCCAATATGTCTCGCAGGTCTGACATGTTTCCCCATGCCTTGGTACTTCTCGAGTGACGCCGGGGTGCGGCTTGAATGGAGGGTCTAGAGGACTCTCTGTCGCGACCACGGGGTGGCCGGTCGGCCGCATCATGCGCTGGTGATGTAGGTTTGGGTGATGCTTCCTCTAATTGGGGTAGCAGCCTGCGTTTTGGGTATCTCTTGGAGGCGTTGAGTTCGTACTCTTGGCTGCAAGGACTTCAGTCCATCTGTCACTAGCAAGTCTTGGTCAGCTCTAAGCTGCCGCTGCTTTTTCTTGAGGCTGCTTGTCGTGGCCATAAGCCTGCGTTTGAAAGCAGCTCCTATTCGGCGGGATCCTCGTACACGACAAATTCGTTGTCGCCGAGGCTTGCCTCATCTTCGGAGGGAGGCATATAATTATCGCCCTCCACCTCCCCGCCCCGCTCTATCATGAGGGCTGGCTTCTCCCTCCTCTGTCTTTGAATCCTGCTTTGGAGGGGTTGTCTTCGCACCTTGCCCGGTGTTATTATCTCCCGTGCGGAATCACCGCTTTCTTTGTGGCGGGATTTAGAGCGGCGCCGCTGACGCCGGTGCTTGGGTTGTTTCTTGGAGGGGTCATCCTCTGTTGTTCCATCGTCGTTCCAATATTTTGGGATGTCCAACATGTATAAGTTGTATGTGAGGTGGCCTTCCAAAGGCCCTCAGAGGCGCTGGTTCTTGGTCGTCTCCAGCATCGTCGTCCATACCGTCGATGTCTTCGGAGTCGAAGTTGAGCATGTCGGTTAAATCATCGACAGTGGCTACAAAGTGGGTGGTGGGTGGGCGTTGAATTTCTTCGTCGCCCGCATCCCAACCTTCCTGACCGTAGTCCGGCCAGGGCTCTCCTAATAAAGAGAGAGACTTTAGTGAATTCAGGATGTCGCCAAAGGGCGAGTGCTGAAAGATGTCCACGGCAGTGAACTCCATAACCGGCGCCCAATTGGATTCGATTGTCAGGGGCGCGGAGGGTTCGGAGTCCGGAGAGGAATCCGGCACCTTGGAGTCACGGTCTTCGCAAAGGACAGGGATGGAGTTCGGCTTAATCGCCATACAGATTGTAGCCCCCGAGGCGGTGTCCAGCAACTCGTCCTCGATCGGCGGAGTCGGCTCCGAGCTAAGGGTCGGAGCGGACGCCGGTCTTGACCTCGAGGGCACTTTGTTCGGGCGCGAGCTAGATCGTGCCCATCGAGACAAAGGCGCGCGCTTGGTCAGTGGCTCGAATCCGTCGAAGATTAAGTCTCCGCGGATGTCGGCCATGTAGTTCAAACTCCCAAATCTGACCTGATGGCGGGCGTAGCTTTCGATCTGCTCGGATGGCCAAGTGAATTGGCCCTTGATGCAAAGCCGTCGAATACGAAGATCTGTCCGGGGAGAAAAGTCTCACCCTGGACAGCGTCGTTGTTGATGATCGAAGGAGCCATCGGGCCTAAAGATGATGACACAGAGGAACTCTCAATGAAAGCACCAATGTCGGTGTCAAAACCGGCGGATCTTGGGTAGGGGTCCCGAATCGTATGCGTCTAGGCGGATGGTAACAGGAGACAAGGGACCACGATGTTTTTACCCAGGTTAGGGCCCTCTCGATGGAGGTAAAACCCTACTCCTGCTTGATTAATATTGATGATATGGGTAGTACAAAAGTAGATCTACCACGAGATCAAAGAGGCTAAACCCTAGAAGCTAGCCTATGGTATGATTGTTGTTCGTCCTCTGGGACTAAAACCCTCCGGTTTATATAGACACCGGATAGGGTTAGGGTTACATGTAGTCGGTTACAACGGTAGGAGATCTACATATCCGTATCGCCAAGCTTGCCTTCCACGCCAAGGAAAGTCCCATCCGGACATGGGACGAAGTCTTCAATCTTGTATCTTCATAGTCCAGGAGTCCGGCCAACGGTGATAGTTCGGCTATCTGGACACCCCCTAATCCAGGACTCCCTCACCTAAGAAAGGGGGTAAGCACTCGTAGACAATTAGCAAACTATTGTGAACATCACGCGTTTGTTTCTTGTGTCGAACCCCAAAAGGTCTATGAGGCGCTCGAGGATCCGGATTGTCTCAATGCCATGCATGAAGAAATCAACAACTTCGAGCACAACCAAGTGTGGAGATTGGTTCCAAGGCCAACCGGGAATCATAATGTCATTGGGACCAAGTGGATTTTCAAGAACAAGCAAGATGCTCATGGGATTATTGTTTGCAACAAGGCTCGCTTGGTGGCACAAGGCTACTCCCAAGTCGAAGGTATCGACTATGGTGAAACCTTTGCTCCAGTTGCTCGCCTTGAATCTATTCCTTTGTTGATTGCTTATGCTTCTCATCATAATTTCAAGTTGCAACAAATGGATGTGAAGAGTGCTTTTCTTAATGGTCCTATTAATGAGTTGGTGTATGTCAAACAACCCCCGTGGTTCGAGGACCCCTCTTTCTCCGATCATGTGTACCGACTCGATAAGGCACTCTATGGCCTTAAGCAAGCCCCACGTGCGTGATATGAGCATCTTACCGAGTTGTTGCAAGATCGTGGGTTCAAAATTGGGAAAATCGACCCCACTCTTTTTACTAAGAAGGTCAAAGGGGAGTTGTTTGTATGCCAACTATATGTTGATGACATTATCTTTGGTTCCCCTAACAAAGCTTTCAATGAGGAATTTGCCGCTCTCATGACCTCAAAGTTCAAGATGTCTATGATGGGAGAGTTCAAGTTCTTTCTCAGGTTCGAAATCAAGCAAAGAAGAGAAGGAACCTTCATCAACCAAGCCAAGTACACTCAAGACATGCTCAAGAGATTCAAGCTAAGCATGTCAAGCCGGCCTCCACCCCAATGCCCGTCAAATGCCAACTTGACATAGATCCCAATGGTAAAGCAATGGATAAAAAGGTATTCGCTCCATGATTGGCTCCTTGCTTTACCTTTGTGCATCTAGACCGGATATCATGTTGAGTGTGAGAATTTGTTCACGGTTTCAAGCCGCACCTAAGGAAAGCCACCTTGTGGCGGTCAAGCGAATCTTTCGATATTTGGCTCATACCCCAAACTTTAGCTTATGGTACCCAAGAGGAGCCAACTTTGATCTTTTGGGATATTTATGTTGGAAATATGCCCTAGAGGCAATAATAAAAGGATTATTATTATATTTCCTTGTTCATGATAATTGTCTTTTATTCATGCTATAATTGTATTATCCGGAAATCGTAATACACGTGTGAATACATAGACCACAATATGTCCCTAGTGAGCCTCTAGTTGACTAGCTCGTTGGTCAACAGATAGTCACGGTTTCGACTATGGACATTGGATGTCATTGACAACGGGATCACATCATTAGGAGAATGATGTGATGGACAAGACCCAATCCTAAGCATAGCACAAGATCGTGTAGTTCATTTTGCTAGAGCTTTTCCAATGTCAAGTATCTCTTCCTTAGACCATGAGATCGTGTAACTCCGGATACCGTAAGAGTGCTTTGGGTGTATCAAACGTCACAACGTAATCGGGTGACTATAAAGGTTCACTACAGGTATCTCCGAAAGTGTCATTGGGTTGACACGGATCGAGGCTGATTTGTCACTCCGTGTTACGGAGAGGTATCACTGGGCCCACTCGGTAGTGCATCATCATAATGAGCTCAAAGTGACCAAGTGTCTGGTCACGGGATCATGCATTACGGTACGAGTAAAGTGACTTGTCGGTGACGAGATTGAACGAGGTATTGGGATACCGACGATCGAATCTTGGGCAAGTAACATACCGATTGACAAAGGGAATTGTATACGGGATTGTTTGAATCCTCGACATCGTGGTTCATCCGATGAGATCATCGAGGAGCATGTGGGAGCCAACATGGGTATCCAGATCCCGCTGTTGGTTATTGCCCGAGAGCCGTCTCGGTCATGTCTGCGTGTCTCCCGAACCCGTAGGGTCTACACACTTAAGGTTCGGTGACGCTAGGGTTGTATGAATATGAGTATGCAGTATACCGAATGTTGTTCGGAGTCCCGGATGAGATCCCGGACGTCACTAGGAGTCTCGGAATGGTCCGGAGGTAAAGAATTATATATAGGAAGTGGTATTTCGGCCATCGGGAAAGTTTCGGGGTCACCTGGTATTATACCGGGACCACCGGAAGGGTCCCGGGGGTCCACCGGGTGGGGCCACCCATCCCGGGGGGCCCCATGGGCTGAAGTGGGGAGGTAACCAGCCCATAGTGGGCTGGTGCGCTATGGCCCACCCTGCGCCTAGGGTTGAAACCCTAGGGTGGGGGAGCGCCCCACTTGCCTTGGGGGGCACTCCACCCCCCATGGCCGCCGCCCCCCTTGGGAGATGGGATCCCCAAGGGCCGGCGCCCCCTCCTGGGGGCCTATATAAAGGTAGGGGGAGGGGGCAGCCGCACCCTGAAACTCTGGCGCCTCCCTCCCCTTGCTACACCTCTTCCTCCTCCGTCACGTGCTTGGCGAACCCTGCCGGAGTGCTGCTGCTCCACCACCACCACGCCGTTGTGCTGCTGCTGGAGCCATCATCATCAACCTCTCCTTCCCCCTTGCTCGATCAAGAAGGAGGAGACGTCTCCTGTCCCGTATGTGTGTTGAACGCGGAGGTGCCGTCCGTTCGGCGCTAGGATCTCCGGTGATAGGATCACGGCGAGAACGACTACTTCATCCCCGTTCTTTTGAACGCTTTCGCTCGCGATCTACAAAGTGGTATGTAGATGCAATCTCTCTCCCATGACTCGTTGCTTAGATGAACTCATAGATAGATCTTGGTGAAACCGTAGGAAAAATTTTAATTTTCTGCAACGTTCCCCAACAGTGGCATCATGAGCTAGGTTTATGCGTAGTTCTCTTTTGCACGAGTAGAACATAATTTTTTTGTGGGCGTAGATCTTGTCAACTTGCTTGCCGCTACTAGTATTATCTTGCTTCAACGGTATTGTGGGATGAAACGGCCTGGACCAACCTTACACGTACGCTTACGTGAGACCGGTTCCACCGACTGACATGCACTAGTTGCATAAGGTGGCTGGCGGGTGTCTGTCTCTCCCACTTTAGTTGGAGCGGATTCGATGAAAAGGGTCCTTATGAAGGGTAAATAGAAGTTGACAAAATCACATTGTGTTTATTCGTAGGTAAGAAAATGTTCTTGCTAGAACCCAATTGCAGCCACGTAAAAGATGCAACAACAATTAGAGGACGTCTAACTTGTTTTTGCAGCAATTGTCATGTGATGTGATATGGCCAGAAGTTGTGATGAATGATGAATGACATATTGTGATGTATGAGATCATGTTCTTGTAATAGGAATCACGACTTGCATGTCGATGAGTATGACAACCGGCGGGAGCCATAGGAGTTGTCTTTATTTTTGTATGACCTGCGTGTCATTGAAGAACGCCATGTAAATTACTTTACTTTATTGCTAAACGCGTTAGCCATAGAAATAGAAGTAGTCGTTGGCGTGACAACTTCATGAAGACACGATGATGGAGATCATGGTGTCATGCCGGTGACAAGATGATCATGGAGCCCCGAAGATGGAGATCAATGGAGCTATATGATATTGGTCATATCATGTCACTACTATATAATTGCATGTGATGTTTATTATGTTTATGCATCTTGTTTACTTAGGACGACGGTAGTAAATAAGATGATCCCTTACAACAATATCAAGAAGTGTTCTCCCCTAACTGTGCGCCGTTGCTAAAGTTCGTCGTTTCAAAGCACCATGTGATGATCGGGTGTGATAGATCCTTACGTTCACATACAACGGGTGTAAGACAGTTATACACATGCAAAACACTTAGGGTTAACTTGACGAGACTAGCATGTACAGACATGGCCTCGGAACACGGAGACCGAAAAGGTCGAACACGAGTCGTATGGAAGATATGATCAACATGGAGATGTTCACCGATGATGACTAGTCCGTCTCACGTGATGATCGGACCACGGCCTAGTCGACTCGGATCGTGTAACACTTAGATGACTAGAGGGATGTCTAATCTGGTGGGAGTTCATTAAAATAATTTGATTAGATGAACTTAATTATCATGAACTTAGTCTAAAACCTTTGCAAACATGTCTTGTAGATCAAATGGCCAACGCTCATGTCAACATGAACTTCAACGCGTTCCTAGAGAAAACCAAGCTGAAAGATGATGGCAGCAACTATACGGATCGGGTCCTAACACGAGATCATCCTCATAGCTGCCAGAAACAATATGTCCTAGAAGGACCGCTAGGTGATGCACCCGTCCCCAGAGAACCAAGACAATATGAATGCTTGGCAGTCTCGTCGCGATGATTACTCCCTCGTTCGATGCGGCATGCTTTACAGCTTAGAACCGGGGCTTCAAAAGCGTTTTGAGCAACACGGAGCATATGAGATGTTCGAGGAGCTGAAACTAGTTTTCCAAGCTCATGCCCGGTCGAGATATGAAGTCTCCGACAAGTTCTATAGTTGTAAGATGGAGGAAAACAGTTACATCGGTGAGCACATACTCAAAATGTCTGGGTTGCACAACCGCTTTGTCCATTTGGACATAAACCTCCGGACGAGGCGGTCATTGACATAATCCTTGATCGCTCCCACCAAGCTACAAGAGCTTTGTGATGAACTACAATATGCACGGGATGGTGAAGACCATTCCGAAGTATTCTCAATCTTTGAAGTCGTGAGAGGTTGAAATCAAGAAAGAACATCAAGTGTTGATGGTCAATAAAACCACTAAGTTCAAGAAGGGCAAGGGCAAGAAGAACTTCAAAAAGACGGTAAGGAGGTTGCCGCGCCCGGTAAGCAAGTTGCCGGGAAGAAGTCAAAGAATGGACCCAAACCTGAGACAGAGTGCTTTTATTGCAAAGGGAAGGGCCCTTTGAGCGGAACTGCCCCAAATACTTAGCGGACAAGAAGGCCGGCAACACTAAAGGTATATTTGATATACATGTAATTGATGTGTACCTTACCGATTTTCGTAGTAACTCCCCGGTATTTGATACCGGTGTCGTTGCTCATATTTGTAACTCACAGCAGGAGCTGCGGAATAAACGGAGACCTGGCGAAGGGACGAGGTGATGATGCTTGGCGTCGGGAATGGTTCCAAGGTCGATATGATCGCCGTCGGCATGCTGCCTCTACATTTACCTACGGGATTAGTTTTAAACCTCAATAATTGTTATTTGGTGCCAAGTTTGAGCATGAACATTGTATCAGGATCTCGTTTAATGCGAGATGGCTACTCATTTAAATCCGAGAATAATGGTTGTTCTATTTATATGAGAGATATGTTTTATGGTCATGCTCCGATGGTCAATGGTTTATTCTTAATGAATCTCGAGCGTAATATTACACATATTCATAGTGTGAATACCAAAAGATGTAAAGTTGATAACGATAGTCCCACATACTTGTGGTAATCGCCGCCTTGGTCACATTGGTGTCAAGCGCATGAAGAAGCTCCATTCGATGGACTTTTAGAGTCTCTCGATTATGAATCATTTGACACATGCGAACCATGCCTTATGGGCAAAATGACCAAGACTCCGTTCTCCGGAACAATGGAGCGAGCAACCAACTTATTGGAAATCATACATACCGATGTGTGCGGTCCAATGAGCGTTGAGGCTCGTGGAGGATATCGTTATGTTCTCACTCTCACAGACGACTTAAGTAGATATGGGTATGTCTAATTGATGAAACACAAGTCTGAGACCTTTGAAAAGTTTAAGGAATTTCAGAATGAGGTAGAGAATCAACGTGACCGAAAAATAAAGTTCTTACGATCTCGTGGAGGAGAATATCGAAGTCACGAATTTGGTACACACTTAAGGAAATGTGGAATCGTTTCACAACTCACGCCGCCTGGAACACCTCAGCGTAACGGTGTGTCCAAACGTCGTAATCGCACTCTATTGGATATGGTGCGATCTATGATGTCTCTTACCGATTTACCGCTATCATTTTGGGGATACGTTCTAGAGACAGCTACATTCACTTTAAATAGGGCACCGTCTAAATCCGTTGAGACGACACCGTATGAATTATGGTTTGGGAAGAAACCTAAGCTGTCGTTTCTAAAAGTTTGGGGATGCGATGCTTATGTCAAGAAACTTCAACCTGAAAAGCTCGAACCCAAGTCGGAAAAATGCGTCTTCATAGGATACCCTAAGGAAACCATAGGGTATACCTTCTACTTAAGATCCGAGGGCAAGATCTTTGTTGCCAAGAACGGATCCTTTCTCGGAAAGGAGTTTCTCTCGAAAGGAGTAAGTGGGAGGAAAGTAGAACTCAATGAAGTACTACCTCTTGAACCGGAAAGTAGTGCAGCTCGGGAAAATGTTCTGTGGTGCCTACACCAACCGGAGAGGAAATTAATGATGATGATCAAGGTACTTGGATCAAGTTGCTCTTGAACTTCGTGGGTCCACTAGGACACGTTCCGCACTGCAGTGGTACGGCAACCCTGTCACGGAAATCATGTTGTTAGACAACGGTGAACCTTGAACTATGAAGAAGCGATGGCGGGCCCAGATTCCAACAAATGGCTTGAAGCCATGCAATCCGAGATAGGATCCATGTATGAAAACAAAGTATGGACTTTGGCAGACTTGCCCGATGATCGGCGGCGATAGAAAACAAATGGATCTTTAAGAAGAAGACGGACGCGGATGGTAATGTCACCATCTATAAAGCTCGACTTGTCGCTAAGGGTTATCGGCAAGTTCAAGGGATTGACTACGATGAGACTTTCTCTCCCGTAGCGAAGCTTAAGTTCATGCGAATCATGTTAGCAATTGCCGCATACTATGATTATGAGATATGGCAGATGGACGTCAAAACAGCGTTCCTTAACGGTTATCTTAAGGAAGAGCTGTATATGATGCAGCCGGAGGGTTTTGTCGATCCTAAGAATGCTAACAAAGTATGCAAGCTCCAGCGATCCATTTATGGGCTGGTGCAAGCATCTCGGAGTTGGAACATTCGCTATTGATGAGATGATCAAAGCGTTTGGGTTTATGCGCACTTATGGAGAAGCTTTGTGTTTACAAGAAAGTGAGTAGGAGCTCATAGCATTTCTCATATTATATGTAGATGACATACTTTTGATGGGAAATGATATAGAACTCTTGGACAGCATTAAGGCCTACTTGAATAAAAGTTTTTCAATGAAGGACCTTGGAGAAGCTGCTTATATATTAGGCATCAAGATCTATAGAGATAGATCGAGACGCCTCATAGGTCTTTCACAAAGCACATACCTTGATAAGATTTTGAAGAAGTTCAAAATGGATCAGTCCAAGAAAGGGTTCTTGCCTGTACTGCAAGGTGTGAGATTGAGCTCAGTTCAATGCCCGACCATGGCAAAAGATAAAGAAGAGATGAGCGTCATCCCCTATGCCTCAGCCATAGGATCTATTATGTATGCCATGCTGTGTACCAGACCTGATGTAAACCTTGCCGTAAGTTTGGTAGGAAGGTACCAAAGTAATCCCGGCAAGGAACACTGGACAGCGGTCAAGAATATCCTGAAGTACACGAAAAGGACAAAGGACATGTTTCTCGTTTATGGAGGTGACGAAGAGCTCGTCAGTAAAGGGTTACGTCGACGCTTAGCTTCGACATAGATCTGGATGACTCTAAGCCACAAACTGGATACGTGTATATGTTGAATAGTGGAGCGATGGCTGGTGCAGCTGCAAGCGAGCGTCGTGGCGGGATCTACGTGTGAAGCGGAGTACATGGCAGCCTCGGAGACAGCGCATGAAGCAATTTGGGTGAAGGAGTTCATCACCGACCTAGGAGTCATACCCAATGCGTCGGGGCCGATCAAACTCTTCTGTGACAACACTTGAGCTATTGCACTTGCCAAGGAGCCGGGTTTCACAAGAAGACCAGGCACATCAAGCGTCGCTTCAACTCCATCCGTGAAAATGTTCAAGATGGAGACATAGAAATTTGCAAAGTGCATACGGATCTGAATGTCGCAGATCCGTTGACTAAACTTTCTCTTCCACGGGCAAAACATGATCAACACCGAACTCTATGGGTGTTCGATTCATCACAATGTAACTAGATTATTGACTCTAGTGCAAGTGGGAGACTGTTGGAAATATGCCCTAGAGGCAATAATAAAAGGATTATTATTATATTTCCTTGTTCATGATAATTGTCTTTTATTCGTGCTATAATTGTATTATCCGGAAATCGTAATACACGTGTGAATACATAGACCACAATATGTCCCTAGTGAGCCTCTAGTTGACTAGCTCGTTGGTCAACAGATAGTCACGGTTTTCGACTATGGACATTGGATGTCATTGACAACGGGATCACATCATTAGGAGAATGATGTGATGGACAAGACCCAATCCTAAGCATAGCACAAGATCGTGTAGTTCGTTTTGCTAGAGATTTTCCAATGTCAAGTATCTCTTCCTTAGACCATGAGATCGTGTAACTCCCGGATACCGTAAGAGTGCTTTGGGTGTATCAAACGTCACAACATAACTGGGTGACTATAAAGGTTCACTACAGGTATCTCCGAAAGTGTACATTGGGTTGACACGGATCGAGACTCGATTTGTCACTCCGTGTTACGGAGAGGTATCACTTGGGCCCACTCGGTAGTGCATCATCATAATGAGCTCAAAGTGACCAAGTGTCTGGTCATGGGATCATGCATTACGATGCGAGTAAAGTGACTTGCCGGTAACGAGATTGAACGAGGTATTGGGATACCGACGATCGAATCTCGGGCAAGTAACATACCGTCTGACAAAGGGAATAGTATACGGGGTTGCTTGAATCCTCCACATCGTGGTTCATCCGATGAGATCATCGAGGAGTATGTGGGAGCCAACATGGGTATCCAGATCCCGCTGTTGGTTATTGCCCGAGAGCCGTCTCGGTCATGTCTGCGTGTCTCCCGAACCCGTAGGGTCTACACACTTAAGGTTCGGTGGCGCTAGGGTTGTATGAATATGAGTATGCAGTATATCTTGAATGTTGTTCGAGTCCCGGATGAGATCCCGGACGTCACGAGGAGTCTCGGAATGGTCCGGAGGTAAAGAATTATATATAGGAAGTGGTATTTGACCATCGGGAAAGTTTCGGGGTCACCGGTATTGTCTGGGACCACCGGAAGGGTCCTGGGTCACCGGTGGGGCCACCCATCCCGGGGGCCCCATGGGCTGAAGTGGGGAGGAACCAGCCCATAGTGGGCTGGTGCGCCTTGGCCCACCCTAGCCTAGGGTTGAAACCCTAGGGTGGGGCGCCCACTGCCTTGGGGGGCACTCCACCCCCCTTGGCCGCTGCCCCCCTTGGGAGATGGGATCCCCAAGGGTCGGCGCCCCCGCTGGGGGCCTATATAAAGGGAGGAGGGAGGGGGCAGCCGCACCCTGAAACTCTAGCGCCTCCCTCCCCTTGCTACACCTCTTCCTCCTCCGTCACGTGCTTGGCGAAGCCTGCCGAGATCTTCTTTGCTCCACCACCACCATCTTTGTTGTCTTTGCTGCTGGAGCCATCATCATCAACCTCTCCTTCCCCTTGCTGGATCAAGAAGGAGGAGACGTCTCCTGTCCGTCGTGTGTTGAACGCGGAGGTGCCGTCCGTTCGGCGCTAGGATCTCCGGTGATAGGATCACGGCGAGAACGACTACTTCATCCCCGTTCTTTTGAACGCTTCCGCTCGCGATCTACAAAGTGGTATGTAGATGCAATCTCTCTCCCATGACTCGTTGCTTAGATGAACTCATAGATAGATCTTGGTGAAACCGTAGGAATTTTTTAAATTTTCTGCAACGTTCCCCAACAATTTAGACTCAGATTGGGCGGGAGACAAACTAGATAGGAAGTCCACCTCCGAAGGGTGCCAATTTCTTGGTTGATCTTTGGTGAGTTGGTCTTCTAAGAAGCAAAGTTGTGTGTCTCTCTCGTCCACCGAGGAAGAGTATGTGGCTGCAGGTAGTTGTTGTGCTCAACTTCTATGGATGCGGCAAACTTTGAAGGATTACGGTGTCACTTGTGACAAAGTGCCTCTTTGGTGTGACAATGAAAGTGCCATCAAGATCTCTCTCAACCCGGTGCAACACTTCAAGACAAAGCATATTGAGATTCGGTATCACTTCATTCGGGATTACATTAGGCGAGGGGAGATCAATCTCAAGTATGTCAACACTCATGATAACCTTGCAGATATTTTCATGAAGCCCTTGGATGAAGCAAGATTTCGCGAGTTAAGGCATGAGCTAAATATCATTGATTTGAGCAATGTAGCTTGAACCCTTGCACACCCCACCATACTCAACTTGATATCTTTTTTAGGTGTAGGCATGGACATACGGGGAGTGTTGTTCTCTTAATGAACTCTCCCTCCCCTCATTATGCATAAATTGATCAACTCTTTCACATTAGCCATTTTTTATGGTACTTGTGCTTCAAAGACGAGTTTTGGTCATGGGCCCAAGGATAATTCTTCGTGGTGCCATACCAATTGACTCATACATAGGTGGCTCCGGCCACCGCTCTCTCTTCTTGAGAGTTTTGTTTCGTGTTTTGGTCTTTGTTGTCTTTTGCCTTCGATTGAGCCGTGTTTGTGTTTGTGTTGCCTCGCGTGCTAGCTCTTTGTGTGTCCGGTTGCGTGAAGGGTGCGTTGCAAAGGCTGTTTTCTTCTCTCATTTGCGAAACATGCATTTTCTTGGGTATACGGTACTACCGTGGCTGGCCACGGTACTACCGCAGGAGTTGCGCACCGTACTATCGCAACCAGCACGTCAGTAATTTTTTACTGCCGCTGGTCAAGCGGTATTACCGCCTGGCGTGCGGTACTTCCGCCCGGGCGGTACTACCGCAATGTGGCGCGGTACTACTCGCAGTCGTGAGCGCGTGGGGGTTAAGAGCGGGCTGGGGGAGTTCTAACTCCCCCATACCCATTCAACTCATGTTCCCCAAGACGTCTCTCTCTCTCTCTCTCCTGCCCAAGAACAGCGCCGGAGAACCTCGCCGGATCTCCATCTCCGGCCGCTCTCCTCGGATTTCGACCGATGGGATCGTTCCCCACCTCGCCCTCTTGCCATGGACCATGGTTTTTCCCCAAGTCCTTCTCTTTTTGTTCCGTTCTTGTGCTTCTAGGTCTTGGGGAGATGCATGTGTTGTTCATGTGCTTTTTGGCTAAATATGTGCAAGAGGGATTTGTAGGAGAGTGGTAGTGCAGTAAGCATGCTATTTGGATTGACACAATAGTTTAGTTTGATCAACGGTAATACCGATCTAGTTTTGGTTGTTCCTAGATCCAGATCTGCGATTATTGTGGCGTTTGAATCCGTGCGGTACTACCGCTCCAGGAGCGGTAGTACCGCATCCACGCTCATAATCTGCTCCGTGCGGTACTACCGCTCCCTTGGCACGGTACTACCGCTCGGAGTGCGGAAGTAAAAAATTACTTCAGGCACGGTACTACCGCGGCTGGAGCGGATGTAATTTTTTACATCCGTGTGTCGGTATGGTACTACCGTAGATGCAATTTATGTTGTTTTCTCCTTCCAAATCTCGTGCTTACTTGTTTCTTGTGGCTTTGGCCCTGGTCTTTGCATTGATCCTTCTCATTTTCTTGCTGTTCTTGTGTTGTGTGCCTAGGTGGTGGCTTCGGTTCCAATGTCCGTCGGTCGAATCCAGTCCGTGACACGGGCTCCAAGCGCCTGCGCAACCAGGATGAAGCTCCAGAGGGCTCCAATGCCTCCCAACGCAGAACCAAGCACACCGCGACTAAGCTCAAGGAGCCCACAATGGACATGGATGAGATACCTCTGGCTGAGTTTATCACTCGAAGGAAGATCAACCCCTATGGGAATCCCCGTGCAAATTTCAGAGGGAATGAACTATTCTGGACCAAGCAGCAGAATCTTATCTATCTGGATGTGATCAAGGCCAAGCAAAACATCTACGTGGACGTGCACTGGATTGACATGAATCATATGAGGCAGGACAAGCACTGTGCTATTTTGGTGAGGCTTTGGACCTGGTGGAGCAATTTGGCATTGAGCACATGCTTACTTTTCATCTGGACTTTGACCCAGAGATTGTGGCTCAGTTCTTTGCCTCGGTACATTTTCATTTTGATGAGGCACGGACCATGACCTGGATGACCAATGGGCAACAGTTGACTGCTACATGGAAGGACTGCATGGATTTGCTTCAGGTTCCCGATGCGGGGCTTGACACGCCCGTTGGTGTTCGCCCTCATGCCAACCCTGAGTCAGCCAACAAGAACAAGCTTCAGCCCTTCTTTGTTGAGAAGACGCTTCCCAGTAAGAAGAAGACGTGGGTGCTGAACGCTTTCCTTGACATCATGCATCGGATCTTCCGCAACACCCTTTTTCCGCGCATCGGTGACAAGGACAAGATGCATGCCTATCTGGTGGATATGATGCTCGTTTGTGAGGACGCGTGTCATGCTCAGACGCAACCACTTGATATCTCACATATTATGTGGTGCGAGCTTCAGTTTGCGGTGTTCAACCGTAAGGTCCCCATCTATGGGCCTTACCTGTTTCTCTTGATCTCCAAGACTTGGGAGAAGCTCTTCCCCAATGAGGAGTTTGTTGCCCCCGGCTGGATTCATCGTGAGCCTGTCAAGCTCCGCATCAAGAGCCAATGGGGGAACAGCACTGCCAGTTCTGAGGCAGAGGCTCCCAAGATGGATGTGGATGAGGATGAGATCGAGGAGGAGGCGGATGAGGACAACTCTGATGGATACACTCCTCCCTCTACTGAGCCCTCATGGGCTAAGAAGCTGAAGACCAAGATGAAGAAGCTATTCTGCATGCAGGCCCTCGAGAATCCCAAAAGTTGTCATTTTGGATAGGTATAGTCAAACTTTTGAAATTTTGATTGTTGTTATGATTTTAAATAATTAAATTCGGTACTTCAAAATCAAGCGTGCATATTTCTCTCCAATAGTACCCCCTCAGCTCCTTTTCTTATTGTGCATAATTTTTCCCATGGCAATGGCTGAAAGACAGAAAGAGAGCTCTTCTTTCTTAATGAATTGAGTTCGAGAATTGATGTAAAAAACTAAAAATTATGCCTAGCAATAATTGAAAAGTCCTATACCACCCAGGTTCTGGGGTGCCGGCAATGATTATTCAGTTTCTATACTTTTTGTAGTTGTACCTTCAGTTTCATCATTCCCTCCGTCCCATAATATAAGATGTTATTACAACCAATATGTGAGCATATTGGATGTAATAACATCTTATATTATGGGACGGAGGAAATACCATTTTGAAAATCAGTTGGCTTACTAGTTGTATAATTAGTTACTTAGTTGATTATGGAGAAATAGCATGTCAAGCTAATTAAACATTCTATCATGTTAGTGTAATGCTATTTTGGTGATTGTATATATGTATAGCTTAACATGAGTAAACTTGAAGCTTGGCTATTTTGCACTTTGTCAGGCATCGCTGCCATGATTGTTGTCTCTGTCCTTATGGTTATGGTCCATCAACTCCTGAAATTCAAAAGGTTCTATGAGCAAAATGGTGGTCCAGTTCTAAAAGGTGTAAAGAATATAAGGATCTATACAAGGAAACAAATGAAACAAATGACAAATAACTACAAGCATGTAATTGGAGAGGGACACCTTGGTAAGGTTTATCTGGGGACTCTCAAGGACAAACAACAGGTGGCTATAAAGAAATCCATCAAGGTTGACAAGCACATGAAAAAGGAGTTCACCGATGAGGTTATAATCCAATCTGCGATGAGGCACAAGAACATTGTCATGCTCATAGGCTGCTGCTTGGAGCTGGATGTTCCCATGTTGGTGTATGAGTTTGCAGCGAGAGGGAGTCTGTATGATGCTCTCTTCAAGTGCAGAGATAGGATTCTGGTGGGTACACGATTGCGGATTGCCATTGGGTCAGCCGAAGGCCTAACATACATGCATTCAGCACGGGAGAGTACAATCCGTCATGGTGACGTGAAATCTGCCAACATCCTTCTCGATAAAAAGTTCACCCCAAAGGTTTCAGACTTTGGGACATCAAAGCTACTCGCGAGAGGAAAAGCTGAGATGACAGAACATGTCATTGGGGACATGAGCTACATAAATCCGGTATATATGGAGCAAGGGATTGTTACACGGAAGAGTGATGTCTACGGTTTCGGAGTTGTCCTCATAGAACTTATCACAAGGAGGCCTGCAACATATGATGCTGAGAGGAGCTATGTTGCAAACTTTGTTGAAGCTTGTCTAGGAAAAAGAGCAAGAAACTTCATTGATAACGATGTTACAAGCGAGGCGGATATCGATCTCTTGGAAATGGTCAGCAGGGTCGCCGTGGATTGTCTGAAGCCCAATCCAGAAGAACGACAAGACATGAAACAAGTAGAGAACCGCCTCCTCGAGATTGTTGCACATTCTGTGGACCATAGTCAGGAGAGGAACTACGAGGGAGATTTTAGTCCGGCACCGGATGATGTTGCTTTGCTTAAAGCCTTCGGAGAGTGAAGTATCTTCTACCAATATTTTTACATTTTTCACTCAATTAATTATGTAATGGTTTCATTGCGTTGAGACATCAAGAAGTTAGGGTATGTGCCAATTTTATTCATGTGACATTTTCCTTGGTGACAGGAAATGTAGGATCTAATTGTTGTGGGTTTATTATGAGGTATAAACAGACATGACATCATAGTTGTGTGCATCACAATGATGCAGAGGTCGGGGTCACTCCCTTCTCGAAAAATACGCACACGACGTCTCCATGTTAGATTTGAATTCCATTATATGAGCTGAGGCTTAATTAGGATCCACATGCAATGAGTTGTTCTACTATGGACACGGTATGTTCTTTTCTCATAGTAAATACTCCAAAGACACGGTATGAACTCTAATTAATGTGATTCTTGTTTCTTTGTTCTTTTTATGGAATAATGGACTCCACTCGCCTCAAAAGTGAATTTTAGTTTCTCCCGAATTTTACGTTGATTATCTGCACTACTTGCCTTGCCCCATGTAGACACCAAGGTGCTAGAAATGTCCGAGGTCAATCCTAAGATGTAGAAATCTTTCGACGAGGAAGGTAAGCATTCTACTTTCATATATGATTGATTTAATTTCGATACATGGCAATGTAAGAATATAAAACTTGTCGTTGTCTATTAATGCATGAAGACTTTGTGTGTGTTGCACTCTCTTTGATTTTTGATAATATGTATGGAAACGTGATGATTGTACTATGTGTAAGGGGGGGTGTACTGTTCTGATGATAGTCATGGTGTGGAACCGTTTGCAGGTAATTTGAGGGTAAAATGAAATGGTACATCTGTGTATGTTAATTTGAGAGCAGAATCAAGTTATTATGATGTTTCCAAAAACCGAGCCAGTGTTTTTGTAACTTGAATAACTTGAACAATGTAAAACCACATTATCCACCAGGAGATGGACTTGGCTAAGATTTGTGGTTGGGTGGGCTGTCGCTGGCGGTCGCCGGAGAAGTGACGACCCCCCTATCGCGGAGGAAGAAAAGCAGTTCAAGATAGAGGGGGCGATGACGCCGCAAGAGAGAGGGCGCTAAGAAGAAGAAAGTAGCAATTCCAGATGCAACTGAACAGTGCTATCTTACCTAAGAGTCAGTCATTTTAAGTTCCATTCTACTACTCCCTCCGTTTCTAAATAGTTGTCTTTCTAGCCATCAAATGGACTACAACATACGGATGTATGTAGACATGTTTTAAAGTATAGATTCACTCATTTTGCTCCGTATGTAATTACTTGTTGAAATCTCTAGAAAGACAAATATTTGGGAACAGAGGGAGTAGTTAATAACCTGACATGCCGATGGATAAACTTACCAGTGTTCTTTATACAACATACTATTACTACACTATATAGAGAGGTTCAATATTGTTCTGGTCTACACTAGTAGGAAACATAACAGTTCTCGACACAACTTCATGCTAAATATGTTCCACCAAAATAGATCCATGCTCATAACAATTTCCAGACAGAACCATCACCAGCTCAGGGCGTCGTCCCCATGGGAGCCACCCAGCTCACCGGCGTCGAGCCGACACGGTCGCCCTGGACCTCCCCGGCCTCCCTGCAGATCCGGTCGAGCATGGCCACGAACTCCCGGACACCCGCAAAGACCCTGAACAAGCGAGCCTCGCCGTCGCCGTCGCCAACCTCATCGCCGCCATGGAAGTACTCCGCCATCTCCCGCACCGACGACAGGCACACGCTCTCCTGGCCCTGGAGCCTGACGATCTCCTCCTCGGCCTGCCGCAGGAACGCGCTCATCGCGTTGTGGAACCGCCGGGCGCTCTCGGCCGAGGCCGCCATGCCGTTCAGCCTCAGCACGTCATGGACCTTCCCGAGGCCGACGCCAAGCTCCGACACGCTCCGGCTGAGGCCCGTCATGTCGACCGACGCCGCCTTCTTGGTGCTGGTCAGCTCGGCGGCGAGCTTCGAGACCACCTGGAGGCCGTGCTTCCTGCAGTCGACGTCGTACGCGTCCGTCTTGCATGCCCGGTTTAGATTGCTGTGTCCTTCAGGTTTCATGATTTCCTGGATGACGAACTGCAGGAGCGCCGCCTTGCCGTCGGCGCCTTTGACGTCGACTATCTTCAGGAGCGTGTTGGGCTCCAGGGCATGTGAGTTTGGAGAGCCTGTGTTGATGCTCATCATGTTGCCAAAGTTGAGGACTGCCCCAAGAACCTTGTGGAATAGCCTGCTGCTCCTCAGCTCCTCGCAAGCTGCCTGGATGAATAAAATGACAAAAAAAATGTTTAGAACTTTGCACAAGCCTCAGATAATAACATGAAGGGAACAGCAACAAAATCACAGCTGATTCTACACAATTTTCACAAGTCTAACAAGCCACACAACAAAATTATATAGAAGATTCTACACTTAAAGGTCTGAAGCAAACATGTACCCAGCAAGTCTCTGTTCCTTTTCGAAACAAGCTGATGAAAACACATTTGGACAGAATTATCAGGTCTACAAACTTTACCTCGAGAGTAGCGTAGGACATCCTCAGCTGATTGACCTCCAGATAAAAGCTAGAAACATAGAGCATAGCATCGACTCGCTTGAATGCAAACGGCACATCCAGTATCGTCTTCAGAAAGGCATCGACCGCGCAAAGCTTGGCAGGTGGGTCATCCTTGTAATATCTGAGCTTAAGCTCCTCCTCATTGGTGAGAACCAACTGAGCGAGCATCCGCAGGGCTTCCAATCCCAAACCATGTGCATTACCTGTACAGGAAAAAAAAATTAGAGTTAACAACAAGAACGTAGCATAGTAGAGTGAGAAAAACAGTAATTAATTAACTGCAGTAACAAATTAGGTAAATGTAGTGCAAAATATACAGAGCTCCTTGAATGGAATGTTTACTGTAAACCGAAAAATGTGCAACTGTCCATGGAGAATTTCAAACACGGTCACCAATAAAACAAGATAACACTAGAAAGATTGTCCAGTAGTATATGCAGAGGATGCAAAGGCTTCGCAAGCTTTTATATATAGACTAAAGAAAATGCTGCTTATTGTGACACAGTGGTACATATACACAACTTTATGTTGCTGATGTCTCATAAAAGAGGTGCTCGCGGATAAGGTAATGCAAGCAGGGATCTTCATATCAAGTATTTGATGAGCACAAATGAAATAAAGCATAGCCAGTCCCAGTCGAGTGACAAGACACGGATGAATTTGTGTGACAACAACCAACAGGTTGATCAACCCTGCTTTCCACAGCATGCAGGCACTCAGAACGCATGTTCTGAGATAAGCAGATGCTTGGTTCAGATTAATGTCTGAACCCAACATCTATATATACAGGACCATTCGATCTTATCTTAAATCATTTTTAAGTTACTAGTACTTTTCAACATGAAAGCATCAGCCTAACTAAATGCAGGTGCAGGCTAATCCATCATAGCCTGATAACACTGGAAAAAACGCGCTTCCAAGAAGATATCATCAATATCAAGTACGTATTTGATAAAGACAAATATAGCGCAGCCTGTCCCAGTCCGGCGATAGGACACGATGAAGCTGTGCGGCGACGACCCACAGGTTGATCGACCCTGCTATCCACGGCATTTGTGTCATGAGATCAGCAGATGACAGGCCCATAACAAAATCAGATCCCAGGCATATAAAGAGGCTTATCTTTTTTCTTCTGAAAGCAGCATATGCATTCAGACATTCAGATTCAGAGGCTTAAACTGAAAGAATGCCATGCAACTTTCTGCTTAATAATACACCATGTAAAGCTGCAAATGTGACCACCAGCACATTCAGATTCAGACATTCAGTTCCATGTTTGTTCTGAGAAGAGAATATGCAAATGTGATCACCAGCACATTCACCCCAAGGACCCACCCACAAGCTCCATTTCATTGGCGAAAGATTACACTTTTGGCAACATCAGGATTCATTCAGGCTCAGGGGTAGATAAACCAAGCAGAAGAAGCCATGCATTACCTTCCAAGAGCGCATCACGCACTTGCTCCTCGGAGAAACCCAGTGCACCCAGCACCGTGCCAATGCCGTGGCACCTCGGCGCACCGAGCAGGCACACCTCCCTCGCCGCCGATGCGGCCGCGGCGGCGGAGTTGTTCAGGTAGAGCTGGATCATCTCGTCCTTCATGCTGCACAACACAATGGCAGGCATTCAGGTTTCAGAGCCACCAGCAGGTAGAAGAACAGAGAAGCAAGCAGAGGCTAGTGGATATGCTTACTGCAGAGATCCGGGGTTGAGCTTGTCGGAGTGCAGCGGCCGGGACTTGTGCATCGCCGCGGCAATGGTGGAGGAGGAGCCGCCGTCGTCGTCGGAGGGGGGAGCGGCTTGTGCCGGCGGGACGGGCACGAAGGGGTTCCACGATTGAGCTGGTGGTGGAGGCGGCGGCGGCCTCCGTTTGGGGGCTCGGCCGCGGGGCTGCGGGATGGACGGCGGGCGGATGTGGACGGGGCTGGAGCCGAGCGTGGGTGAGGACGCCGAGGGGGAGGAAGGGGAGAGGGACGAGGACGAGGCGTCGCCGGCGGCCGCGCGGGGCACGGTGCTGGGGTCGGACGCGGAGCTGCGGGAGCCGAACTCGCCGGAGGGCGGGCCGACGCGGGGCAGCGGCGGGAGCGGGCGGAGCTCGGGCGAGCCGGGGCGGGGGTGCGAGGGGGGCGGAGCAGTCCCCGGCGGCGGGGTGGCGAGCGTGCCGAGGTAGAGGAACTCGGTGCTGGGGTTGGAGGAGGAGGTGGGCATCGGCGGCGGCTTGAGCCTGCGCCCCTCCTCGTCGCCGTCCTCCTCCTCGTCCAGCTCGGCATCCCGCCGCGCCGTTGTAGTGGTGGAGGAGGCCGCCCCGTTGGCGGCGTCGGCGGCGCGGCGGTGGCCGGAGGGGTGCCTGCGGAGGCGGCGGAAGAGGTGGAGCGAGAGGAGCGCGGAGAGGAGCAGCAGGCAGAGGGAGAGGAAGGCGAGCAGCAGCGCCTGCAGCACCGGGATGCCGCGGGAGTTCCCGCCCTGGTTACTGCTGCTGCCGGCGTTGGGGGCCACCAGGGTGGAGATGTTGGCCGGGAAGGTTCGGGACGCGTCGCCGTCTGCCGAGGGCTGGGCCTGCTGGTCTGCGGTGGAGGTGGAGGGTGGAGGCGGCGGCGGGGAGAAGGAGGGGAAGAAGGGGTAGTTGGTGAAGGGGTACTCGCTCACCGGCGTGGTGGAGGTCGAGGAGAACCTCGGCGTCGGCGGCGACGGGGCGGGATTCGGGTTGGTGTTGGGGGGCGGGGGGAGTGTTGGGGTCTGCGGCGATGGGGAGGCGGGCGGGGTGCGGTGGTGCCTTGCGCGAGGTGGGGGCGGAGGGAGGGGCTGTGGTGGGAGTGGTGCTGGTTGCGGAGGGGAGGGAGGGCCCGACACCGGCGGGGTGTGACGGTGGTGGCGGTGCGGTGGTGGTGGGGGTGGTGGAGCGGGGATGGTGGTGGGCTGGTTCTGGAGGAGCCGGCGGGTCGGGTGGGCGTGGGCGGCGGCGAGCGAGAGGAGGGTGAGGAGGAGGAGGAGGAGGGGGAGTGGGGGCGTGGGCGGCGGCATTGGTGGGTCGGCTGGCTCCTCCGCCGGCCTCCGGCCGCCGGTGTGCTGCTGCTAAGCGTGGGTTTAGCGGAGGTTTGGTTTGCGCGTGGGGAGAAGAGAGAGCTCAGCTCAGTGACCACCCACTGAGTCGTCCCCCACGCTGACGCTCACACACCCGTCCGTGTGGGTTGTCGTGCCGCTCTGTGTTGTGTGGGGTGGGGTGGGGTGAGGGAATCCTGGCTGCGTGCTGGGCTCGGTCGTGTCATGGTGTGTGCAGCCGAGGTGGGCAGAGCAGCAGAAGCAGCCGAGGTGGGACGACGACTGATGACTCTGCTCTCCTGCCACTGCATCAATTTTCAAGTCAAAACTTTACAAACTCCGATCAATTTTATACTTACTATACAAGAACTCTTCATACAAACTATATACTACTCCCTTGGTCCCATAATGTATGATGTTTTTTGACACTAGAGAAAGCACGTCTTATCATATACTCCTACCTTCATTCAAAAACATAAGACGGTTTGCCGTCTCATTACATGCATTTGATACTCTAGATGTACTACTACATGGTTTTCCCTACGGAAAAAAAATAACATGATCAAAGTTTGTAATTTTAATTTTTTATAAAATCTATACGCATTACATTGTGGAACGGATGGAGCACAGGAGAGTTGCTAAGATTTCATCCAAAAAGAAGTACGTTTGAGCTGCCGGTTTATCAAAGGAAAATCGGATGAAAACATGTAAAGAAAAAAACACAACAACACCGCAAGACATGCACGGACGCCGGTAACGATGAGGATGAAAGGGCAAGAGCGCACGGGAGAACATCTGGTGTCAACTTACATCACCCATCGCACCCCACGTTCTGACGGCTTCAACTTCGTTGCAACAACACAATAGGGCAGACACATCGAGCCACGAGTGTGTTCCTTAACCCTCGTCGACATCACAGAGAGAATACCTATGGGCGTGTTTGGTTCCCTGGGTACATTCAGGCTGCATTGCACAGGGGATGCGGGCTGAGTGTGGCCTGGTTGAGCCGATGCAAGAATGAGCCAAGATTGGTGTTTGGTGAACCTGTACCATATCTCTACTCTTATAAAAAGCAGAGTTGGTGATGATGGTGTGCCTTCCATCCTGCAATATAGGCCGTTCGATCTATATCTAATGGATAGGAAGGAAACCATGACAATTTATCCGCACTCCTCTCCACATTTGCAGATACGGCCTTCCCTCGTTCATCCTTTTCTCCCACAAGATATAAACTACTCATACAAATGCATCTTCATGTTCCGTGCAATGCACGGGCATCTTGCTAGTAGCTGTACGAGGTGCAGATTCTTCTGAATGTCACTGAAATAAGAGAGAAACAGGGATCATTCGACGGCTCCAGACGATGGGATCTCGCTTGCGGCGGCGTGAAAGCGGCTGACCCGGCGTCTTGGCGGCAGGACTGGTGTGGGGCATCGCAAGATGACTGGATCCGGCATGGGACGACGAGGACGCGGCGGCGGCGCTTGACCATGGGACGGCGGCGGCGGCGCTTGATGGGGCGAACGAGGCGTGGCGCTACGGCAACGGCGGCGGGCGATGTGGAAGCGAGCTCACCTCACCACGCGGCGCTTGATGGAGGGCTGGGCGGCGCTTGACGAGATCTTTGTGGCGGGCGGCGCGCGCTTGGTCCGGCGAGCGAGAGGGAAGAGGAAGAAAAGCCAACCACCAAGCCTGCACGCGAGAAACGCAAGAAACCTGCGTTTCCGCTCAGCCTGGCTGCGAGGCCGTTTTTGCATCCATCAGGCCAGGCCAGTTAAGCATGCAGGGTATCAAACATCCCGTATTTGCATGATGGATGCGAGCCAGATGCAATAAGAGGAACCAAACACACCCTATCTGAAGGGGGCGGACATGTGCCGCTCCGATCCCAAAAGGCGGACAAACAAGACCTGCCCAGCAATACCCGCGTGTCAAGCGTGCTCCTGCTGCCCACCATCGTTGGGCAGAGTATCAAGTGCTCACGTGAACCGTGACTAACATGCTACCATGCCACAGGAGCACCTGAAGAGTTGGATGAGATCCAGTGGTGATAGAGAAAACTTGTGGAACATTGCAGAAAACATCATTAGGAGCCCTGTTATTGCGGGCAGGTCCAAATCTCCAAAGATGGCCATTGGACCTCAAATCTAAAACTCCAGGTGCTCCCTTAGCATTGAAGCATGCTAGTACGCTTCACGGGAGCACCTGATATTTCCCTCCATCGCCGCGCAACTGACAACCCTGGATGGACGCGCCACCGAGTGTACCCACCCAAGAGCCTCTCTCCGAAACAATGCTTCCAGTGGAGTCCTATGTGACTATGAAAATAACCAAATAATGCAATTAACCAAGTAAATCAAATATTGCAAATAGTTTTTTAAAAAATAGTTCCACGTCAAACACAATCAAATAGTTTTACAACCCAATCAAAAAATTTCTTGAATAGAAATGGATCGATATATCTACTACTTGCAAGTGTGAGTCCACATGTGCTCAACCAAGCCATCCTTGAGCTGGATATGAGTATGCCAATAACACATTTCACGATTAAATTGGGCAAATCTATGTCTCTTCTCTCTTTGAGGATTAGGTCATATCCTACCACTCCCTCCCGAATACGATTGGACACATGTCTCCTCATACGGAAGCGGCAGCGAAGTTGATGTGGTTTGAAGAGTGCAGTATTCCCAAGGTAACCGACATAGAGTAGGGCGTGGCCGCTCTCCTATTGCGGTTCAAGGACGGGGCATGACCCGGGATTGATCCCCTAAACCGAGGTCGCTGCCTAGCAATGTGGTCATTGATGACCAATGCAGCCACCACAAGGTATTCGTCATCCGAGGATGAATCATCCAATGAACAAATGCAATTGTGAAAGAAATACTCATCCTCACTATCCGCGGTACCTTGTGAGCAAAGCGTCGAACACCTTTGCAAGCGTGACGAAGACGCGGCCGGAAAGAGCACGTCGAGCGCCCCTAACAGGCAACAAAGCAAGGTTGGTTAGGTGGGTGGGTGGGTGGGTGGGGGGGGGGGGGTTGCGGTTAGGCAGTGCCTGCTGGAAGTTGTTGGGGTCGATGGGCGGCGTCGGTGGCCGTAGCTTCTCTTGCACCGGCAACAAAGAACCACGAACGCCGGCAAAAAAGCTCCTCCGAAACGCAGGCGTGGCCGTGGTTCGGACGGTCTTGTAGGAAAGTGAGTAAGGGTGGCGGCCGCGATGGAGGGGCGGGGTTGGAGGGAGGGTAGGGGAAGAGAAAAAAAGGGGGTTGAGTCCCCCGCGGGCGGGTCAAGGGGGACAAGGGTGCGTGTCCCGCCCGTCTGCGCATGTCCGTTTCGACGAAGTGGTCCAAATTTAGGCCAGTGATGGGTCAAAAACGGACAAAAAGTAAACGTTTGTCTTTGCTTCCGCGCGTTGGACCGTGTTTGGTGTTTATTTACTTATAAACGGATGCGGCCCGGACCATTTGGGGTTGTAGTTGGAGTTAGCCTCGGCACATTTAGAAAAACATATATACTCCCTCCGTTTCTTTTTAGTCTGTATATAACTTTTTTTCTGAAGTAAAAGTATCTTTACTTTGACTAAAGTTATAGAAAAAAAACTATCAAGATTTACGAGGCCAAAGGGATATCTTTAGATTTATTATGAAATGCAGTTTCATATATAATGTACATTTGATATTATAGATGCGGATAATTTTTTTTATATAAATTTGGTCAAAATTGATGAAGTTTGATTCGACACAAATCTTATGTGCGTACGGAGTAAAAAAAGGAAGGGACGGAGTATTTTCAAGGAGAAAATCAAGCGCATTGAGACCGCATCGGTGTGTGCTGTCACAGTAGTTTTTTTTGTGTGGAAATGTTTGTGAAGGGATGTTCGAGATACTCCCTCCGTCCGGAAATACTTGTCGGAGAAATGCATAAAAATGGATGTATCTAGAACTAAAATACGTCTAAATACATCCATTCCTCGGACAAGTATTTTCGGACGGAGGGAGTACGTACTACAGAAAAATGACACTGGCGCTACAGGACACTACTGCAGTACAGCCAGCCGGTGATGATGGCGCGGTGGTGCTCTGCCTCGCTCGCCCTGGGATTCCGTGAAGACGGACGGACCGACGGACGGACGGACGGATGCTCTTTCCCCTCTCCACCGCCCTTTTTGCCTGGCTTTTCCTTCCTTAAATCGAGGCTACACAGTAGGACAATCGAGGCTTCCTTAAATCACCATAAATAACAGTTATATCCGTTATGAGAAAAGGCACAATTCTAATCAGAGGTGTCTCAAACCAATCAAAGTCAAAGAAAATCTAGCCATACTTTCCGTTTTAGAAAGTATGATTGTATTGAATTCATAAAATAATATAAAGTCCTTGACCCGTACAAGCACACCCTGACACACGCATAAAGAGCTAGAATAACAAAATGCACCTAAAACTACTTGTAAAACACAAACATCTCCAAACATCTATATGTCATCATCCCTGAATCTTGCGAGAAAAAAGACCGTGATTCTGCAACAATTCATCATCTTCAACCACTAGACCCAAGCAGTTCATCATCTTCAACCACCACACAACTCCACCTTTTCTTCGCTCTGGCGCCGAAAAGACAAGGGCATTCATGTGCATCCAATACGCTTCACCAAGCTTCAACATCTGTGTTTCTGAGTATCGCCATATGTGCCCCTTAGCTGTCAGATGGAAGAGAACTAGGATTCGGTTCCGGCGCTGCGGTCGGGCCAACTGCCCGGGCAAAGTAGGACATCTCGCTAGTAGCGGCACAAACAAGGGATAAGAAACGCAACAGAACGTCGTATCAACAAGGAGGAGGAAGAATCTTCATCTCCACACAATCATCATCCTGTGGGGACCAATCGGGCAGTGCCGATCTACCTCCAGACACCATAGCCTACGGTTTCGATAAGATACGGGGATACTCCACCATGCTTGCTCCTGGACGAAGGCAAGAGCCTCGTCTGACCACGAACAAAGCCTGGAAAAATCTAGCCATACTAAACAAATGGCAGTGGGAAATCCATACGTCGCACACATATCATGTCATCCTGAAACATCATATTTGACTAAGAGAAGCCCGAGTATACGAAGATGCACTTTCAGAAGCAAACAAATCCGCATCAACGTCGATCAACCCAAGCTTGCATCAACAAACCAGCCACGTCACATTGACACTGACTAAACACGCCACGTCACCCCTGCATCTCCACGCCTTCTACTCCACCCGGCGCCCGTCCTCGAGCACAGCTCGCCACGCAAACCTCCTCCCGTTGACGACGTTAATAACATTCACGAAGAGCAGCGATGGGCGCCGCCCGGCCTGTTCGGGTCGCCTGTTCGGGTCGAGCGGCGCCAGCGGGTTCGGCTGCAGCCTCGCCGTCTCCGTCGGCATCCCCCTCGTCGTCTCCACCGTCGCGCTCGCCGTCTACCTCTAGAGGCGTGCCCGGCAGTAGTCTACGGGGAGGCGAGGAAGCCGGAGGAGCAGGCGGCGAGCTGCTGCGCCGTATGCCTGGAGAGGTACGTGGACAACGACGTGGTCCGGGTGCTGCCGGACTGCGGCCACCTGTTCCACCGCGGGTGCGTCGACCCCTGGCTCCGGCGGCGGCCCACGTGCCCCGTTTGCCGGACCTCGCCTCTGCCCAGCCCCGTGCCGACGCCGCTCGTCGAGGTGACGCCCCTGGCGCTGGTCAGGCCGGCGTGGGGCGATCAGGCGAGCGGACATGACGTTCTTGAACTCTTGGCTTGCTCTCTGTTTTCCTTTTTTTCCCTTTATTACACAGACCGCTCTTTATTTTCTTCCCGTCTCCATTAGTTTTTATATATACGGCTGGATGCCACATGTAATTAGAAGGTGATAAGTTTTGTAGCCAGTACTCCTACTCCCTCCGTTCCCGAATATTTGTCTTTCTAGGCATCTCAAATGGACACAACATACAGATGTATGTAGACTTATTTTAGAGTGTAGATTCACCCATTTTGCTCCTTATATAGTCATTTGTTGAAATTTCTAAAAAAACAAATATTTAGAAATGGAGAAAGTAGATGTTAGTGAATGCTGTTTTTGCACATGTAAATTTGTGAATGACATTAGTTTAGTCAGTAAATTTGTGATATTGTTGAGGGAGATATATTTGATCAGCCATATTTTTAAGATTCAGTAAATGAAGGACTAAAGGTACATGGAATAAAAACGTTACTCCCTTCGTCTACTAATACAGTGCCACTTCACAATTTTACGTTTAATTTTGACCATTAATTTTACCAACAAAATAGTATATGCCAAAAAAAGTATGCCATTGATTCACATTTGAAAAACTTTGTGATAATATTTTTGTGTGACATGCAAACCATGTTTTCTTGACCAAAATTATAAGACAAAGTTTGACAGTAAAAAAATGTAACCTTGTATATAAATTTAGAGGGAGTATTTGCGTGCTAACATGACAAATATCAAGTTTAATTTTTTTATTTGCCTCAGATCTTGCAATTAGCACTCCTATGACCGATGTGTCACCTAGATCGCCATCTGAACCCCGTATCCCTGTCGGGGTTCCCTCATCACTCCCATGAGCAAGCAAGGAATGGATGAGCTTGGCAAGAAACACCATTATTTTCCCTTCTTTCATTGTCGAGGCCTTGCCTCATTCCTCGGCAATTCCAAGCTACGAGTCTCATGACCACCAAGGGGCAATAGGGCCTTGCGCCGCCGCACATTTGTAGTCCGTAGACTCATGAACCTGATCTCGAGCGACGACAGGGGAAGGGGCTACATCAAGTAAATAACATGGGGCTTTGTATTCGTGGAGGCGTCACATCGATGGCGGGATCGACACCATGTTAGAATAATTTGGCCCTGTAGAAGAGCTCCAATCGACAGCGCTTCAAAGCATGTGGCCTCTTCGTCTCGTTAGGGTTCGAATTGGCGATGTCAGGTCATGCCACTCCAGGTGGCGACGGAGTCCGATTAGGAAGGGTGCATGGATCTCCAAGGGTTGTAATGCAAATCTTCTTGTGTTCGGGTGTTTTGTGCAATCTTCTTATTTAGCATGTATCACTGTTTGTCTCTAAGAGTGCCCACGTGTGCCCTCTTTGTACCAAGTTTTTTTTTTTTTTGAGAATCCTGTACCATTGTTTTTTTGTTGGCAATATTTGTAGGGAAAATGCTTGGGAACGGTGCGCTGGCCCAAGCGTGGGCCGGTCGCGACTCGCTCGCTCGGGAAACCACGAGATACATAGCCCGCTCGCGACAGGAACACAAAAAGCAAGACACGTGCATCATGGGACCCACACACGACCCATCCCACCTCATATCTTCTTCCTCTCTCTAGTCCTCAAAAAAAAATCTTCTTCCTCTCTCTCTTCCTCCTCCCAATTTCCTTTTTTCTGTTTCATCCTGATCCCGACCGCCTCGCCGCTGTTGTACCTCTTGACGAGCTCTTATCCATGGCGAGGGGGAGGGCGTGATGTTGTGTTGGGCGACGGCAGGGCGCGCGCTGCGAGCAGATGGCGGGGGTGGTGCTGCAAAGGTACTGGAGGACGGTGCATCACGAGCACGAGCGGCGGCGCGGCCGACAACTGCAAGCTATGTGGCCGCCGGCATGGATTGGCACGGCGGTGCTGCAACCGTGTTCGGGGAAAGCTGGAACCACGGTCTAGCGGAGCTGCAAGGCGCCTACATGCCGGCGAGGGGGTGCTACAACCATGGCCAAAAAAAGCTGGAAGCGCTGTCCGGCGGAGCTACAACCATGGTCCGGTGGAGCTGCGAGGCGACGACCCTGCTGGCTGGATGCTACAACCGTGTCTTGGCGAAGCTGGAACCATGTCCTGGCGGAGCTGCAACCGCAGTCCAGCGGAGCTGAAGCGACGACCTGTCGGGAGGAATGCTGCAACCGTTGACTGCAGAAGCTGGAACCATGGAGATGGGTGATGCAGCGGCTCAGCGAGGTGCAGCCGGCAATTTTTTTTTGCTGGAACGGGTGAAGATTTTTTTCTGGAAATGACGATCAATGAAGCTTCAACCGTTTTGCACACCGGCAACGAGGGGTGAGCCATTGGGTTGTGACCGGCCGACCACGGCGATGCGCTGCGCCGGCGGGTGATGCAAGCACGACGGAACAATGATTTTTTGCTACAAGTGGCTTTCAATGCAGCTGCGACCGTGGTAGACCGGTGCAAATGACAACGGTGCCGATCTGCTGCAAGGCGAGGTACGGCGAGAAATGGCGGACGCCAGTGTGCAGCCCGGCGACGAGGAACATCATGGGAGATGGGCGAGATGCAGTCGGTGGCTATGGCCGCTGGCTATTTTTGTCGCTGTCGGAGTTGGGTCCTGCGCATCTCCGCACGGTGGGGATATTTTCTTCACAAAACTGAAGCGCAGGAGAACGACGCAGTCGCACGCTCGAGGAAAACATCAAACGGCCCTGGTCGCTCGAATCGAACGGGTGCGCTTCGACCGGCCGAAATTTCGGCCGGTCCGCCGGCGCCTAGCACCCGCCTATTTGTAGCACCAAGTTTGTTTTATAAACATGTGGTTACTTCTGTCTGAAAAAAAAAGAGTCCAAATTTTTTTTTGAGTTGATATATATAGAAAAAAAGGCCCTAACTTCAAGGAATATTTCGATTTGTTTTGAAGCAGCGGTGTGGACGGACCAAAACGACAGAGACATGATGGACAAGCCACCAGGCCTGCCGCTAACACCCGAGGCCCAGTCCAGTCCAGCCCAGCACAGCACCATTCTCCTTCCCAAGATCCATTTCCCCTTGCTCCTCTCCTTCCACTCCCCGCGCCTCCGCCGCCTTCCCGCTGTCGTCCGTCGCTCAGGTACGCCGTCCCTCTCCGCTCCGAACCATCCGCCCGCATTCGGTTCGATGGTGCCGCAGGAGCTCAAGGTAGAACCAGGGCGCTCGCTCGCTCGCTCGTGGATCCTTCCGCGCCCCCGACACCGATCCCCTGTTCTGGCGCTCGCTCGCCGGACGCCCTCCAGCCCCTCCGCGACGTAGCCCCGCTCCCATTCTCTGGTCGCCTGCAGATTTTGGGATGGGGGCAAGACCTGATGCGAGAAATTGGATCTTTTGCCCCACTTTACTTCTTCATTGAATAATTTGCCCCCCTGAGAGGCTACCAGGTGGGGCCCGGGGCCACTGTCATTGAGACAATCACAGGGCAAATCATCCAACCCCTTGTAAAGTGGGGCAAATCATCCAATTCGAGTACAAAATAGTACAGCTTTTTCTGATCTAGATACATCCCTTTTTATTCATTTTGATGACAAGTATTTCCGGACGGAGGGAGTATAACAAAAGGGAAAAGCAGGGTAGGAGGAAGTAGATTGTAGAGACGCCCGGGCAGTCAGGCTGGAGAAAGATACAAACACTGCAATATATATACTTCACCCAATATATCCAATTTCTGTACTTCTGCCTAGTTCTTAACTGTACTTGAGCTTCTGTGTTGAGACTGAATTATGATGAGTTCTCTGGGCTCTGATTCAGGGGAGTTAAATGTTTTGTCTAGTGAACCGGGCAATTATTATTCTAGTATTTCTCTTCCTGCCAATCTGAATGTTGCTGACTAAGAAACATAAATGTTTGGAACTTCTCTTATGAATTTCGCCGCCAATCTGAGTGGTTTGGGCCATAATCGAATTTAGTACTAGCTCGTGTCCTGGTTGGGGTTCAAACCTAAGCTGCTTGACTTTTTGCTCTGGATCAGATGGAATGACTTGATCTCGATGTTCCTTTTTCATCAGTAAAGCTAGGTGTTTGTCACCTGTGGTCTTAAGATCGATAGAAATATTTGTCACTACTTTCTGTTGATTCTTCATGGTTAGTTGGTTCATCCTTTAGATGCATGGAAGCTTATCCACTTGCTGCTAATAAATGCTTACGCGCGCTGCTGGATGTGTACCAGATGCGCGGGTTTGGTTTTGCTGCTTACCTCACACGACAAACAGAGTGTAGCGCTGCTCGAATAATTTTGTTTCTCAGGAGAAACCCGCTGGATCTATTGATCGCTCACCAAACCCATTGTGCTTGAATCGATGCTGCCCAGGCCAAACTCCGCCTGTAAAATGGATTTCTTTTCTTCCAAGTCTTACTTCAGTCGATACCCAGTTCCTGTAGATCTGCTTAGTTCTTAGCTGTACCTCAGCTTCCGTGTTGGGACTGAATTGAGATAAGTTCTCTGGACTTAGATTTGGAGAGAGCTAAACTTTGTTTTGTCTAGTGAATTGGGCAACTGTATTGTACCACTAGTGTGTCTCTTCCTGCCAATCTGAATGCTGTTGAATAAGAAAAAAAAAAAGTCTGGAACCGATCTTGTGAATTTTACTGCCAATCTGATTATCTGAATGTTGCTGAATAAGAAACATACAAGTTTGGAACTTCTCTCTCTTGTGAGTTTTGCTGTCAAACTGAATATTGCTGGATAAGAAACGTACTACAAGTTTGGGACTTCTCCTATGAAACACAAGCTGCTTCATCTTTTGCTCTGGATCAGATGGAATAACATGATCATGATGTTTCTTTTTAATCACTAAACCTAGGTGTTCGTCACTTGTGGCCTTAAGATCGATAGAAATGTATGTCGCTATTTTCTGTTGATTCTTTCTGATCAGTTCATTCATCATTTAGGGCTTGATGTATGGAGGCTTGTCTACTTGCTGCTAATACATGCTGTTTTATCTCTAGTCCTTGAAGCTTACCATCTCTTTGGTGGTTCTTATCTGCAGATGCAGAAGTTCAAGACCTTGGCCAAGGCCTTGACCGGCAAGACCGTCACCGCCGGGAGGAACTCTTCCGGGCGGATCACTTCTTTTCACCGAGGGGGTGGATCCAAACAATCGCTTAGGGACGTTGACCTCAAAAGGAACACTTGCTCGGTTGGCGTTGTGGAAAGGATTGAGTATGACCCTAATCGTTCTTCTCGGATCGCTCTTCTGCGATGGATTGAAGGGGTGCCTCAGAAGGATGCAGCATACAAGGCCGAGCGTGCGCCTGTCAATTACATAATAGCCAGCCACCAAATGGAGCCGGGCAGCATGGTGGTGAACAGCGACTCCTCCAAACCCTCCACGACCGGCTCCTTGATGCGGCCTGCCCACAACGCCGATTCCTTCCTTCGGTTCCAAGAGCTGTTCCGCAAGGCCAGCCAAGAAAGCGAAGAGGAGGGCGCTGATGATCAAGCAGCAAAGGATGCGGCGGTCACCACAGCAGCGCCGCTCATGCCTGCCGACCTCTTGGACCTCAATTCCAAGGTGGGAAACTGCATGCCGTTGTCCGACATCCGCATGGGCACATGGGTGCACAGCATCGAGCTGCGTCACGGCCAAGGGGCAAAGCTCGTCGCGAGCCGCCGAGCCCTACGCCAAGGTGGTCAAGGAGTCGGCCACGCAGTGCCTTGTCTTGACTGCCGTCAGGCGTCGAAAGCTGATCGACTCGGTGCCGGGCCACCATCGGCATCGTCTCCAACCCCACCCATGGCGCGGAAGCTGAGGAAGGCGGGGCACAGCCGGTGGCTGGGCAGGCGCCCGACTGTCCGTGGTGTCGCCATGAACCCGGTGGACCATCCCCATGGAGGAGGCGAGGGGCGCACCAAGGGTGGCAGGCCCTCGGTGTCGCCCTGGGGGAAGCCCACCAAGGCTGGGTATCGGACCGTGCCGAAGAAGCCGAAGGCTCAGCTGTCCCGTGATTGATTGATGATCTTCATGGAAGCGGGTTGTTGCTCCAAGGGAAAGGTACCAGATCTTGCTGTGGCTATGGATCACAAAGCTGAGGATTGTAGTAACTCATGCTTGTTTTTTTGTTTTGCTAAAACGGTTTCTGTTACAGCACTTTGGCTTTATTATGTATTAATAATAACAAGTGATGTTTGGACTTGCCTCTGCCAAGTTTGCTGCATTCCTTCCTGCCACTAATAATTTGTGTATTGAGTATGTTGCTTGTGATTGATAATTTGATCTGTCTGGTTAAGCAATCTGGGGGCATGATGATGTGCACATATATACATACATGTTTCTAGTTTCTGTAGCTGCTTTTCCGTCGAAAACACGCATGTGCTGAGCCGCATATATATAGTTTTTTCAGTGTATATGAGTGTGATTTCTGTTGGTGTAAATCCATTATGTTGACAGCTAGCATGATTGATTAATATGCCATTCATACATAGAACATAGGGCCTAACATACTGCAATGACTCTGGAGTTGATCCTGGTGGTTTTGCTATTCAGTACACACCTTGCAGCAATTCCTGCCAAGTTTTGTTTGCTTCAGGAGATGATGATTCATTCCAGTCTTTTTTGCACAGTTGCCTGAGGTCATTTTGGCTTTGTTTGTTACGCGTACGTACATCTTTGTTGCCTGTTTTAGATATAGATAGTAACTTGCGAAATCAAGTGCTCACCGACGGACCCGATGTCGTTGGCCTTGCCATGTTTCATCTGGTTTAAGATTGGCTGCTGAGGCCAGTGAGGACAGACATTTGCTCAAGATTAACTGACCGAGCTAGAAAGAGACCAGAGATGTATGGGTCTGTCATTGTGCATTGCATGGTCCTAATTTGCCAGCCACAACCCACAACACAAATCTAGGGTGGGGGCGAAAAATCCCATCTAAACTTATCAAGATGGGAATCTAGTTCCTAACATCTTGATGGGGAAGAAGACAACGGTGAAAATGATTCGCAATTTGGATGCGAGGTTCGAGACATTTCATTTTCAAAAACCGAATTCAAAAAGTTAAAAGTTAAACACGTGCGGACGGCTCTCCCGCAAGAAAAAAAACCCTCTAATGGAGACAACTGGTGCACATGGCTCATGCAATTTATTCACGAGAAGCTTTTGCAGTAACTTTTGCAAAAGGCATCCTTTTTTTAAGAGAGAGAAGAGGCGCCCGTGCTTTGAAGAAGATTTCCTTTTATTTTAGCAGTGGGCCGAAACAAGAGGAAGGAGTTCGCGGGGTGCCGTCGAAGCCCACCACAACAGTCGAGGCCCAGCCAGCCCAGAGCACCAACCAAGACCAACCGATTTCCCCCATCCCTGCTCCTCCATTCCTCTCCTCCTCCTCTTGCCCTGTCCCTGTCGCCGTCACCGTCAGCCGTCTCAACCGCGTCTACCCCCGCTGCCACCTTCCTGCTCCGATTCGTCTGTCCGCCGGTCAAGCATGCTCTCTCCGCTCCGCTCCGATTCACCCCTATGATGATGTCCTAGGAGCGCTTCGGTCAAAAGATGGTGGAACGGCAACCTTCAGATTCGTCTCGGCTCTCCCAAAGCCCTTGCCTCATTGATGATGCTCATCTCTTGGGAGGTTTGGCCCGAGAGAAACGCTCGAAGTCTTCCATAGCGTGGCGGTTCCATCGGTGGTCATCATCAACAAGATCAAGTATGAGGTGTCGCTTTGGGCTTTGGCGGGTGCCAAGCACTTGAGTATTGTAATGCCGCGGGTCTGTCTAAAACCTTCTCCCTTAATTAATGAAATGGCAAGTCTTTTGCCTTGTTTAAAAAAAAGATGATGTTCTAGGAGCAAGTCTTTTGCCCCGGATAAAATACTCATCCCCTTTTGTACAAAAAGAAACTCATAAAAACTCTCTGGCGACGACAAATGGTGCATATGCCACTTGTTATCACCAGAAGCATTTGGGGCAACCTTTGGAAGGGCATGAGAGAGAGAGAGAGAGAGAGAGAGAGAGAGAGAGAGAGAGAGAGAGAGAGAAACAGGTTATCAAGTGAATACGACTCAGCTCCATTATACGACGTTTGCAACTCTCCACATCCCAAAATGGATGAAGAAATAGCAGAGCTCACATGCATGGAACTGGGAAAGCGATCAGCACCGGCCGGGATGGCGGCTAGCTAGGCCACGTACGAGGACGTAGAACAGGCCCATGACGCCGGTGCGCCGGCGGTCGCTGCTGTAGTTGGAGACGATGGTCAGCACCTCGCCGTCGCTCACCTTGGTGGATCCCGGCTTGGGGTAGCACGTCGACATGCCGACGATGTAGTTTGCCTCGTTCCCTGTGCCGTAGATTGGAAGCGATTCACAGAGAAGGCGTCCGTCCTGTGGTAAGTCGAATATGTGTGTGTACATCACTCAGAATATTATACAGTAGCACTGAGCAGAGCAGTGCATAAGCACAACAGATAAGCGATTAGGGCACTGATCCGATCCATTACCTGGCCATGCAAAGAAGCACCAGTTCCGCTCGAGTGCTGGTGCCCGATCGACGCCGAGCACGATGTCGCCTCCACGAGGTAAGATCACTCTAGCAGCCTTGACATGGATACACCCATTGTGGGCTCGGTTTTCTGGACTGCATTCCTCAACATGATACTCCACCTGCACAATCAACGTACAGCTTAAAACCCTAAACCCTAAATCATAGATAGGTAGACCAACCAACCTAGTAAACACTTAGCTTAATTTCAGATTGTGATTAGTTTGAAATAATAATAATAATAATAATAATAATAATAATAATAATAATAATAATAATAATGCGAGAGTTACCAAATTCTTATAGAATTGCCGTCATGTGAAGTTCTATATATTTCGCATATATACCTTGCAAGAACCCTGGGCAGTTCCACCGAGCAGAGCGGTATCAGTGACATCAATTATGTAGATACTGACCGGCACCATGGCATCAGTCCAGTCGAGCCACGTCACCGTGTACTGAAAGAACAGCTTCCGTGCATTCCTCCAGTGTAGTTCTTCGAGATTGCTCGCCCGTCCTCGCCAACTGTAATGTTGTAAAGGTCGCACCTGCACTCGGTGCACCCAGGCTTGTCGATAACTCCCCTTGTGTCGATGGCGTGAATATTGAGGGACCATTTCTCCTCGTAGCCTCGAGGGGCCTTCTCCGGATTGCCAGTCTCTATGCCATAACGATCAGGGACCCATGTGGAGGTGTGGCGAGTCTCAGAACCATGCCCGAAGTACTGCCCTAGACTGGTCTTGCAGACTCCATCGTTCCTCCTTGTAAGTATCCCCTTCCACGCGCCATGGCCCTTCTTCAAAGCATAGTATGGTTCTGCAACCCAGTGATGCAGGTACGTCTCGTGGAGTGGAACGGGGATGCCGTTCTTGTCGACTACCTCGGCGTCAAAGCTCTTGACGGCAAGGTGGCCTCAGGGAAGGCAACATCATAGTAGTACTTGTTTGAGACTGATCCAAGGGCCAATAAGATGGGAGGGGAACGGAAGGTCTTTGATTTCACATTTAGGGCTTGGGAGGGTAGGCCCACTGATAAGAGCCAGCTGGTGAGCAGCACAACGGACACAACCATTTTCATCTTCTTGTAACCAGCAGCTGTAAAAGCCGAGCACGAATCGATCTATCAGAAGAAACTAATAGGTAGCTAGCTAGGAGGACTATGCAAAAAAAAGAAGCAACCAACATATATGGCAGCAAACTAGCTAACAACACCTGATAAATACTGCTCCCTTCGTAACAAAACAGAAGACATTTTTTGTGCCCTATGCAAAACCAAAAAACTGTTGGAAATATGCCCTAGAGGCAATAATAAAATGGTTATTATTGTATTTCCTTGTTCATGATAATTGTCTATTATTCATGCTATAATTGTATTGACCGGAAACCGCAATACATGTGTGAATACATAGACCACAACATGTCCCTAGTGAGCCTCTAGTTGACTAGCTCGTTGATCAACATATGGTCATGGTTTCCTGACCATGGACATTGGATGTCATTGATAACGGGATCACATCATTAGGAGAATGATGTGATGGACAAGACCCAATCCTAAGCCTAGCACAAGATCGTGTAGTTCGTATGCTAAAGCTTTTCTAAATGTCAAGTATCTTTTCCTTAGACCATGAAATTGTGCAACTCCCGGATACCGTAGGAATGCTTTGGGTGTACCAAACGTCACAACGTAACTGAGTGGCTATAAAGGTGCACTACGGGTATCTCCGAAAGTGTCTGTTGGGTTGACACGAATCGAGACTGGGATTTTTCACTCCGGTGACATAGAGGTATCTCTGGGCCCACTAGGCGTAGCCCTACCTCTCTCCCTCCTCGTCTCTCGTAGTGCTTGGCGAAGCCCTGCTGGAGTACCGCGCCCCTCCACCACCACCACGCCGTCGTGCTGCTGCTGGACGGAGTCTTCCCCAATCTCTCCCTCTCCCCTTGCTGGATCAAGGCACGGGAGACGTCATCGGGCTGCACGTGTGTTGAACGCGGAGGCGCCGTTGTTCAGCACTTAGATCGGAATCAACCGCGATCTGAATCGATACGAGTACGACTCCTTCATCCGGGTTCTTGTAACGCTTCCGCATCGCGATCTTCAAGGGTATGAAGATGCACTCCCCTCTCTCTCGTTGCTAGTAACTCCTTAGATTGATCTTGGTGATGCGTAGAAAATTTTGAATTTCTGCTACGTTCCCCAACAGTGGCATCATGAGCTAGGTCTATTGCGTAGATTCTATGCACGAGTAGTACACAAGTTGTTGTGGGCGTTGATTTTGTTCAATATGCTTAACGTTACTAGTCCTATCTTGTTTCGACGGTATTGTGGGATGAAGCGGCCCAGACCGACCTTACACGTACACTTACGTGAGACAGGTTCCACCGAGTGACATGCACTTGTTGCATAAGGTCGCTAGCGGGTGCCAGTCTCTCCCACTTTAGTCGGATCGGATTCGATGAAAAGGGTCCTTATGAAGGGTAAATAGCAATTGGCATATCACGTTGTGGCTTTTGCGTAGGTAAGAAACGTTCTTGCTAGAAACCCATAGCAGCCACGTAAAACATGCAAACAACAATTAGAGGACGTCTAACTTGTTTTTGCAGGGTATGCTATGTGATGTGATATGGCCAAAACAATGTGATGAATGATATGTGATGTATGAGATTGATCATGTTCTTGTAATAGGAATCACGACTTGCATGTCGATGAGTATGACAACCGGCAGAGCCATAGGAGTTGTCTTTATTTATTGTATGACCAGCGTGTCACCGAATAACGCCATGTAATTACTTTACTTCATTGCTAAACCGTTAGCCATAGTAGTAGAAGTAATAGTTGGCGAGACAACTTCATGGAGACACGATGATGGAGATCATGATGATGGAGATCATGGTGTCATGCCGGTGACGATGATGATCATGGAGCCCCGAAGATGGAGATCAGAAGGAGCAAAATGATGTTGGCCATATCATGTCACTTTTTGATTGCATGTGATGTTTATCATGTTTATGCATCTTATTTGCGTAGAATGACGGTAGTAAATAAGATGATCCCTCATAATAATTTCAAGAAAGTGTTCCCCCTAACTGTGCACCGTTGCGAAAGTTCGTTATTTCGAAGCACCACGTGATGATCGGGTGTGATAGATTCTAACATTCACATACAATGGGTGTAAGCCAGATTTACACACGTGAAACACTTAGGTTGACTTGACGAGCCTAGCATGTACAGACATGGCCTCGGAACACAAGAGACCGAAAGTTCGAACATGAGTCGTATAGTGGATACGATCAACATGAAGATGTTCACCGATGATGACTAGTCTGCCTCACGTGATGATCGGGCACGACCTAGTTGACTCGGATCATGTATCACTTAAGATGACTAGAGGGATGTCTATCTGAGTAGGAGTTCATTAGATGAACTTAATTATCCTGAACATAGTCAAAAGGGTTTTTGCAAATTATGTCGTAGCTCGCGCTTTAGTTCTACTGTCTTAGATATGTTCCTAGAGAAAATTTAGTTGAAAGGTGATAGTAGCAATTATGCGGACTGGGTCCGTAAACTGAGGATTGTCCTCATTGCTGCATAGAAGGCTTATGTCCTTAATGCACCTCTTGGTGTCTTTGAACCTCGAGCGTCGATGCATGGATGTTGCGAACATCTGACATACACGTTTTGATAACTATGTGATAGTTCAGTAATGTTAAACGGTTTAGAATTGAGGCACTGAAGAAGATTTCAAAATGTCGCAGAACATATGAGATGTTTCGAGGGATGAAATTGAGATTTCAGGCTCGTGCCCACGTCAAGAGGTATAAGACCTCTGACGAGTTTCTTAGCCTGCAAACTAAGGGAGAAAAGCTCAATCGTTGAGCTTGTGCTCAGATTGTCTGAGTACAACAATCACTTGGATCGAGTGGGAGTTAATCTTCCAGATGAGATAGTGATGTTTCTCCAAAGTCATTGCCACCAAACTGCTAGAGCTTCGTGATGAACTATAACATATCAGGGATAGATATGACGATCCTTGAAATATTCGCGATGTTTGACGCCGCAAAAGTAGAAATCAAGAAGGAGCATCAATTGTTGATGGTTAGTGAAACCACTAGTTTCAAGAAGGGCAAGGGCAAGGGCAAGAAGGAATACTTCATGAAATGGCAAATCAGTTGCTGCTCCAGTGAAGAAACCCAGGGTTGAACCCAAACCCGAGACTAAGTGCTTCTGTAATGAGGGAACAATCCTTTGAGCGAGAACTACCCTAGATACTTGGTAGATGAGAAGGCTGGCAAGGTTGATGTAGTATATTGGATATACATTGTATTAAATGTGTACTTTACTAGTACTCCTAGTAGCACCAGGGTATTAAGATACCGGTTCAGTTGCTAAGTGTTAGTAACTCGAAATAAAAGAGCTATGGAATAAACGGAGACTAGCTAAAGGTGAGATAATGATGTGTGTTGGAAGTGTTTCCAAAGGTTGATGTGATCAAGCATCGCCTGCTCCCTCTACCATCGAGATTGGTGTTAAACCTAAATAATTGTTATTTGGTGTTTGCGTTGAGCATAGACATGATTGGATTATGTCTATCGCAATCTGATTATTCATTTAGGAAGAATAATGGTTACTCATTTATTTGAATAATACCTTCAATGGTCTTGCACCTAAAATGAATGGTTTTTGAATCTCGATCGTAGTGATACACATGTTCATGCCAAAAGATATAAGATAGTAATGATAGTACCACCTGCTTGTGGCACTTTGCCATGTAAGTCATATTGGTATAAAAGCATGAAGAAGCTCCATGTTGATGGATCTTTGGACTCACTCGTTTTTTGAAAAGTTTGAGACATGCGAACCATGTCTATTGGTATGTACGCATGGAGAAACTCCATGCAGATGGATCGTTTGGACTCACTTGATTTTGAATCACTTGAGACATGCAAATCATACCACATGAGAAAGATGACTGAAAAGCCTCGTTTTCAGTAAGATGGAACAAGAAAGCAACTTGTTGGAAGTAATACATTTTGATGTGTGCAGTCCAATGAGTGCTTTGAGGCCTGTGATGGATATCATTATGTTCTTACTTCACAGATGATTTGAGTAGATGCTGAGTATATTTACTTGATGAAACACAAGTCTGAATTATTGAAAGGTTCAAGTAATTTCAGAGTCAAGTTGAAGATCTTCGTGACAAGAGGATAAAATGTCTATGATATGATCATAGAGATGAATATCTGAGTTGCGAGTTTGGTACACAATTAAGACCTTGTGGAAATTGTTTCACAACTAATACCGCCTGGAACACCATAGTGTGATGGTGTGTCCGAACATCATAGCTGCACCCTATTGGATATGGTGCATACCATGATGTCTCTTATTGAATTACCACTATCGTTTATGGGTTAGGCATTAGAGACAACCGCATTCACTTCAAATAGGGCACCACGTAATTCCGTTGAGATGACAGCGTATGAACTATGGTTTAGAGAAACCTAAGCTGTTGTTTCTTGAAAGTTTGGGGCTGCGACGCTTATGTGAAAAAAAGTTTCATCCTGACAAGCTCGAACCTAAAGCGGATAAATACATCTTCATAGGACACCCAAAATAGTTGGGTATACCTCCTAATTCAGACCCGGAAGCAAAAGTGATTGTTTCTAGAAGCGTGTCCTTTCTCGAGGAAAAGTTTCTCTCGAAAGAATTGAGTGGGAGGATGATGGAGACTTGATGAGGTTATTGAACCATCACGTCAACCCGATGTGTAGCGAGGGCACGAAGTTGTTCCTGTGGCACCTACACCAATTGAAGTGGAAGCTGATGATAGTGATCATGAAACTTGGATCAAGTCACTACCGAACCTCGTGGAGTCGACAAGGACGCAGCGTCTTTGCTTTGGAGTGGTACGGTAATCCTGTCTTGGAGGTCATGTTGCTAGACAACAATGAACCTACGAGCTGTGGAGAAGCGATGGTGGGCCCGGATTCTGACAAATGGCTAGAGGCCATAAAATCCGAGAGAGGATCCATGTATGAAAACAAAGTGTGGACTTTGGAAGAACTACTTGATGGTCGTAAGGCTGTTGGGTACAGATGGATTTTAAAAGGAAGACGGACAATGATGGTAAGTATCACCATTAAGAAAGCTCGACTTGTCGCTAAGATGTTTTCCGACAAGTTCAAGGAGTTGACTACGATGAGACTTTCTCATTTGTAGCGATGCTAAAGAGTCTGTTGGAATTATATTAGCAGTTACTGCATGATTTATGAAATCTTGCAGATAGGATGTCAAAACATTGTTTCCTCAATGATATTCTTGAGGAAAGGTTGTATGTGATACAACCAAAAGGTTTTGTCAATCCTAAAAGATGCTAACAAGTATGCAAAGCTCTAGCAATCCTTCTAAGGACTGGAGTAAGCATCTCGGAGTTGGAATATACGCTTTGATGAGATAATCAAAGATTTTGGGTTTATACAAAGTTTATGAGAAACTTGTATTTCCAAAGAAGTGAGTGGGAGCACTATAGCATTTCTGATGAGTATATGTTATTAACATATTTTTGATCAGAAATGATGTAGAATTTCTGGACAGCATATAGGGTTATTTGAAAAATGTTTTTCAATGGAAAACCTGGATTAAGCTACTTGAACATTGAGCATCAAGATCTATAAGGATAGATAAAAAGCGGCAATAGTACTTTCAAATAAATTCATACCGTGACAAGATTTTGAAGGAGTTCAAAATAGATCGGCAAAGAAGGAGTTCTTGGCTGTGTTATAAGGTGTGAATATTGAGTAAGACTCAAGACATGACCACTGCAGAACAGAGAGAAAGGATGAAGGTCGTCCCCTATGCTTCAGACGTAGGCTCTATAGTATGCTATGCTGTGTACCGCACCGGAAGTGTGCCTTGCCATGAGTCGATCAAAGGGGTACAAGAGTGATCCGAGAATGGATCACGTGACATGATCAAACTTATCCTTAGTAACTAGTGGACTAAGAAATTTTCTCGATTATGGAGGTGGTAAAAGAGTTCGTCGTAAAGGGTTACGCCGATGCAAACTTTGACACTAATCCGGATTATTCTAAGTAGTAAACCAGATTCTTATAGTAGAACAGTTATTTGGAATAGTTCCAAATAGAGCGTGGTAGCTACATCTAGGAGATGACATAGAGATTAGCAAAACACACACGGATCTGAAAGGTTCAGATCCATTGACTAATAACCTCTCTCACAAGCGAGATATGATCAAACCCCATGGGTATCGATTCATTACAATCACATAGTGATGTGAACTAGATTATTGACTCTAGTGCAAGTGGGAGACTGTTGGAAATATGCCCTAGAGCCAATAATAAAATGGTTATTATTGTATTTCCTTGTTCATGATAATTGTCTATTATTCATGCTATAATTGTATTGGCCGGAAACCACAATACATGTGTGAATACATAGACCACAACATGTCCCTAGTGAGCCTCTAGTTGACTAGCTCGTTGATCAACAGATGGTCATGGTTTCCTGACCATGGACATTGGATGTCATTGATAACGGGATCACATCATTAGGAGAATGATGCGATGGACAAGACCCAATCCTAAGCCTAGCACAAGATCGTGTAGTTAGGTATGCTAAAGCTTTTCTAAATGTCAAGTATCTTTTCCTTAGACCATGAGATTGTGCAACTCCCGGATACCGTAGGAATGCTTTGGGTGTACCAAACGTCACAACGTAACTGGGTGGCTATAAAGGTGCACTACGGGTATCTCCGAAAGTGTCCGTTGGGTTGGCACGAATCGAGACTGGGATTTGTCACTCCGTGTGACGGAGAGGTATCTCTGGGCCCACTCGGTAGGACATCATCATAATGTGCACAATGTGATCAAGGAGTTGATCATGGGATGATGTGTTACGGAACTAGTAAAGAGACTTGCCGGTAACGAGATTGAACAAGGTATCGGCATACCGACGATCGAATCTCGGGCAAGTACTATACCGGTAGACAAAGGGAATTGTATACGGGATTGATTGAATCCTTGACATCGTGGTTCATCCGATGAGATCATCGTGGAACATGTGGGAGCCAACATGGGTATCCAGATCCCACTGTTGGTTATTGGACGGAGAGTTGTCTCGGTCATGTCTGCATGGTTCCCGAACCCGTAGGGTCTACACACTTAAGGTTCGATAACACTAGGGTTATAGGGAAGGTATGTACGCGGTTACCGAATGTTGTTCGGAGTCCCGGATGAGATCCCGGACGTCACGAGGAGTCCCGGAATGGTCCGGAGGTGAAGATTGATATATTGGACGAAGGGTTTTGGAGTCCGGAAGTGTTTCGGAGGTACCGGGTGATGACCAGCATGACCGAAAGGTGTTTCGGGAGCCCCGACAAGTGTTGGGGGGGGGGGCTTCATGGGGCAAGGGGAGGTGGCAAACCAGCCCACTAAGGGGCTGTGCGCTCCCCTCGCCTATTCCCACGTGACCAGGGGGTTTGGGGCGCCCCATCTAGGGTTCCCACCTCCTGGCTTGGGGCCAAGTCACCCAAAGGGGAGATCCCATCTGCCACCGCCGCCCCTAGGGGAAACCCTAGGCGCCTCCTCTCCCTTCCCCTATATATAGTGGAGGTTTTGGGGCTGCCCAACAGATGAGTCTCTCTCTCCCAAGGCGCATCCCTACCTCTCTCCCTCCTCGTCTCTCGTAGTGCTTGGCGAAGCCCTGCTGGAGTACCGCGCTCCTCCACCACCACCACGCCGTCGTGCTGCTTCTGGACGGAGTCTTCCCCAACCTCTCCCTCTCTCCTTGCTGGATCAAGGCACGGGAGACGTTATCGGGCTGCACGTGTGTTGAACGCGGAGGCGCCGTTGTTCGGCGCTTAGATCGGAATCAACCGCGATCTGAATCGCCACAATCTGACTCCTTCATCCGCGTTCTTGTAACGCTTCCGCATCACGATCTTCAAGGGTATGAAGATGCACTCCCCTCTCTCTCGTTGCTAGTATCTCCTTAGATTGATCTTGGTGATGCGTAGAAAATTTTGAATTTCTTCTACGTTCCCCAACAAAAACATCTTGCATTTTGATACAGAGGGAGTAGTAATAACTACAGTAGCCTACTTCATTTGTTGTCATACGTGTGGTTGGATTAACTGTTTTTTAAGAAAACCTAACGAATGGTAACATCCCTTATATTTGGCTGAAAACAAACTACAAAATATCTTGTGTTCATTACCAGCGAAAATGCAGCAACAAAAGTGAGTATATATTTTTTTCGATAAAGGGTGAATTTTTATTGACTCAAGATGAAGCATCAAGAGGATACAAACACAATGAGCACACACCCGGCCTCTGCATAGCTAAGATGCACACAGCCAACACCAAGACACGCACACAAAAACTCGCCGGCGAATAGCAAAGTCATGTAAGACCAAAAGTGAGTATATATATGCAGCATAAACTTGTATTCATTAATCTGAGAGTGGTGATGAAAAGAAGAAACCCAATGTCGTGGTACTAAGTCTGACAGTAGAATGGGGGGTAGGTATGGAGAGGCAAGATCCTAGCTATGGAGTAGTTGTATACGCAAGAGATTTACGAGTTCAGGCCCTTCTCGGAGGAAGTAACAGCCCTACGTCTCGGAGCCCTGAGGCGGTCGACTGGATTATATGCGTATGTGTTACAGGGGTGCGAACCCTTCTACCTGTGGAGGGGGGTGGCTTATATAGTGTAGGGAAACACTTCCTATTAGAAGTCTGATAGAAAGTTTCCGTCAGACCAATGCCGCGCCGTTGATTCTTCTGTAATCTCACGGTCTATATTTCTAAGCAAATCCCCCATCCCGTTAATTAAGCCCACGATTTGCTCCATCCCACGTAAATCTCTCCCGATGCTTCATCCCAACCACCACACCACGTCACCATCTCCGTGGCGAGTAAATCTCTCCTGCCCGATTCACCCACACCCCACCTCATGTCGCATCCCACGGACGAGCTCATCTCTCAGATCGCCCATGGCGACGGGCTACCTCCCAGACGAGCTCATCTCTCAGATCGCCCATGGCGACGGCTACCTCCGCCATCCCTGCTCTGCACCCAAAACTTGAGACAACCACGGCTTCTTCACGCCGCTTGTGTGGCATCCCGCTCACCTCTTCTCCCTTGGTCCCTGCTCGACCACCGGCTGACCCTGCAACCCCTTCGCCGCCCGTCCCCGGCCGGACCTGTCGGCCTGCCCCGTCACCACCTCTCCCACCTTGCCGATGCATTGTTGTGGCTCGGCAAAGAAGCTACACGCATCCCAGCGTCGTTCCCAATCCCTTCGAATTGTACTCACCCAAACTAGGATTTGATTCATCTCATGTTTAATTCATTTTTAATCACCCTTTTTGATTTGCCTTACTTTGGATGCAATGCTTGCTTCGATGAAATCTGTTTTAATGTATCTATGTTATATCCAATGTGTAATGCATCACTATATGACCTCACAATTTTGGTTAATTTCTTATGCAAATCACAATAACCTGATCCTACGGTGGTATTATTAGTTTCAACATGATTTCAATTTTGCATGCTTCTACTGAAGTATGTATCTGTTGCCAAACTAATATGTTCGTGCTTCTTAGTTCTGTAGCATCTATAATGCTATACAGATGCTTCGAGTTCTTTTTTTGCTTTCAAATGCCCAAATAACTAATATAGATCACATGATATGTTGGTGAGTCAAAAAGTCCATCCCGTGGTGGCCAATTATTTTTAGTTTTGTTTTACTAACCCTTTCTTATTTACTTTCATGCTTCCAAACATAATAGCATATGTTTAGGTATTTGCTGAAGGGTTTATAATTTCTACTTCAATATGCTTCAATTTAGATGAGTTATGTTGAGATTGCCCTATATTCAGATGCTTCTTATGTGTTATGGAGTTTCTAAATTATACTATATGTGCTTCTTCGGTGTCCATAGTTCTATTTTTTATCAGACAATGTCCATAGTTCTACTTTCACATATCCTGCTTCATTTACAAAAATGTTTTCATTAATATCACGGCTATAATATGACACAGTCCCATATGATATGGCATTTTTTCTTTGGTCTATGTATTTTGCTTCCATAGATTACTCACATAATTTTCATAATGCCAGTGTACTACACTCTATACATTTTCAGATCACTAGAAATAATGAAGCAGACCAAAGCAGACTTATGATGAAGCGGCGCATGCACTAAGAAGCACCAAGACACTTGGATCTGACCCCACAGCGAAGACGATCTCATGCTAGAGGAAGGAAGCAACTCCATAGTCTATAGGAAATATAGAATATGAACATAGAAAGCATTGTATCATTACTAACTAGAAGGAAGCAAACTTTTATCATATGAAGATGGTGTATGAACGAGCAAAGCATGGAAACAAACTTATGTTTGGTTAGAAGCGAATTAGTTGTGTGATGGAAACATTTTTGTAGGGGATGGAAGCAAAGTTTCTCTGTTCAAACATAATAAAAAAATGATGCATTGGACTCCAAATTCCCATGTGAAATTCTAGGTTGCAAAATTCTGTTACATGGAAGCAAGATGCATGGGACTTAAAACTTCCCATGTCGAAATCTTAGATGCAAAATTTATTTACATGGAAGCAAGGAGCTAGAATTTTGCTAGGGCTAACCAAAACTTGATTGCAGTATAAGCAAATTATCTTGCCACGGGACACATTTTTATTGTGTTGGAAACAAAGTAAAATATTCTTATTTACATAAAAACAAAGTAAAATATTGCACCAGATCATATGAAATTTGATGTGCATTGGAATCAAATTTTGTTGGCATCTGAAAAAAACACCGAGTAAATTTTATAAAATAAAGAAGCATAGGAAGTGTACATGTTTCACAACAGATGGGACATTCTCTGCGATGGAAGCAGCAACAAGGATCTCACCATATACGTGCGTTTCGGAAGCAGTTATGGCTGGAAGGACCTAATTAAGGCTAATAAAACGGCAAACAACCTAGCCTTCCTCGTACAGATCCAACGGCTGTTATGCCATTAATCCGATGGTCACCGAGTGGTCTGATGAAAGCAGTATAGCAGTAGTCTGATTCCTAGTGCCTCCCTATATAGAGTGCGCCAGGACCCCAGCCAGCCCACGTAGTAGAGGGTTTAAGGTACATTAAAGCTAGGCGTTACTGGTAACGCCTTACATAAAGTGCCATTAAGGTCATAAAGACTATTTAACTACAGACCGTTTGGACACCGAGTGGCTCTTGGACTCTTGGTGGTCGAGTGGGTCTTCATAGTCGAGTGGAAGCCTACCAGGTCGACTGGAAGGCTGCTTCTCTTGTGAATGTCCTTGTGGAGGGTACCCTTGGGCAGGTCCATGACCCTACCCGGTACATGACTTCATCATTAGCCCCGAATGGATCGAGGTTTGAGTGAGGAAGGAGTTGAGAATCTTTCCGACCTGCTCTTCGTGTTGTGAGTGCGTCTTACTCTGGATCAACGACCTTTTGGTGATGACGTCAACCTTTCTTTCAGTCGCCTCGATCCATTCTTCATGTTTGTCGAGTGAACTTTGTGAACCTGAGGATTCCCGAGCGACGGATCTGAGGAAATCTGTTATCTGACGAGTTGCTCTGCGGTTAGCGGATTTCATGGGATCCGAATTTTGGGAAGCGCGCGAAGCGGAGAAAACCGCGGCACTCAGATGGGATAAGACGATGACGCCTCGATCCTCGTGCCGCCTTTTTCGCCACGTATCGAGCGCACGCCTGTTGCGGGATCGTGACGGGATTGCCTGGGCCTACCGGTCAGCCACTCGGAAGTGACCCCATATAAGGCGTTGGACCGGGCATTTTGAACAGTGCGCCCTCAGATTTCTCCTCTCTCCGCCTCCAAAACTTTCTCGCCACGCTCTCCGTCCGTCCAGCCAAGCTCGGTACCTTTCGCCGACGACCATGGTGAAGGACAAGATCGCCGCCTTGGAACGGATGAAGAAGGCGGCGGCGAAGGCCAGGGAGAGCGCCCGATCGGGCGGTTCCTCTTCATGTCCAAGCTGCCGCAGGCTGGGTCCAAGGAGATCGATCCGGTCGACCATCACCGACAAAGACCTCGCCGATCCGCCAACGAAGGACTGATCCCCCATGGGTCGGCGAGGCTTCCGGCACGGAATGGCAACCGCAACTGAAGAGGGTGAGTGCGTCCTCCCGCCACCCACGTAGATAGGGGTTTTCTCTGCCGCCAAATCCTTTTTTCCGGGGGTTTTTGAACTTTTTTGGAGCCCAACTCCACCATTTCACCCCAAACTCCATTGTGTATCTTGCTGCTTTCGTTTCACTCTGCGAGAATTTCTTGGGTTGTCGACCGCATTGGGGTCTTTTCAAGCACATATTCACCTGTCGCTCTCAGACGGTGAAGAAAACGAGCACGAATGACGAGAGGACCCAAGTAATCCAAATGTGTGGGGGACTCGGAGTCCAGATGCGAGGGAAGAGCGCTTTTCCAGCTATGACTCTCCCCGACTCGGTTAGAGGGTGGCAGTCGACCTGGTTTTATTGCCAAGACCAGCCGATGCCGGGCGATCATTGGCTCCCTCCTTTCTCCATGAGTCGAATGAAGAAGCCATCTTCCCTGAAGGTGTTGCCAGAGGAGAAGGCCCAAGTAAAGCTTCTGATGGAGCGTGTAGTCCAGCTTATTCACGAAGGGGTGATCGGCATGGATCTCCTGGAGGTTTTTCTCCGACGGCGTATTCAGCCACTCCAATACCGAGGCCATCCGATGTGGATGTACTCCGGTACGGATGATACCACTCGGGTCCATCCGGAGGAGGTTGATGACGCCATACTGGAGAAGTGGATGACTGCCATCACAGGAAATAAAGATAACCCTCGCGGAGCTAGGAGGATTCCACCACTCGACCAGAATTACGAACCAGACAAGGTATCATTACTTATCTCCGACTGTGATTCTGCTGCATACCTTCTGTTTTGATGCCAATTTCATCGACTGACTTTAACCTTGTTTTGTTGTCTTCTAGGTTACCACTGAGATGTACTCGATGCCCAACGGGGCGCAGGAAGCAGCCGAAGAAGAAGAAGGAAGTGGAGGTGAGAGTCCGGAGGAATGGGAGTCCAACGGCGAAGAGGATGAGGAGGATGATGGCTCTGATGATGAGGAGGAGGAAGAAGAAGAGGAGGAAGACGTCGACCCTCCTCGCTTGGAGGGAAGGTCCAAGTCGACGACCCGGCGGCCGGACGCGGTAAAGCTGTTGTGCCCACCGGTCAGTCGATGAAGCGACCTAGGACAACTTCTCCCGCGCCGACTGAGAAGCCGCCGAAGCAACCTCGAGCGACGTCGTCGAAGCCGGCAAAGGCCCTGCCCAAGATGCGAATGGTCATCCCCACTATCTCCGGGTAACCAACAGAACCTTGTATCTCCTTTTTCAACATAAGTGAACTTTTAGTCGACTTGATGACTGATCAGTCGACTCTTGAAATTCTGTTGCCGCTACCTCCGAGACTTCAGCCAAGCACGATGATCAGAAATGGAGGATGCAGCTACTTCCAATCTTGGTAAGATCTCCGAGATTTCACTTTTAGCCGATCGGGGCTTTTTAGTCGATTGGGCTTCCATGTTTACTTCGGATCTCTCTTGTAGTTCCGCCACGTCATTGATCTTCCCGATGATGACGAGGAAGCGCCATTGAGGAAAAGGAGGAACAAGAAAGTGCCTCTTGGCAAGGCTGCTCAAGTCAGCGGCGACTCTGAGACGTTGATTTCGAGGGAGGCAACCCCACTCGGACTTCAGATCTTTCACTGTACATCGACAAGTGCCCGACCCACTTGGCCGATCGCTGATCCACCATCTCTCTTTGCTACACACCACGTCCCGGAAGACCAAGTAAGTGCTGCTAAGGAGGCCATACGCCGCAGGGATCATGATGGAGCAGGTGAAAGCGGCTCGAGAGGCAAGTCAGCGGCCTATGATGCTAGTTCAGCTCTCCGAGCAATGTCCAAGTAAGTCACCGTCACCGCTTTGTTAGGATATACTATCCGAAACTGCTTTCTTCCGAAATTTCCATATCTGTCCACCCACTGGGTGTGTGTGTCGTTTGAACTTTTGTGGGGGCACGCTGAGTGCACCCACTGGGTGTAGTCCCCGAGACTATGGTCGACTGCGTGCAGTCGGCTATGGTCTTTATGCTGTGATCTTCTTCACTCGACTTGGACGGACCAAGTCGAATGGAACTGAAAAAACGGTGGGGGCACGCTAAGTGCACCCACTGGGTGTAGTCCCCGAGACTATGGTCGACTGCGTGCAGTTGACTATAGTCTATAGAACTGTTTTTACTGGCTGACCGTGACAATTAGCCATGTTTTTAGAATCATAGCCTCTTTGCCTCTTTTGGTCGATTGATCGAACCAAATTGGTAAACCCGATTGGGGCACGCTGAGTGCACCCGGCCAGTGTAGTCCGAGACTACTTGTCGAATGTTTTTATTCGACCGTAGTCTTAGAAATGCTACTATTTTTCCTTAGTCACTACGGAAGTGATCTGTCTCGATGTCTTTCGTTGGTTGACTCTTTGTAGAAATCTTGCGAGCTTGTGGCTCGCTATACCGAAAGTTAGAGAAAAAGCAGATTCAGCTCAACCTCGATTTGAAGCTTGCTCAGAGAATATGCGAAGAGCACAGGATGAAGCAAAAGGTATGGCTGGTGAGAATTTTTGTGACGATCGCCTGCTTTTTCTGCTCATTCTCAACTCTGTTCCCATTGTTGCTTTGCAGATAAACTGGAAGAGACTTTGAAGAAGAAGGACCTTGACCTTGCGAGAGGCACGTAAGGTGGCTTTGGAGAAAACAAAGCTCATTGAAGAGAAGCTTGCCTCGATCGACAAACTTGAAGATGAAAATACCAAGCTGAAAGCCTCTCTTGACGCTGCTAACAAGGAAGTTAGTCAATGAAGAACGACAAGAATGTTCTCGTCGACAAGGTTGGCCACCAAGTGGCGAAGCTTAAACGACACGGAGATTTATCTTGGAGGGTTCGCCAAGAAGTCGCTTTCTCATGCTTGAAGGTAATCTCTTTTATCCAACTGCCTTGCTCTCACCGGCTCATCATATGATTTTCATTTTGAATCTGAGTTGTGTTTTCAGAATTCTGCCAAAACTTTGAAGAAGAAACCAGTCGAGTGGAAACCAGTTTGGACCCCATCAACTCTCATGTGAAGGACGAAGCTGCTATGAATGTGCTCCGACTGGAGCCTCGTATTGCTAGCGCAGTGGATTATCTAGCTCGACTGAAAGTTGCAGTGTCGCGGATCGACTCGACTCTCTGGCCAGAACAGACTCTCCAGAATGATCTTGAATCTTTGATGACTCGACTGAATGAGATTCCAAGTCGAGTGCAAGAATGGAAGAAGTCATCTGCCGGTGTGGTCTTGATGTTGCTCTATCTCTGGTTCGTGTCCCTTTGTAAAGAAGCGCAAGAGGATAAGCTAGTGTCTCTCAAGGTTGCCAATACCAGGAAGCACGACTTCAGATCTTTCATGGAGACTTTCATCGCTGCTGAAACCCGTATTGCCGACGGAATCGACCTCGACCAGTTTGTTGCGCCTTCCAGTCCTCCGCCAGAGGAGTAAAAAACTTCTAAGTCCCACTTTAAATTTGCCTCGGAATGCCGAGTGGTTTCTGTAACCGATAAACTTTAACATGCTTAACGCCTGAGCACCTTTGGATCCGTAGGACGTTGTCCGAACTTGATTTTTCCTTTAACATGCTTTGCTTGCCTTCGAGAGAACTTTATTCTTCATTCCGGAAGATATTCCATTGAAGCTCCGAAGGAGGAGGTAGCAGTCGACCTGCACCTCGTCATCCTTGCGGACTGGGATGGAACGCACGTTGTACTTGTGGCGAAGCTCCGAAGGAGGAGGTAGCAGTCGACCTGCACCTCGTCGTCCTTGCGGATTGGGATGAATTCCTTACTTAGGAGAGCACTGGGCTGCAGCTAAGCCTCCGAGTGGGAGGTTTGCTCTCCACTCGGTAGGGTTTTTCATACTTAGGCGAGCACTGGGCTGCAGCTAAGCCTCCGAGTGGGAGGTTTGCTCTCCACTCGGTAGGATTTCTATTACTTAGGCGAGCACTGGGCTGCAGCTAAGCCCCCGAGTGGGAGGTTTGCTCTCCACTCGGTTGGATTTTTATTACTTAGGCGAGCACTGGGCTGCAGCTAAGCCTCCGAGTGGGAGGTTTGCTCTCCACTCGGTAGGATTTCTATTACTTAGGCGAGCACTGGGCTGCAGCTAAGCCCCCGAGTGAGAGGTTTGCTCTCCACTCGGTAGGATTTTTATTACTTAGGCGAGCCCTGGGCTGCAGCTAAGCCCCCGAGTGAGAGGTTTGCTCTCCACTAGGTAGGATTTCTATTACTTAGCCGAGCACTGGGCTGCAGCTAAGCCCCCGAGTGAGAGGTTTGCTCTCCACTCGGTAGGATTTTTATTACTTAGGCGAGCACTGGGCTGCAGCTAAGCCTCCGAGTGGGAGGTTTGCTCTCCACTCGGTAGGATTTTTATTACTTAGGCGAGCACTGGGCTGCAGCTAAGCTCCCGAGTGGGAGGTTTGAGGCGAATCCTTGGGCTGTTATAAGCCCCCGGCGGGAGGCTGGCTCACCACTCGGTGGGGTTTGAATACTTCGGCGAGTACTTGGACTGCAGCTAAGCCTCCGAGTGGGAGGCTGTCTCGCCACTCGGTAGGATTTGAATACTTAGGCGAGTACTTGTACTGCAGCTAAGCCTCCGAGTGGGAGGCTGGCTCGCCACTCGGTTGGATTTTGGATACTTAGGCGAGTACTTGACTGCGGCTAAGCCTCCGAGTGGGAGGCTGGCTCGCCACTCGGTAGGATTTTGGATACTTAGGCGAGTACTTGGACTGCAGCTAAGCCTCCGAGTGGGAGGCTGGCTCGCCACTCAGTAGGATTTTGAATACTTAGGCGAAGTGGATTCGCAGCTAAGCCTCCGAGTGGGAGGCTGGCTCGCCACTCGGTAGGATTTTGGATACTTAGGCGAAGCGGATTCGCAGCTAAGCCCCCGAGTGAGAGACTGTCTCGCACTCGGAAAGGATTTTTTACAAACTTAGGCGAATCGGATTCGCAGCTAAGCCACCCACTAGGGAAATTCTAACAAAAAGCAATATTAATCACTTTGGGAGAATTATAACATTCTTGTCTTAGATAAACAAACTACAAAAGTACTTTTATTACATCTCAACCGAGTGAGTTTTAAGTGTAAAAGGCGGAGCAGCTCCGCGTTCAAGCTCGAGGCTCGTCGATCTGGCGATCAACGTTGTAGAGATGATACGCTCCGTTGTGGAGGACCCTCGTGACGATGAAGGGACCTTCCCAAGTGGGAGCAAGCTTGTGTGGTTTCTGTTGATCCACTCGGAGGACCAAATCTCCCTCTTGGAAGGCTCGACTCTTCACATTTCTGGCATGGAATCGACGTAAGTCTTGCTGATAGATAGTCGAGCGGATTAAGGCCATCTCTCTCTCCTCTTCCAAGAGGTCGATCGCATCTTGCCGGGCTTGTTACGCTTCCTCTTGAGTATAGCTCGACTCGAGGCTCATTGTGAAGCAGGTCACTCGGCAGAACTGCTTCAGCTCCATAGACCGGGAAGAATGGAGTTCTCCCGGTCGACCGATTAGGAGTGGTCCTCAATCCCCGTGAGAACTGATGGAAGTTCGTCGACCCAAGCTCCTGCTGCGTGTTTGAGATCACGCATCAGCCGAGGTTTCAGCCCTTTGAGAATGAGGCCGTTTGCATGTTCTGCTTGTCCATTCGACTGAGGATGAGCCACTGAAGCATAGTCGACCCGCGTGCCTTGAGAGGCGCAGAAGGCTTTGAACTTGTCATTATCGAAGTTTGACCCATTGTCGGTGATGATGCTATGCAGAACTCCATATCTGAATATCAACTCTGATGAAACTGATAGCAGTGCATGCATCGAGGTTCTTGATGGGCTTGGCTTCGATCCACTTGGTGAACTTGTCGACTGCTACTAGCAAATGAGTGAAACCGCTTCTGCCAGTTCTCAAAGGTCCGATCATGTCCAATCCCCAAACAGCGAAGGGCCAAACGAGTGGAATGGTCTTCAAGGCTGAGGCTGGCTTGTGCGACATGTTGGAATAGAACTGACATCCTTCACACTTGTCGACTATTTGTTTTGCCATTTCATTTGCCTTCGGCCAGTAAAATCCCGCTCGGTATGATTTAGCCACAATGGTCCGAGAGGACGCATGATGGCCACAGGTTCCCGAGTGGATATCCTCAATAATTATCTGACCTTCTTCTGGCGTGATACACTTCTGGCCGACTCCAGTCGCGCTTTCTCTATACAATTGTCCCTTGATTACTGTAAAGGCCTTGGATCGACGGACGATCTGTCGAGCCTCTTCTTCATTTTCTGGGAGCTCTTTCCTAAGGATATATGCGATGTATGGCACTTTATCCGATCGGGGAGTGATGACCACAACTTCCATAATTAGGTCGACCACGGTGGGACCTCAACTATAGTCGGATCATTGGCACTCTTTTGCTGCGGGGCTTCTTACGTGAAAGGATCCTCCTGCACCGATGGAGCATGAATGTGTTCTAAAATACATCACCGAGAATGGCTTCCCTCTTGGACCCTATCTTCGCCAAATCATCCGCAGCTTGATTTTTCAATGAGGTATATGATGAAGCTCTAACCCTCGATTTTCTTCTCCGACTTTCTCACCGCATTACAATAACCTGTCATAGCTGGGCTTCGACATCCCACTCCTTCATCACTTGATTAACAACTGCACTGAGTCGCCATAAACCATAAGGCGACGGACGCCGAGTGAAATGGCCATGCGCAACCCATACATGAGTGCTTCATATTCTGCTTCGTTGTTGGAAGAATCAAAGTGAATCTGGAGAACATACTTGAGCCTATCTCCTCGGGGGGAAACCAATACAACCCCTGCACTGCAACCATTCAGCATCTTGGAACCGTCGAAAAACATAGTCCAAAGGTTCGAGTGAACTTGGGTCGGAAGGCTGTTCAATCCACTCGGCGAGGAAATCTGCTATTGCTTGGGACTTGATGGCTTTCTTTGCCTCGAATTTGATATCAAGGGAAGGAGTTCAATCGCCCATTTTGCCACTCGACCAGTTGCATCTCTGTTATGAAGAATTTCCGACAAAGGGCGTCGCCGACATCGTAATGGAATGATCGGAGAAATAATGAGCAACCTTCTTCATGGTCATATAGATCCCATAAACAAGCTTCGATAGTGAGGGTATCTTTGCTTTGACGGGGTCGTAACTTGTAAAGATAATAAACTGGGCGTTGAACTTTGAAGGCTTTTCCTTCTTCTTCCCGCTCGACCGTAAGTACGGATCGACGACTTGTCCAAAGGCTGCAATGTAAGCAGCAAAGGCTCCTTGCCGATTGGAGCAGCAAGCACCGGCTGGGTGGAGAGCAGAGCTTTGAGGTCTGCGAACGCTGCATCGACTTCTAGAGTCCACTCGAACTTGTCGACTTCTTCATCAATCGATGCAGAGGCAATGCCTTTTCACCGAGGCGAGAGATGAATCGACTTAAAGCGGCCAAGCATCCGGTAAGTTTCTGGACATCGCCGTTGCACGCAGGGCGCTTCATTGAGTATAGTGCCAACCTTTTCGGGTTAGCATCGATTCCTCGCTCGAAACGAGAAAACCGAGTAACTTTCCACCAGGGACTCCGAATGTACACTTTGATGGGTTAAGCTTGATATCATACCTCCTGAGATTGGCAAATGTTTCAGCAAGGTCAGTCAATAGGTCGGAACCCTTTTGTGACTTGACCACTATATCATCCATGTACGCTTCCACATTCCGACTGATTTGAGTGAGCAAACACTTTTGAATCATCCTCATGAATGTGGCTCCGGCATTCTTGAGACCGAATGGCATGGTGACATAACAGAAGCACCCAAATGGAGTGATGAATGCTGTTTTAATCTCATCGGGTCCATACAGACGGATCTGATGGTACCCGGAATAGGCGTCTAAAAAAAGACAACCTCTCGCATCCCGCAGTTGAGTCGACTATTTGGTCGATGCGAGGAAGAGGGAAATGATCTTTCGGGCAGGGCCCGATTGATATGCTTGAAATCGATGCACATGCGCAACGGCTTGTCTTTCTTGGGGACCATGACAACATTGGCGAGCCACTCGGAGTGGTAGATCTCTCGGATGAACTCTGCTGCTAAGAGCCGAGCCACCTCCTCACCAATGGCCTTTCTCTTCTGGACGGCGGACCGCCGAAGATACTCTTTAACTGGTTTGACTTTTGGGTCGACTCGTAGGCGATGCTCAGCCAGCCCCCTGGGAACACCCGGCATGTCAGCAGGCTTCCATGCAAAGATGTCCCAGTTCTCACGGAGGAACTAGATGAGCGCTTCTTCCTATTTTGAGTCGAGTGTCGTTGAGATGTTAGTCGGAGCAGCGTCGGGATCAATTGGGTGAATGTGAACCTGCTTCGTCTCGCCAGTCGACTGGAATGCTGACTCCGTAGCGGGCTTCTTAGCTCGCAACAAATCACTCGGATCTGCAGTTTTCTGATACTCTTGTAGCTCTACCACTGCCAACTGAGCATCGGCGATCTTAGAGCCTTTCTGGAAGCACTCTTCTGCCTTCTTCCGATTGCCCGTGACAGTGATCACGCCCTTGGGACCAGGCATCTTCAGTTTAAGATACACGTAACATGGTCGGGCCATGAAACGTGCATAAGCTGATCTCCCTAGAATAGCGTGATAAGCGCTCTGGAAGTCCATGACCTCGAAGGTCAACTTTTCTTTCCGGAAATGCTTTGAATCACCAAAAACTACATCAAGAGCAATTTGGCCGAGTGACTCAGCCTTCTTTCCAGGAATGACTCCGTGGAAGCTCATGTTATCGGTAATCGAGTCCGGACATCGGAATGCCCATCCCTTTCAACGTCTCCGCGTATAATATATTCAAACCACTACCACCATCCATCAGGACTTTGGTCAGTCGAGTGCCTTCGACAACTGGGTCGACCACCAATGCTTGCCTCCCAGGGGTGGCAATGTGCGTCGGGTGATCAGACTGGTCGAATGTGATGGCGGTCTGGGACCATTTCAGATAATTGGGAGTCGCCGGAGCAACCAAGTTTACTTCCCGATTGATAACCTTCAATCGACTTTTGCTTTCGACGTCAGCAAAAATCATCAGGGTGGAATTGACCTGGGGATATCCACCATCACTGTCATCTCTATCCTCAACTTTGTCTGTCTCCTTATCCTTGTCCTTGGGCTGTTTCCCTTGGAACTGCTGAATCAAGAGCCGACACTGTCAAGTGGTATGTTTCGGGTAAATGAGTTTACCCTCTTCATCTTTCTTTGTATGAATATGACATGGTAAATCCAACACGTCGTTCCCATCCTGGTCTTTCACCTTCTTAGGGTTCCAAGGACCCTTGGGTTTCCCCTTGAACTTTCCAGGGGTCACTTTGCTAAGGCCTCTCCGGAGCCGGCTGGCTCGACTTTGCGCTTCGCTTCCATTGGAATTTCCTCCGCCTGTCTCATTGGCGGCAGATTTATATTTGCCACTCCGAAGCCGGTCCTCTTCTTCACCATTTGCATATTTGGTGGCAATCTCCATCATTCGACTTAGGGTCATATCTCCGGTTCGACCAAATTTCAAACTCAATTCTCTGTTCTTGACACCTTCCTTGAAGGCACAAACTGCCTGGTGATCAGACACATTCTCCACTGTGTGGTGCAAAGTGATCCACCTCTGGATATAATCTCTCAAGGTTTCACTCGACTTTTGCACGCACGACTGCAACTCTGTCAAACCCGCTGGCCGTTTGCAAGTTCCTTCAAAGGTCCTGACAAACACTCGGGCAAGATCTTCCCAGGTGTAAATACTGCTGGGTGCTAACTGATTCAACCACGCCCGGGCTGAACCCTCCAACATAAGAGGTAAATGCTTCATGGCTACCTCATCGTTGCCACCGCCGATCTGAACCGCCACTCGGTAATCTTCAAGCCAGGTGTCAGGCTTGGATTCTCCAGTGAACTTGCGACTCCGATCGCCAACTTTGAAGTTGGGGGAATCACTGCAGCCCTGATGGCTCTGCTGAAACACTCTGGTCCCGAGACATGGACTCTACTACTGGAAGGGACATCTCTATCATGGCCGTCTCGGTGAGCTCTGTTCCTGTCGACCAAACCTTGAATGATAATGGATCTCGCATCAAAGCCTGGTTCCCTGGGGTCGACTGGAACTCTTCGTCCAGCACTGTTTTGGCGTCTATCATCCTGCTGCCGAGGAGCGTATGATCCATCCCTTGGGGAGGGGTGGGCACTACGGCGTCGATCGTTGCGATCGAATCGGTGCTCATACGCTTCATGACTCTTGTATTGATCATCACGCCGCCTCCACGTTCCTCACGCCTCGGGGCGATCTTGGACTATGGGCCGACTGGAATGAATTCGCAGCGACGGATCGGCTGTGAATCCTGTCCCGCGACTGGGATACCACTGAGTTTTGATCTCATGCCGCCCGGAGCAAATCCCTGATTTGCTGCAAACCTCTTCCTGCCTCCGACTGGGAAGGCTGAATTGATTCTGCTATACGGGCGGCAGCTGCTAAATTCTGAATCGGAGTTCGATATACCTGGGTTGGCGTTTGAAAGAGCTGGCGTCGACTGGATTCTGGAACCCTCGGTCGCGTACGCTCATCCAGTACTCGCTGAAGATTCTCCAGTCGTGCGCTCAGCCAGGTTGGCCAAGTGTGCATCCTCCAAGGCGCGGGCCTCGGGGGTTTCTCCAACGATAGGAGTGTGAAGTGCATCCATGTTCCGACGACGAAGCTCCTCCCTCTGGAGCGAAGTGAGGGGCTCGGGCAAGTACTCTTCGTGGGCTTGCGCGGATCGCCTCCACCGCCACCTTCATTGGTGCGGGTGAATCCAGGGGACTGTGTGGTCCATCGACCATCGTAACCTCTGCCGCCCGAATCATCGCTATCGCATTCGGACGCGGTCTCTCTGAGCCGCCGACAGGTTGAACAGGCCGTAGAGAGATTCGTCGGGCTCGATCGTCGCGACTTGGGAGATGGCCGATGGCAGGCCACCGTGCCTCACCCACCGCCAAGCCTCGACCGACCGGAGCGCTTGCGCCGGTGGGAGGCCCAGGAGTGAAGACGGCGCGGGAGCCGACCCATACCGGGTCGACGGTTGCCGCGAGGAGGACGCCGCGGACACACGCCAAAAGTCGTCGCCCCGCGGGTGGGGAGCGCGTCCACGTCGAGTGGAGCCGCCAGAAGCCAAGCGGAGGCGTCGGCGACGAACGTGAGCGCACCGAGACGGATCTCATGGCCGTCGACCAGAACACCACCTGATACCATGATGCCGAGATCGAGAGAATCCCAACTTCTCCAACAATTCGCTAGAACACCTTCCCACGGTGGGCGCCAACTGTCGTGGTACTCAGTCTGATAGTAGAAGGGGGGGGAGGTATGGAGAGGCAAGATCCTAGCTAGGGAGTAGTTGTATACGCACGAGATTTACGAGTTCAGGCCCTGCTCGGAGGAAGTAACAGCCCTACGTCTCGGAGCCCCGAGGCGGTCGACTGGATTATATGCGTATGTGTTACAGGGTGCGAACCCTTCTACCTATGGAGGGGTGGCTTATATAGAGTGCGCCAGACCCCAGCCAGCCCACGTAGTAGAGGGTTTAAGGTACATTAAAGCTAGGCGTTCTTGGTAACGCCTTACATAAAAGTGCCATTAAGGTCATAAAGACTATTTAACTACAGACTGCTTTGGACACCGAGTGGCTCTTGGACTCTTGGTGGTCGAGTGGGTCTTCATAGTCGAGTGGAAGCCTACCAGGTCGACTGGAAGGCTGCTTCTCTTGTGAATGTCCTTGTGGAGGGTACCCTTGGGCAGGTCCATGACCCTACCCCAGGTACATGACTTCATCACCCAACAACATGTTTTAACACACCACTGCCTACATGCACTCCCATGACCAGCGAATGAATACAAGTTGTTGGGTTTCTTCTTTTTCTCTGGCTCATCTTAATATTCATAGGTATATGGTCCGGTCCAAAATCTCAGGGCTCCGCCCCTGTGACCAAGGAGGTGAGCCTCTTGGCAAAGCTAGTTGGCTTTCTTCCTGGCATTTGCATGTGTGTGTGTGTGTGTGTGTGTAGCGACCAGACCTCAAACAGTCTGATCTCTGTGCTTCAGTGTCATCCCTGGATCAGTAATGCTGACACGCACAGTACTTGAAGGATTTATAACAGAGTAGCAATCACACACTTATTACATCGAATGTCTCAAAAGAGAACTTATTACAATAAATATGGCTTAAGGCCATCAAATAATGATAACAGCGGAAGGCTTGGAAGATAAGTGAGTCCATCAACTCCAACGGCATCACTGAGTATAGAACCACGACCTATAGGCACCTTACTCGTCGTCTGAAAAGTCTGCAACATGAACGTTGCAGCCCGAAAACGGGTCAGCACATGGAATATGATGGCAATGTAACACATAGAGTGTAATGAAAGAATAAAGCTATACTACATGCATATATGGCTGGTGGTAAACTCTATGGTTACAATTTTTACATAAAGCCAAATTTTCCCTACTGCAAAGGAATAAATTTTATTTAACTATCATGGTGGTTGTTAAACATTGAGAATGGTTGATAGCATTCTCAATCCCAATTAAGCATCATCATTAAAACCCAACAATATTAATTAAAGTAACATGATGAGATTCACATGATAATCCAAGTACTAGATACTCAAGATGTCCATAACTGGGGACACGACTAACCATGATTAGTTTATACACTCTGCAGAGGTTTGCGCACTTTTCCCCACAAGACTCAATTTCCTCCGTTTGGATTTCTCGCACTACATGGTGTTTGAGAAACGGATGACCGAGACATAGTCTTTCAGAAGCGCTAGCACCTTACGATCGGGTCGACAGTACCAACCTACATCTGCTAGTCTACCACTTTAAGAGTTCGCACGACTTATTCAACTATGCTAGAGCCCATAGTAGCTTGTGGCTGCACACGGAAGTTTCTAGCATGAATAATCTCATGATCCCTTTGAGCCTGGGTGGCGGTCCATGAAAAACAGGCAATCGCTGGAATACCCAGGTGCCTCAATCCACCCAGATGTGTGTTTAAGTTGCCACCTTAAATAAACCATTAAATAACAATCTCACATCTGTCATGGATACACTCACCCAATCCACGTCTACTAGCATAGCATGGCATAATAAGCAAACGTAGAAGTAACTCCGAGGGGTTTGATAATAAAACAGGTAATAGGTACTACCTCATCTACTTCCCAAAACCCACATATAATTAAATCCTAATCATGCAATGTTTGAGGATTGATCTAATGCATAAAAACTGGGTATGAAAGGAATATGATCAAAGTGTTACTTGCCTTGCTGATGATTCGCGAAACCTAGAGATTAAAAGTAGCAAGCGGCGCACTCCGGGTACTCTATCGCAAACAAACAAGCATACAATAAATACTCATCTAATGCACAGGTAAAACTCAAATAAAAGATCTAACCAGAAAGTTCAACTTAAGAACTCCGGTTTGCAAAAAGAATCAAATCAAACAAAGCAAAGAAAGTCAAACGGCGAAAGAAACAAGCTTTGTTTACTAATCTGAACCTACGTCAACTTTTACAGAAGAAAGAACTTGTTTGAGTTGATTAAACGGAAAGAGGGTTTCGAGACGAAACTCTAGGCGCTTGAATCGCCTGATACCGATAAGCGAGCAAAAAGTTATACTAGAACGAAAATCGGATCAGGAATCACGATCAGAAATAATCGCGGAAAAATCCGATAAAAAGAAAAACTGACGAACAAATTAACGAAGAACGTTCGTTAACTGAAACTAAATGGCGAAATTCGTTCGTTAAAACGAACGAATGGGCGAACGCTCGCTAACAAAATAAACCGGAAAAAATTAAAACAAACTATAAAAAAATGAATCTAGGGTTTCTAAAAAAACGAATCGGGTTTTTTTAAAAAAAAAACCGGACCAAGGCGGCGACGGCAGTTACCTCCGGCTCGGCTCCGGTGGGGCTCCGGCGGACGACGCCGGAGTGGCGGCCTTGGCGGAAACGGCAGCGATGGCGAGGTATTTAAGGGGGCTGCTTTGGGGAGGGCAAGGCGGCAAGGGAGAGTCCGCTCGGACTCCTGTCATGCGGTGGCGCTGGCTGGTTTGGGCCTTGACCCGGTCGGTATGAGACTTTTAAAATAATTCCATGAACTAAGAAAAATCCTAGAAAAATAAATAAAATCTAAAAATGCCCAAACAAATTTTCACCGTCAAAATAAAAATATTTAGAACTAAATAAACATTTTCTTGGCCCTAAAAATGCAGTTTTCAAAACGTGCAATTTTTCCTAAATTCAAATAAAATAGCAAAAACTCCAAAATAAAACTTATTTGATTTTTTATTAAATCCTCAATATTTCTTTATTTTGGGAAAGTCATTTTATTCCCTCTCTCATATATTTATAATTGAAATAATTGAAGATAAAATAAATAAAATCAAATGATCCTATTTTCAAAATTCGAGAAAACTCAAATGTGAAGTGTGTCCATGTACCCTCGTAGACCGAAAGTGGAAGCGTTATAACAACACGGTTGATGTAGTCGTACGTCTTCACGGCCCGACCGATCAAGCACCGAAACTACGGCACCTCCGAGTTCTAGCACACGTTCAGCTCGATGACGATCCCCGGACTCTGATCCAGCAAAGTGTCGGGAAGAGTTCCGTCATCACGACGGTGTGGTGACGATCTTGATGTTCTACCGTCGCAGGGCTTCGCCTAAGCACCACTACAATATTATCGAGGACTATGGTAGAGGGGCACCGCTGCGGCTAAGAGATCTCAAGGATCAATTGTTGTGTCTCTAGGGTGCCCCCGCCGTGATATAAAGCAGCAATTGGGGGTGCGGCCGGCCAGGAGGAGGGAGCGCCAGGAGGAGTCCTACTCCAACCGGGAGTAGGACTCCCCCCATTTCCATGTTGGACTAGGACTTGGGGAGAGAGAGAGGGGAAAGGAAAGGGCGCCGCCCTCCTTGTCCAATTCGGACTTGGGGGAAGGCGTGGCTGCCCCTTGGCCTCCTCTCCTCTTCCTCCACTATGCCCATTAAGGCCCATTAAGTTACCGGAGGGTTCCGGTAACCTCCCGGTACTCCGGTAAAATGCCGATTTCACCCGAAACACTTCCATGTCCAAACATAGGCTTCCAATATATCAATCTTCATGTCTCGACCATTTCGAGACTCCTCGTCATGTCCGTGATCACATCTGGGACTCCGAACAACCTTCGGTACGTCAAAACATATAAACTCATCATGAAACTGTCATCGTAACTTTAAGCGTGCGGACCCTACGGGTTCGAGAACAATGTAGACATGACCGAGACATGTCTCCGGTCAATAACCAATAGCGGAACCTGGATGCTCATATTGGCTCCCAAATATTCTACGAAGATCTTTATCGGTCAAACCGCATAACAACATACGTTGTTCCCTTTGTCATCGGTATGTTACTTGCCCGAGATTTGATCGTCGGTATCTTAATAACTAGTTCAATCTCGTTACCGGCAAGTCTCTTTACTTGTTACGTAATACATCATCCCGCAACTAACTCATTAGTTGCAATGCTTGCAAGGCTCATAGTGATGTGTATTACCGAGTGGGCCCAGAGATACCTCTCCGACAATCAGAGTGACAAATCCTAATCTCGAAATACGCCAAGCCAACATGTACCTTAGGAGACACCTGTAGAGCTCCTTTATAATCACCCAGTTATGTTGTGACGTTTGGTAGCACACAAAGTGTTCCTCCGGTAAACGGGAGTTGCATAATCTCATAGTCATAGGAACATGTATACGTCATGAAGAAAGCAGTAGCAACATACTAAACGATCAAGTGCTAAGGCTAACAGAATGGGTCAAGTCAATCACATCATTCTCCTAATGATGTGATCCCGTTAATCAAATGACAACTCTTTTGTCCATGGCTAGGAAACATAACCATCTTTGATAAACGAGCTAGTCAAGTAGAGGCATACTAGTGACACTATGTTTGTCTATGTATTCACACATGTATTATGTTTCGGTTAATACAATTCTAGCATGAATAATAAACATTTATCATGATGTAAGGAAATAAATAATAACTTTATTATTTCCTCTAGGGCATATTTCCTTCAGTCTCCCACTTGCACTAGAGTCAATAATCTAGTTCACATCATCATGTGATTCAGCACCAATATTCACATCTGTATGTGATTAACACCCATAGTTCACATCGTCATGTGACCAACACCCAAAGGGTTTACTAGAGTCAATAATCTAGTTCACATCGCTATGTGATTAACACCCAAAGAGTACTAAGGTATGATCATGTTTTGCTCATGAGAGAAGTTTAGTCAACGGGTCTGTCACATTCAGAGCCGTATGTATTTTGCAAATATTCTATGTCTACAATGCTCTGCACGGAGCTACTCTAGCTAATTGCTCCCACTTTCAATATGTATCCAGATTAAGACTTAGAGTCATCTGGATCAGTGCCAAAACTTGTATCAACGTAACCCTCTTGTCACCTCCATAATCGAGAAACATATCCTTATTCCACTAAGGACAATTTTGACCAATGTCCAGTGATCTACTCCTAGATCACTATTGTAATCCCTTTCCAAACCAGGGCAGAGTATACAATAGGTCTGGTCCATAGCATGGCATACTTTTATAGAACCTATGACTGATGCATAGGGAATGACTTTCATTCTCTTTCTATTTTCTGCCGTGGTCGGGATTTGAGTCTTACTCAATTTCATACCTTTGCAACACTGGCAAGAACTCTTTCTTTGACTATTCCATTTTGAACTACTTCAAAATCTTGTCAAGGTATGTACTCATTGAAAATCTTATCAAGCGTCTTGATCTATCTCAATAGATCTTGATGCTCAATATGTAAGTAGCTTTACTGAGGTCTTTCTTTGAAAAAATCCTTTCAAACACTCCATTATGCTTTCCAGAAAATTCTACATCATTTCCGATCAATAATATGTCATTCACATATACTTATCAGATAGGCTGTAGTGCTCCCACTCACTTTCTTGTAAATACAGGCCTTTCCAAAAGTCTGTATAAAACCATATACTTTGATCAACTCATCAAAGCTTATATTCCAACTCCGAGATGCTTGCACCAGTCCATTGATGGATCGCTGGAGCTTGCACATTAATTTAGCACCTTTAGGATTGACAGAACCTTCTGGTTGCATCATATACAACTCTAAATCCATTAAGGAATGCAGTTTTGACATCCTTTTGCCAGATTTCATAAAATATGGCAATTGCTAACATGATTCAGACAAACTTTAAGCATCGATACGAGTGAGAAAAAACTCATCGTAGTCAACATATTGAACTTTGTCAAAAACCTTTTTCGACAAGTCTAGCTTTGTAGATAGTAACACTACTATCAACGTCCGTCTTCCTCTTGAAGACCCATTTATTTTCTATGGCTTGCCGATCATCGGGCAAGTCAATCAAAGTCCACACTTTGTTCTCATACATGGATCCCATCTCAGATTTCATGGCCTTCAAGCCATTTCGCGGAATCTGGGCTCATCATCTCTTCCTCATAGTTCGTAGGTTCATCATGGTCTAGTAACATGACTTCTAGAATAGGATTACTGTACCACTCTGGTGCGGATCTTAATCTGGAAGATCTACAAAGTTCGGTAGTAACTTGATCTGAAGTTTCATGATCATCATCATTAGCTTCCTCACTAATTGGTGTAGGAATCACTGGAACTGATTTCTGTGATGAACTACTTTCCAATTTGGGAGAAGGTACAATTACCTCATCAAGTTCTACTTTCCTCCCACTCACTTCTTTTGAGAGAAACTCCTTCTCTAGAAAGGATCCATCTTAGCAACGAATATCTTGCCTTCGGATCTGTGATAGAAGGTGTACCCAATAGTTACCTTTGGGTATTCTATGAAGACACACTTCTCCGATTTGGGTTCGAGCTTATCAGGTTGAAACTTTCTTTTTCACATAAGCATCGCAGCCCCAAACTTTAAGAAACGACAACTTTGGTTTCTTGTCAAACCACAGTTCATAAGGCATCGTCTCAACGGATTTCGATGGTGCCCTGTTTAAACTGAATGCAGCTGTCTCTAATGCATAACCCCAAAACGATAGTAGTAAATCGGTAAGAGACATCATAGATTGCACTGTATCTAATAAAGTACGGTTATGACGTTTGGACACACCATTTAGCTGTGGTGTTCCAGGCGGCATGAGTTTGTGAAACTATTCCACATTGTTTTAATTGAAGACCAAACTCGTAACTCAAATATTTGTCTCCGCGATCAAATCGTAGAAACTTTATTTTCTTGTTACGATGATTCTCCACTTCACTCTGAATTTCTTTGAACATTTCAAATGTTTCAGACTTGTGTTTCATTAAGTAGATATACCCATATCTGCTCAAATCATCTGTGAAGGTCAGAAAATAATGATACTCGCCACGAGCATCAATACTCATTGAACCGCATACATCAGTATGTATTATTTCCAATAAGTCACTAGCTCGTTCCATTGTTCCGGAGAATGGAGTTTTAGTCATCTTGCCCAAAAGGCACGGTTTGCAAGCATCAAATGATTCATAACCAAGTGATTCCAAAAATCCATCTTTATGGAGTTTCTTCATGCTCTTTACACCGATATGACCCAAACGGCGATTACCACAAATAAGTTGCACTATCATTATAAACTTTGCATCTTTTTGGCATCAATATTATGAATATGTGTATCACTACGATCGAGATCCAATAAACTATTTTCATTGGGTGTATGACCATCGAAGGTTTTATTCATGTAAACAGAACAACAATTATTCTCTGACTTTAAATGAATAACCGTATTGCAATAAACATGATCAAATCTAATTTATGCTCAACGCAAACGCCAAATAACATTTATTTAGGTTTAACACTAATCCCGAAAGTATAGAGAGTGTGTGATGATGATCATATCAATCTTGGAACTACTTCCAACACTCATCGTCACTTCACCCTCAACTAGTCTCTGTTTATTCTGTAACTCCTGTTTCGAAGTTACTAATTTTAGCAACCGAACAAGTATCAAATACTCGTGGGCTACTATAAACACTAGTAAGGTACACATCAATAACCTGTATATCAAATATACCCTTGTTCACTTTGCCATCCTTCTTATCCACCAAATATTCAGGGCATTTCCGCTTCTAGTGACCATTTCCTTTGCATTATAATCACTCAGTTTCAGGCTTTGGTCTAGCTTTGGGCTTCTTCGCGGGAGTGACAAATTTCTTGCCATTCTACTTGAAGTTCCCTTTCTTTTCCTTTGCCCTTTTCTTGAAACTAGTGGTCTTGTCAATCATCAACACTTGATGCTCTTTTCTTGATTTCTACCTTCGTCGATTTCAGCATCACGAAGAGCTCGAATCGTTTTCGTCATCCCTTGCATTATAGTTCATCACGAAGTTCCAAAGAACTTGGTGATGGTGACTAGAGAACTCTGCCAGTCACTATCTTATCAGGAAGATTAACTCCCACTTGATTCAAGCGATTGTAGTACTCAGACAATCTAAGTACTTGCTCACTAGTTGAGCAATTCTCCTCCATCTTTTAGGCGAAGTATTTGTCAGAGGTCTCATACCTCTTGACACGGGCATGAGTCTGAAATACCAATTTCATCTCATGGAACATCTCATATGTTCCGTGAACGTTTCAAAAACGTTTTTTGTAGTCCCGGTTCTAAGCCATAAAGCATGGTGCACAAAACTATCAAGTAGTCATCATATTGAGCTACCCAAACGTTCATAACGTCTGCATCTGCTCCTGCAATAGGTCTATCACCTAGCGGTGCATCAAGGACATAATTCTTCTGTGCAGCAATGAAGAAAAACCTAAGACCACGGACCAAGTCCGCATCATTGCTACTAACATTTTTCAACTTAGTTTTCTCTAGGAACACATATAAAACATAGGGAAGCAAAAACATAGGGAAGCAACAACGCGAGCTATTGATCTACAACATAATTTGCAAAATACTACCAGGACTAAGTTCATGATAAATTAAAGTTCAATTAATCATATTACTAAAGAACTCCCACTTAAATAGACATCCCTCTAATCCTCTAAGTGATTACGTGATCCATATCAACTACACCATGTCCGATCATCACGTGAGATGGAGTAGTTTCAACGGTGAACATCAATATGTTGATCATATCTACTATATGGTTCACGCTCGACCTTTCGGTCTCCTTGTTCCGGGGCCATATCTGTTATATGCTAGGCTCGTCAAGTTTAACCTGAGTATTCCGCGTGTGCAACTGTTTTGCACTCGTTGTATTTGAACGTAGAGCCTATCACACCCGATCATCACGTGGTGTCTCAAAGACGAAGAACTTTCATAGAACGGTGCATACTCAGGGAGAACACTTTTACTATGATAATTTGGTGAGGGGTCATCTTATAATGCTACCGTCAATCAAAGCAAGATACGATGCATAAAAGATAAACATCACATGCAATCAATATAAGTGATATGGTATGGCCATTGTCAGTGTCAAAACCGGCGGATCTCGGGTAGGGGGTCCCGAACTGTGCGTCTAGGAGGATGGTAACAAGAGACAAGGGACACGATGTTTTTACCCAGGTTCGGGCCCTCTCGATGGAGGTAATACCCTACTCCTGCTTGATTAATATTGATGATATGGGTAGTACAGAGTAGATCTACCACGAGATCAAGGAGGCTAAACCCTAGAAGCTAGCATATGGTATGATTGTTGTTCGCCCCATTTGACTAAAACCCTCCGGTTTATATAGACACCGGATAGGTTAGGGTTACACAGAGTCGGTTACAATGGTAGGAGATCTACATATCCAGACGCCAAGCTTGCCTTCCACGCCAAGGAAAGTCCCATCCGGACACGGGACGAAGTCTTCAATCTTGTATCTTCATAGTCTTGGAGTCCGCCATGATGATAGTCCGCTATCCGGACACCCCTAGTCCGGACTCCCTCAAGAGCTCCCGAACCAGGCTTCAATGACGACGAAGTTAGGCGCATTGATTGTCTTCGCATTGCGAGGCGGGTTCTTCTCCAAATTCCATATACTTGTCGAATAGTGTCCGGCTTCTGATAAATGCTGCGCTCCTTGGCTTCTACGCCCAATAATGGCCATCTTCCACATGTTTGAATGAATGCGAAAAGCCAGAGTACTTTTACATTTACACCTAGCTGCGCAAATGAGCTGCCTATAAAAGGGGAGAGGGTCTAGATCTGAGACACACCATCCCCCTTCGCGAGCTTTCATCGGAGCGCCTCTGACCAAAGCCCATTCCATCATGGACAATCGACACGGCTCCTCCTCTCGCGCTCCCAGCTCTCAGCCTGGAAATTGGGAGAGATGCTAAGTCCCGCATAGCGAGCTAGTTATACTCCAAGCCAAGGGATTTCTTCCCCCGGCCTTCATGGTTCCGGTTCGAGCCGGACTTGCCACCTACAAGGGCGGGAAGCAAGCGGAGAGCGTTCCCGACCCCTCTAAAGGAGAGCGGGTATGCATCATCTCTTATCTAGTAAGAGGACTCGGATTTCCAATCCATCCGTTTCTCCGGGGGCTCTTGGAGTTCTACGGCCTCCAATTGCACCATCTTACTCCTGCCTCCATCTTGCACATCGCGGGCTTCGTGGCCCTTTGCGAACTATTCTTGGGCGTCGAGGCTCATTTCGGGCTGTGGAAGAGAATATTCTGCCTAGTACCCCGTTCTCATGAGGGGTCAATATATCAAGTGGGCGGAGCCGAGCTATGGCGCATCGCCGGGACCGGATACCTGTCCGGAACCCCGAAGAAGGCGTCCGAAGACTGGCCTTCGGAATGGTTTTATATGGAGGACGTCCTCTACCGGATCCTGTTCGGATCGGCCTTCCAGAGTTCAGCAATGCTCCACTGAAGAAGCGCCTTAAGCCGGGCGCCTCGGAGCCCCCGGAGGGAAAATGACCGGGATGTCCTCTATCTGATGAGCCGAATAAGGTTATTGGCTCATGCCGGATTGACCATGATTGGAGTCATGGCAATCTGTATTATGAGGGGAGTGCAGCCGCTCCAATATAGGGGCCACCCCATGTGGGATTTCAACGGGGAGGACGATGCCACCCGCCATGGCCGCAAAGGGCCGGGATCGGTCACCGAACTGGTGAAGATCTTGTCTGCCATGTATGAAGGGGAGGAGGAGGATTTCCTCCGCGTCAATCCACTGAAGGAGTTTTCTTCGAATAATCCTCGAAGCTGGGTAAGCAAACATCTTTGTGACCTATCCGATCCATGTTCCCATGGTTAAATATCTCACTTCATGGTTTTTGCGCAGGAACTGCGCCGGACTGTGGAGAAGATACACAACCCGCCCCCACAACCCGAGGATCCGGAGCGGTCCCTCGATCCGACCTCCGAAGAGGATCCAGACATAAAGGTGGAGTTGATCGACGGGGTGTTCTACCAACTTAGCATCGACGATGCTTTGGTTGCCATTACGGTGATTACCGGAATACTTCCAGCCTCACAGTAATCGAGACCGAGATCCCAAAGCCCCGATAATGACCCATCCATGCTTATTTTTGATCACCGTATACCAATGGTGCTTCGCAGGGGGTACCTTCGAGGCAGGAAGCCGAGCCCGCGGCGGCTGGCCAACAAAGGGCAGTGCGGCCCCGCAGGCTAAAAAGAAGTGCGGTCCGGATCAAAACTCCGCCGCAACGGTATGGCGTGTCACCATACTCCCAGGATTGATTCCTGGAAGGCGTACTAACGCTGGTGCTCTTTTCAGGAAAAAGAGCGCCACGGATCGAGTCCGGAGAGGTTGCTAATCGAACCTTCACCGGCCAGGCTTCAAAGCCGGGTCCGGAGGTCGAGGCGAGCACGAGACGTGCGTCGAGATGCTCCTCGATGCAGGATGCCGACAGGTTGTCCGCCACCAACTCCGAGGTGGAGAGCGCCTTGAATCACAGGCGCCACGGACAGTTCTTCGTGACACATGTTTCTCCTGTGAGGCCTTGAATGCCTTTTGATTCGAGATGCGCACCTCCGTGCCGCTCAAGATGGTCTAGCTGTGAGCTACTTGAGCAAAAGATGTAAAGGACATACGGTAAGGAAATTTGATAGTTATATATGGCAAGAGCCCCGAGACTTAAAATAGTTAGAATAACTGATTTAAGGATCATTTGTTATGCAGATCTTACGTAAAAGAATACCCGGTTGTCCCAGAGCTTGAAGAGTGCAAGGCCCAACTTGAGGTCAAGACTAGCCGCCATGAGGGGAGCCGCAGAGACCCCCATTGGTAATATACGCTTTTAAAAGATAAATAGGTTATGAAGTGCGGCGGGTTTGTAAATCTGACAAAAATATTGCAGATGGCGCTGGACTAGATCTGGACAAGCAGCCGCTCTTGCGCCAGCTAAAGGCCGGCGAGAGCGTGCTTACAAGGGTGCGGCAGGAGAAAAATAACCTCCAAGATGCCAACACCAAGCTGGGTGAGGAACTAAAGGATGTTCGTGCTCAGCTTGTCCGACTCAGAAGGAGAATCAGCCGCTTGCCGCAAGATTTTCAAGAAGTGCTTGAGCGAACTTTTAAAAGAGTTCGGCGAGGAAGGCGACTAACATAAACATGTATGTAGGTTTGCTCACAGGTCGTCCTAAGGAGGAGATGCCCAACTCTTCGGGTGATCTTCTTCCCGAACTGCGTCAGCTGCACGAACGAGTCCGGCAGGTGATGAAAGGCATCGGCCAGGCCTTGTGGCCATCTATCTCCCTGCCCGAAGGCATTGGGGAGCTGGCAGAGCGGCTTCAAGGAGCACGGCGGCGCTTCCGACTATGGAAGATATCGGCCTGCCGTCAAGGCGCCAGGAGGCTCGGGCCATGGTAAAGACGCGGTACCACGGTTGTCGACCTGCACTACATGGCCGAGGTCGGACCTGTGGGGCCGGATGGGATGGAGATCCCTGTAAGCTTAGTGTACGGCCAAGTAGAATTGGCTGCCAAGTATTCCCAGCAAGATTGTAAATTAGATAGCCTATTAGATGGCATTGAGGAGGAATACAATGAGTCGAGTTGACTATGTAAAAAATATGACATGAAAAATGTCTTCTAGACGGATTGTAGATCGTTTGTCATAGCGGACCTTTTCGCTTTGACCTCAGGACCCAATAGTCCGGAGTGTGTCCGAATACCTTCGTGGTTATATAAGAACCGGGGTATGCATGGAGACAAGGCGTAGGGTCATTGTTGCTGTATCGCATAAGTGCCCAACTAGTTATGTTATATTACATGGGTAGTAAGAAACATCTTCCGTGGAGAATAGTTCCGCTAAGGGTTCCTTTTCGCTGGGATGCATGCCCTAAAGTGCATGTCAAAGCTGCTATTAAAGCAGAATATTATCTGGGCAGATGGGTAAATAGTTAAAAATCATCTTTCAGTTCACCGACCGAATATTCCCTTAAGAACGCTTAGCTTTCGGCTTCACCCAGTTCGAGGTACACATCCGGCTGACCCGCAAGAAGAATCGCAGAGGTGCTCCCTTTACCACCTAGCCGAACAATCAGGAACGTAGGGGTAAGCACAGGAGCCAGGCAACCCAGCTTGGCCAAAACTTAAGTCATATCGATGCATATAATGGTGAATAAAAGGTACATGCGGAAGTTTAACGCATGTGTTGGGCATGAAGCCCCGTATAAATAAGCTCATGTTAAAGAAGCCCCCAGGTATAATGAGCGCGGACGGCGCGTCAAGTATGTGTGAAAAAGGCGCAAACGAGCCTCTAGAGGCTTCGAGAAGAAGGAGGAGGAAGGAGAGAAATAAAAGGCAGCAAAAATAGAAAATGTGGACGGAGGAAGGAGACGAACTTGGACTCCGGCGCTTAGGCGTAGAATCTTCGTAGACGGGCAGCGTTCCATGGGTTCGGCTCGAGTCGGTTATCCGATGCGCTTCGCAGACGGTATGCTCCGCCGGTCAGGACTTGGTCGATGATGAAGGGACCTTCCCATTTGGGCTTGAGTTTGTCCTTTTTCTTGTCCGGCAGGCGAGAACTAGTTCGCCAACGTTATAAGCTTTGGCCCGCATTTCCCTGCTTTGATATCTTCGAGCCTGCTATTGATAAAATGCGGAACGAGCTTTTGCCACGCCACGCTCCTCCTCCAATGCGCCCAGCTGTCCTGCCGATCGAGCTCGGCTTCTCTTTCTTCATACATGCGCACGCGAGGTGAGTCATGTATTATGTCGCAGGGCAAGACCGCCTCTGCGCCGTACACCATAAAGAATGGTGTGAATCCGGTAGTACGATTCGTCGTGGTCCGTAGCCCCTAGAGTACGGAATCGAGCTCCTCGACCCAGTGCGTATTAGATTCCTTGAGGGACCGCACTAGTCTGGGTCTAATGCCGCTCATGATTAGACCATTTGCTCGTTCGACTTGGCCGTTGGTTTGTGGGTGATAGACCGAGGCGTGTCGAGCTTGATGCCCATGTTTTTGCACCATAATTTGACCTCATCGACCGTAAAGTTGGTGCCGTTATCGATGATGATATCGTCGGGGACACCGTAACGGTGCACTACCCCCGATATGGAGTCTATCATCGGTCCGGATTCGCCGCTTTGACAGGTTCGCCTCTATCCATTTGGTGAATTTATCCACCATGACCAATAGGTATTTTTGCTTGTGGGTTCCTCCCTTAAGGGGTCCAACCATGTCAAGCCCCTGCACCGCGAACGGCCAGGTGATGGGTATAGTTTTGAGGGCGGTGGGTGGCATGTGGCTTTGGTTAGCAAAAGCTGGCAACCGACGATCGTTGGACTAAGTCCTCACAGGCGTGTGCCCGGGCCGTCGGCCAATAAAATCCTGTGCGGAAGGCCTTGCCTACAAGGGCCCGGGCTGCGGCGTGGTGCCCACCCAGTCCGGCATGAATTTTAGCCAGGAGGTTTTGCCCTTCCTCTTCGGAGATACACCTTTGAAGGACTCCGGTAGTGCTTTTCTTATAAAGCTCTCCCTCATGGACTTTATAGGCTTTAGATCGCCGTACTATGCAGCGAGCCTCATTTTGGTCTTCGAGGAGTTCCTGCCTAGTTAGGTAGGCTTGGAATGGTTCCATCCACGGGGCGATAACCGCTATTATTTCATGGGCAGAGGGTGTTATCTCGGTGGCGGGGCCTCCGATTTTGTCAGAGTGTTCGGCGTCAGGCAGTGCGGTTGGGTCCGGATTGTTATTGCCGGACTCCCCTTCCCATAGTACGGATGGCTTGAACAGCCGTTCCAGAAAGATATTGGGTGGGACGGCATCGCGTTTTGCACCGATGCTTGCCAATATGTCTGCTGCCTGGTTGTTATCCCGGTCTATATGGTGAAATTCGAGCCCTTCGAACCGTGCTGGCATTTTTAGGACCGCATTGCGGTATGCTGCCATTTTCGGATCTTTGGCGTCAAAGTCTCCGTTTATTTGAGATATCACGAGGTTCAATCCCGCGCACCTCTAGGCGTTTAATTCCCATGGAGATCGCCATCCGTGAGGCCGTGCGTATGGGCCTCGTATTCGGCCGCGTTGTTGGAGTCCGTATACATTATCTCAAGGACGTATTGGATCTGTGTCCTGGTTGGGGACGTCAGACGACGCCATTTCCCTAGACCGCCAACATTTTGGAGCCGCTAAAGTGCATGATCCAATTGGAGTATGCGCCGTACTCTTTAGGGAGTTCGGCTTCGGTCCATTCGGCCACGAAGTCGGCCAAAACCTGCGACTTGATAGCTCGTCGTGGCTTGTAGGTTATGTCGAATGGAAGGGGCTCTATGGCCCATATAGCAATCCGGCCCGTCGCGTCACGGTTGTTTATAATGTCATTAGGAGGTACTTCGGAGGCTACCGTTATCGCGCACTCTTGAAAGTAGTGTCGCAGCTTCCGGGATGCCATGAACACCGCGTATGCTATCTTTTGATAGTGTGGGTAACGGGACTTGCATGGAGTTAGGACAGTGGACACATAGTAAACCGGTTTTTGAAGAGGGAACCGGTGTCCATCCGTTTCTCGTTCGACAACGAGCACCGCGCTGGCAACTTGATGTGTTGCGGCGATATATAATAGCATTGGTTCGCCCACATTGGGCGTGGCCAGGACCGGATTGGTTGCCAATATGGCTTTTATCTCTTCGAGTCCGCCGTATGCATCCATCCACTCGAAGTGTTCGGTGCGGCGGAGGAGGCGGTAAAGGGGTAACGCCTTTTCTCCCAAGCGGGAAATAAAGCGGCTTAGAGCCGCTACGCACCCCGTCAATTTTTGTATTTGCTTGAGGTCTTTTGGAATATCCAATTGTGACAGAGCTAGGATCTTGGCTGGGTTGCTTCAATTCCTCTACCGGACACAATGAAGCCCAGGAGCTTTCCGGCTGAAACGCCGAAGACGCATTTTTCCGGATTGAGCTTGATGTCGTATTTTCGAATGTGAGCCTCAAGTCGTCTACTAGAGTTTCGACATGCTTGGTTTTGACGACCACGTCATCTACATACGCTTCCACTGTTTTGCCGATCTGGTCTGCCAGACATGTCTAAATCATGCGCTGATATGTTGCGCCGGCGTTTTTGAGCCCAAAGGGCATTGTGTTGAAGCAGAACGGGCCGTATGGAGTGATGAATGCTGTTGCAGCTTGGTCTGCTCCGCCATCTTGATTTGGTGGTAGCCGAGTACGCGTCGAGGAAGCACAATGAGTCGTGGTCCTGATGTAGCGCCAATAATTTGATCAATTCGAGGGAGGGGCAACGGATCCTTTGGGCAAGCCTTATTAAGGTCTTTGAAATCAACACATAGGCGCCAGGATTTATCCTTCTTTGGTACCATCACCAGGTTTGCTAGCCAGACCGGATGTTTTATATCTCTGATGAATCCGGCTTCCAAAAGTTTGGCTAGCTCCTCTCCCATGGCCTGTCTCTTGGGTTCGAAAAAGCGCCGAAGGGCCTGTTTGACTGGCTTGAATCCTTTTAGGATATTTAGGCTGTGCTCGGCCAACCGACGTGGGATTCCTGGCATGTCTGAAGGGTGCCAGGCAAAGATTTCCTAGTTTTCTCGTAGAAATTCTCGTAGTGCGGCGTCTACATCAGGGTTTAATTGTGCCCCAATGGAGGCCGTCTTTGCGGAGTCCGTTGGGTGGACTTGGAATTTGACTATTTCATCCGCTGGTTTAAAAGAGGTGGACTTGGATCTTTTATCAAGTATCACATCGTCCCTGTTCACCGTGGAGCGCATCGCGGTGAGTTCCTCGGCTGCTAGGGCTTCGGATAGTGCCTCGAGGGCTAGTGCGGCTGTCTTGTTTTCAAGCGGAGTGCTATGTTCGGATCACTAGCTAGAGTGATTATTCCGTTAGGTCCCGCATTTTAAGCTTCATGTACCCATAATGGGGTATAGCTTGAAAAATTGTGAATGCCTCTCGTCCTAATAAAGCATGATATCCGCTGTTGAACGGGGCCACTTGAAATGTGACCTCCTCGGACTTGTAATTGTCCAGCGAGCTGTAACACCCCAAAAATTTAGAAAAGTTTTAAATATCAAAATTTTGCCAGGAGTTTTAAGATTTTTATTTCTGTTGATTTCAGAACTCTTCTTTTAATATTAAGGTGTCTTTTCCATGTGGAGCTTTCCAAAACATATTGGACTTCTATGCTCTCTGTATAACATTTTCTTAATCAGTAGATTTATTTATTAAATTACTTCACCCTGAGCTTTATTCATTAAAATGAATTGTTTTAAATTTTGGAGCTCTTTTTGAACTACAACCATTTGATAGATTCACTTAAAAATTCCAACCAAAATTTGGAGATGTCATGTGATGTCTCTAAATCACTTGTGTGCATTAATATAATTATTTCATTGCATATTTTGAGTTTTACACCTGTTTTTCAAATCTGGTCCAGTGGACACTTTTGCACTATAGCCTAATTAAATATTTCCCTAGAACCTCCACCAAAATTATGGGATGCCAGTGGTAGCATGCCATCCAGCTTTATGCAAAAACCTTGTGATGTTCTATAGAAAAATTAAGTATACCAACCTCTTTTTCATTCTGGACCAGACTTGTGTTTTGTACTGGAACCATCTCCTAACTTGCTCCTTTACCCATGAGCCTTCCCCTGCTTGTAGTCCTCCCTGCCAAACCCCTAAGTCCAGGAGCATGCACTCTTTGGAACACTTTTGGTCCATGTAGTGATGCCTTTTTCTTTCTATCCAGAATTGTAATTTTGCAAAACTTGCACTAGCAAGTTTCTCCTTTTGTTAAACTAACTTCACCACCCTCTCTTACATCCACAGAGACACTGATCTGGAGTTTTTGGCCACTCCAAGAAATGCCTAAGTACCCTTGGCATTTTGTCAAACACCTTATGGGCATGATCTGTTTTGGCATGATTTTTGTTTTGCACTATGACCATGCACCTCTGGGCAATCTAGCATGTCTACTAAGCACCTAGACGATCCTAACCTAGATCTGCTAAGTGCCAGCCTCACCCAAGCCCTGTAGCATGCCATGGCATTTCGTCGAGCACGTTCCGTGCATGCTCTGGGCGCGAGCAGAGCACGCCAGATTGCACGCAGCCGCCCGAGCCGACGCTGTCATGCGCCGGGCTTGCCACCACTCTGCAGAATCACGCCACTCACTTGGCCTCTCGCCACGTCAGCGCCAAGAACCCCGACCGCCTCTGCAGCATTGCCAGAAGCCGCTTACGGCACGCCCGGCGCAACCGCCACCGCCATGAGCAGCACCGCCCAAGCCTCCGCCGCCGCCACCGCCTCGAACAGCGCGAGCTCATCCGCAGCCATGTCCACTAGCGCTGCCGCCGCCACGACACCCTAAGCTACAGAATGGCGGTCACCGGCGACCTTATCTCGCCGCCACGGAACCGACCCAGCGCCTATTTAAGGAGCCCCGAGCTCGCTCTCCGCACGCAGGCAGTCTCAAACCCCTCCCTAGGACCCCATTGGTAGCCAATCGACCCGGGGAGATCTCCTTCCCCATCTCCAGCAACCGCAGCCGCCGCCACCGCCCTGGCCATTCCGGCGTCATCAGAGCCTTCCCTTCTCCGTTATCTTCACCAGGAACTCTACCTTCCTCCCGTGAACCCTCCCCCCTGCTGGATTTCTATCGGGAACCACCGCCGCCCCAAAACCACTACGCCACCGAAACCTTCCTCCGTCGCAGAGCTCGTCGCCGACGACTCCCTCCACCCCATCACTCCCTCGACCACTGGAAGAACCGCCCCAGCCTTGCGGATCCATCCCCACCCTCGGGGGCCCGCGAGGAGTCAGCCTTAGCGCCGGGCGACGATCGCCGGAGCCCCGCCTGCTCGCCAGAGGAAGAAGAGGGAAGGGAGAATGGTCAAACCTGACCAGTGGGCCCCCTAGACCCACTGTCAGTGACCCCGCCCAGACCATGTGGGTTAAGTGGAGGCGCACTTCCAGTTTACGCCTTCGACGTGTACGTATATTTTCGAAATGTTTTCTTTTCTGTTTTATTTTTAATAATAGATTTTTGACCAAACTTTGACCGGCTGCATCTTTTTAAATACAACTCCAAATAAATTAATTCTTTTTCCTACCTCTCTCAAATATTGTCTATTTTATTTTAATATTTATTTGAAAAATTTTCAAAACAACTTTTTGTGCTGCTTTGATTTTGTGTGTTAATTCATATATATTCTTTTAAATAGGATTTTTGAAGATTTCAAGATGTGTTGGAATGCACCCTACCTTCCCATGACCTGAAGGCAAGCATTTTGCACCCTGGTGAAATTTTTGTGTGTGTTGCATAGCACGGTGACAACACCACCCCGACACGAGCATACGTCATTTTATGTGAGGATGTGTTACTACTCATGAGTGCATGTTAATGAATTTCATGCAAATGGAGTTGATATGATTGTGATAGAAATCACCGTCATATGCCTTTCATGCATACCGGGAGGGAATACGGGAAGGCCTCTGTCTTGGGTAGACACGGTCTTGTCCCTAGTCCTCCGTCGAGACAAATGTGTCCTCGTATGGCATGAGGGGGTATGTCACGTGGTGTTTCCATCTGTAGTTTGAAGTATTTGCATTGTTATACTAATCTTGCAGGGAATATTACAACCTCCTGAGTCGATCGTAGATCGAGTCTTGTGCCAGTAAACCCCATACTTGCTTCGTACTACCACTCGTCTCTACAACAAGTAGGGTACGGTTCAGTAAGTTGTCAACCCTTTCCTAGCACACACCGTACAGAGAGGCCATGGGTAGTCATGCCACCGGGTCCGGGAGCATGGGTGTTTCGGTTGTAGCCGAAGGGGGTAGCTCCCCAGTTTGCGCGCGATATAAATTTTGTGATCCCATGTTACGTCGAGGTTGTAGCCTCCCCACTTAGAGTTTTGCTTGATAGGTGTCGTGGGTGATTCCAGACACAGGTGAGTTAAGCTGGTGTGTGCAAGTTAGGTGTGTTTTCAACTAAAAGATCAGATGGAATTAGTCTTGAGGACTAAAGGAACTGCTACTTGTGGGTAAAGAGTACACCCTCTGCAGAGATTAAACCTATTCGAATAGCCGTGTCCATGGTTAAGGATTACAGTCTGGGATGGGTCGAGTGTCGGTCTTAGTGTCGGTCTTCGGAGGTGAAACTGTTAAACCAGAACTGAAATCACAACTTGTGGCTTGTGATAATTATGATTATTATTATTATTGTTGACTAACCCGTAATATTATTGGTATTATCGAATATCCCTGGGATGGTTCTACCTCCTGGATATTTACTGTGTCTTCTTTTAAAGCCCTTTATGTGGTGTCGCTAAGACGCCCGACTGTGGCATTTCTCTTAAAGCCCTTTATGTGGTGTCGCTAAGACGCCCGACTGTGGCATTTCTTTTAAAGCCCTTTATGTGGTGTCGCTAAGACGCCTGACTGTGGCATTCCTTTTAAAGCCCTTTATGTGGTGTCGCTAAGACGCCTCGACCGTGGCGCTTTTTAAAGCCCTTTATGTGGTGTCGCTAAGACGCCTCGATCGTGGCATTTCTTTTAAAGCCCTTTATGTGGTGTCGCTAAGACGCCCGATCATGCATTTCTTTTAAAGCCCTTTATGTGGTGTCGCTAAGACGCCCGACTGTGGCATGCTTGTTATTTATTTCATAATTTTAATACTGCTCTTGTTATTTATTTCATAATTTTAATACTACTATGTTATTGCATATTCATAAATAACATACTTGCACGCATCAGAGTTTATTTATCTTTTGTGACTGACATCATGAGCATAAAATATTTTCAGCACATCATTGTTAAATTATGCCTGTGTTCATAATGTTTGCGAGTACATTCAAAGTACTCACCGGCTTGTCCCTCGGCTATTGTCTTGGCCAGATTTTCTTGCTGGGAGGAGCGACTGCGTGGCGACAGCCCTGTAACCTAAGCAAAGGCGATAGCAGCCTCGCGAAGATAGGAGTTAACCTGGTCAGCTGTTCCTGTGGGAATTGGAGTCCCATAGACACTGATGATCCATAAACCGCTTCCGCCATCAACCATTAGAAACCAATTGTTGTACTCACAGGCTAGAATGGTCTTGTACTGCATATTTTGTATTTTGCTTGGAATTTCTGTATCAAGTTGGTGCCTCATCAGCTAACAGTTATCCTGGGGCTGGTGAGCACAAGGGCCATTTTCTGGAAATTAACACCCAGAGATTCGGTCCCCACACGAGCCGAACACTACATCAAGTGTAATTTTTCCTGTGCAGCATGCTTCCCGGCTAGGGATTATTCCTCTGAAGGTTGTGCTGCTTCGCTCAATGCGGTTCCAGTCTATTTCCATTTTTCGGAGGGTTTCCTCATAGATGAGGTTTAGTCCGCTGCCGCCATCCATGAGTACTATCGGACTGAGGACCAATGCGGCTGGTGCTCGGGCTGTTCGGAATTTAGGTTAGGTTCGTCACTGGCATTGAAGGTTATAGCCGTGTCACTCCATGGATTTATTGTTGCTACTTGGTAGACTTCGGCAAGGTTGCAGAGTGTTCGTTTTCGCATGTTATTTGATGCGAATGTCTCGAAGACTGTTAACACCGCATCGGTGTTGCTGGGCTGGGGTTCTGCTAGAAGCTCTTCGCCACTTTTGGCCACCGCCGTAGTATCCAAGATGCTCAAGGCTATGAGTTGGAGTGGCGCCTCTGTCAGACCGTGAATTTTGCAGGTCCGTTTAGCCAACCCTCCAAAGACGGTTCCGCACCTTTAGGGGTTTTGGTTTTTGGTGTTTAACCCAGCGCTTGATAATGATGCACCCTTTTATTTCGGACTAGGGATGTATTCGGGTCGGATTATCCCAAAATTTACTTTCGGTTTTCCAGCGCTCTCCATCGCACAAGATTTTTGTACCATGGTCACCAAGTCAGCGGGCGTGTAATTTCGCTGACGACTTATGGCGCTTAGGATTCCCTTGTCCGTGCAATTATTGCAGAAAATTGGGATTGCGTCCTCCTCTCGGCAGTCCTTTATCCTGTCCATAACCAGGAGGAATCTGGCCCAGTAATGATGTACTGTTTCAGCGGGCTCTTGCCGAATTCGGGATAGATCACTAATGTTTGGATGGGCGGGTGGATCTGGATCCAGAACCCCGTCCAATTTAGGACTTAGGGGCCGAGAAGTTTCCGAACTCGAAAGTTTGGATTTTTGAGTGTTATCCAATGAGTCCAACCCGCCGCCTGACTTTAAGTTCAGGGCTTGATCGACAGCTGTCCCTCTGCGGGAATCCGGCATGGAGGATCGAATCGGACGTAGCTAGTCCTTAAGATAGAAGAAGAATCACCGCATTGCTCCTCTATCACAAAGCAACATGATGGGTAGCCTGGGAGAGTTGATCTCTCTCGTGATCGGTTTTAGGCCCGATCCGGTCGTAGTCTGTGGCGACTCCCAGGGCGGCGATGCGATCCAAGAGCTCGTTTACGGAGGAGAGCTCGATCGGATCTAACTGTTCGGCAAGTTCCAAATTAACATGGAGATTGGTTTCGATGACTCGAGAGGTCATCGTCGGCGCGGTGGCCGAACTGGCGGTAATAAGAAAACCACCTAGCCGGAGAGTCTGACTAGCAGCCAAGGCTCCTTTGGCAATAGTATCGTCTTTAAAGACGGGATGAGACATCCTACCTGACGGCGACGGCACAGAGGAACTCTCAATGAAAGCACCAATGTCGGTGTCAAAACCGGCGGATCTCGGTAGGGGGGTCCCAATCTGTGCGCCTAGGCGGATGGTAACATGAGACAAGGGACATGATGTTTTACCCAGGTTCGGGCCCTCTCGATGGAGGTAATACCCTACTCCCGCTTGATTAATATTGATGATATGGGTAGTACAAGAGTAGATCTACCACGAGATCAAGGAGGCTAAACCCAAAAGCTAGCCTATGGTATGATTGTTGTTCGTCCCCACGGACTAAAACCCTCCGGTTTATATAGACATCGGATAGGTTAGGGTTACACAGAGTCGGGTTACAATGGTAGGAGATCTACATATCCAGACGCCAAGCTTGCCTTCCACGCCAAGGAAAGTCCCATCTGGACACGGGACGAAGTCTTCAATCTTGTTTCTTCATAGTCTTGGAGTCCGGCCGTGATGATAGTCCGGCTATCCGGACACCCCCTAGTCCGGGACTCCCTCAGCCATCATCATCTTGTGCTTGTGATCTCCATCTTCGAAGCACCGTCATGATCACCATTGTCACCGGCGCGACACCTTGATCTCCATCGTAGCATCGTTGTCGCCTCGCCAATCTTATGCTTCTACGACTATCGCTACCGCTTAGTGATAAAGTAAAGCATTACAGGGCGATTGCATTGCATACAATAAAGCGACAACCATATGGCTCCTGCCAGTTGCCGATAACTCGGTTACAAAACATGATCATATCATACAATAAAATTTAGCATCATGTCTTGACCATATCACATCACAACATGCCCTACAAAAACAAGTTAGACGTCGTCTACTTTGTTGTTGCACATTTTACGTGGCTGCTACGGGCTTTAGCAAGAACCGTTCTTACCTACGCATCAAAACCACAATCATAGTTTGTCAAGTTGGTGTTGTTTTAACCTTCGCAAGGACCGGGCGTAGCCACACTCGATTCAACTAAAGTGAGAGAGACAGACACCCGCCGGTCACCTTTAAGCAACTAGTGCTCATGGCGGTGAAACCAGTCTCGCGTAAGCGTACGCGTAATGTCGGTCCGGGCTGCTTCGTCTCACAATACCGCTGAACCAAAGTGTGACATGCTGGTAAGCAGTATGACTTATATCGCCCACAACTCACTTGTGTTCTACTCGTGCATATGACATCTACGCATAAAACCAGGCTCGAATGCCACTGTTGGGTTACGTAGTAATTTCAAAAAAAATTCCTACGCACACGCAAGATCATGGTGATGCATAGCAACGAGAGGGGAGAGTGTGTCCATGTGCCCTTGTAGACCGAAAGAGGAAGCGTTATAACAACGCGGTTGATGTAGTCATACGTCTTCACGGCCCGACCGATCAAGCACCGAAACTACGACACCTCCGAGTTCTAGCACACGTTCAGCTCGATGACGATCCCCGGACTCCGATCCAGCGAAGTGTCGGGAAGAGTTCTGTCAGCACAACAGCGTGGTGACGATCTTGATGTTCTACCGTCGCAGGGCTTCGCCTAAGCACCGCTACAATTTTAGCGAGGACTATGGTGGAGGGGCGCACCGCACACGCCTAAGAGATCTCAAGGATCAATTGTTGTGTCTCTGGGGTGCCCCCCCCCCGCCCCCGTATATAAAGGAGAAATGGGGGGGGGGGCAGCCAGGAGGAGGGTGCGCCAGGAGGAGTCCTACTCCCACCGGGAGTAGGACTCCCCCCTTTTCCATGTTGGACTAGGACTAGGGGGGGGGGGGAGAGGGGAAAGGAAATGGGGGGCGCCGCCCCCCCTCCTTGTCCAATTCGGACTTGGGGGGGAGGCCGCTGCCCCTTGGCCTCCTCTCCTCTTCCTCCACTAGGCCCATTAAGGCCCATTAAGTTACCGGGGTTCCGTAACCTCCCTGCATCTCCTAAGAAATGCCGATTTCACCCGGAACACTTTCAATGTCCAAACATAGGCTTCCAATATATCAATCTTCATGTCTCGACCATTTCGAGACTCCTCGTCATGTCCGTGATCACATCTGGGACTCCGAACAACCTTCGGTACATCAAAACATATAAACTCATAATGAAACTGTCATCGTAACTTTAAGCGTGCGGACCCTACGAGTTCGAGAACAATGTAGACATGACCGAGACATGTCTCCGGTCAATAACCAATAGCGGAACCTGGATTCTCATATTGGCTCCCACATATTCTACGAAGATCTTTATCGGTCAAACCACATAATAACATACGTTGTTCCCTTTGTCATCGGTATGTTACTTGCCCGAGATTTGATCGTCGGTATCTTAATACCTAGTTCAATCTCGTTACCGGCAAGTCTCTTTACTCGTTACGTAATACATCATCCCGCAACTAACTCATTAGTTGCAATGCTTGCACGGCTCATAGTGATGTGTATTACCGAGTGGGCCCAGAGATACCTCTTCGATAATCGGAGTGACAAATCCTAATCTCGAAATATGCCAACCCAACATGTACCTTTGGAGACACCTGTAGAGCTCCTTTATAATCACCCAGCCACGCCAGGACGCTTGGTAGCACACAAAGTGTTCCTCCGTAAACGGGAGTTGCATAATATCATAGTCATAGGAACATGTATAAGTCATGAAGAAAGCAGTAGCAACATACTAAACGATCAAGTGCTAAGGCTAACGGAATGGGTCAAGTCAATCACATCATTCTCCTAATGATGTGATCCCGTTAATCAAATGAAAACTCTTTTGTCCATGGCTAGGAAACATAACCATCTTTGATAAACGAGCTAGTCAAGTAGAGGCATACTAGTGACACTATGTTTGTCTATGTTTTCACACATGTATTATGTTTCCGGTTAATACAATTCTAGCATGAATAATAAACATTTATCATGATATAAGGAAATAAATAATAACTTTATTATTACCTCTAGGGCATATTTCCTTCACTAGATCCATAATCTAGCGCACGAGCTCTCAGCATATCCTCCAAAATCTGATTGACTCTCTCGGTCTGCCCATCTGTCTGCGGGTGAAAAGTTGTACTGAACTCTAGCCTGGTACCCAAAGTTTCGTAACCGATTCCGTAACTTTGAGGTAAACTGGGTTCCTCTATCTGATACAATGCTCCTCGGAACTCCATGCAGACATACGATCTTGGTCATGTATATCTTAGCCAACTTAGCACTGGTGTAAGTAGTCTTTACTGGGATGAAATGAGATACCTTCGTCAAACGATCGACTACAACCCAAATCGAGACATAGCCTGAACGAGTCCTGGGCAATCCCGTAATAAAATCCATGCCTAGCTTATCCCACTTCCGTTCGGGTATTGACAATGGTTGTAACAATCCTGCTAGCTTCTGATGCTCTGCCTTTACTCTCTGGCATACATCGCAAACTGCTACATACTCCGCAATATCCTTCTTCATTCCGGTCCACCAGAAAGTATCCTTCAAATCCAAATACATCTTGGTGTTTCCTGGGTGAATCGAATATGGTGAATCATGGGCCTCTTGCAAAATCAATTCCCTGATCTCCGGGTCATTAGGCACATAAACACGGTCTTCAAACCATAAGGTATCGTGCTCATCCTCACGAAATCCTTTAGCCTTTGCTTTGCTCATCTTCTCCTTTATAGAGGTAATCTCCGTATCAGTTTTCTGAGCTTCCCTGATCTTATCCATCAAAGTAGACTGAATCTCCAATGCTGCTACATAGCTTCTCGGGACTATCTACAAGCATAGCTCACAAAGATCCTCGGCTAACTCCTTTGGTAACTCTTCGGTCATTAGTGTGTTGACATGGCTCTTACGGCTCAACGCATCAGCTACTACATTAGCCTTTCCGGGATGATAATGTAATCTCATATCATAATCCTTGATGAGCTCCAACCATCTCCTTTGCCTGAGATTCAACTCCTTCTGCGTGAAAATGTACTTCAAACTCTTGTGATCCGTGTACACTTCACAATGGTTTCCATTGAGAAAATGTCTCCAAGTCTTCAATGCATGCACTACGGCTGCTAACTCCAAATCATGTATGGCATAATTCAACTCATGAGGTTTCAGCTGTCCTGAAGCATACGAAACAACTCTTCCCTCCTGCATAAGCACTGCTCCAAGTCCTCGCCGTGAAGCGTCGCAATACACCTCGTAATCCTTGCTCTGATCTGGCAGAATCAACATTGGTGATGTAACCAAACGTTTCTTCAACTCCTGGAAACTGGACTCACATTCCTCAGTCCATTTAAACTTAGTATCCTTCTTTAATAACTCCGTCATGGGCTTCACAATCTTTGAGAAATTCTCAATGAATCTCCGGTAGTATCCTGCCAGTCCAAGAAAACTCCGGATCTCTCCAACTGTCGTTGGTGCTACCCAATTTGTCACAGTGACAACCTTGGTGGGATCTACTGCTATTCCTTCTCCGGATATAACATGTCCGAGGAATCCAACCTCCTTCAACCAAAACTCACATCTGCTGAACTAGGCGTATAACTGAGGTTCTCTGAGCTTCTCAAGTACCAAATGCAAATGCTCCTTATGCTCTTCTTCGTTCTTCGAGTAGACCAAAATATCATCAATGAACACTACGATGAACTTATCCAGAAACTCCATAAACACCTTGTTCATCATGTTCATAAAATATGGAGGGGCGTTGGTCAGACCAAATGACATAACGGTATACTCATATAGCCCGTACCTGGTGGTAAAAGCCGTCTTAGGTATATCCTGCTCTCGGATCTTCAACTGATGGTACCTGATCGCAAATCGATCTTGGAAAATACCTTAGCTCCTTGTAATTGGTCAAACAGATCATTGATCATCGGTAGTGGGTACTTGTTCTTGATTGTTACTGCATTCAATCCTCGATAATCAACAACCATCCTCAATGATCCGTCCTTCTTCTCCACTAGAAGTACTGCTGATCCCCAAGGCGAAGAACTTGGGCGAATATATCCTTTATCCAGTAACTCCTTAATCTGCTTTTAATCTCTTCCAAATCTTTTGCAGGCATTCTGTATGGTCTCTTAGATATTGGCCCTGTGCCTGGCAAAAGCTCAATCAAAAACTCAATGGCTCTATCCGGTGGAATGTCTGGCAACTCCTCTGGAAATACGTCAGGAAAACCCTTCACCACTGGTACTTCTTCCTGCACAACTCCTGATAAGGAATTTACTTGTGTCCTCTTCGGCTCATGCCGGGATACATACTTGATCCTTCTTCCTTCTGGCGTTGTAAGCAAAATCGTCTTACTGGCGCATTCAATGTTCCCTCCATACTTCTGTTGGAAATATGCCCTAGAGGCAATAATAAAAGGATTATTATTATATTTCCTTGTTCGTGATAATTGTCTTTTATTCATGCTATAATTGTATTATCCGGAAATCGTAATACACGTGTGAATACATAGACCACAACATGTCCCTAGTGAGCCTCTAGTTGACTAGCTCGTTGATCAATAGATAGTCATGGTTTCCTGACTATGGACATTGGATGTCATTGATAACGGGATCACATCATTAGGAGAATGATGTGATGGACAAGACCCAATCCTAAGCATAGCACAAGATCGCAGTAGTTCATTTTGCTAGAGCTTTTCCAATGTCAAGTATCCTTTCCTTAGACCATGAGATCGTAACTCCTGGATACCGTAGGAGTTCTTTGGTGTACCAAACGTCACAACGTAATCGGGTGACTATAAAGGTGCACTATGTGTATCTCCGAAAGTGTCTGCTGGGTTGACACGGATCGAGATCGGATTTGTCACTCCGTGACACGGAGAGGTATCACCGGGCCCACTCGGTAATGCATCATCATAATGAGCTCAAAGTGACTAAGTGTTTAGTCACGGATCATGCATTACGGTAAGCGAGTAAAGTGACTTGCGATAACGAGATTGAACGAGGTATTGGGATACCGACGATCGAATCTCGGGCAAGTAACATACTGATTGACAAAGGGAATTGTATATGGGGTTGCTTGAATCCTCGACATCGTGGTTCATCCGATGAGATCATCGAGGAGTATGTGGGAGCCAACATGGGTATCCAGATCCCGCTGTTGGTTATTGACCGGAGAGCCGTCTTGGTCATGTCTACATGTCTCCCTAACCCGTAGGGTCTACACACTTAAGGTTCGGTGACGCTAGGGTTGTATGAATATGAGTATGCAGCAAACCGAATGTTGTTCGGAGTCCCGGATGAGATCCCGGACGTCACGAGGAGTTCCGGAATGGTCCGGAGGTAAAGAATTGTATATAGGAAGTGCGGTTTCGGCCATCGGGAAAGTTTCGGGGTCACCCGGTATTGTACCGACCACCGAAGAGTCCTGGGTCCACCGGGTGGGGCCACCTATCCCGGAGGGCCCGTGGGCTGAAGTGGGAGGGAACCAGCCCCTAGTGGGCTGGTGTGCCCCCTTGGGCCTCAGGCGCCTAGGGTTGAAAACCCTAGGGTGGGGGCGCACCCCACTTGCCTTGGGGCACTCCACCCTCGGCCGCCCCTTGGGAGATTCCCATCTCAGGCCGGGCGTCCCCAGGGGCCTATATAAGGAGGGGGAGGAGGGCAGCCGCACCTAAGTCTTGGCGCCTCCCCTCGCTACACCTCCTCCTCCTCTCGCAGCTTGCTTGGCGAAGCCCTCCCGAGTCCTCGCCGCATCCACCACCATGCCGTCAGTACATCGATCTTCATCAACCTCTCCTTCCCCCTTGCTGGATCAAGACGGAGGAGACGTCACGCTGACCGTACATGTGTTGAACGCGGAGGTGCCATCCGTTCGGCGCTAGGATCTCCGGTGATAGGATCACGACGAGAACAACTACTTCAACCTCGTTCTCTTGAACGCTTCCGTACGCGATCTACAAGGGTATGTAGATGCATCTCTCTCTCTCTCTCGTTGCTAGATGAACTCATAGATGGATCTTGGTGAACGTAGGAAATTTTTTATTTTATGCAACGTTCCCCAACAGTGGCATCATGAGCTAGCTCTATGCGTAGTTCTCTATTGCACGAGTGGAACACAAATCTGTTGTGGGCGTAGATGTTGTCAACTTTCTTGCCGTTACTAGTCCTATTTTGCTTCAGCGGTATTGTGGGATGAAGCGGCCTGGACCGACCTTACACGTACGCTTACGTGAGACAGGTTCCACCGACTGACATGCACTAGTTGCATAAGGTGGCTAGCGGTGTCCGCTCTCCCACTTTAGTTGGAGCGGATTCGGACGAAAAGGGTCCTTATGAAGGGTAAATAGAAGTTGACAAATCACGTTGTGGTTTTTCAGAGGTAAGAAAACGTTCTTGCTAGAACCCTATTGCAGCCATTTAAAAAGATGCAACAACAATTAGGTGACGTCTAACTTGTTTTTGCAGCAATTGCCTTGTGATGTGATATGGCCAAAAGTTGTGATGTATGATGAATTATATATTGTGATGTATGAGATCATGTTCTTGTAATAAGAATCACGACTTGCATGTCGATGAGTATGACAACCGGCAGGAGCCATAGGAGTTGTCTTAATTATTGTATGACCTGCGTGTCATTGATTCAACGCCATGTAATTTCTTTGCTTTATTGCTAAACCGTTAGCTATAGTAGTATATGTAATAGTTGGCGAGCAACTTCATGGAGACACGATGATGGAGATCATGATGATGGAGATCATGGTGTCATGCCGGTGACAAGATGATCATGGAGCCCCGAAGATGGAGATCAAAGGAGCTATATGATATTGCCATATCATGTCACTACTATATATAATTGCATGTGATGTTTATTATGTTTTTGCATCTTGTTTACTTAGATCGACGGTAGTAAATAAGATGACCCCTTATAATAATTTCAAGAAAGTGTTCTCCCTAACTGTGCACTGTTGCTAAAGTTTGTCGTTTCGAAGCACCACGTGATGATAGGGTGTGATAGATTCCTACGTTCACATACAACGGGTGTAAGACAGTTTTACACATGCAAAACACTTAGGTTAACTTGACGAGCCTAGCATGTACAGACATGGCCTCGTAACACAAGAGACCGAAGGTCGAACATGAGTCGTATGGAAGATACGATCAACATGGAGATGTTCATCGACGATGACTAGTCCGTCTCACGTGATGATCGGACACGGCCTAGTCGACTCGGATCATGTAACACCTAGATGACTAGAGGGATGTCAAATCTGAGTGGGAGTTCATTAAATAATTTGATTAGATGAACTTAATTATCGTGAACATTAGTCTAAAATCTTTACAAAATGTCTTGTAGATCAAATGGCCAACGCTCATGTCACCATGAACTTCAATGCGTTCCTAGAGAAAACCAAGCTGAAAGATGATGGCAGCAACTATTCGGATCAAGGTCCTAACATGAGGATCATCCTCATAGCAGCCAAGAAACAATATGTCCTAGAAGCACCGCTAGGTGAAGCACCCATCCCAGAGAACCAAGACGTTATGAACGCTTGGTAGTCTCGTGCTGATGATTACTCCCTCGCTCCGGCGGCATGCTTTACAGCTTAGAACCGGGCTCCAAAAGCGCTTTTGAGCAACACGGAGCATATGAGATGTTCGAGGAGCTGAAAATGGTTTTCCAAGCTCATGCACTGGTCAAGAGATATGAAGTCTCCGACAAGTTCTATAGTTGTAAGATGGAGGAAAATAGTTCGCTGCTGAGCACATACTCAAAATGTCTGGGTTGCACAACCTCCTGTCCCCAAATGGACATTAACCTCCTGACGAGGCGGTCATTGACAGAATCCTTCAGCCGCTTCCCACCGAGCTACAAGAGCTTTGTGATGAACTACAATATGCAGGGATGGTGAAAACTATTCCTGAAGTATTTTCAATGCTGAAGTCAGCAGAGGTAGAAATCAAGAAGGAACATCAAGTGTTGATGGTCAATAAAACCACTAAATTCAAGAAGGGCAAGAGTAAGAAGAACTTCAAGAAGGACGGCAAGGATGTTGCCGCGCCCGGTAAGCCAGTTGCCGGGAAGAAGTCAAAGAATGGACCCAAGCTTGAGACTGAGTGCTTTTATTGCAAAGGGAAGGGCCACTGGAAGCGGAACTGCCCCAAATACTTAGCGGACAAGAAGGCCGGCAACACTAAAGGTATATTTGATATACATGTAATTGATGTGTACCTTACCAAGACTCGTAGTAACTCCCGGGTATTTGATACCGTGCTTTTGCTCACATTTGTAACTCACAGCAGGAGCTGCGGAATAAACGGAGATCGGGCGAAGGACGAGGTGACGATGCGCATCGTGAATGGTTCAAAGGTCGATGTGATCGCTGCCGGCACGCTACCCCTACATTTACCTACATGATTAGTTTTAAACCTCAATAATTGTTATTTAGTGCCAAGTTTGAGCATGAACATTGTATCGTGATCTCGCTTAATGCGAGATGGCTACTCATTTAAATCCGAGAATAATGGTTGTTCTATTTATATGAGAGATATGTTTTATGGTCATGTTCCGATGGTCAATGGTTTATTCTTAATGAATCTCAAACGTAATATTACACATATTCATAGTGTGAATACCAAAAGATGTAAAGTTGATAACGATAGTCCCACATACTTGTGGCAATCGCCGCCTTGGTCACATTGGTGTCAAGCGCATGAAGAAGCTCCATTCGATGGACTTTTAGAGTCTCTCAATTATGAATCATTTGACACATGCGAACCATGCCTCATGGGCAAAATGACCAAGACTCCGCTTCTCCAGAACAATGGAGCGAGCAACCAACTTATTGGAAATCATACATACCGATGTGTGCGGTCCAATGAGCGTTGAGGCTCATGGAGGATATCATTATGTTCTCACTCACCGATGACTTGAGTAGATATGGGTATGTCTACTTGATGAAACACAAGTCTGAGACCTTTGAAAAGTTCAAGGAATTTCAGAATGAGGTAGAGAATCAACGTGACCAAAAATAAAGTTCTTACGATCAGATCGTGGAGGAGAATATTTAAGTCATGAATTTGGTACACACTTAAGGAAATGTGGAATCGTTTCACAACTCACGCCGCCTGGAACACCTCAGCGTAACGGTGTGTCCGAACGTCGTAATCGCACTCTATTGGATATGGTGCGATCTATGATGTCTCTTACTGATTTACCGCTATCATTTTGGGGATACGCTCTAGAGACAGCTACATTCACTTTAAATAGGGCACCTTCTAAATCCGTTGAGACGACTGTTGGAAATATGCCCTAGAGGCAATAATAAAAGCATTATTATTATATTTCCTTATTCATGATAATTGTCTTTATTCGTGCTATAATTGTGTTAACCGGAAATCGTAATACATGTGTGAATAACAGACAACAACATGTCCCTAGTGAGCCTGTAGTTGACTAGCTCGTTGATTGATAGATAGTCATGGTTTCCTGACTATGGACATTGGATGTCATCGATAACGGGATCACATCATTAGGAGAATGATGTGATGGACAAGACCCAATCTTAACATAGCATAAGATCGCACAGTTCGTTTGCTAGAGTTTTCCAATGTCAAGTGTCCTTTCCTTAGACCATGAGATCGTGTAACTCCCGGATACCGTAGGAGTGCTTTTGGTATGCCAAACGTCACAACGTAATCGGGTGACTATAAAGGTATGCTACAGGTATCTCTCGAAAGTGTCTGCTGGGTTGACATGGATCGAGATCGATTTGTCACTCCGCTTGACGGAGAGGTATCACCGGCCCTCTCGGTAATGCATCATCACAATGAGCTCAATGTGATCAAGTGTTTGATCACGGGATCATGCATTACGGTAACGAGAAAAGTGACTTGCGGTACCGAGATTGAACGAGGTATTGGTATACCGACGATCGAATCTCGGGCAAGTAAAATACCGATTGACAAAGGGAATCGATACGGGATTAATTGAATCCTTGACATCGTGGTTCATTCGATGAGATCATCGTGGAGCATGTGGGAGCCAACATGGGTATCCAGATCCCGCTGTTGGTTATTGCCCGAGAGCCGCCTCGGTCATGTTCATGTCTCCGAACCCGTAGGGTCTACACACTTAAGGTTCAGAACGCTAGGGTTGTAGGAATATGTATGTGCAGTAACCCGAATGTTGTTCGGAGTCCCGGATGAGATCCTGGACGCCACGAGGAGTTCCGGAATGGTCCGGAGGTAAAGAATTATATATAGGAAGTGCTGTTTCGCCATCGGGACAAGTTTCGTGATATCGGTATTGTACCGGGACCACCGGAGGGGTCCCTGGTCCACCAAGTGGGGCCACTAGGCCCCAGGGGGCCACATGGGCCCTAGGTGGTGCGCCTAGGCCCACATGGGCCAAGGGGAACCAGCCCCAAGGGGCCCATGCGCCTAGGGTTTAAGGAGGGAAGAGTCCATGAGGGGGAAGGCACCTCCGAGGTGCCTTGGGGAGGGTGGACACCTCCCCTCTCTTGGCCGCACCCTCCCTTGGAGGAGGGGCAAGGCTGCGCCTCCCCCTCCTTGGCACCTATATAAAGGGGAGGGAAGGGTGCAGCAGCACCTTTGCCCTGGACGCCTCCTCTCCCTCTCCAACACATCCTCCTCCTCCGTAGTGCACGGCAATGCCCTCGCCGAGTATCGCAAGTTCCACCATCACCACGCCGTCGTGCTGCTGCTGGAGCCATCTTCCTCAACCTCTCCTTCACCTTGCTGGATCAAGAAGAAGGAGACGCGACGCTGACTGCACGTGTGTTGAACGCGGAGGTGCCGTCCGTTCGACACTAGATCATCGGTGAATTGGATCGCGGCAAGTACGACTACCTCATCCACGCTCACTCCGAAGCTTCCGCTATGCGATCTACAAAGTGGTATGTAGATGCTATCCAATCTGAATACTCGTTGCTAGATGAACTCATAGATGGATCTTGGTGAAACCGTAGGGAAAAATTTTAATTTTCTCGCAACGCTCCCCAACAAAGTGGCATCATGAGCTAGGTCTATGCGTAGTTCTTCTTGCGCCGAGTAGAACACAATTTGTTGTGGGCGTAGATGTTGTCAATTCTTCTTGCCGTTACTAGTCAATCTTGATTCAGCGGTATTGTGGGATGAAGCGCCGGACCAACCTTACACGTGACGCTTACGTGAGACCGGTTCCACCGACTAACATGCACTAGTTGCATAAGGTGGCTGGCGGGTGTCCGCCTCTCCTACTTTAGTTGGATCGGATTCGATGAACAGGGTCCTTATGAAGGGTAAATAGAGATTGACAAATCACGCTGTGGTTTGAACGTAGGTAAGAAAACGTTCTTGCTAGAACCCTAATTCAGCCACGTAAAACTTGCAACAACAATTAGAGGACGCCTAACTTGTTTTTGGCAAAGAAGTGCTTTGTGATATGATATGGCCAGAAGTTGTGATGAATGATGAATGATCTATATGTGATGTATGAGATGTTCATGCTATTGTAATAGGGATCACGACTTGCATGTCGATGAGTATGACAACCGGCAGGAGCCATAGGAGTTGTCTTTATTTTTTGTATGACCTGCGTGTCATTGAAGAACGCCATGTAAACTACTTTACTTTATTGCTAAACACGTTAGTCATAGAAGTAGAAGTAGTCGCTGGCGTGACAACTTCATGAAGACACGATGATGGAGATCATGATGATGGAGATCATGGTGTCATGCCGGTGACAAGATGATCATGGAGCCCAAGATGAAGATCAAAGGAGCTATATGATATTGGCCATATCATGTCACTACTTTATATAATTGCATGTGATGTTTATTATGTTTTATGCATCTTGTTTACTTAGAACGACGGTAGTAAATAAGATGATCCCTCATAATAATTTCAAGAAGTGTTCCCCTAACTGTGCACCGCTGCTAAGGTTCGTCGTTCAAGCACCACGTGATGATCGGGTGTGATAGGTCCTTACGTCGCATACAACGGGTGTAAGACAGATTTACACACGCAAAACACTTAGGTTGACTTGACGAGCCTAGCATGTACGCATATGGCCTCGGAACACGTAAGACCGAAAGGTCGAGCATGAGTCGTATAGAAGATACGATCAACATGAAGATGTTCACCGATGTTGGCTAGTCCGTCTCACGTGATGATCGGACACGGCCTAGTTGACTCGGATCATGTAATACTTAGATGACTAGTAGAGGGATGTCTATTCAAGTGGGAGTTCATTAAATTTGATTAAATGAACTTTATTATCATGAACTTAGTCTAAATATTTACAATATGTCTTGTAGATCAAATGGCCAACGTAGTCCTCAATTTCAACGCTGCTCCTAGAGAAAACCAAGCTGAAAGACGATGGTAGCAACTATACGGACTGGGTCCGGAACCGAGGATTATCCTCATAGCTGCCAAGAAAGATTATGTCCTAAGAGCACCGCTGGGTGACGCACCTATTCTCCCCGCAGAACAAGACGTTATGAACGCTTGGCAGTCACGCCATGCGATGATTACTCCCTCGCTCAAAGGCGGCATGCTTTACAGCTTAGAGCCGGGACTCCAAAAGCGCTTTGAGAGACATGGAGCATATGAGATGTTCAAGAGCTGAAAATGGTTTTCCAAGCTCATGCCCGGTCGAGAGATATGAAGTCTCCGACAAATTCTTTAGCTGTAAGATGGAGGAAAATGGCTCACAAGGAACACATACTCAAAATGTCCGTTGCACAACCGCTTGACTCAATCGGAAGTTAATCTCCGGATGAAGCGGTCATTGACAGAATCCTCCAAGCCGCTTCCACCTAGCTACAAGAGCTTTGTGATGAACTACAATATGCAGGGGATGGTAAAGACCATTCCTGAAGTATATGCTATGCTGAAATCAGCAGAGGTAGAAATCAAGAAGGAGCATCAAGTGTTGATGGTGAATAAAACCACTAAGTTCAAGAAGGGCAAGGGTAAAAGAACTTCAAGAAGGACGGCAAGGAAGTTGCGGCGCCCGTAAGCAAGTTTCCGGAAGAAGCCAAAGAATGGACCCAAGCCCAAACTGAGTGCTTTTATTGCAAGGAAGTGGTCACCGGAAGCGGAACTGCCCCAAATACTTAGCGGACAAGAAGGCCGCAAAACCAAAGGTATATGTGATATACATGTAATTGATGTGTACCTTACCAAGACTCGTAGTAGCTCTTGGGTATTTGATACCGTGCAGTTGCTCATATTTGTAACTCAAAGCAGGAGTCATGGAATAAACGGAGACCTGGCGAAGGACGAGGTGACGATGCGTGTCGGGAATGGTTCCAAGGTCGATGTGATTGCCGCCGCACACCGCCTCTGCATTTACCTACGGGATTAGTTTTAAACCTCAATAATTGTTATTTAGTGCCAAGTTTGAGCATGAACATTGTATCTGGATCTCGTTTAATTCGAGATGGCTACTCATTTAAATCCGAGAATAATGGTTGTTCTATTTATATGAGAGATATGTTTTATGGTCATGCTCCGATGGTTAATGGTTTATTCTTAATGAATCTCGTACGTGATGATACACATATTCATAGTGTGAATACCAAAAGAGTTGATAACAATAGTCCCACATATTTGTGGTAATCGCCGCCTTGGTCACATAGGTGTCAAACGCATGAAGAAGCTCCATGCAGATGGACTTTTAGATTCTCTTGATTATGAATAATTTGACACGTGCGAACCATGCCTCATGGGTAAAATGAGCTAGACTCCTTTCTCCGTTACCATGGAGCGAGCAACCAACTTATTGGAAATCATACATACCGATGTGTGCGGTCCAATGAGTGTTGAGGCTCATGGTGGCTATCGTTATGTTCTCACCCTCACCGATGACTTGAGTAGATATGGGTATGTCTACTTAATGAAACACAAGTCTGAGACCTTTGAAAAATTCAAGGAATTTCAGAGTGAGGTTGAAAATCAACGTGATAGAAAGATCAAGTTTCTACGATCAGATCGTGGAGGAGAATACTTGAGTCACGAATTTGGCACACACTTAAGAAAATGTGGAATAGTTTCACAACTCACGCCGCCTGGAACACCTCAGCGTAATGGTGTGTCCGAACGTCGTAATCGCACTCTATTAGATATAGTGCGATCTATGATGTCTCTTACCGATTTACCGCTATCTTTTTGGGGATATGCTTTAGAGACTGCCGCATTCACTTTAAATAGGGCTCCGTCGAAATCCGTTGAGACGACACCGTATGAATTATGGTTTGGGAAGAAACCTAAGCTGTCGTTTCTAAAAGTTTGGGGATGCGATGCTTATGTCAAGAAACTTCAACCCGAGAAGCTCGAACCCAAGTCGGAAAATGCGTCTTCATAGGATACCCGAAAAGAAACTATTGGGTATACCTTCTACCTCAGATCCGAAGGCAAGATCTTTGTTGCCAAGAATGGATCCTTTCTCGAGAAAGAGTTTCTCTCGAAAGAAGTAAGTGGGAGGAAAGTAGAACTTGATGAAGTGTTACCTCTTGAACCGGAAAATGGCGAAACTCAAGAAATCGTTCACGAGGTGCCCGCACCAACTAGAGAGGAAATTAATGATTATGATCAAGATACTTCGATCAAGCTCCTACTGAAATTGAAGGTCCACAAGGACACGCTCCGCACTGCAGTGGTACGGAACCCTGTCTTGGAAATCATGTTGTTAGACAACGGTGAACCTTCGAACTATGAGGAAGCAATGGCGGGCCCGGATTCCGACAAATGGCTGGAAGCCATGAAATCCGAGATAGGATCCATGTATGAAAATGAAGTATGGACTTTGACTGACTTGCCCGCTGAACGGCGAGCCATAGAAAATAAATGGATCTTTAAGAAGAAGATGACGCGGATGGTAATGTGACCATCTATAAAGCTCGGCTTGTCGCTAAGGGTTATCGACAAGTTCAAGGGGTTGACTACGATGAGACTTTCTCACCGTAGCGAAGCTGAAGTCCGTCCGAATCATGTTAGCAATTGCCGCATACTATGATTATGAGATATGGCAAATGGACGTCAAAACGGCATTCCTTAATGGTTTCCTTAAGGAAGAATTGTATATGATGCAGCCGGAAGGTTTTGTCGATCCTAAGAATGTCGACAAGGTGTGCAAGCTCCAACGCTCGATTTATGGGCTGGTGCAAGCATCTCGGAGTTAGAACATTCGCTTTGATGAGATGATCAAAGCGTTAGTTTACATGCACTTATGGAGAAGCCTGTGTTTACAAGAAAGTGAGTGGGAGCTCTATAGCATTTCTCATATTATATGTAGACGACATACTTTTGATGGGAAATGACATAGAACTCTTGGACAGTATTAAGGCCTATTTGAATAAAAGTTTTTCAATGAAGGACCTTGGAGAAGCTGCTTATATATTAGGCATCAAGATCTATAGAGATAGATCGAGACGCCTCATAGGTCTTTCACAAAGCACATACCTTGATAAGATATTGAAGAAGTTCAATATGGATCAATCTAAGAAGGGGTTCTTACCTGTGTTACAAGGTGTGAAATTGAGCTCAGCTCAATGTCCCACCACGGCGTAAGATATAGAAGAGATGAGTGTCATCCCCTATGCCTCAGCCATAGGTTCTATTATGTATGCCATGCTGTGTACCAGACCTGATGTAAACCTTGCCGTAAGTTTGGTAGGAAGGTACCAAAGTAATCCCGGCAAGGAACACCGGACAGCGGTCAAGAATATCCTGAAGTACACGAAAAGGACTAAGGAAATGTTTCGTTTATGGAGGTGACGAAGAGCTCGTCAGAAAGGTTACGCCGACGCTTAGCTTCGACACAGATCCGATGACTCTAAGTCACAAACCGGATACGTGTATATTTTGAATGGTGGGGCAGTAAGCTGGTGCGCTTGCAAGCAAAGCGTCGTGGCGGGATCTACATGTGAAGCGGAGTACATGGCAGCCTCGGAGGCAGCACATGAAGCAATTTGGGTGAAGGAGTTCATCACCGACCTCGGAATCATACCCAATGAGTCGGGCCAATCAAGCTCTTCTGGTGACAACACCGAGCTATTGCACTTGCAAAGGAGCCCAGGTTTCACAAGAAGACTAGGCACATCAAGCGCCGCTTCAACTCCATTCGTGAAAATGTTCAAGATGGAGACATAGAAATTTGTAAAGTGCACACGGATCTGAATGTCGCAGATCCGCTGACTAAACCTCTCCCTAAGGCAAAACATGATCAGCACTGTAACTCTATGGGTGTTCGATTCATCACAATGTAACTAGATTATTGACTCTAGTGCAAGTGGGAGACTGTTGGAAATATGCCCTAGAGGCAATAATAAAAGCATTATTATTATATTTCCTTATTCATGATAATTGTCTTTATTCGTGCTATAATTGTGTTAACCGGAAATCGTAATACATGTGTGAATAATGCACAACAACATGTCCCTAGTGAGCCTGTAGTTGACTAGCTCGTTGATTGATAGATAGTCATGGTTTCTGACTATGGACATTGGATGTCATCGATAACGGGATCACATCATTAGGAGAATGATGTGATGGACAAGACCCAATCTTAACATAGCATAAGATCGCATGATTCGTTTGCTAGAGTTTTCCAATGTCAAGTGTCCTTTCCTTAGACCATGAGATCGTGTAACTCCCGGATACCGTAGGAGTGCTTTGGGTATGCCAAACGTCACAACGTAATCGGGTGACTATAAAGGTATGCTACAGGTATCTCTGAAAGTGTCTGCTGGGTTGACATGGATCGAGATCGGATTTGTCACTCCGCTTGACGGAGAGGTATCACCGGCCCTCTCGGTAATGCATCATCACAATGAGCTCAATGTGATCGAAGTGTTTGATCACGGGATCATGCATTACGGTAACGAGAAAAGTGACTTGCGGTACCGAGATTGAACGAGGTATTGGTATACCGACGATCGAATCTCGGCAAGTAAAATACCGATTGACAAAGGGAATCGTATCACGGGATTAATTGAATCCTTGACATCGTGGTTCATTCGATGAGATCATCGTGGAGCATGTGGGAGCCAACATGGGTATCCAGATCCCGCTGTTGGTTATTGCCCGAGAGCCGCCTCGGTCATGTTCAGATGTCTCCGAACCCGTAGGGTCTACACTTAAGGTTCGTAACGCTTAGGGTTGTAGGAATATGTATGTGCAGTAACCCGAATGTTGTTGAGTCCCGGATGAGATCCTGGACGTCACGAGGAGTTCCGGAATGGTCCGGAGGTAAAGAATTATATATAGGAAGTGCTGTTTCGCCATCGGGACAAGTTTCGTGATATCGGTATTGTACAGGGACCACCGGAGGGGTCCCGGGGGTCCACCAAGTGGGGCCACCAGCCCCAGGGGGCCACATGGGCCCTAGGTGGTGCGCCTAGGCCCACAGGGGCCAAGGGGAACCAATACCACGGGGCCCATGCGCCTATGGTTTAAGGAGGAAGAGTCCATGAGGGGAAGGCACCTCCGAGGTGCCTTGGGGAGGTGGACACCTCCCCTCTTGGCCGCACTCCTCCCTTGGAGGAGGGGGCAAGGCTGCGCCCTCCCTCCTTGGCACCTATATAAAAGGGGAGGGAAGGGTGCAGCAGCACCTTTGCCCTGACGCCTCCCTCTCCCTCTCCAACACATCCTCCTCCTCCGTAGTGCACGCGCGAAGCCCTGCCGAGTATCTTGCAAGTTCCACCATCACCACGCCGTGCTGCTGCTGGAGCCATCTTCCTCAACCTCTCCTTCACCTTGCTGGATCAAGAAGAAGGAGACGTTACGCTGACCGTCGTGTGTTGAACGCGGAGGTGCCGTCTGCTCGGCACTAGATCATCGGTGAATTGGATCGCGGCAAGTACGACTACCTCATCCACGTTCACTCCGAAGCTTCCGCTATGCGATCTACAAAGTGGTATGTAGATGCTATCCAATCTGAATACTCGTTGCTAGATGAACTCATAGATGGATCTTGGTGAAACCGTAGGAAAAATTTTAATTTTCTGCAACGTTCCCCAACAACGACACCGTATGAATTATGGTTTGGGAAGAAACCTAAGTTGTCGTTTCTAAAAGTTTGGGGATGCGATGTTTATGTCAAGAAACTTCAACCTGAAAAGCTCGAACCCAAGTCGGAAAAATGCGTCTTCATAGGATACCCTAAGGAAACCATTGGGTATACCTTCTACCTTAGATCCGAAGGCAAGATCTTTGTTGCCAAGAACGGATCCTTTCTTGAAAAGAGTTTCTCTCGAAAGGAGTATGGGAGGAAAGTAGAACTCGATGAAGTACTACCTCTTGAACCGGAAAGTAGTGCAGCTCAGAAAATGTTCCTGTGGTGCCTACACCGATCGGAAAGGAAATTAATGATGATGATCAAGGTACTTCAAATCAAGTTGCTACCGAACTTCGTGAGGTCCACAAGGACACGTTCCACACCAGAGTGGTATGGCAACCCTGTCCTGGAAATCATGTTGTTAGACAACGGTGAACCTTCGAACTATGAAGAAGTGATGGCGGGCCCAGATTCTAACAAATGGCTTGAATCCATGCAATCCGAGATAGGATCCATGTATGAAAACAATGTATGGAATTTGACAGACTTGCCCGATGATCGGCGAGCGATAGAAAACAAATGGATCTTTAAGAAGAAGACGGACGCGGATGGTAATGTTACCATCTATAAAGCTCGACTTGTCGCTAAAGGTTATCGGCAAGTTCAAGGGGTTGACTACGATGATACTTTCTCTCCCGTAGCGAAGCTGAAGTCTGTCCGAATCATGTTAGCAATTGCCGCATACTATGATTATGAGATATGGCAAATGGACGACAAAACGGCATTCCTTAACGGCTATCTTAAGGAAGAACTGTATATGATGCAGCCGGAAGGTTTTGTCGACCCCAAGAATGCTAACAAGGTATGCAAGCTCCAGCGATCCATTTATGGGCTGGTGCAAGCATCTCGGAGTTGGAACATTCGGTTTGATGAGATGATCAAAGCATTTAGGTTTATGCAGAATTATGGAGAAGCCTGCGTTTACAAGAAAGTGAGTGGGAGCTCTGTAGCATTTCTCATATTATATGTAGATGACATACTTTTGATGGGAAATTATATAGAACTTTTGGACAGCATTAAGGCCTACTTGAATAAGAGTTTTTCAATGAAGGACCTTGGAGAAGCTGCTTATATATTAGGCATCAAGATCTATAGAGATAGATCGAGACGCCTCATAGGTCTTTCACAAAGCACATACCTTGATAAGATATTGAAGAAGTTCAAAATGGATCAGTCCAAGAAAGGGTTCTTGCCTCAGACATAAGGTGTGAAATTGAGCTCGGCTCAATGTCCCACCACGGCAGAAGATATAGAAGAGATGAGTGTCATCCCTATGCATCAGCCATAGGGTCTATTATGTATGCCATGCTGTGTACTGCAGACCTGATGTAAACCTTGCCGTAAGTTTGGTAGGAAGGTACCAAAGTAATCCCGACAAGGAACACTTTGGACAGCGGTCAAGAATATCCTGAAGTACCGAAAAGGACTAAGGACATGTTTCTCATTTATGGAGGTGACGAAGAGCTCTTCAGAAGGGTTACGCCGACGCTTAGCTTCAACACAGATCTGGATGACTCTAAGTCACAAACCGGATACGTGTATATGTTGAATGATGGAGCGATAGCTGGTGCAGCTGCAAGCGGAAGCGTCTGGCGGGATCTACATGTGAAGCGGAGTACATGGCAGCCTCGGAGGCAGCGCATGAAGCAATTTGGGTGAAGGAGTTCATCACCGACCTAGGAGGCATACCCAATGCGTCGGGGCCAATCAAACTCTTCTGTGACAACACTGGAGCTATTGCTCTAGCCAAGGAGCCCAGGTTTCACAAGAAGACAAGGCACATCAAGCGTCGCTTCAACTCCATTCGTGAAAATGTTCAAGATGGAGACATAGAAATTTGCAAAGTGCATACGGATCTGAATGTCGCAGATCCGTTGACGAAACCTCTTCCGCGAGCAAAACATGATCAACACCAGAACTCTATGGGTGTTCGATTCATCACAATGTAACTAGATTATTGACTCTAGTGCAAGTGGGAGACTGTTGGAAATATGCCCTAGAGGCAATAATAAAAGGATTATTATTATATTTCCTTGTTCGTGATAATTGTCTTGTATTCATGCTATAATTGTATTATCCGGAAATCGTAATACACGTGTGAATACATAGACCACAACATGTCCCTAGTGAGCCTCTAGTTGACTAGCTCGTTGATCAATAGATAGTCATGGTTTCGACTATGGACATTGGATGTCATTGATAACGGGATCACATCATTAGGAGAATGATGTGATGGACAAGACCCAATCCTAAGCATAGCACAAGATCGTGTAGTTCGTTTTGCTAGAGCTTTTCCAATGTCAAGTATCCTTTCCTTAGACCATGAGATCGTGTAACTCCCGAATACCGTAGGAGTGCTTTGGGTGTACCAAACGTCACAACGTAACTGGGTGACTATAAAGATGCACTACAGGTATCTCCGAAAGTGTCTGTTGGGTTGACACGGATCGAGACTGGGATTTGTCACTCCGTATTACGGAGAGGTATCATCGCCCACTCGGTAATGCATCATCATAATGAGCTCAAAGTGACTAAGTGTTTAGTCACGGGATCATGCATTACGGTACGAGTAAAGTGACTTGCCGGTAATGAGATTGAACGAGGTATTGGGATACCGACGATCGAATCTCGGGCAAGTAACATACCGATTGACAAAGGGAATTGTATACGGGGTTGCTTGAATCCTCGACATCGTGGTTCATCTGATGAGATCATCGAGGAGTATGTGGGAGCCAACATGGGTATCCAGATCCCGTTGTTGGTTATTGACCGGAGAGACGTCTCGGTCATGTCTACATGTCTCACGAACCCGTAGCGTCTACACACTCAAGGTTCGGTGACGCTAGGGTTGTATGAATATGAGTATGCAGCAAACCGAATGTTGTTCGGAGTCCCGGATGAGATCCCGGACGTCACGAGGAGTTCCGGAATGGTCCAGAGGTAAAGAATTGTATATAGGAAGTGCGGTTTCGGCCATCGGGAAAGTTTCGGGGTCACTCGGTATTGTACCGGGACCACCGGAAGAGTCCCGGGGGTCCATTGGGTGGGGCCACCTATCCCGGAGGGCCCCGTGGGCTGAAGTGGGAGGGGAACCAGCCCCTAGTAGGCTGGTGAGCCTCCCGTTGGGCCCCCCCTGCGCCTAGGGTTGAAAACCCTAGGGTGGGGGGCGCACCCCACTTGCCTTGGGGGGCACTCCACCCCCCCTGGCCGCCGCCCCTTGGGAGATTCCCATCTCCAGGGCCGCCCCCCAGGGGGCCTATATAAAGGAGGGGGGAGGGAGGGCAGCCGCACCCTAAGTCTTGGCGCCTCCCGCCCCCTGCTACACCTCCTCCTCCTCTCGCAGTTGCTTGGCGAAGCCCTGCCGGAGTCCTACTGCATCCACCACCACGCCGTCGTGCTGCTGGATCTTCATCAACCTCTCCTTCCCCCTTGCTGGATCAAGACGGAGGAGACGTCATGCTGACCGTACGTGTGTTGAACGCGGAGGTGCCGTCCGTTCGGCGCTAGGATCTCCGGTGATAGGATCACGACGAGAACAACTACCTCAACCCCGTTCTCTTGAACGCTTCCGTACGTGATCTACAAGGGTATGTAGATGCATCTCTCTCTCTCTCGTTGCTAGATGAACTCATAGATGGATCTTGGTGAACGTAGGAAATTTTTTATTTTATGCAATGTTCCAGTACAACTTCGATAACCAATCCATGCATAATATCACATCCAATCCTTGCGATTCCAATACTATTAGGTCCGAGGGAAAACACGTAGTTACCAATCCTTAATGGTAACCGATCACACAATAGACTAGCCATATGCTCTGCTCCAGGCGAGGTTACTAACATGGGTGACCTAAGGGCTTGGGTTGGCAGTTTATACTTATCCACAAATCCCCTTGAGATATATGAATGCGATGCACCAGTATCAAAAAGAACGAGTGCAGTAAATGACTTAACCAAAAACTTACCTATTACTACATTTGGCTGAGCTTCAACCTCCTCCACGTTAACGTGGTTCACCTGTCCCCTATTGAAAGGGTTCGGCTTCTTCCCTGAGCTTCCATTGCCATTTCTGTTCTGGGCTTCACACTAGTGCAGAACCGGGCAATAGCACCGGTTCGTAAGGCCCTTTAGTGTCGGTTCCATAACCGGCACTAAAGTGTGGGCACTAAAGCCCCCCCCCCACTTTAGTACCGGTTCAGCACGAACCGGTGCTAAAGGGCAACCACGTGGCACAAGCCAGCTCCGGGGGGCAGGAGCCCTTTAGTACCGGTTGGTAAGACCAACCGGTACTATAAGGTTTGGGGGGTTTTTAGTTTTATGATTTCTTTTTCATTTAATTTTGTGTTTCCATTTTAATTCTTTTTCGTTTGCTGGTATTTTACGATACTACACATTCTACACGTCATGCATATATATATATATATATATATATATAATTTCTAGTAGAACCAATCATGCATATATATATATCATCAATGTCTCACAAACCACCATATTAATTAATTCACACATACACACATGTATAGTTATATACAATTTCTCCTACATATGCATGTTGCCTTCGGAGCCAGTGGCATTAGCCTAATTGGTGCCTTCGGAGCACGATGACAATCGGAAGTGGTTCATGGGGCGGTAGCGGGCAATAATATTCTCCCTTGGATTTATGACCTGGTCGAGCAAAAACCCGCTTATTTCCTCTTGAAGTGCTTCTACGCCGCTCTGTTTCTAGGAGCTTGTCCCGCACCTCTGTGAACTGTTAAGAAGGAGATCAATATGCATGTGTATTAGTTGTGTGACTAGATATCGATAATGGTGTAAAAATTGTGAATAGTGTTCGACAAGCGCACCCATTCCTGTCTTTGAGATCTGCTCCTTTGGACGCCATCATGCGAATGTTCTTGCAAATGCAGAATGCACACAGATCAGTCCCCGCTACCGCTTCTGTGGCCTTTACGAGAATGGAATTTGATCAGATAATAATTAATCAAGCATGATAATTAAAGAGATGGCAGCTAGCTAGCTAGCTAGTACTATTTAATTACTTACCTTGGGTCGAAACCATTTAAGCTTTTTTTTCCATTCGCCTTCCGTGACGCTGATGAACCTTGCCCAAGCCTTGCCCGCCGACAAAGAAAATGAATAAAGGGGTTATTAAATAGTTCATATCATGAAATGACGAACTAAATAGGCCGAGATATATAGTTAATAATGATTGAAATTACCTGTTGACTATCCCAAACAAGATGTTATAGTCAGCATTTGCTTTGAGTAGTGAGTCCAGATTTCAACTATTCCAAGGCCAACTTTAATGATACACAAGATCCAAGAAATCTGCATGCACACACGCTTGCATGTCTTAATTAAGCGGGCATATGTAAGCAAAAACATGTAGCTAGCTAGTAGGCAAAAACAGAGAATTTGTAGTACAAGACAAAGTGTGACTCACTTTGGAAGTTGTAAGGAAGTAGTATATCTTCATTGTATTTGAGGCGCTTCAAGAACTCTAGCATGTTGTCCTCTCACGGCCTTTTCATGATGTGGATTTATTTTCCATGTGTATTCATTAACGGTGTTTGGGTCAATGAACCCAATGCCAAAGCGTCCACCTTTTCTCATTTCATACATCTTCATCCCGCATAATACCACGTAAAAGAATATAGTGAGGATAATTACAGGTAATGATTGATCAAAAGGATCACTACAGCTATCTTGAGACTTAAATAATGTAAAGAAATCACTTACGCATAATAGCAACCCATTTATAGATTTGTCGAGTGCGTCTTGATTGTATAACTGAAATAGTTCGTAATACTCAACGGATGAGCTTTCTCATGGAAGTAATGCTCCTCCTTGACATTCACCATGAGGGACACTCGATTGGAAATCTTGGTAATGTTCATGTACCATTGATGCAATTCATACATTCTCGTTGGGAGGTTCTTGACCTTGTCTAGCTCGACCAAAGGTTGGCCCCGAACATATTTCCGTTTTATTTCATCCTCTGTTAGCATAGGCATGGGCTCGATCTCGAGGAGTTGTCCAACAGTGATGTTGAGAACTTCAGCCTGCATTATATGGTCCTTGGTTATTACCACATTGCCCACCTCGGGAACGTAAACTGTTTGCCCACAATAATATTGGGCGCGTCGTCATCGCGTGTTGTTGGCACAACAAGCGAGGGATCGATTCGCCGCCTATTCTCCCACCGGGAATGGTTTTCCCGCATTTTTCGACAGCTGCTTGTTGTTTGCTCGATCCCGAGCTCGCCTCCTTACGTAGACATGCTCGATTTAACTTCCTGATGTGGCGCTCATAGTCTGTGTCAACAGGCTTGGGAGCTGGTGGTTGAGCCATACGAATGAAGTGGTCAATCGTTTCCTCAGGCACTTTCTCCCTTAGCGGCGGTGGAGGTTTCGGTGCAAAATGGGCTTCCACCTCGGCCTTCGATATGGCTGCTTTTTCCTCCTCGGACTTGTCATAAGGCCTCTGCGGAAGAGGCGTGAGGCTTGGACCATATTTATATCGCTTGCCTCCGCATGTACTTCCCTGTACTACCTCGACTGCGTGCCCACGCACCATAGCTGCGGGTGTCTCTTCTGCGATTGCCGAGGCGGCGGAGATGGCTGACGGGGCTGAGTTGGACAAGGAGGAGTGGCCTGAAGCTGTGGGACTTGGAGGAGGAGTGGCTGAGGTTGTGCCGGACTTGGAGGAGGAGTGGGACGTCTGACGCTGTGGCGGACTTGGAGGAGGAGGAGTGGCTGACACTTTGCCGGACTTGGAGGAGGTGGCTCGACACTTTGCCGGACTTGGTGGACTTGCGGAGCGGGAGTCTGGCGACTCGGTGGCGGACTTCGACGAGGAGTCGGGCCGACGCGGTGTCGGTGGCCTTCGAAAGAAGATGCAATCCTTTTTCCATAGGATGATACGATGTTTGGCCTCTCCGAGAAAGTGCTCGTCGTCACCTCCAGGATGGTCAAGCTGAAGCTCCGAATATGGGTCCACCACCTCATCAACCAAGACACGAGCATAGCCCGCTGGAATCAGGTTGCAATGGAAGGTTGCCTCGGGGGGATTTGTAAAAGCAACGACGTCCGCCACCTTCATGGATATGTTGTTCATTTTGACGTGTAGCTCGCAGTTAGTGTTCTCCGTGATGTCATCCACGGGGTATCTATCTAGCATTGCATCGTCCGGGGCGGAACCCACGCTGCTCCTCGGCATGGATGGGGCGGTGCTATCCAATGCTGGATCATCCGCTAGCTGCTGCATTTCTTGAGACCCCTTTGCTGGGTAAGTGAGTCGATCTGCTCCTGCTGCCGCTGGAATTTGACTGCCAATTCCGCTTGACTTGCTTCTAGGCCTTGAATGCGTTCATAGTCTCGCTTCCTCTGCTCCTCCTCCATCTTCCTCTTCTTCTCCTCCGCAATCTTCTTTCTCGCACGGGTTCTGTAGTCGGTGTTCCATTCTGAAAACCCCTCATACCGCGGAATAGCGCCCTTGCCTCGTGTTCTTCCCGGGTGTTCAGGATTTCCCAGCACGCAGCGTAAGCTCGTCGTTCTCTCTGTTGGGCTGGAACACCCCGATCGTGCCTCTTCTATTGCAACAAGTATCGCATCGTCGGCTCCCTTCAGACTTGCCTTCGTCAAACATTGCCTGTCTTGGGTCCAACTCCCCCATGCGCATAGAACCAAGTCCTCGCACTGGGGCCAGCTCTTAGTAACCGGAGTGACACCTGCATCCTCCATCTCTTTCTCAAACTTATCCCACTTAGGCATTGCCACCGCATAGCCACCGCCCCAGCTTATGGAACTTATCCTTTTTCGGCATTCTTCTTGTTTATTCTCGACCGTTCCTTAGCTAATTCTGAATCCTTGAATTTCACGAAATCGTCCCAATGAGCACGCTGGTTCTGTAGTGTTCCCTCGAATCTGGAGTCTTCCTTCCTCCTTGGACGTACTTGTCCCATTCACGATTCTTGTGGTTCTTGAATGCAACCGCCATCTTCCTAAGAGCAGCGTCCTTGACTTTCTGCACATCTGCTTCTGTGAAATGATCTGGTAGGGTGAAATGTTCCATGAGAGTATCCCAAAGCAGCTCTTTTTGTGGTTTGTCGACAAAAGTAACATCTGGACGTGGCTTTGCTGGCTCTCTCCATTCTTGAAGGGAGATGTAGCGACCAGACCCGAATGGATCTAGTGCTCTGTGCTCAGTGTCATCCCTGGATCAGTAATGCTGACACCACACAGTACTTCGAAGGATTTATAGCAGAGTAGCAATCACACACTTATTACATCGTTGTCCACAAGGGAACTTAATACAATAATATGGCTTAAGGCCATCTAATAATAACAGCGGAAGACTTGGAAGAATAGTGAGTCCATCAACTCCATCGGCATCACCGAGTATAGAACCACGACCTAACACCTTACTGTCGTTCGAAAAGTCTGCATACGTGAAAAGTTGCAGCCAAAACGGGTCAAGACATGGAATATGCCGCAATGTAACACATAGAGAACAATGAAGCAACAAGCCTATACTACATGCATATATGGCTGGTGGTAAGGCTCTCTGATTTACATTTTTGCATAAAGCTGGTTTTCCCTACATCAAAGGAATAATTTTATTTAACTATCATGGTGGTTGTTAAACATTGAGAATGGTTGACAGCATCCTCAATCCCAATTAAAAATACTCATTAAAAACCCAATAACTTTATTATTAGAAGTAACATGTTGAGATTCACATGATATTCAAGTACTAGATACTCAAGATGTCCATAACCGGGGACACGGCTAATCATGATTAGTTTATACACTCTGCAGAGGTTTGCGCACTTTTCCCCACAAGACTCGATCGCCTCCGTTTGGTTCTCGCACTACATGGTGTTTGAGAGATGGATGACCGAGACACAGTCTTTCAGAAGCGCTAGCACCTTACTTGTGGGTAGACCGGTACACCTACTTTCCCCTACATCTGCTAGTCTACCCGTAAGAGTTCGCACAACTTAGTCAACTATGCCAGAGCCCATAATTGGCTTGTGGCTGCACACGTAAGTTTCTAGTTTGAATAATCTTATGATCCCTTAGAGCCTGGGTGGCGGTCCGAAGAAATACAGTAAGTCCTGATAGAAACCAGTGCCTCAATCCACCCAGATGTGTGTTTAGGTTGCCACCTTAGATAAACCTTAATTAACAATCTCACATCTGTCATGGATATCACTCACCCAATCCACGTCTACTAGCATAGCATGGCATAATTAAGCAAACGTAGAAGTAACTCCCAATGTTTCATAAGTAAAACAGGTAATAGGTACTACCTCAATCTACTTCCCAAACCCACAATTTAATTAGATCCTAAACATGCAAGTGTTTGAGGGTTTGATATAATGCAATAAAACTGGGTAGTAGAAAAGTATGATCAAAGTGTTACTTGCCTTGGCCGATGATCCATGAGACCTAGAGATTCAAGTAACAAGCGGCGCACTCCGGGTGATCTAACGCAGACAAACAACAAGCATACAATAAGTACTCATCTAATGCACGGGAAATCTCGAATAAAAGATCTAACCAGATAGTTCAACTTAAGAACCCTGGTTGCAAAAGAATCGAATCAAATAAAGCATCGAAAGTCGGAACTCGAGAGAGAACGACTCGGTTTAGCAATCTGAAACTAAGTCAAAATTTTACAGTAGCAAAACTCTGTGTAAGTAGGTTAGTCGAACGGCGGTTTCAGAATTAAACTCCGTGCGCTTGAATCACCTGATTCGATAAACGAGCAAGAAATAAAACAGATTTGAAATTCGGATCGTAAATCGAATCGAAAATAACGGATTAAATCCGATTAAAAGAAAACGACGAACGGATTAAATAACGGACGTTCGTTAACAGAACTAATCCAACGAACACGTTCATTGAAATGAACGGGTCGGTGAACGCTCACTAAATAAGAAAACCGAGAAAATAAAAACCATCTAGGGTTTAAAAAACCGAACATCTTCAAAAAAACCGGATCGGGTTTTCTAAAAACCGGATCCGGGCGGCTACCTCCCGGCTGCTCGCCGGCTGGGCTCCGACCTCCCGGGTCGGGCGACGGGCGGTGGGTGGCGGCGGGTCAACTGGTGGCGAGGAGGCGACGAGGGGCTCCGGCGACGGCGACAAAGCGGCGGCGACGCCCTCAAGGGCGGGCGGCTCGGGTGGAGGGCGGCGGCAAGGGCGGGTTGAGGGAGAGGAGGGGGGGGCTGGGTATTTAAGAGGGGGTCGCTTGGGGAGGGGCAAGCCGGGCCGGGCGGAGGCGGACTCCGGCGGCGGGCGTGGCGGCGGCGGAGATCGCCATGAGGAGAGGGAGAGGAGGCGGGCAGGGCCGGGCCGGGCGCGGGCCGTTGGCCGGGCCTGGGCCTTGGGCCTGTGGGGAGGGCGCGATTTTTAAAAAAAAAACAAAACAAAACGGATTAAAAAAAATACCAAACGAACTCCGATTTTAATAAAAATAATTTTCCCCGACTCCTAAAAATGAGTCGAACAAAATGAACTTTAAAAACGGCAAACATGCATGAATTTTTAAAATGCTCATTTTTGCCTAAGCAAAATAAATCTTCCAAAACCAAATTTGATTTATTCATAATATCTCCATTTTTCCTAAATGTTGGGAAAGTCATATTATTCCCTCTCTTAAGTTTTTTTATAGGAAAAACTTTATGAGGATAATTAAATAAATTCAATGATCCTATTTTCAAAATTTGAGAAATCCTAAATATGAAAATAATGAAACTTCCAACTCTCTCCGAGGGTCCTTGAGTTGCGTGAATTTTTCTAGGATCGGAAAAATGCGAGGAAAATATGATATGCATGATGACCTAATGTATAACATTCCAAATTGAAAATTTGGGATGTTACAAACCTACCCCTTAAGATGAATCTCACCTCGAGATTCGGGTTGGCTAGAAAATAGGTGAGGTGGTCCTTGAGCAAAACTTCCTCTCTTTCCCAGGTGGCTTCATCCTCAGTGTGGTGGCTCCCCTGAACTTTGCAAAACTTGATAACTTTGCTGCGGGTAACTCTGCTGGCATAATCTAGAATCTTAACCGGTTTTTCCTCATATGTCAAGTCATCCTTCAACTGAATTGCTTCCAAAGGGCACCGTGTCTCTTAACGGTACCTCTGCTATCTCGGGTGACATTTCTTCAATCGAGAAACATGGAATACATCATGAACTCCTGACAGTCCTTCCGTAATTCCAACTTATAAGCAACTTCTCCCATGCGTTGCAAAATCTTATACGGTCCGACGAAACGTGGTGCTAACTTTCCTTTAACTCCAAAACGCTTAACTCCTCGAAGTGGGGATACTCGGAGATATACTCTGTCTCCAATCTCATACTCAATCGCTTTGCGCTTTGAATCGGCATAGCTCTTTTGTCTGGACTGGGCTACCTTGAGCCTGTCCCGAATCTACTTAACTTTCTGTTCGCACTCCTTAATCAAATCTGGTCCAAACAACCGACGATCTCCGGTTTATCCCATAACAACGGTGTCCTGCACCTTCTTCCATACAAAGCCTCGAAGGTGCCATCTTCAAGCTGGTTTGGTAACTGTTGTTGTAGGAAAATTCTGCATACGGCAAATTATCATCCCAGCTAGATCCATAATCTAGGGCACAAGCTCTCAAAGATGTCCTCCGTAATCTGATTGACTCTCTCTCACCGGCCCATCGGTCCGTGGGTGGAAAGTCAGATCAATTCCAATCGGGTTCCCAATGTTTCGTGTAACCGGTTCCAAAATTTTGAGGTAAACCGGGTTCCTCTATCCGATACGATGCTCCTCGGAACTCCGTGTAAGCACACAATTCTGGTCATGTATATCTTTGCCAACTTAGCATCGCTATAGGTAGTCTTGACCGGAATGAAATGAGCTACCTTTGTCAACGGCCGACTATGACCCAAATCGAGTCATATCCTGAACGAGTCTTTGGCAATCCTGTGATAAAATCCATGCCTAGTTTATCCCACTTCCATTCGGTATCGGCAATGGTTGTAACAATCCTGGCCGCTTCGATGTTCTCGCTTTACTTTCTGACATACATCGCAAACTGCTACATACTAAGCAATATCCTTCTTCATTCCGGTCCACCAGAAAGTATTCTTCAAATCCAAGTACATCTTGGTATTTCCTGGGTGAATCGAATAGGGTGAATCATGAGCTTCTTGTAAAATCAACTTCCCGATCTCCGGGTCATTGGGCACATAAACACGGTCTTCAAACCATAGGGTATCGTGCTCATCCTCACGAAATCCTTTAGCTTTTCCTTTGCTCATTTTCTCCTTTATAGAGGCAACTTCCTTATCTCGCCTTTTGGGCTTCTCTGATTTTGTCCATCAACGTAGACTGAATCTCCAATGCTGCTACATAGCCTCTCGGAACTATTTCCAAACATAGCTCTCGAAGGTCCTCGGCTAACTCATTGGGTATTCCTCCCATCATTAGGGTATTGACGTGGCTCTTGCAGCTCAATGCGTCAGCTACGACATTAGCCTTTCCGGGGTGATAGTGCAATCTCATGTCATAATCCTTGATAAGCTCTAACCATCTCCTTTGTCTCGAGATTCAATTCCTTCGTGTGAAAATGTACTTCAAACTCTTGTGATCCGTATATACTTCACAATGATTTCCAATGAGAAAATGTCTCCACGTCTTCGTGGCATGCACAACGGCTGCTAACTCCAAATCATGAGTGGCATAATTCAACTCATGGGGCTTAAGTTGTCGTGGAAGCATACGAAACAACTCTTCCTTCCTGCATAAGCACGGCTCCAAGTCCTCGACGTGAAGCGTCGCAATACACCTCATAATCCTTAGTCTGATCTGGCAATATCAAAACTGGTGAGGTAACCAATCTTTTCTTCAACTCCTGAAAACTTGCCTCACAGTCCTCAATCCATACAAATTTGTTTTCCTTTTTCAACAATTCTGTCATAGGCTTAGCAATCCTTGAGAAATTTTCAATGAATCTTCGGTAGTATCCTGCGAGTCCAAGGAAACTCCGAATCTCTCCAACTGTCGTTGGTGCTTCCCATTTGGTTACGGTCTCAACCTTTGTGGGGTCAACTGCTAGTCCTTCTCCGGATATAACATGTCCGAGAAATCCAACTTCCTTGAGCCAAAACTCACATTTGCTGAACTTGGCATACAACCTGTGTTCCTCGGTTTCTCCAAAACCAATCGCAAATGTTCCTTGTGTTCCTCTTCATTCTTCGAGAAAATCAAAATGTCATCAATGAACACCACGCATTTAACTTATCCAAAAACTCCATAAACACTTTGTTCATCGTGTTCATGAAATAGGCTGGTGCGTTAGTCAGTCCAAATGACATAACGGTATACTCAGATAGTCCATATCTCGTGGTAAATGCTGTCTTGGGTATGTCCTGCTCCCGAATCTTCAATCGATGGTACCGATCGCAAGTCGATCTTGGAAAACACCTTGGCTCCTTGCAAGCGATCAAAGCAGATCATTTATCATGGGTAGTGGGTACTTGTTCTTGATTGTTACTTCATTCAATCCACGATAATCAACAACCATTCTTAACGATCCATCCTTCTTCTCCACTAGCAAAACGGGTGATCCCCAAGGTGAAGAACTTGGGCGTATAAAACCTTTATCCAATAGTTCCTTAATCTGCTTCTTGATTTCTGCCAAATCTTGTGCAGGCATCCTGTATGGTCGTTTCGATATCGGGCCTGTTCCTGGCAAAAGTTCTATCAAAACTCAATGTCTCTATCCGGTGGCATTCCTGGCAACTCTTCCGGAAATACATCAGGAAAATCCTTCACCACTGGTACTTCTTCCCGCACCACTCCTCGATAGGCAATTAACTTGCGCTCTTCTCGGCTCGTGCCGTGATACATACTTAATCCTTCTTCCTTCAGGTGTTGAGAGCAAAATCGTCTTACTTGCGCAATCGATGTTTCCTCCATACATCGACAGCCAATCCATACCGAGAATAACATCAAATCCTTGCGATTCCAGAAAGATCAAATCCGTAGGGAATACAAGACTTCCTATACTTAATGGCACTTGAAAACATCCTTGTCTGGCCATATACTCCGCTCCTGGTGAGCTTACTAACAAAGGGGTTTTAAGAATCCGAGTAGGTAGGCTATACTTCTCTACAAATCCCCTTGATATGTATGAATTCGATGAACCGGTATAGAAAAGAACTAGTGCAGTAAATGACTTAACCAAAAACTTACCGATTCATCGCATCGGGCTGATCTTCAACCTCCTCCACTTCAATGTGGTTCACCGTCCCCTATTGAAAGGGTTAGGCTTCTTTCCGAGCTTCCATTGCCATTTCCATTCTGGCCTTCTCGACAGTCATTGGCATAATGCCCATCTTGCGGCACTTAAAGCAAGTAATATGACTCAGGTCTACTTTGGATGGTGTTGACGGGTTGGTGCGATTCTGTCCATTGCTTCCTCCATTCCCGTTCCCATTCTTGGTGCTGTTATGGTTATGCGAATTACCTCCTCCATGAGTATGCTGAAACTGAATTCCTGACTTAGGGGTATAACGAGGTTTCTGCTGAGCTCCAGAGTTATACTTCCCTTGCCCATACTTCCGCCACGGTTCTCAATTTGCTGCCGCTTTCCTTCAATCATGAGGGCTCGGTCTACTAACTCCTGGTAGTTATTGAAACTGGCTACCATCAACGGCATGCTGAACTCATCATTCAGTCCTTCTAGAAACTTCTCCTGTTTAGCTGCATCGGTAGCAACGTCATCTGGGGCATAACGTGCTAGTTTACTAAAGTCATCCACGTACTGGCCAACAGTCCTTCCTCCTTGGCGTAGGTTGCAATACTCACGCTTCTTCATGGCCATAGCTCCTGCTGAAACATGGGCAGTGCGGAAAGCTTGCTGAAATTGATCCCATGTGACAGTGTCTACAGGATAAGTGGCTGTGAAATTCTCCCACCATGCTGCTGCGGGTCCTTCAAGCTGATGTGCTGCAAACTTCACTCTTTCTCCATCCGTGCATCCTGCAGTGGTCAGCTCCCTTCCTATCTTGCGGAGCTAGTCATCTGCTACAATTGGCTCGGTGCTCTTTGGAATACACCGGCGGGTTTAGTCTAAGGAAACGAGTCAGATGATCCGCAGGTGGTGGTGGTGGTGGGTTGTTGTTGTTGTTGTTGCCCTGGTTCTGCACCAATGTTTGAATCAGGGTATTCTGCTGCTGGATCAGTTGGGTGATCTCTGGCGGGAAAGCGAATCCGGGGTCGCGTCTCAGAGGCATCTAATGGGTTTAGAAAAGAAGAGAAATTTAGAATAGAATGAGGTCTAAGGGGAATCACTACCCAAATGCACATGAGCAAATACACACAAAATCACTTCATTCAATCAAACAAGGGCTTACAACGATCTAACTATCGCAAAAGTGCGTGTACTATAATGTTTACATGGGGAAATACTACTAATATGTGGGGACTTCTACTAATTTGAACCGTGGAAGACTCCATAATGTTCCGCTCCACTTCGTCTTCAAAGTCGGGTTCACTTGGATCCGAATCGGTGTCATCGATGTTGATGTAGTCGCCATGCGATCGACATATACTGGTCTTCATTCCTGAGCGCCAACTTCTTCTTGAGTTCTTCAATCTCGCATTTAAGATCGTTATTGTGTCTTGCTAGAGCTACGATCTCGGCCCATATAGTCCTTGCGAGTTGTCTTTAGTTCTTCTTCAAGTTCGATGATCCTTCCCTTTGCATTCTCGCAACTCCAACATATCATTGCACATCCGGTTCTCCTGGCGTCCGAATGTGCTTTGGTTTAACTCTGGATGAATGCTGCAATGGATCTATCCTTCTTGGTCCGACGACGTCCCATTTGTCATCTCGGCGTCCGCAAATCTGGTAGATAGTGTCCTTGAGGTCTTCTTGATAAACTTCTCCAATGCGTCCCATGGTGATGTGAGCTGCCATGCTCTTTCCTGCACTCCAAGTTGGTGCAATCGAAAACACTATCTATAGGCTTGGTGTTTGGGGCGAATGTCCTTCCCGAACGTGAGCGTGAATCTTCCAAAGCTCCTCTTCAGCAAGAGTGGCGTTGAAAGTCCCGGTGAAGCTGGGTAGTCCAATGTTCAGGTACTTGGTAACTTCCTTCAAGTGAAATCCAAAAGGTGTGCCTTCATCCGGTTGGGTGTACTTGATCTTCGAGTCCTTCATCCTAAAGAGAGTAGAAAAGATGAGGAGTTAGAAAAATGGGAAGAGAATAGTGATCTATGGCTTTATCTTAGTGGTCGTGTCCTACAATTCGTGTGCTCGATACCATTCTCTCAGAGCGACCGGACCCGAATGGATCTAGTGCTCGTGCTCGGTGTCATCCTGGATCAAGAATGCCGACACCACACAAGATTTCTTTGAAGGATTTATAGCAGAGTAGCAATCACACACTTATTACATCGTTGTCCACAAGGGAACTTAATACAATAATATGGCTTAAGGCCATCTAATAATAACAGCGAAGACTTGGAAGAATAGTGAGTCCATCAACTCCATCGGCATCACCGAAAGTATAGAACCACGACCTAACACCTTACTGTCAGTCTGAAAAGTCTCGCAACGTGAAAAGTTGCAGCCCAAAACGGGTCAAGACATGGAATATCTTTGGCAATGTAACACATAGAGAACAATGAAGCAACAAGCCTATACTACATGCATATATGGCTGGTGGTAAGGCTCTCACGGTTACATTTTTGCATAAAGCTGGTTTTTCCCTACATCAAAGGAATAATTTTATTTAACTATCATGGTGGTTGTTAAACATTGAGAATGGTTGACAGCATCCTCAATCCCAATTAAAAAGTACTCATTAAAAACCCAATAACATTTATTATTAGAAGTAACATGTTGAGATTCACATGATATTCAAGTACTAGATACTCAAGATGTCCATAACCGGGGACACGGCTAATCATGATTAGTTTATACACTCTGCAGAGGTTTATGACTTTTCCCCACAAGACTCGATCGCCTCCGTTTGGTTATCGTGACTACATGGTGTTTGAGAGACGGATGACCGAGACACAGTCTTTCGTAAGCGCTAGCACCTTACTTGTGGGTAGACCGCACACCTACTTTCCCCTACATCTCGCTAGTCTACCCGTAAGAGTTCGCACAACTTAGTCAACTATGCCAGAGCCCATAATTGGCTTGTGGCTGCACACGGAAGTTTCTAGTTTGAATAATCTTATGATCCCTTAGAGCCCGGGTGGCGGTCCGAAGAAATACAGTAAGTCCTGACAGAAACCAGGTGCCTCAATCCACCCAGATGTGTGTTTAGGTTGCCACCTTAGATAAACCTTAATTAACAATCTCACATCTGTCATGGATATCACTCACCCAATCCACGTCTACTAGCATAGCATGGCATAATTAAGCAAACGTAGAAGTAACTCCCAAGGTTTCATAAGTAAAACAGGTAATAGGTACTACCTCAATCTACTTCCCAAACCCACAATTTAATTAGATCCTAAACATGCAAGTGTTTGAGGGTTTGATCTAATGCAATAAAACTGGGTAGTAGAAAAGTATGATCAAAGTGTTACTTGCCTTGTCGATGATCCGCGAGACCTAGAGATTCAAGTAACAAGCGGCGCACTCGGGTGATCTAACGCAGACAAACAACAAGCATACAATAAGTACTCATATAATGCAAAGGGAAATATCTAATAAAATATCTAAAATTATTGTTCAACTTAATAACCCTGTTGGCAAAATAATCGAATAAAATAAAGCATCGAAAGTCGGAACTCGATAGAGAACGACTCGGTTTAGCAATCTGAAACTAAGTCAAAATTTTACAGATGGCGAACTACTGTGTAAGTAGGTTAGTCGGAACGGTGGTTTCAGAATTGAAACTCCAGCGCTTGAATCACGTGATTCAGATAAACGAGCAAGTAGTAAAACAGTTTTGAAATTCGGATCGAAATCGAATCGAAAATAACGGATTAAATCCGATTAAAAGAAAACGACGAACGGATTAAATAACGGACGTTCATTAACAGAACTAATCCAACGAACACGTTCATTGAAACGAACGGGTCGGTGATCGTTCACTAAATAAGAAAACCGAGAAAATAAAAAAACCATCTAGGGTTTAAAAAAAAACCGAACATCTTCAAAAAAACCGGATCGGGTTTTCTAAAAAAAACCGGATCGGGCGGGGCGGCTACCTCCGGCGGCTCGCCGGCGGGGCTCCGGCCTCCGGCGGGGTCGGGCGACGGGCGGTGGGTGGCGGCGGGGTCAACCGGGTGGCGAGGGGGCGACGAGGGGCTCCGGCGACGGCGACAAAGCGGCGGCGACGCCCTCAGGCGGGCGGCGGCTCGGGTGGAGGGAGGCGGCAAGGGCGGGTTGAGGGAGCGGAGGGGGCGGCCGGGTATTTAAGAGGGGGGGGTTCACTGCTTGGGGGAGGGGGGCAAGCCGGGCCGGGCGGAGGCGGACTCCCGGGCGGCGGGGCGGCGGCGTGGCGGGAGACCACGCTGGGAGGGAGAGGGAGGCGGGAGGCCGGGTCAGGCGCCGGCTGGCCGGGCTGGGCCTTGGCCTGTGGGGAGGCGCGATTTTTTAAAAACAAAACAAAACGGATTAAAAAATACCAAACGAACTCCGATTTTAATAAAAATAATTTTCCCCGACTCCTAAAAATGAGTCGAACAAAATGAACTTTAAAAGCGGCAAACATGCATGAATTTTAAAATGCTCATTTTTGCCTAAGCAAAATAAATCTTCCAAAACCAAATTTGATTTATTCATAATATCTCCATTTTTCCTAAATGTTGGGAAAGTCATATTATTCCCTCTCTTAAGTTTTTTATAGGAAAAACTTTATGAAGATAATTAAATAAATCCAATGATCCTATTTTCAAAATTTGAGAAATCCCAAATATGAAAATAATGAAACTTCCAACTCTCTCCGAGGGTCCTTGAGTTGCGTGAAATTTTCTAGGATCGGAAAAATGCGAGAAAAATATGATATGCATGATGACCTAATGTATAACATTCCAAATTGAAAATTTGGGATGTTACAGGAGATCGGGAGTTGGTCCTTCACAAGAACTCCGCACTGACGAACGAACTTGTCCGCAATCTTCTTAGGCGCTAATGGTTCGCCATTAGGTCTGATTGCCTCAATATTGTACTTTACGCCCTCCTTCAACTTTTTGTTCGGGCCTCGTTTCATCCTTTTGCCTGAAGATTTGCTCGATCCGGATGGCTGAAAGAACAAAGATCGATTCGTTAATATATCTTCAAGTCATTTAAAACATGTGATGATCACCAGATGCCTGCTTATATAAATATATATACCTCGCCGGTCTTTGCTGTTTCAAGATCAACATTTTCTTCGTCATCATCATAATCATAGTTCATGACTTCATCAATTCGGTCGTCAGCGATCGAATATCATATCACCCTCTCTCGTGTTGTTTAGAAATTCGAGCCGTCATAATCTTCTTCATTCTCGATCATCATCCGCCCGTGAGGATGGCGTATCATATCGAACATGGCCTGTTCTCCTCTCTGCCGGTATTGTCCGCCATAGCTTTTATTTAACTAATCCAAAAGAAATATAAAACAATTTAGTATTCAAATTACATCGTCTCGAATAATAGATATAATCTCGAATACATCGTCTCGAATAATAGATATAATCTCGAAAACATCGTCTCCAATAATAGATATAATCTCGAATACATCGTCTCGAATAATAGATATAATCTCGAATACATCGTCTCGAATAATAGATATAATATCGAATACATCACTGGCTAGGTAGCTAATAAAGATCGAATACTACAGAAGAATCTAGGACACTCGCGGTTCTTGCGGCGCGGGCGGTGGACACCCAAAGAGAAGGAACCCTCACAGGATCACAGCTGAAGTGAGATCCTCAAGAAACTGCTGTGTATTGGAGAACCTGCCGCCCTCTAACGCAACCATGCAGCGATGGACGTGCTCGTCCTCCTCCCCGACACGGGCGACGCATAATCTCCGGCTGGGCCGCTCCTCCGCGCCAACACTGGCCCACGCGAACGCCACCAAACGAGATCAGGGTCGACGACGGGACCCGGGGCCGGGTTCCTCATCAAGCGGCGCGCCCCTCCAGGCAGCACCTCCCAGTGCCAGCCCGGCGGAGCCCAGTCCCGGACATGGGTCAGCCGGACGTCGTCGCGGACGTGTCGACGGTGAGGATGCGGGTCGGGCATCGTCGAGAACAAATACTAGCTATATGCCCGCAAAAAGTAACATTTTTTTAATGATTGGATTTTGATAACTAAAATTTCTAACATTTCTATATAACTAACATTTCTATAACATTTCTAACAATACTATATATAACTAACATTTCTATAACATTTCTAATATTTCTATAACTAAAAAACAGAAAAAAAAATTATAACATTTCTATAAATATAACTAACATTTTTATAACTATTTCTATAACTAAAAAACAGAAAAATTTCTAACAATTCTAACTTTTTATAACTATTTCTATAACTAAAAACAGAAAAATTTCTAACAATTCTAACATTTCTAACTATTGTAACAATTCTAACATTTCTAACTATTCTAACAATTCTAACATTTCTAACTATTTCTGAAAAACAGAAAAATTTCTAACAATTTCTAAAAACAGAAAAATTTCTAACTATTTGTATAACTAAAAACAAAAATGTATGTGTGTGTGTGTGCGCTCACCGGCAGGCGAGGGACGATGGGGCGGCGACGGGAGCAAGGCGGCAGCAGGGATGACGACGACGGGATAGGGACGGGCGGTGACGACGGGACGGGACGGACGGGCAGGCGGCGAGGCAACGACGAGGGGCGTACTGAGGCGGCGCCGACGACGGGACGGGACGACGCAGGACGGGCCGGACGGGAGGCGGTGAGGACGGGGACGACGGGGACGGGGACGACGGGGCGGCGACGACGGGAACGGGGCGGCGACGGGGGCGGCGACGAGGGATGGAGACGTACGGGGGCGGCGGGCGACAGTGCAGAGGAGAAGAAGCCAGATGAGAAACTGAAATTTTCGTAAGTGTTGTTTATATAGGAGGGGCCTTTAGTACCGGTTTGTGCCACCAACCGGTACTAAAGGCCAGTTTTGGCCAGCCCAAGCGGCGGGAAGCGACCCCCTTTAGTACCGGGCGGTGGCACAAACCGGTACTAAAGGCCCCCCCTTTAGTGAAGGAAATATGCCCTAGAGGCAATAATAAAGTTATTATTTATTTCCTTATTTCATAATAAATGTTTATTATTCATGCTAGAATTGTATTAACCGGAAACATGATACATGTGTGAATACATAGACAAACATATAGTCACTAGTATGCCTCTACTTGACTAGCTCATTAATCAAAGATGGTTATGTTTCCTAACCATAGACATGTGTTGTCATTTGATTAACGGGATCACATCATTAGGAGAATGATTTGATTGACATGACCCATTCTGTTAGCCTAGCACTTGATCGTTTAGTATATTGCTATTGCTTTCTTCATGACTTATACATGTTCCTGTAACTATGAGATTATGCAACTCCCGTTTACAGAGGAACACTTTGGGTGCTACCAAACGTCACAACGTAATCGGGTGATTATAAAGGAGTACTACAGGTGTCTCCAAAGGTACATGTTGGGTTGGCGTATTTCGAGATTAAGTTTTGTCACTCCGATTGTCGGAGAGGTATCTCCGCCCTCTCGGTAATGCACATAACTATAAGCCTTGCAAGCAATGTAGCTAATGAGTTAGTTACGGAATGATGCATTACGTAACGAGTAAAGAGACTTGCCGGTAACGATATTGAACTAGGTATTGGATACCGAGGATCGAATCTCGGGCAAGTAACATACCGATGACAAAGGGAACAACGTATGTTGTTATGCGGTTTGACCGATAAAGATCTTCGTAGAATATGTAGGAGCCAATATTGGCATCCAGGTTCCGCTATTGGTTATTGACCGAGAATAGTTCTAGGTCATGTCTACATAGTTCTCGAACCCGTAGGGTCCGCACGCTTAACGTTACGATGACAGTTTTATTATGAGTTTATGAGTTTTGATGTACCGAAGGAGTTCGAGTCCCGGATGAGATCGGGGACATGACGAGGAGTCTCGAAATGGTCGAGACATAAAGATCGATATATTGGACGACTATATTCGGAGTTCGGAAAGGTTCCGAGTGATTCGGGTATTTTGGGAGTACCGAGAGTTACGGGAATTCGTATTGGGCCTCTTTGAGCCATACGGGAAAGGAGAGAAAGGGCCAAAGAGTGGCCGCACCCTCCCCTTGGACTAGTCCGAATTGGACTAGGAGGAGGCGCACCTTCCTTCCTTCTCCTTCTCTCTTCCCTTTCCTTCTCTCCTACTCCTACTACACGGAAGGGTTCCTATTTGGACTAGGAAAGGGGGAATCCTACTCCCGGTGGGAGTAGGACTCCCCTAGGGCGCGCCATAGAGAGTGCCGGCCCTCCTCTCCTCCACTCCTTTATATACGGGGGCATGGGGCTCCCCATGAACATACAAGTTGATCTACGGATCATTCCTTAGCCGTGTGCGGTGCCCTCTTCCACCATATTCCACCTCGGTCATATCGTCGCGGAGTTTAGGCGAAGCCCTGTGCCGGTAAAACATCATCATCATCACCACGCCGTCGTGCTGACGGAACTCATCCCCGACACTTTGCTGGATCGGAGTCCGGGGATCGTTATTGAGCTGAACGTGTGCTGAACTCGGAGGTGCCGTACGTTCGGTACTTGGATCGGTCGGATCGTGAAGACGTACGACTACATCAACCGCGTTGTCATAACGCTTCCGCTTACGGTCTACGAGGGTACGTGGACAATACTCTCCCCTCTCGTTTCTATGCCATCACCATGATCTTGCGTGTGCATAGGAAAATTTTGAAATTACTACGTTCTCCAACAGTGGCATCCGAGCCTGGTTTTATGCGTTGATGTTATATGCACGAGTAGAACACAAGTGAGTTGTGGGCGATACAAGTCATACTGCTTACCAACATGTCATACTTTGTTTCGGCGGTATTGTGAGATGAAGCGGCCGGACCGACATTACGCCAGACGCTTACTCGAGACTGGTTTCACCGTTGCGAGCACTCGTTGCTTAAAGGTGACCGGCGGGTGTCTGTCTCTCTCACTTTAGTTGAACCGAGTGTGGCTACGCCTGGTCCTTGCGAAGGTTAAAACAGCACCAACTTGACAAACTATCGTTGTGGTTTTGATGCGTAGGTAAGAACGGTTCTTGCTCAGCCTGTAGCAGCCACGTAAAATTTGCAACAACAAAGTAGAGGACGTCTAACTTGTTTTTGCAGGGCATGTTGTGATGTGATATGGTCAAGACGTGATGAGATATAAGTTGTTGTATGAGATGATCATGTTTTGTTGAAGTTATCGGCAACCGGCAGAAGCCTTATGGTTGTCTCTTTATTGCATAAGATGCAAGCGCCAAATAATTGCTTTTACTTTATCGCTATGCGATAGCAATAGTTGCAAGAGCAATAGTTGGCGAGACGCACCATGTGACGCACATTGATATAGATCAAGATGATGGAGATCATGGTGGCATGCCGGTGACGATGGAAATCATGACGATGCTTTGGAGATGGAGATCAAAGGCACAAGATGATGATGGCCATATCATGTCACATATTTTGATTGCATGTGATGTTTATCTTTTATACATCTTATTTTGCTTAGTTCGGCGGTAGCTTTATAAGATGATCTCTCACTAAATTATCAAGGTATAAGTGTTCTCCCGAGTATGCACCGTTATGAAAGTTCTTCGTGCTTTGAGACACCACGTGATGATCGGGTGTGATAGGCTCTACGTTCAAATACAACGGGTGCAAAACAGTTGCACACGCTGAATACTCAGGTTAAACTTGACGAGCCTAGCATATAACAGATATGGCCTCGAACACGGAGACCGAAAGGTCGGCGTGAATCATATAGTAGATATGATCAACATAGTAATGTTCACCATTGAAACTACTCCATCTCACGTGATGATCGGACATGGTTTAGTTGATATGGATCACGTGATCACTTAGAAGATTTGAGGGATGTCTATCTAAGTGGGAGTTCTTAAGTAATATGATTAATTGAACTTAAATTTATCATGAATTTAGTCCTGGTAGTATTAGCATATCTATGTTGTAGATCAATAGCTCGCTTAGCTCCCTGTTTTATTTTGATATGTTCCTAGAGAAAACTAAGTTGAAAAATGTTAGTAGCAATGATGCGGATTGGATCCGTGATCTGAGGTTTATCCTCATTGCTGCACAGAAAAAATATGTTCTTGATGCACTGCTAGGTGACAGACCTATTGCAGGAGCAGATGCAGACGTTATGAACGTTTGGCTAGCTCAATATGATGACTACTTGATAGTTTAGTGCACCATGCTTAACGGCTTAGAATCGGGACTTCAAAGACGTTTTGAACGTCACGGACCATATGAGATGTTCCAGGAGTTGAAGTTAATATTTCAAGCAAATACCCGAGTTGAGAGATATGAAGTCTCCAACAAGTTCTATAGCTAAAAGATGGAGGAGAATCGCTCAACTAGTGAGCATGTGCTCAGATTGTCCGGTACTTCAAACGCTTGAATCAAGTGGGAGTTAATCTTCCGGATAAGATAGTGATTGACAGAATTCTCTAGTCACCATCACTAAGTTACTAGAACTTCGTGATGAACTACAGTATGCAAGGGATGACGAAAACGATTCCCGAGCTCTTCGTGATGTTGAAATCGACGAAGGTAGAAATCAAGAAAGAGCATCAAGTGTTGATGATTGACAAGACCACTGGTTTCAAGAGAAGGGCAAAGGGAAAGAAAGGGAACTTCAAGTAGAAAGACAAGTAAGTTGTCACTCCTGCGAAGAAGCCCAAAGATGGACCAAAGCCTGAAACTGAGTGCTTACACTGCAAAGGAAATGGTCACTGGAAGCGGAAATGCCCTGAATATTTGGTGGATAAGAAGGATGGCAAAGTGAACAAGGGTATATTTGATATACAGGTAATTGATGTGTGCCTTACTAGTGTTTATAGTAGCCCCTAAGTATTTGATACTTGTTTGGTTGCTAAGATTAGTAACTCGAAACAGGAGTTACAGAATAAATAGAGACTAGTTGAAGGGGAAGTGACGATGAGTGTTGGAAGTAGTTCCAAAATTGATATGATCATCATCGCACACTCCCTATACTCGGGATTAGTGTTGAACCTAAATAAATGTTATTTGGCGTTTGCGTTGAGCATGAATATGATTTGATCATGTTTATTGCAATACAATTATTCATGTAAGTTAGAGAATAATTATTGTTCTGTTTACATGAATAAAACCTTCTATGGTCATACACCCAATGAAAATGGTTTGTTGGATCTCGATCGTTTGATACACATATTCATAATATTGAAACCAAAAGATGTAAAGTTAATAATGATAGTGCAACTTATTTGTGGCACTGCCGTTTAGGTCATATTGGTGTAAAGCGCATGAAGAAACTCCATAAAGATGGATCTTGGAATCACTTGGTTATGAATCATTTGATGCTTGCGAACCGTGCCTTTTGGGCAAGATGACTAAAACTCCGTTCTCCGGAACAATGGAACGAAGCTCTTGACTTGTTGGAAATAATACATACCGATGTATGCGATCCAATGAGTGTTGATGCTCGTGACAAGTATCATTATTTTCTGGCCTTCACAGATGATTTGAGCAGATATGTGTATATCTACTTGATGAAACATAAGTCTGAAATAGTTGAAAAGTTCAAAGAATTTCAGAGTGAAGTGGAAAATCATCGTAACAAGAAAATAAAGTTTCTACAATCTGATCGTGGAGATGAATGTTTGAGTTACGAGTTTGGTCTTCATTTGAAACAATGTGAAATAGTTTCGCAACTCACGCCATATGGAACACCACAGCATAATGGTGTGTCTGAAAGTCGTGACCGCACTTTATTGGATATGGTGCGATCTATGATGTCTCTTATCGGTCTACCACTATCATTTTGGGGTTATGTATTAGAGACAGCTGCATTCACGTTTAATAGGGCACCATCTAAATCCGTTGAGACGACACCGTATGAACTATGGTTTAACAATAAACCTAAGCTGTCGTTTCTTAAAGTTTGGAGTTGTGATGCTTATGTGAAAAAGTTTTCACCGATAAGCTCGAACCCAAATCGTAGAAGTGCGTCTTCATAGAATACCCAAAGGTAACTATTGGGTACACCTTCTATCACAGATCCGAAGGCAAGTTATTCGTTGTTAAGATGGATCCTTTCTAGAGAAGAAGTTTCTCTCGAAAGAAGTGAGTGGGAGGAAAGTAGAACTTGATGAGGTAATTGTACCTTCTCCCTTATTGGAAAGTAGTTCATCACTTAAATCAGTTCCAGTGATTCCTACACCAATTAGTGAGGAAGTTAATGATGATGATCATGAAACTTCAGATCAAGTTGCTACCAAACCTCGTAGGTCTTCCAGAGTAAGATCCGAACCATAGTGGTATGGTAATCATGTTCTGGAAGTCATGTTACTAGACCATGATGAACCTACGAACTATGAGGAAGCGATGATGAGCCCAGATTCCGCGAAATGGCTTGAGGCCATGAAATCTGAGATAGGATCCATGTATGAGAACAAAGTATGGACTTTGATTGACTTGCTCGATGATCAGCAAGCCATGTTAAATGAATGGATCTTCAAGAGGAAGACGGACACTGATAGTAGTGTTACTATCTACAAAGCTCGACTTGTCACAAAGAGGTTTTCGACAAGTTCAAGGTGTTGACTACAATGAGATTTTCTCAAGCTCAGAAGCGATCTTTGAAAGTCTGTCCAGAATCATGTTAGCAATTGCCACATTTTATGAAATCTGGCAAATGGATGTCAAAACTGCATTCTTTACTGGATTTATTAAAGAAAAGTTGTATATGATGCAACCAGAAGGTTTTGTCAATCCTAAAGGAGCTAACAAAATGTGCAAGCTTCAGCGATCCATCTATGGACTGGTGCAAGCATCTCGGAGTTGGAATAAAACGCTTTGATAGTGTGATCAAAGCATATGGTTTTATACAAACTTTTGTTGAAGCCTGTATTTACAAGAAAGTGAGTGGGAGCACTACAACATTTCTGATAAGTATATGTGAATGACATATTTTTGATCGGAAATAATGTAGAATTATGCTGCAAAGCATAAAGGAGTATTTGAAAGGAGTTTTTCAAAGAAAGACCTCAAAGAAACTACTTACATATTGAGCATCAAGATCTATTGAGATAGATCAAGACGCTTGATAAGTTTTTCAATAAGTACATACCTTGTCAAGATTTTGAAGTAGTTCAAAATGGAACAGTCGAAGAAAAGTTCTTGCCTGTGTTGCAAACGTGTGAAATTGAGTAAAACTCAAATCCCGACCACGGCAGAAAATAGAAAAGAGAATGAAAGTCATTCCCTATGCCTTAGTCATAGGTTCTATAAAGTATGCTATGCTATGTACAGACCTATTGTATACCTTGCTCTGAATTTGGCAAGGAGTACAATAGTGATCTAGGAGTAGATCATCGGACATTGGTCAAGAACATCCTTAGTGAGGACTAAGGAAATATTTCTCGATTATGGAGGTGATAAAAAGAGTCCGTCAGAAGAGTTACATCGATGCAAGCTTTTTACATTGATACGAGGATGACTCTAAGTCTCAATCTGGATACATATTGAAAGTGGGAGCAATTAGCTAGAGTAGCTCCGCAAGAGCATTGTAGACATAGAATATTTGCAAAATACATACGGCTCAGTATGTGATGCACCCGTTGACTAAGCTTCTCTCACGAGCAAAACATGATAATACCTTAGTACTCTTTGGGTGTTAATCACATGGCGATGTGAACTAGATTATTGACTCTAGTAAACCCTTTAGGTGTTGGTCACATGACGATGTGAACTATGGGTGTTAATCACATACAGATGTGAATATAAGTGTTGAATCACATGATGATGTGAACTAGATTATTGACTCTAGTGCAAGTGGGAGACTGAAGGAAATATGCCCTAGAGGCAATAATAAAGTTATTATTTATTTCCTTATTTCATGATAAATGTTTATTATTCATGCTAGAATTGTATTAACCGGAAATATGATACATGTGTGAATACATAGACAAACATATAGTCACTAGTATGCCTCTACTTGACTAGCTCATTAATCAAAGATGGTTATGTTTCCTAACCATAGACATGTGTTGTCATTTGATTAACGGGATCACATCATTAGGAGAATGATGTGATTGACATGACCCATTCCGTTAGCCTAGCACTTGATCGTTTAGTATATTGCTATTGCTTTCTTCATGACTTATACATGTTCCTGTAACTATGAGATTATGCAACTCCCGTTTACCAGAGGAACACTTTGGGTGCTACCAAACGTCACAACGTAACTGGGTGATTATAAAGGAGTACTACAGGTGTCTCCAAAGGTACATGTTGGGTTGGCGTTGTCACTCCGATTGTCGGAGAGGTATCTCTGGGCCCTCTCGGTAATGCACATCACTATAAGCCTTGCAAGCAATGTAGGTAATGAGTTAGTTACGGAATGATGCATTACATAACGAGTAAAGAGACTTGCCGGTAACGAGATTGAACTAGGTATTGGATACCGACGATCGAATCTCGGCAAGTAACATACTGATGACAAAGGGAACAACGTATGTTGTTATGCGGTTTGACCGATAAAGATCTTCAGAGAATATGTAGGAGCCAATATGGGCATCCAGGTTCCGCTATTGGTTATTGACCGAGAATAGTTCTAGGTCATGTCTACATAGTTCTCGAACCCGTAGGGTCCGCACGCTTAACGTTACGATGACAGTTTTATTATGAGTTTATGAGTTTTGATGTACCGAAGGAGTTCGGAGTCCCGGATGAGATCGGGGACATGACGAGGAGTCTCGAAATGGTCGAGACATAAAGATCGATATATTGGACGACTATATTCGGAGTTCGGAAAGGTTCCGAGTGATTCGGGTATTTTTGAGAGTACCGAGAGTTACGGGAATTCGTATTGGGCCTCTTTGGGCCATACGGGAAAGGAGAGAAAGGGCCAAAGAGTGGCCGCACCCTCCCCTTGGACTAGTCCGAATTGGACTAGGGGGCGCCTTCCTTCCTTCTCCTTCTCTCTTCCCTTTCCTTCTCTCCTACTCCTACTACATGGAAGGGTTCCTAGTTGGACTAGGAAGGGAATCCTACTCCCAGGGAGTAGGACTCCCCTAGGGCGCCATAGAGAGGGCCGCCCTCCTCTCCTCCACTCCTTTATATACGTGGCCAGGGGCACCCCATGAACACACAAGTTGATCTACGGATCGTTCCTTAGCCGTGTGCGGTGCCCCTTCCACCATATTCCACCTCGGTCACATCGTCATGAGTTTAGGCGAAGCCCTGCGCCGATGAGAACATCATCATCGCCACCACGCCGTCGTGTGACGGAACTCATGCCCGACACTTTGCTGGATCGGAGTCCGGGATCGTCATCGAGCTGAACGTGTGCTGAACTCGGAGGTGCCGTCGTTCGGTACTTGGATCGGTCGGATCGTGAAGACGATATGACTACATCAACCGCGTTGTCATAACGCTTCCGCCACGGTCTCACGAGGGTGCGTGGACAATACTCTCCCCTCTCGTTGCTATGCCATCACCATGAGCTTGCGTGTGCGTAGGAAATTTTTGAAATTACTACGTTCTCCAACATTTAGTACCGGTTTGTGCCACGACCCGGTACTAAAGGGCGTCTTATTTGGCCAGTGCGATCTTGACAAGTTTAGTCCCACCTCGCTAGCCGAGGGGCGACCGCACTGGTTTATAAACCCCGTCGCGGTCACTCTCGAGCTCCTCTCCAAAGCAGGCCTACTGGGCCTACGTGTTCTTTGCTGTCCTGTGGGCCCACTTGGCCTTTGCGGGCCTGCATCCTGGCCCAACAACAGGTTGGGTTTCTAGTCGTATGCAGGCCGCTCTGGCCTAGTAGGCGGGTTTTTTTATTTTTTCTGCTTTATTTATTTTTGTGTTGTTTTTTTGTGTATTTAGAGTTTCTTTGTGAATATTTTTGCTTTAGGTACAAAAAATTACAAACTTTCTGTTAGTGCCCGTAGTTTTCAAATTTGAATAGTTTAAATTTTGAATTATTTGAAATTAGTGTGAATCACTAGTTTGTGAATAACTTAACTTTAAAAAATCAGTAAAGGCATGAAAGAATATGTTTGCACATAAAATTTCTTCGCTTCAAATGCCAAAACACATAACTACCCTAACTATTACAGAGATTCCCCTCCGGGTGTGAAACACGTAAGAAAGTGATGATAGTGAAGCCGATCATATCCCAGATCTTTGGGTATGAAACTTTTTCTTCAAGTGTGTCCCTTTGCGCCAGTAACCATGGAAAATCTTCATCATTTAACGGGATGCTCGGGTCAATATTCACCGTGAATGGAGCAATTTCATCAAACTTTTCATAATCTTCTGACTTGTCCGTCATGTCATCCACTCCCACGATGTTTCTCTTCCCGTAAAGAACTATGTGCCGCTTTGGCTCGTAAATACGATGCATTCGCTTCCTTATCTTTTCTTTTTCTTGGCTTGGTAGACATGTCCTTCACATAGAAAACCTGTGCCACATCATTGGCTAGGACGAATGGTTCGTCTGCATACGCAAGATTGTTGAGATCCACTATTGTCATTTTGTACTGCGGGTCTTCCGTTACCCCGCCTCGTGTCATATTGACCCATTTGCACCGAAACAAAGGGACCTTTAAACCACATCGATAGTCAAGTTCCCATATGTCCTGTATATAACCATAATATGTTTCCTTTCCCGTCGTGGTTTCTGCATCAAAGCGTACACCACTGTTTTGGTTGGTGCTCTTCTTATCTTGGGAGATCGTGTAAAATGTATTACCATTTATCTCGTACCCTTTGAAAGTCATTATATTCGAAGATGGTAACTGGGACAGCAAGTACATGTCATCTTCAATAGAGGTGTCATGCATTGTACGTGTTCGCAACCAGCTGGCGAAACTCCTGGTTTGTTCACGTGTAATCCAGTCATCGACCGCTCCGGTGTTTGGAGCGTAGCAAATTCTTGTGTTCATCCATATTCGGAGCCACCAAGGCGGAATTCTGTAGAACTGTGTAGTGTGCTTCAGTGAGAGAATGTGCGTCCATACATATTATTTGTTCCCCTCCTAGCGTGCCTTCTCCATCCAGTCTGCCCTTATGCCGCGACTCAGGAACACCAATCGGCTTAAGGTCAGGAATAAAGTCAATACAAAACTCAATGACCTCCTCATTTTGATGGCCCTTGGAGATGCTTCCTTCTAGCCTAGCACGGTTATGAACATATTTCTTTAAGACTCCCACGAACCTCTCAAAGGGGAACATATTGTGTAGAAATACAGGACCCAAAACGTTAATCTCTTCACATAGGTGAACTAGGACGCAAGGCGTCATGATGTTGAAGAAGGATGGTGGGAACACCAACTCGAAATCGACAAGACATTGCACCAAATCATTCTCAGTAACCTTGGTATGATTTCTGGATCGATTACGTTACGAGAGATTGCATTGAGAAATGCACATAACTTCACAATGGCTAATCGAGCGCTTTCCGTAGAAGCCCCTCAATGCAACCGGAAGCGCTAAGCGTCATAATCACGTGGCAGTCATGAGACTTTAGGTTCGAACTTTTTCTCTGCCATGTTTATTATTCCCTTTATATTCGGCGAAGCCGACGGTACCTTAATATCGAAAGGCATTCAAAGAAGATTTCCTTCTCTTCTTTGGTAAGAGCGTAGCTTGCATGACCCTGATGTATGCCGTCTTCTCCGTGCATACGTTGCTGGTCCTCCGTGCCTCGTGTGTATCTTTTGTCTTCCCATACACGGCCAAGAAGCCAAGCAGGGTCACGCAAAGATTCTTCGTCCACGTGCATCACGTCGATTGCGGAGCGGACCTCTAGGTCTTTCCAATATGGCAGGTCCCAAAATATAGATTTCTTCTTCCACATGGAGTGCGCGTCCGTCGGCGTCCTTCGAACAAGGTTGTCCGCCAGGACCCTTTCCAAATATCACCTTCAAATCCTTGACCACATCATGTACATCAGCACCAGTACGGTGGCAAGGCTTCGTCCGGTGATCCGGCTCACCTTTGAAATGCTTGCCTTTCTTTCTTACGGGATGCCTGCTCAGAAGAAATCGACGATGTCCCAGGTACACATTCTTCTTACAACTATTCAAATATATATCGCCGGTATCATCCAAACAGTGCGTGCATCCGCGGTATCCCTTGTTTGTCTGTCACGAAGGTTACCGAGAGCAGGCCAATCATTGATGGTCACGAACAACAACGCCTTTAGGTCAAATTCTTCCCCATGTGCTCATCCCACGCACGTACACTGTTCCATTCCACGGTTGTAAGAGTTCTTCAACTAATGGCCTTAGGTACACATCAATGTCGCTGTTGGTTGCTTAGGGCCTTGGATGAGCACTAGCATCATAATGAACTTCCGCTTCATGCACAACCAAGGAGGAAGGTTATACAAACATAGAGTCACCGCCAGGTGCTATGGTTGCTGCTCTGCTCCCCAAAAGGATTAATGCCATCTGCGCTTAGACCAAACCATACGCTCCTTGCGTCATCTCGCAAACTTCTTCCCGTACTTTCTTTCGATTTTTCTCCACTGCGACCCGTCGGTGGGTACTCTCAACTTTCCGTCTTTCTTACGGTCTTCTTCGTGCCATCGTGACGCCTTGGCATGCTCTTTGTTTTGGAACAAACGTTTCAACCGTGGTATTATAGGAGAATACCACATCACCTTGGCAGGAATCTTCTTCCTGGGGCGCTCGCCCTCGACATCACCACGGTCATCGCGGCTGATCTTATAGCGCAATGCACCACATACCGGGCAAGCATTCAAATCCTCGTACTCACCGCGGTAGAGGATGCAATCATTAGGGCATGCATGTATCTTCTACACCTCTAACCCTAGAGGGCAGACAGCCTTCTTTGCTTCAGACGCATTTCTCGGGCAATTCGTTGTCCTTTGGAAGCATATCCTTTATCATTACCAACAACTTTCCAAATCCCTTGTCGATACACCATTATCTGCCTTCCATTGCAGCAATTCCAGTGTGGTGCCCAGCTTTTCTTGTCACCTATGCAATTCGGGTACAACAATTTCTTGTGATCCTCTAACATGCGCTGCAACTTCTTCTTCTCCAAATCACTTGCGCAGCTTCTCTTTGCATCGGCAATGGCCCGACCTAGATCATCAATGGGCTCATCTGATGCCTCTTCTTCAGCTTCTTCCCGCATTGCCGCTCAGCTTCTTCCCGCATTACACGCTCAGCTTCTTCCCCATTGTTGTATCATCGTATTCAGGGAACCCATGGCCAGGATAGTCTGCCGTCCTCTTCTTCTTCATTGTCTTTCATCATAACCCCTCTTTCTCCGTGCTTGGTCCAAACATTATAGTGGGGCATGAAACCGGACTCAAACAGTGGACGTGAATGGTTCTTGACGTAGAGTAATTGCGACCATTCTTACAGCCAAGCACATGGACAAGGCATAAAACCATCCGCCCGCTTGTTTGCCTCACCAGAAGCGTAAAAGTATGCACACCCTCAACGAATCGGGAGAGCATCGGTCATCGTACATCCATTGCCGCTCATCTTCATTACACAACACCGAATAGACCAAATTAATACAAGTTCATACATAAAGTTCATACAACACTTAAATGCAACAAACAAATAACTCTCTAGCTAAAGCATTTAAATGCAACAACAAATGCGATCAAGATCGCAACTAAGGTAACAATTGATCCAACAACATAATGATACCAAGCCTCAATATCGATGGCATATTTTCTAATCTTTCTAATCTTCAAGCGCATTTTCTGCATCTTGATCTTGTGATCATCGACAACATCGGCAACATGCAACTCTAATTCCATCTTCTCCCCCTCAATTCTTTTCAATTTTTCTTTCAAGTACTCGTTTTCTCTTTCAACTAAGTTTAACCTCTCGACAATAGGGTCGGTTGGAATTTCCGGTTCACATACCTCCTAGATAAAAAATATCTGTGTCAACTTGATGGGCATAATTTGTCATAAACACGAAATGCAACAAATAGTTTTAAAAGAGAATATACCACATCCGAATCATAACAAGGACGAGGGCCGACGGGGACGGATATCAAAACCATGGCACTATGTATAACAAACAACGTACGGGTAAGATAATTATACGAGTAACTATATATCCAAATCACACAAACATCAATTTTTTATATAAAATTTCATGAACTTGAGGCTCACCACAAGGTGGTGCCGGCGACGGGACGGTGCGGGCGATCGACGGTGGTTACGACGGAGATTTAGAAGGCATTAAGTAAAACACACCTACATATGCAAACTAAGTGTTATTTTGACCTCAAATTGCATATAAATCAAATACTACCACATATAATTTCTTCCAAATTACTAAAACCAACAATTAATCACTATATAAACCAATGCAAGAGCTAATCTAGCAATGAGAGATGAAAGGACAAAGTTGCTAACCTTGGTGATCATTTCAATGGATGGGGCCTGCAAATCTTGACAAATTTGGGGCAAATTTTGTGATGAACTCGAGAGGAAGAAGGGAAGAACAGAGGAGAGGGAGAGGGAAAGGGGGAAGAACAGAGTGCGGGTGGACGAAGGGTTTATATAGGGCGACCTTGATGCCGGTTCGTGCCACGAACCGGTACTAAAGGTGCTGGAAGGGCCCCACTCTGACAACATCCTGCCACCACTTTCTTTAGTACCGGTTCGTGGCACGAACCGGTGCTAAAGGTTCGCCACGAACCGGTACTAAAGAGCTCCTCCCACCTAGCCGTTGGAACCGGCACTAATGGACACATTAGTGCCGGTTCTGTTACAAACCGGGACTAATGTGTCTCACATTTGACCCTTTTTCTACTAGTGTCAGGACATTCATTGGCATAATGTCCGTTCTTCTGAAACTTATAACAAATGACTTGGCTCAGATCTTTCTTGGCTGGTGTTGATGGGTGGGTACGGTTCTGGCCGGTTCTTCCTCCATTCCCGTTACCATTCTTGGGGCCACTATGATTATGCGTGCTACCTCCTCCATGGGTATGCTGGAAATGTCCTCCCGATTTCGGGGTAAAACGTGGCTTCTGCTGAGCTCCGGAATTGTACTTCCCTTGTCCATACTTCCTCTTGTGGTTCTCAATCTGCTGCTGCTTCCCTTCAATCATAAGAGCATGGTCTACCAACTCCTGGTAGTTGTTGAAAGTTGCTACCATCAACTGCATGCTCAGCTCATCATTCGGTCCTTCCAGAAACTTCTCCTGCTTAGCTGCATTTGTAGCAACGTCATTTGGGGCATAACGTGCTATCTTACTAAAGTCATCCACATACTGGCCAACTGTCCGTCCTCCTTGGTGCAAGTTGCGAAACTCACGCTTCTTCATGGCCATAGCTCCTGCTGAAACATGGGCAGTACGGAAAGCCTGCTGAAACTGATCCCATGTGACAGTGTCGATAGGATAAGTGGCTGTGAAATTCTCCCACCATGATGTTGCGGGTCCTTCAAGCTGATGTGTGGCAAAACGCACCCTCTCCGCATCTGTGCATCCTGCAGTGGTCAACTCCCTTGCTATCTTGCAGAGCCAATCATTTGCAACAACCGGCTCGGTGCTACTGGAGAACACCGGCGGATTCAGCCTAAGAAAACGGGTTAAGTGATCAACAGGTGGTGGCGGGGGTGGGTTGTTGTTGTTGTTGTTCCCCTGATTCTCATTCTGGACTAGCAACTGCATCAAGGCATTCTGCTGCTGGATCAACTGAGTGAGCTCCGGTGGGAAAGCAAATACATTGTCACGTCTTAGAGGCATCTGAGGGTTTAGAAGAGATGAGAATATAGAATAGAATGAGGTCTAGGGAGAAAACACTACCCATATGCACATGAGACAAATGCAAAAAAAATCACTTCATTCAATCAAACTAGGGCATACAATGGTCTAACTATCGTTACAAAAGTGCTCGGACTATACTAGATACATGGGGGAATACTACTACTGTTATGGAGGTCGTCTAGAAAAACTGCTCCGATGAAGACTCCATGATATCTGCTCCAGCTTCATCAACATAGTCATCATCGCTATCATCTGGTTCTGAGTCGGTGTCGTCGATGATGATGTAGTTCTCTGGACAGGTGCAATCTTCGTCTTCTCCTCCAGTCGCGGGAAATCCCATAAATACTTTCAGCTTCTTCTTTAGATCATCGTTCTTCTCTACTAGTGTTGCTATTTCCTCCTCATATCCATCACGTGTAGACTTAAGTTCTTCCTCCAGCTCCATGATCTTGGTCATGGCTTTCTTCAGGTCTATCATGCCTGCGCACATCTGGTTCTCCTGGCGTCGAATGTGCTGGTTTAACTCCTGGATGGAAGCTGCAATTGGTCTATCCTTCTTGGTTCTGATCATCTCCCATTGCTCATCTCGGCGCCCACAAATCTGGTAGATAGTATTCTTGAGATCCTTGTGGTAAACTTCTCCAATGCGTCCCATGATGATGTCAGCTGCCATGCCCTTTCCTAGACTCTAGGTTGGTGCATCAAAGGAAAACTCTATGGGTTCAGTGACGGGCATGAACGTCCTTCCTGGAACTTGAACTTGAATCATCCAACACTCCTCTTCAGGTAAAGTGGCGTTGTAGGTCCCGGCGAAGCTTGGTACTCCGATGTTCAGGTATCTAGTGACTTCCTTCAAGTGGCGTCCAAAGGGTGTATCTTTATCTGGTTGCGTGAACTTGTCCTTGCATCCGCGCGCCATCCTAAAAGAGTAGAAAAGATGAGGAGTCAGAAATGAGAAGAGTGAGTAGTGATCTAGGGATTTAGCTTAGTGGTCGTGTCCTACGTCAGCGTGTGCTCTAATACCATCTTGTAGTAACCCGACCTCAAAGCGATCGATCTACGTAGCCATCATCCTGGATCAAGAATGTCTTTGACACGCATGCTTGAAGGATTTATAACAGAGTAGCAATCACACACTTATTACATCGAATGTCTCAAAAGAGAACTTATTACAATAAATATGGCTTAAGGCCATCTAATAACGATAACAGTGGAAGGCTTGGAAGATAAGTGAGTCCATCAACTCCAACGGCATCACTGAGTATAGAACCACGACCTATAGGCACCTTACTCGTCGTCTGAAAAGTCTGCAACATGAACATTGCAGCCCGAAAATGGATCAACACATGGAATATGCTGGCAGTGTAACACATAGATAGTAATGAAAGAATAAAGCTATAGTACATGCATATATGGCTGGTGGTAAACTCTATGTTACAGTTTTTGCATAAAGCCAATTTTTCCCTACTGCAAAGGAATACATTTTATTTAACTATCATGGTGGTTGTTAACATTGAGAATGGTTGACAGCATTCTCAATCCCAATTAAGCATCATCATTAAAACCCAACAATATTAAATAAAATAACATGATGAGATTCACATGATAATCCAAGTACTAGATACTCAAGATGTCCATAACCGGGGACACGACTAAGCATGATTAATTTATACACTCTGCAGATGTTTGCGCACTTTTCCCCACAAGACTCGATCTCCTCCATTTGGATTTCTCGCACTACATGGTGTTTGAGAAACGGATGACCAAGACATAGTCTTTCAGAAGCGCTAGCACCTTACGATCGGGTAGACAGTACCAACCTACATCCCCTACATCTGCTAGTCTACCACTGTAAGAGTTCGCACGACTTAGTCAACTATGCTAGAGCCCATAGTAGCTTGTGGCTGCACACGGAAGTTTCTAGCATGAATAATCTCATGATCCCTTTGAGCCTGGGTGGCGGTCCATAAAGAAAAACATGCAATCGCTGGAATACCCAGGTGCCTCAATCCACCCAGATGTGTGTTTAAGTTGCCACCTTAAATAAACCATTAAATAACAATCTCACATCTGTCATGGATACACTCACCCAATCCACGTCTACTAGCATAGCATTGCATAATAAGCAAACGTAGAAGTAACTCCCAGGGGTTTGATAATAAAACAGGTAATAGGTACTACCTCATCTACTTCCCAAAACCCACATATTAAGTAAATCCTAATCATGTAATGTTTGAGGATTGATCTAATGCATAAAAACTGGGTATGAAAGGAATATGATCAAAGTGTTACTTGCCTTGCTGATGATCCGCAAAACCTAGAGATTCAAAGTAGCAAGCGGCACACTCCGGGTACTCTATCACAAACAAACAAGCATACAATAAGTACTCATCTAATGCACAGGTAAAACTCAAATAAAAGATCTAACCAGAAAGTTCAACTTAAGAACTCCGGTTTGCAAAAAGAATCAAATCAAAGGAAGCAACGAAAGTCAAACGGCGAAAGAAACAAGCTTCGTTTACTAATCTGAACCTATGTCAAATTTTACAGAAGCAAAAACTTGTTTGAGTTGATTAAATGAAAGAGGGTTTCGAGACGAAACTCTAGGCGTTTGAATCGCCTGATTTCGATAAGCGGGCGAAAAGTTAAACTAGAACGAAAATCGGATCAGAAATCGTGATCAGAAATAATCGTGGAAAAATCCGATAAAAAGAAAAACTGATGAACAGATTAACGAACGAACGTTCGTTAACTGAACCTAAACAGCAAAATTCGTTCGTTAAACGAACGAACGGGCGAACACTCGCTAACAAAATAAATCGGAAAAAAAATAAAACCGAACTATAAAAAAAGAATCTAGGGTTTCTAAAAAAAACCGAATCGGGGTTTTTTTATAAAAAAAATCGGGCCACGGTGGCGGCGGCGGTTACCTCCGGCTCGGCTCCGGCGGGGCTCAGCGGACGGCGGGTGGCGGGCTGGCGGGCGGCTGCTGCTGCTTCTTGAGGCGGTTGGTGGCGGGGTGGGAGTGGCGTGAGGTATTTAAGAGGGGGGCTGCTTCGGGGAGGGGGCAAGGCGGCGGGGCAAGGGAGTCCGGCTCGGACTCCTGTCCGGTGGCGGCGAGGGGAAAGGCGGCGGCGTGTCCGGTGGCGGCGAGGGGAAAGGCGGCGGCGATGGCCGGCTCATTTCGGGCCTTCGCCCACAAGCGTGGGATTTTTTTATATATAATTCCACCGGACTAAGAAAAATTCTAGAAAAATAAATAAAATTTAAAAATACCAAAATAAATTTTCACCATCTAAATAAAAAAAATTTAGAACAAAATTAACATTTTCTTGGCCCTAAAAATGCAGTTTTAAAACGTGCAATTTTTTCTAAATTTAAATAAAATTGCAAAAACTTCAAAATAAAACTTATTTGATTTTTTATTAAATCTTTAATATTTCTTTATTTTGGGAAAGTCATTTTATTCCCTCTCTTATATATTTATAATTGAAATAATTGAAGATAAAATAAATAAAATCAAATGATCCTATTTTCAAAATTCGAGAAAACTCAAATATGAAAATAACGAAATCCCCAACTCTCTCTGAGGTTCCTTGAGTTGCCTAGAATTTCTCGGATCAAACCAAAAGCAAACAAAATATGATATGCATTGATGATCTAGTGTATAACATTTTAAATTGAAAATTTAGGATGTTACAGTGCATGCGTGCGTGCGTGCGTGTGTGTGTTTTCTCTGAGTTTCTTCATGGTGTTTGTCCACGAGAGAAATCTCAGCAGAATTATGAGAGGAAGAAGAGGTGGTGCGAGGAAGCGACACCAATACCAGGTGAAGTGCAACCGAGCTAAAACTTTTATATATTAGGCAAGTCGAGAAGGCCAGTTTTATTAATTAGGAAAGGGAGCAGAGCTAGCTAGAAGCAGGAGAGGAAGCGTACCAGGACGAAAGGGAGAGGAGAGGAGAGGAAGAAGAAGAGGTGCTGTGAGGAAGCGGCACCAACAGCGCACAGCTACCAGGTGAAGTGCAACCGAGCTGAAACTTCTATATCTATATTAGGCAAGTCGAGAAGAACCGTTTTATTAATTAGGAAAGGGAGCAGAGCTAGCTAGAAGCAGGAGAGGAAGCGTACCAGGACGGAAGTAGTGGAGTCTGGAGCAGAGTTGGCGCGGCCCATCTTCAGTTTATAGCCCACGAGCGTAGCGTTCAGCGGCGGTGGCGCGCCATCGGCTGTCCTGCTGTCCCCTTCTTGTTCAGCGGCGGCCTCAACGCGTGGTGTGGAACGACACACCACCTTCTCTCGAGCGTAGCGTTCCTTCTAGACGACGCCATGTGCCTGCTGCATGCACAAGACATATATCTTTGAGGAGGCTTGTGGCTGATGGATATCGGGGTAATCCAAACCAATATGGAAACTCTCGGCGAGCTGAGCAGGAGTCTGCCAGAATCGTCCATCGGTTTGCACATAGATCCCTATAAAAACAACTAACTCACGAGCGGTTCAGGCAACGCTGACGTGGCCGATCTTTCCTCTCCGGGGTCGGTTTTGGCCTTATTCGATCAAATCAGCGAGTTTACGGTCTAAATCGATCAATTTCCAAATTCGTGGCCTAAAATATGCAATTAGTTTGAGTTAATGTTTACGGTCTAAACAACCAGTTTGAGTTTACGGTTGAAACAATTAATTCATTTCACTCTTTTGTGTGTGTGTGTGAGAGAGATAGAAGGCACCCTCAAAGTGATGATTTGAAGGAAATTTTCCTTTTGTTTTAGCAGTGGGCCGAACCAAGAGGAAGAAGAAGTCGGCTGGGTGCCGCCGGAGCCCACCACAGGACTCGAGGCCCAGCCCAGCCCAGCCCAGCGCACCTACCAAGACCGACCGACTTTCCCCTTCCCTGCTCCTCCATTCCTCTCCTGCTCCTCCATTCCTCTCCTCCTCCTCCTGCCGCCATCGCCGTCGCCGTCAGCCGTCGCCGCTGCATCTCCCCCGCGCCGCCGCCTTGACGCTCCGATTTGTCTGTAGAGAACAGCGTCTTCTTGTTTCCAACGGTTTTAGCTCCAATGGATCTCCCTCTGTCTCTGTTTCTGGGATCAGTGCATCATTGTCACTCCCCGGCAAGTCCCAGCACCAGGTAGACAGGTCTTGTGAGAGAGACAGAGACGATTGCTCAGGCCCGATGTTCTGGTGCTTGCTAGAGTGCTTTGTATGGCTGAAGGATTCCTCAGCAGGCCGTGTTGTGATGTACGAACAGTATTTGGTTGATGAGGAGGCTACTCGCCAGTAACCCCTATTTTCCTTGTTGCTGTGACGGAAATTGTCAATTGCCGCAAAGCTACTGAATGCCAGACTGTATAAGCACCAGAGGGGAGTCAGATTGTTTATAACACAAATCTCTACATCTTCAAACTGTCCCCGTAATGCCCATTTTGAAAGTGTACAGACTGTATTTTGAAGCGGTGCCCACATGTAGGAGTAACATAATTTCACATCCGTGTCCTGTGTTTGAATTTGATACCGGCATGGAACCAGTCACTTTGTCTCTCAAGTTGTCAGAGGAACATCTTTTATGTTTCGCACCTTGGATCGGTAACTTCAAGTAACATTTTCCACATTTCTGTCCTGCAGCAGCAGCAGCAGCAACCTAGTCGTCATCGTCGCCGATGGCAGGGTTCGGCAGCCTGGCGCCCAAGACGAAGAATGTGGTGGTGGCGGGCGGGCTGACGGGGTTCGTCTTTGGGGTGTACTACTACACCATGTGGGCGGTGGGCAGCACCGACGAGCTGCAGGTCACTATCGACAAGTTTGAGGACCTGAAGAAGGAGGAGGCAACCTTCGCAGCCGCCGCAAGCGCCTCCACCCCGGGATCATCATAAACAAATGCGCCCTTAACTTCGAAACTAGCTGCTGCTGCCTCTCAACCTGCCCGGGACAATGGGTTTGGTTTGTATTGATAATAATGGGTGCTTTTAGTTAGATGGAGCGTTTTCATTCCTGGCATGGATGGAGTTTGGAGTTGATGATGCTTTTGTTTGTGTGAATGGAATGTTAGCCGCTGTGTCTGGAAGTTATGATATGATACTGCCTCCACTCCAAAATACAGTCTCCGCTTCAAAATATAAGGTGTAATGTTTCTGTCCCCCTCAGAAATAAATCAGGCCTTTTGATGTTTGACCTTTAGTAGTTTTGCAACGGATAGTGTAGTACCTTTTGGAGGCAGGGTCCTCTGGTTTGTCGTCGCTGCGTTGAAATATGTTGCGGTCCCTCTCTCTTCATCAGTCCGGTCTTTTGGATGGATGATTGATCGGTCGAAACATGAATGAATTCATTGTAATGATAAACTGCATCCGTTCCTTTCTTTTTTGGGCAGCAAACCATGTCTTCCACATGGTGTATCCGCCCTTTCTTTGTTTCCTAGGAATGAGGGGCGTGTGCCGGCACATGGGACCGGGCTGATCATGTGTTGGGAGTCCTTGCCTTGTTCCCCAAGAAGGTCCGGCAATGAAAGAATTTGGTTAATCAATGAAAAGTCGGTTTGCCAAATGGCCACCCACCTGATATGATCATCTTACGATAACTAAGTGGATTTATTCGTAGATTTATTTCAGAATTTTCGGTGATGCGCGTTCAATGCGAGACGTCTCCGTCGACTACAAGGCGCCTTTAATGACTTCGTCAATCTCAAGATGATATATCTGCGTGTGTATGTTCATAGAGATGAGTGTATGCGCGGATATATGAGCGTATGCGTCTATGCTGTGTTAAAAAAAAAAAGCTAAGCTGCCTGTTTTAGGGACAGTTCTTTTGGCCGATTCTCCCAGAATTGCCCCCCCCCCCCTCCCCAACTTCTCCCAGAATCGCCACTTCATATTTTTTCTACAATCCTATCTAGGTAAGGTCTAATTAGTTAGGATTGTAAAAAAGAATACAGAGTGACGATTTTGAAAGAAGCTGGGAAGGGTGGCAATTCTGGAAGAATCGGCCAAAAGAACTGGCCAAAAGTTAAGGGCATAAGTTTGCTAAAAAAAATATAGAAGTTAAGGGCATCCGTCCATGTAAAACCCAACGGTCAGGGAAAATCTCGGGCGGATGGCCCTCCCGAGTGTGTTTCCGGAAAAAGGAAGGAAGGAGTCTCGTCATCTCGTGTGAATGAATGAAAGAAACTAAATCCAACGAGATTCTGCTTCCATTTATTCGTTCGTTGGATTTAACCGCCGCCAGACGATACAGACAGACACGTACTACGTACGGCGAGAGAACAATAATAAACCAGCAGGGAGCGGAATCGCCCACCGCCGGCCGTACGTGCGCGCCCGATTTCGCTGTCGCCGTCGAGGGCCGCGTGCTAGCTCCGGTGCTTGTCCGTGCTGCCGGGCTTGGCTTTTCGCCGCCATGGCGCTCGGCAACATCGCCGTCGTGCTCGGCTCCGGTGAGTTCCCGTGCTCATCCCTCAGCTTCGGTCCACATCTATCTACCATGCATCCATCTATGGCGCTCTCGCCGCCGGCGACTGTCCCGTCCTTGTGAATCTATCTGATGTGCTGCTGATGCTGTGGTTTAGCTTACATCTAGCTTCCTGCTTAGGGTTTAGCTTATACTCCCTTCGTCCGAAAATACTTGTCATTAAGATGAATAAAAAAGGATGTATCTAGATGTATTTTAGTTTTAGATATACCCTATTTTATCTATTTCGATGACAAGTATTTCCGGATGGAGGGAGTATCTATTAGCTTTCTGCTTAGAGTTTAGCTTACCTACTAGCTGGGTGCAAAGCATACTAACGGATTGCAAAAACTTTCTTTTCTGTTGGCAGGATATCTCAGCAGTATTCTTACGGGAGGCGATGCCAAGAAAGTCCCTATCACCGGGGACACGCTTGCCCATGTAATTACCTACTTCCATCACCTACCTTGCCTCCGTGCCTTTATTCTCGATCAGTCGGGTTGATTCGATTGTATACACGCCGCGTGACAATTTTGTAACTGTCACGCGGCGTGTATACAACGGCTTGACGCTCTTGCCTATGGACTTCATGATCTGGAAGGCTTGGGCCCCTCTCAAGATCAAATTCTTTGCTTGGTTGGCTATCCAAGACCGGATTTGGACTGCCGACAGATTAGAGCGGCACGGATGGGAAAACTGTAGACTTTACCCGCTCTGCAGGACTGAAGGCGAGACGGGCGCGCACCTCTTCTTCAAATGTCGCTACACTATTCGGCTATGGAACTCAGTCATCCTTGAATTCGGTCTTGCTCACATGGACACCTCTTCTTGGCACTCGGATGGATCCGTTTTGGAATGGTGGGACAAGCGAACCAGCTTGCAAAACCCAGATCGACGAGCCTTGGCCTCCCTTACAATGTTGGTTTCTTGGACAATCTGGAACGAGCGTAACGCTCGGGTCTTCCGTCGCAAGAGTGCACCACCCCCGGTCCTCCTTCGGACTATCATCGACGACGCCAAGCTTTGGGTTCTTGCGGGTGCTAAAAAACTGGGGTCCATTATTGTACGCGAGTAGTTGCCATGCCGTGTGTGGTCACTTGTAACACCCTAAAACTCTTCTCTCTTATTTAATGAATGAGGCAAATCTTTTGCCTCTGTTTTGAAAAAAAAAACATTTTAAGCTCAACAGTATCAAGGAGGAGGTACAACGAGCCGTACGCCGCAGAGACGAGAATGTTACGGTTATCTCCGACACATCAAGTCAGTGCTCGCTTGTTTTCTTGTCTCGATCGATTCTCAACCAAATTGACTATGCAAATGTCTTATGTTGGATTTTACAATTCTTATCTGAATATGTGAATTCTTATAGCTGGTACGTATTTAATATGTGAATTAATATCATATCTTACCTTCTATTTTTGTAGGGTCTGGTTCGTATACCATAACAGCAATCGTTGTTGCTGGGCTTATCGGCTACGCATACGTCAGGTGGAAGGTAAACTCTCATTCTTTTGGGCGATCCAAGATTACGCAACACCGAGGCTGTAATACTATCCTAGATTATTCTAGTTGCAGGTCATTCTGCTTTTGAAGTCATGTCCAGAACTGCAAATTCACCGCGCTAGTATCTAAAGTTCGCACGATAATTTACAGGGTTGGAAGATTTCTGACATGATGTGGGTGACGAAGCGCGGTCTGGCTGATGCCTGCGATGCCGTGGGTAAACATTTAGATGATGTTTCAAATAGGTAAGGTGTTTTTTTTACTGATGTTGCACATCATCGACAGTTGTTCTGAACCATGCTGCTATACATCCATCTTGACCTTTTCATCTTACATGAAGAACATATATGTCCATTTCAGGTTACCAAGAGACATCTAGCTGGCAGGATCGACCGGGTCGATGCTAATCTAGACGAAACACAAGAAGTTATCGAAGGGACAAGGGATGAGGTTGGAACATTCCTGCTGCATAAATATTTCCTTTTCTGGTACTTTTGGATGGCGAAACGAAAGAACGACGCCTCTACAAAACCGTACATGACATTTTCACTTCATACAGCTCCTCAATCAATTCTTTCGAAGGGATCCTTTTCCTCGTTCGAGAGTCTCCGCCCTTCTTCCACTCCATCCTAGAGACTAACTAAGACCAACCGAGTGACGTTTTCATGTTATAATTGAACACTTTCCATTTAATCATAATTGAACACTTTCCATTTATCATATGATTAAAGAAGAAGATTGTTCTTTTACCAAACAAATGCAGATCAAATCACGTCCTATAATAATAAGAAATATTTTCCGGTATCAATCCCCTTGCCACTCATTCTTTGAGAATCAGAAGGATCCTTTTCGAGTTTTCATTTCTTCATTTGGAATCTGGGCTCTTTTATCTTTGACTTATTTTACTGACTTTATTCTTTATTTATTTTATTTTGATTTTTTACTAAATTTATTTACTGTCTTGTACTCCCTCCGTTCCTAAATAGTTGTCTTTCTAAAGATTTCAACAAGTGACTATATACGGAGCAAAATGAGTGAATCTATACTTTAAAACATGTCTACATACATCCGTATGTTGTAGTTCATTTGAGATGGCTAGAAAGATAAATATTTGGAAACAGAGGGAGTAGGTCGCAGTGATCCATGTGGATCTGAGCGCCTTTCAGAAGGAGCTCCAAGAAGTCAGCCGTACGGTTGAGATATGGGTAGGTGCCTTGTACCCTGAAACATGCATACCTTGCTTACAGGAGCTACATATCACTCACGGGTGCACTTATTTATCTTGAATATACAGGGGTCAAGCCTGTCGGATATGGAGCGACCGATGGGTGCTGAGGGAACCCTCGCGCCAACCTATTACGCAGCAAGGCACCTGCCGGCTGAGGAGAGTGGCGGAGCTTCTCGCGGCGGATGGGTCCTGGCGTATGGATCTTCTCCGTCGACACTTCCTCCCGGCGGACGTCGATGCGATATCCAGCATTCGCACCTCGCCGCGCTGCACCGACGACATCATCGCTGGCGCCGGAGAAGAACGGTATCTTCACCGTTCGTTCCGCCTATCGGTTTGCCATGGACGAGCGCGAGCGTCCATTGGCCACCGCCATGAGCAGGGCACCGGATGGTCGTCGCGCCATCTGGAAGACCATATGGGGGTGCCCTGCTCCCCCGAAGGTACGCGTGTTTGCTTGGCGGATTGTGACCAACTCTCTAGCTACTTGGGCAAATAAATTCTCACGTCATCTTGAGCTTTCTGACATATGCCCCATTTATGGTGTGGAACGAGAGGATGGGTTTCATGCGATGTGCAGGTGCCCCCTTGCGAAGGAACTTTGGCATGCCATGACGCTAGATTGGGTCATCCCGAGGGTTGAATCCATTCGCAACACGGGGCCAGAATGGCTGTTCACCCTCCTTGAGCCTTTGGACGAGACGACGCGTATGATCGTACTGATGATCATGTGGAGGACTTGGCACGTGCGGAATGAGATCACGCATGAAAAATGGCCACCTCCAACTGAGTCCTCTCGGCGGTTCGTACATGGATATATCAGCTCTTTATTGTGCCTCAAGCAGTACCCCAATGGTGATGTTGTGAAGGGGAAAATGGTGATCAATGCTGCACCACCAGCACATACAACCAGCGCCCTAGCTAAAGAGGAGCTGAGCTGGGTCGCTCCTGCTCCAGGATGGACCAAGTTGAACACGGACGGAAGCTTCATACCGGCTACAGGTATGGCAGGAGGTGGGATGATCCTCCGGGACACTCAGGGAAACATCATATTTAGTGCTTGCCGTGAACTCCGTACTTGTGGGAACGCACTGGGTGCCGAGCTCGCGGCGTGTAGGGAGGGGCTGGAGCTAGCCCTCCACTGGACGACGCTGCCAATTTCGGTAGAACTAGATAGTTCTGACGCAGTGTCGCTGATCATAGCAAATTCCGATGATAGATCAGTACATCGCTTCGTGATCCAGGAGATCAAAAGCTTGGCCTTAACTGAGGATAGGGAGATTTCTTTTACTCTTTGTCGTCGTTTGCAGAATAAGGTTAGCCATGAACTTGCTGCTTATGGCCGTAGTACCTCCCGAACCGCAGTGTGGTTGCACTCGGGGTTAGACTTCATTTTAAACTTGGTTGTGGCTGAGAGGCCCCCGTGAGTAATGAAAATCTCCTTTACCCCCGCAAAAAAAGAGGACACCCAGGTGAGTACACGCCCATGCCCATTATACTGTTATCTACTACTCCCTCCGTTTCAAAATAGATGGCCAACTTTGTACTAAGTTAGTACAAAATTGGGTCATCTATTTTGAAACGGAGGAAGTACTTTACATGTTGCTGATTTTATCTACTACTTTCAAACCTGTATCAGGATCGTACCGTGCGTGCAACCGAAGCCTTGGTTGGGTTCAGCCAACAACTGGAACATGGTGGCCAGAATCCTAATATTCTTCAGGCAAGTGGTCTGCCTAGCTTATGCAATTCTTTAGTGGCATGTTGGTTACATGATTCGCTATTGGTTCTGCATCAACTACCGTTACTTCTAGAGTCTTACTTTGAAGAGATATTTTCAATTTCAGGTCTCATCATTCCTTCCAGCTCTAGGATTCTCCTCTTCAGAGCAAAACATTAATAAAATGGTAAATAAGACCAACCTGTATTCAAAGTAAAGGCTCTTTTCTTTTCCAGCTCTTGCCACCGGAAATCTAATTTATGTGTTTCTTGCTGCATGTTACTTTCCTGCAGTTGCCGCAGTCTCCTCTTGTATCTCTTCAAACCACTAGTAGAAAATAGGGCAATGGTCCAGGCTCGGCCAGCCCATTAGTCCCGGTTCAATCCAGAACCGGGATCAATGGGGGCATTGGACCCGGTTCAGGCCCCGGGCCGGCAGGCCACGTGGGCCATTGGTCCCGGTTCGTCTGGATCTTTTGGTCCCGGTTGGTGGGACGAACCGGGACTAATGGGCCTCGCTCCTGGCCCACCACCATTGGTCCCGGTTGGTGGGACGAACCGGGACCAAAAGCTGCCCTTTAGTCTCGGTTCAAGTCACCAACCGGGATCAATTAGTTGCCTATATATACCTCTCGCCCGCGAGTAGAGCACTCCCAGTGCTCTGTTTTTCGTGGCAGGCGAGGGGAGAGCTTTGTGGTGCTCTAGCTCACCTCCTATGCACACGAGGTGTTCGATGGAATGCCCGAGCCACACTACTTAAGCTTTCTCCTCTCCAAACTCAACCTCCAAGCTTCATTTTCCTTAATATTTGTCTAGGTTTAGCGGTCCGTCATGTCCCGTCCCCGTCTTCACCGTCGTCGATCGCCCGCGCCGATCTCGTCGCCGGCACCACCGTGGTGAGCCTCTTGTTCTTATCTTATCTTCTTTCTGAAAGGAAAAAAATTCTTACTTGTATGTTTATATAGATACTTGTATAATTTTCTTACTTTTATTATTGCATCTTATATAGAGCGATGATTTTGGTATCCGCTTGCCCTCGTCCTGTCTATGATTCGGATGTGGTATATATTATCTTTTCATAACTATTGGTTCATTTATTGTTTATGACAATTATGCCGACCAACGTGACATAGATTTTATTTATCTAGGAGGTTGTTGAACCGGAAATTCCAACTGACCCTATTGTCGAGAGGTTAAATTTAGTTGAAGAAGAAAACAATTTGTTGAAGGAAAAATTAGAAAAATTGAGGAGGAGAAGATGATATTGGAGTTGCATGTTGCGGATGTCGACGATGATCACAAGATCAAGATGGATGCAATGCGCTTGAAGATTAGAAAGATTAGAAAATATGCCATTCATACCGAGGCTTGGTATCATTATGCCGTTGGATCAGTTGTTACATTGGTTGCGATTATGATCGCATTTATTTTCGCATTGAAATGTTTTACATAGTTTCAGTGTATGGTTTAATTAATTTAGATGCTCTGCAGAGCTTTATGTTGTTAGATGAGAACTATGTATGTACTTTGGTTTTAATGTGATGATGAACTTCTATTAATTTGGTCACTTAATTATCTATTCATGATATTCTGTAATGATTTTTGACACACTTAATTATATATAATGCACGCAGATGAACCGAATGGATGTACGGTTCAAGACACACCTCCGAGTACATTAAGGGCGTGCATGATTTTCTCAAGTGGCTGAGGCAAACAAGAAGAATGGTTTTATGTGTTGTCCATACCTTATATGTGGGAATACGAAGTCTTACTCTGACCGGAAAATCCTCCACACCCACCTGCTTTACAAGGGTTTCATGCCACACTATAATGTTTGGATGAGGCACAGAGAAATAGGGGTTATGATGGAAGATGGCGAAGAAGAAGAGTACGATGACAACTATGTGCCCCCTGAATACGGTGATGCTACTGAACATCAAGAGGAACCAGACGATGTGCACGATGATGCTGCAACGGGCGGTTGCTGAAGATCAAGAGGAACCAGACGATGTGCCCGATGATGATGATCTCCGCAGGGTCATTGTCGATTCAAGGACGCAATGCGAAAGTCAAAAGGAGAAGCTGAAGTTCGATCGCATGTTAGAGGACCACAAAAAAGGGTTTACCCCAATTGCGAAGATGGCAACACAAAGCTCGGTACCGTCTTTGGAATTGCTGCGGTGGAAGGCGGAGAATGTCAGGCTCGACAAAGGATTTGAGAAGCTACCAAAATATTGAAGAAGAAGCTTCCAAAGGATAACGAATTGCCCGACAGTACATACGCAGCAAAGAAGGTCGTATGCCCTCTAGGATTGGAGGTGCAAAAGATACATGCATGCCCTAATGACTGCATCCTCTACCGCGGTGCGTACAAGGATCTGAACGCATGCCCGGTATGCGGTGCATTACGGTATAAGATCAGACGAGATAACCCTGGTGATGTTGACGGCGAGCCCCGTGAAGAGGGTTCCTGCGAAGGTGATGTGGTATGCTCCTATAATACCACGGTTGAAACGTCTGCTCGTAAACGGAGAGCATGCAAAGTTGATGCGATGGCACAGTGAGGACCGTAAGAAAGACGAGAAGTTGAGAGCACCCGCTGACGGGTCGCAGTGGAGAAAAATCAAGAGAAAGTACTGGGATGAGTTTGCAAGTGAGCCAAGGAACGTATGGTTTGCTTTAAGCGCGGATGGCATTAATCCTTTCGGGGAGCAGAGCAGCAATCACAGCACCTGGCCCGTGACTCTATGTATGTATAACCTTCCTCCTTGGATGTGCATGAAGCGGAAGTTCATTATGATGCCAGTTCTCATCCAAGGCCCTAAGCAACCCGGCAACGACATTGATGTGTACCTAAGGACATTAGTTGAATAAATTTTACAGTTGTGGAATAAAAATGGTGTACGTACGTGGGATGAGCACAAACAGGAGGAATTTAACCTAAAGGCGTTGTTGTTCGTGACCATCAACGATTGGCCCGCTCTCAGTAACCTTTCAGGACAGACAAACAAGGGATACCACGCATGCACGCACTGTTTACTTGACACCGATAGTATATACCTGGCAAGCTGCAGGAAGAATGTGTACCTGGGCCATCGCCGATTTCTTCCGACCAACCATCATATCGAAAGAAAGGAAAGCATTTCAAAGGCGAGGCAGATCACCGGAAGAAGCCCGCCATGCGCATCGGTGATCACGTACTTGCTATGGTCAATGATTTACACGTAATCTTTGGAAAGGGTCCCGACGGATTAGCTGTTCGAATGACGCCGAGAATCACGCACCCATGTGGAAGAAGAAATCTATATTTTGGGACCTACCCTCTTTGGAAAGACCTAGAGGTCCGCTCTTCGATCGACGTGATGCACGTGACGAAGAACCTTTGCGTGAACCTGCTAGGCTTCTTGGGCGTGTATGGGAAGACAAAAGATACAATTGAGGCACGGGAGGACCTGCAACGCTTGCACGAAAACGGCATGCCTCCGAAGCAGTATGAAGGTCCTGCCAGCTACGCTCTTACGAAAGAAGAGAAAGAAATCTTCTTTGAATGCCTGCTCAAGATGAAGGTCCCGACCGCTTCTCGTCGAATATAAAGGGAATAATAAATATGCCGGAGAAAAAGTTCCGTAACCTAAAGTCTCATGACTGCCACGTGATTATGACGCAATCGCTTCCGGTTGCATTGAGGGGGCTTCTACCGAAAACGTCCGATTAGCCATTGTGAAGCTATGTACATTCCTCAATGCAATCTCTCGAAGGTGATCGATCCAGAAATCATACCAAGGCTAAGGAGTGATGTGGTGCAATGTCTTGTCAGCTTCGAGCTGGTGTTCCCACCATCCTTCTTCAATATCATGACGCACGTCCTAGTTCATCTAGTTGACGAGATTGTCATTCTGGGCCCCATATTTCTACACAATATGTACCCCTTTGAGAGGTTCATGGGAGTCCTAAAGAAATATGTCCAGAATCGCGCTTAGGCCGAAGGAAGCATCTCCATGGGCCATCAAACAGAGGATGTCATCGGGTTTTGTGTTGACTTCATTCCTGGCCTTAAGAAGATAGGTCTCCCTAAATCGCGGTATGAGGGGAGACTGACTGAAAAGGCACGCTTGGAAGGGACTCAATAATATGCAGGGACGGATATTCTTGGTCTCAAGCACACTACAGTTCTACGTAACTCTACCTTGGTGACCCCTTATGTCGATGAACACAAGAATACTGCGCTCCAAACACCCGAGCAAAGGCGATTTAATCGGATTACATGTGAACACATCGGGACTTTCAGCAGTTGGTTGGAAGCACGACGTAGGTGATAACACTGTTTGTGATGAGCTATACTTGTTGTCCAGGGGACCATCTTTGACTGTATTGATTTGGAAAGGAAACGAGATAAATGGGAATACATTTTACACGATTGACCAAGATCAAAAGAGCACCAACCAAAACAGCGGTGTCCGCTTTGATGCAACAACCAAGAGGGGAAAGGACGCATATTATGGTTACATAGTGGACATATGAGAACTTGACTACGGACATGATTTTAAGGTCCCTTTGTTTAAGTGCAAATGGGTCAATCTGTCAGGAGGCGAATGCAGGTAGACCCACCGTGCGGAATGACAACAAGTGGATCTGAAAAATCTTGGGTACATTGACGAACCGTTCGTCCTAGCCAATGATGTGGCACAGGTTATCTATGTGAAGGACATGTCTACCGGACCGAGAAAGAGAAAAGATAAGGAAGCGAATACATCATACGATGAGCCAAAGCGCCACATAGTTCTTTCAGGAAAAAGGGACATCGTGGGAGTGGAGGACAAGACAGACATGTCTGAAGATTATGAAAAGTTCCATGAAATTCCTCCCTTCAGAGTCAAGGCTAACCCCAGCATCCTGATAAACGATGAAGATTATCCATGGTTACGGCGCAATAAGGAAATGACACAAGCGAAGAAAAAGTGAAGAATTTCTCCCGCAACTATTATGATGATACCATGCCAACTTTGTAACTGACGAGTATGATACCATGCCAACTTTCAACTTTTTCAGATTTCATTCGAAATGCTTTAATGTCTTATGGTTCGGCCCTCGTAATAATTAAAAATAGCAATCCTAAGTTTTTTGTTGTAAGTAGAAACAAAATAATATAAATAAAGCAAGAAAGAGAACAAAAAACAAAAATAGTTTTTTAAAATTTGAAAAATAATGGCACTAACAGAAAGTTTATAATTTTCCTAAAACTAAAAGCAAAAAGAATTGAAAAATAAAGCAAAAAACAAAAGAAAATAAATAATGCAGAAATCAAAAAAAAACAACAATAAGTATTTTGTTGTAAGTAAAAACAAAATAAAATAAATGAAGCAAGAAAGAAAACAAAAAAAAATGTTTTCAAATTTGAAAAGAAATGGCACAAACAGAAAGTTTATAATTTTCCTAAAACTAAAAGCAAAAAGAATTAAAAATAAAGCAAAAAACAAAAGAAAATAAATAATGCAGAAAACAAAACAAAAAAACTGGAAAAAATATAAAAATAGCAACAATAAGTAAAGAAAACAAAAAAACAAAAAAATTGCCACCTATTGGGCCACCACAGCCTGAATACGACTAGAAACCCATCCATGGGCGTGATTCAGGCCATAGCAGGCCAGCAGGCCCATCAGGCATAGCAGTAGCAAGTAGGCCCGTAAGCCTGCAATGGAGAGGAGGTTGAGAGGGGTGCAGCAGTGGGGCTTATAAACCACTGCGCGCCCCTCTCAACTAGTGAGGTGGGACTAAACTTTGGCCCCGACGCGTGCAACACAGGGGCCTTTGGTCCCGGTTGGTGGCACCAAGCGGGACTAAAGGGGGTGCATTAGTCCCGGTTGGTTTCACGAACCGGGACCAATGGCTTTGCTATATAAGCAAACACTTTGCAAAATTCAGAATCTCATCGCCATGATTGCCCTCCGACGACGCCGACCCTCCTCGACGCCAGTTGCTCCACCTCGCCGTCGCCGCCAAGGTTGCCGCCCCAACCCACGCCGTCCTCGTCGCCCGGCCTCCCCGAGCCAGCCTGTCCGCCCGCCGCCCAAGCCCCTGCCCGTTGTCTCGCCCTCATGACGCCCTCGCTGCCCCCGCCGTCGCCATCGTCATCGCTAGCCGCCCCCGCTGTGAGCCGCCGCGCCGCCCCGGCTCTGTTTTTTTCATTTTTATTAGTTTAATTATTTGTTCATATATATATATATATATATATATATATATATATAATGTATATGTGTATGTATGTGGCTATGTGTATGTAGATGTTCAAAATGTATAAAAAATTGTTCAGAGCATGTTTTTCTTCATATATGTATTTTTTGTTCATATGTATATTAATGTTTTCATATATGCAAAAGATAGATTTTTAGAAAAGTTAGATTTTTTTCTGTTCATAGATTTTTTTGGTGATATTAATTATTGTAGAAATTTGCAAATGTTTGTATATTCATATGAACAATGCATTAGGCAAAACCTTTGTTTTTTTTCGAAATTTTCTATTTGAATATTTTTTTAAAACAAGCAATACTAAAAGAATGAGAGGAAAAAGGAAAATAAGAAGAGGAAGAAAGGAGAAGAAGAGGAGATGAAGAAGAGGAGAAATAAATAAGAAGAGGAAATAAGAAGAAAAAGAAGACGAGAAGAAGAAAGGAATAGAGGAGAAGAAGAAAAATAGAAAATTTTCTATTTTTCTTCTTCTCCTCTATTCCTTTCTTCTTCTCCTCTTTTTTTTCTTCTTTTTTTCTTCTTCCTCTTTTCTTCCTTTTCCTCATTTTCCTTTCTCGCGAGAAGAAAAAAAAGAAGAGTGGAAGAAGAAGAAAGGAATAGAGGAGAAAGAAGAAACTTCAACACGAGGGGGGGGGTACCGATACCCCCGGCCTCCCCGATAACATTATTTTCCCATGTATATGTATGTCGCGTCATTGTCGATATAACCCCCTCGAGATAACTTCGACATGAGGGGCGGTCGATATATATACCCCCTCTCGACCGTGAGAACTTATACAACGGCAGTACCCCCCTCGGCCCTCTCGCTCGACCAAAACTCTCGAGGACACCCAAACCCTAGAGAGAAAACGATGTTGGTCTCCTACCCCCTCCCGCCGCGCCCCTACACTACAAATTAACTCTCTCGAGGCCACCCAAATTAACCCTTGAAGCTTTATGTCGAAGCGACCCCAAACCCTAGAGAGAAAACGATGTTGGTCTCCTACCACCTCCCGCCGCGCCCCTACCCGACAAATTAACTCTCTCGAGGCCACCCAAACTAACATGATTCCTTATTGTGATTAGCTAGCTAGTTCTCGTTTGCCACTAATATATATATATATATATATATATATATATATATATATATATATATATATATATATATATATATCCATCGGTACCATGTTTGAATAATAATTGACATGTTGTAAATATTTGCGAAACTATGGAGCACTCCCGAGACGAAGAAATGTGGCGATGTTGGGGCACATAATCGCACAAGGAAGTGATGAAGTTGCGTCATTTCTCAACGACACCGGACTGGGTGAAGAAGAGGGCTATGTTCATGATGGCTTCGACCCATTAATGCCGGTACAAGAAGAGGACTATGTTCATGATGGCTCTGGTGACACAATGGAGGTACAAGCAGAAGGAGACCGTGCTGACTGCTCCGGTGACCGAACCGAGTCCGGCCAGGTATATATATATTAGTTAAGCCCGTGCTGACTAGTTTATTGATGCATCCATTGTTTTGGTATATGTACACATATTAATTACTCTCGTCTTTCTTCCTTATAATTTCTAGCCCTCCGGATCGAGCACAACTTCGATAAGGAGACGAGGCCCGAAGAAAAAGTTGAGCTCGGATGAAAAGTTTGAGATCATAGAAATCGCGCCCGACGGCGAACCGATTGAACCCATGCGGACAAGGAAGGCATTTTCTGCTCGGTCACGGGGTTCTTGTTAGGGACAAGATCCCGATCAGCATCCATCAATGGTATAAGCCTAAGGAGGAAGACCACGAGGTGTCTTATGTCAATGATATGCGTAAAGAAGATCTTTGGACCGAGCTGAAGGCAAATTTCACCCTACCGCCAGAGGAGGATCCGGAGAAGCCAGTTAAAGAGCAATTAATCAAGTCTTGTGCTCTTAAGAAGATGGCAACCCTAATGAGGAGGTGGAGGAAAGAGCTGAACCAGTTTGTCAAGAAAGATAAGACACCAGAATTCATCGGCAAATATGAGAAGATCAAAGATCACTGGCCCGCATTTGTGGCCCACAAGACATCGAAAAAGAGTAAGAAGATGTCGGCGACAAACAAGCAAAATGCTGCGAAGAAGAAGCTTCACCATCGCACGGGGTCAGGTGGCTACCTCAAAGCCCGGCCTAAGTGGTCCAAGGATGAGCATCATCTGCTCGAAAAAGGGATGGAACCAGAGACAATGTACTGGCCAGACCGTTGCCGGACTTGGTTCTTCGGGGCTGGCGGAACCTTGGACCTATAACGAGGAAGTGCCGGTGGGACGGACGAGCAAGCTGCAAATACCAGTCGAAGCTTCGACACTAGATCGATGCAGCGCAGCGAGGGGCGTTCCTTCCAAACAGGGAGAAGGACGAGCACACAATGGCCCTTGGGAATCCTGAGCACCCTGGACGGACACGAGGCACGCCAGGCTCCCTTTCGTGGAAGGTTGGTTTTCCGGATGCAGGGGGTTACAAAACCCACGAGAGGAGGAATAAACTGGAGCAGGACCAACAGCAGGCGCTGCACGAAAGGGTAATGGGGCTAGAGGAACGACAAGCAGCAGATCGCAACAAACGACCTGCCGAAGCTTCCCCCAAGCTACCCCGCCATCTCAGCGGAGAAGCAGCGTGGCTTCCACCGAGCTGCTTCAGCCGGAGCATGTTTTGACGGCTCCTGCCGGCTATCCCGTGGATGGTATCACGGAGTCTCAAAGTTGCCACATTATGGCGCGATGGATGACTTTGAAGGTCAAGGCGGCTGTTGGCCAAGTTTATCCTAGTGGACCCGGCACAACTTATCACTGCCAGCCGATTCCGAAGGATATGCTAAGGTGATGGTGGATGAAATAACGGAGGGATTTGAGGACTTCCCGCTTGACCACCCTACCGGTGAAGGGGAGACTAGGCTGGGTTCTGCTCTGAAGACTCCATGCCTATGGCGGAAGGAGCTGATCAACCTTCCGAACTGGACGCCTCCGCCTCCTCCTCCGGCGAGTCAGGGCACTCCGCCTCCTCCACCGCCTCCTCCTCCGGCGAGTGACGATCAGGGCACGCGTGGCGGCACTCCGCCTCCTTCTCCGCTTCTGCGCTTGGCCGCGCCGAGCAGCCAGCCTCCTCCTTCTCCGCCTCGTCAGCAAGGGTGAAGAGACCCGCCGCCGCTCAGGCTGCTCCGGCGCGTCGTAGTCCTTCTCCTCCGCCTCGTAAGCAAGCAAAAAAGAAGACATCCGCTCCGTCTACTCTGCCGGCGTCTAGCAGTACAGCCAAAGGCGGGAGGAAATACAGATACGGTCCTTCTCTGAAGACTCCAGAGAAGTTACCGTACGAGAGGACCGAGGAGGAAAACGCGAAGATCGCGCAGACCGAAGTGGATGACTGGTTTGCAGGGTTGAAAGCAAAGAGACGTCCATCTCCGGAGGAGAAGGTAGATCCGGTGAAAGCGAAGCGCACTCTGGCTGCCCTGAGGAAACCGACAAAGTCTCCGTCGAGAACCAACTATGAGCGCATTACTGAATAGACATATCTCCAAGCGGAGTGTTCGGGAAGTACTGTCAGACATCAAAGAGCAAAAGAACGAGCAGCTAAGAAAAAAATTGACCAGCTCGGCGAACAAGAAAACCAATCGTGCCCCTGCTCAATGTGTCTAGCGGCAACATCGTCGCTAATGTTCCGGGGATGGTGGCCGGTTATGGCAATCTACAAGATTACCTGCCTGACGATGCACTTCCTGAATACATGAAGGTGGACGAACACAGATCTGATGCACGGGAAGCCTCTCGTCAAAGATGAAAAATCTTTAACAACGATGATGCGAAGATTCCATACTTGGTACATGAAAACCTGCAGAGAGTCTGGGGGACGAATTGTTTGTATCTGAACATTAAAGAGGAGCACGACCTCGTTGGAACTGATCTGTTGTGTGTTCCATTTGAGGAGTTCTTCGCGTTCTTCAATCAAAAGGCCATCGATAAATTAACGGTCTTTTGCTACTGCCTGTAAGTACTATTTCTGTCATTAAGTCTCTATATATAGCTCGGCTCTTTCATTGCATGTATTTATAATTAATTATCCTCAATATATTATGCAGATTAAAGATCGTCGAGTGCCAAAAAAATGAAATCTATGATATTGGGTTCATTAACACAAATATCATAGATGTATTTCTGGTTGAAAAGCACGTCAAAGAGGCCGAGGACAACTTGCTACAATCGTTGATGAAAAATCAAAACAAAGATACCATACTCTTTCCTTATAACGGCAAGTGAGTGTTACTGATCGTGTGCATATTCGGTTTCCCTTATTACTCGAGCGAGGTTATAGTAATGTAATTGATGAGTTATGCATGCGTGCGCAGGTTCCACTATATTCCTCTAGAGATTAAGCTTGAGCGTGGACTAGTAACCGTCTTAGACTCGAGACGGAAAGATCCCAGCACCTATGCGGACATGACTGAAATGCTCAGCAAGTAAGTTCAATTAACCGATCATTATCGCACCATAGCGGCAACTTTTTGTTCATTTCCTGATATCTCAAGTAATAATAATTATTTTCTTTGTCTTGCAGGGTTTGGAAACGGTTCACCGCAAAAGCTCCGGGACTGCCGAAGGAGTTGTGATATATATACCCGAAAGTAAGTACTACTGGCTAGCTAGTTGTGCGCATCTCCCGTTGATTCTATAGCTATACTTTCATCAATGCCATTTATAATAATTCATTATCAGTTTGATTGACCTCTATTTCTCGTAAAGTGCTTGTGGCAGGAACAAGGGAATGATTTCTGTGGATACTACGTGTGCGAGTTCATCTACAACGCGACTTTGAAAAACAAGCGGGGCTACTCTCCAAGACAATATGAAGTGTGTAAGCAATTAATAATATTCACAATTACATTTTATTACACCATCATTTCTGTTGAGTTTCATTCATATATATGTATTAATTAACCCCCTTCTTTAAATTAGACGTGGCAGATGCGGAATGAACTCCTAGAACCAGATCGCATTAAAGCAATTCAAGAGGAATTGGCGGGATTCTTTCTTGACCACGTCATCAATAAAGCCGGAGAATACCATGTGGAAGTTGATTTCAAATGCTAGGGGACTGTAATTGAGAGATCTTATATATTGTACATGTATGTAGCCAGTAGCGTCGGACGTACATGATAAGAAAACTTGTTTTAAATTGTTCGACCAATCTCTCGGAGAAGGAAAGGTCGATCGATCATTTCTCTCGGTATGCATGACGAACTTCTGTACTCGATGGTTCCCTTCATTTTCTTACTAGCTAGCGCGTCGAGGGCTATATGTATATAGTACGTAGCGTCGACCAAGCACGGACATAAGAGAGGACACTTCTCTCTATTAATTAGCTAGCTAACACAATATATGAAACACCTAAATTAACCCCCAAAACCCCCAACCCTCCCCCCTTTCAAAAAAAAACAAAAACCCCAACCACTGGAATGCTGACGCGTGGATTACTTTTGGTCCCGGTAGGTTTGGTGCCACCAACCGGGACCAAAGGCCCCCCTGCCTGGGCTCGGCGCATCGGCCACGTGGAGGACCATCTGTCCCGGTTCGTGTTAGAACCGGGACTAAAGGGGGGAGGTATTAGTAACGACCCATTAGTTCCGGTTCATGAACCGGGACTAAAGGCCCTTACGAACCGGGACTAATAGGTGTTTTTCTACTAGTGAACGGTCGCATCAATAGCCGATCCTAGCGAGGACGAAAGCCAGGTCTGGTTTCAGTTTCTGAACATTGCAAACATTGACCCCTTTTTTATCGATGCACTTTGTTTACACAAATCAAGTTGGTTTTGCTGCCTTGGATGATGATTTTAATTGGCTCCAGTTGCATTCCAGGAGAACCACAAGGTGTTGCCCTCGAGTGAAGGAAGCATGAGGTGGAAGCTGCCTGGACTTGGGCTTAGCTTTCTAAGGAGTTCATCTAATGTATAGATGATATTACTGGCACGAGTTGTATAACTCTTTCACTTATAGTTATGTGTGGCCTTGTGTAAATAGGTATACTTGCAATAATGGTCTTGATTATACCATGGTAGAAGAGATAATCACTTTTTGCCAAGGGAAAATGATAAACTCATGCCGTTCCATTAACACATGTAATCAACACTTGTCGACCTCGAAGTTTGGATATTCCTGTCATTCTTGTTAGTAACTTCTTTTACTAAGAGGATTTGTACGTTTTTTACTACTAATTCAGGAGCTTCACACCATGAAAGCATCATTTTCACTTGTATTGAATTACTGGTCAGAGATTCTGCAGTGCACTGACCACTTGCTAAAGTGCCTTGCTTAAACACTTGTGGCCTGGATGATATGTTGTTCTCGAAAGGGAGAAACTTGGCTAAAATGAGCTGGTTCCAATTACACACATATTTCATGATGATGTGCTCTTACTTACTAGTCAAGTGATGGTACACCATGCATATTAAGTTGGTGTACTGCTTGAGGGATGGTTCTTTTGGATCATACTCCCTCCGTCCCAAAATTCTTGTCTTAGATTAGTCTAGATAAAGATGTATCTAATACTAAAACGTGACTTGATACATCCGCATTTAGAGAAATCTAAGACAAGAATTTTGGAACGGAGGGAGTACAAGAGTAACCTACTTGGAAATCCAATTGCTGTCCAACTACTCACCCATTCAAAACCTACTCGCCATTCTTTTAGTGTGATCTCAATTCAACAAGAACACAATATTTCCCTTCACTTTGTTTATGGCTACGAAAACATGATTAATAAGGCATGGTGAACACATCTTGAATGACTTGCTACTAGACGGTGTGGCAACGATGCCACACTTCGAAGTGGTATCCGCTCTTCAAACGCGGACGAGCTGATGACCCACAAAGATGCGGCGCTGAAACACCTGGTATGTGGCAAGTGTGTTGTTGACTACTTTCAGGTCACGATGCAACACATGCCTCACTTCCAAGGAGGAGCCACATTTAGTTGATATGACGACCAAGGCCAATAACGCCAAGCGATCCGCTTTGATCTATCGAAGGGGTTATCCAAGCTTCTTCAAGTCGTCCGTGTAGTCGGCATGTGCGAAACCATCCATCCTAAGATCACCTTTTGCTCTCCTTCTGGGCATTAGTGAGAGCTACTTTTGTTTATTTATATTTGGGCTTAGATATTCTTGCCATGACTATATTTAGTCTTGTCATGCAATTGCTCTCGCTCAACTCCTCATTCTAGAACTTCCCACCATGAAAGATTAGCTCTTTTCACTTGTATAGAATTACATGTGATAAAGAAATGGTAAACAAATACCTATCATGTGGATGATATCATGTGCTGAAATGAGTCGGTTCTCACACTTCACACATCTTTCATGATGCAATGGGCATGGAATACACATCCTTCAAGTACTCACTCATTCAGAAACTCCACACCATTCTTTTCACGCAAGTTCCCTCCAACCAAACACAATATTTCCCTTCACTTTGTTTTTTTCAAGGGATCATCAACTAAACATGCAAGCAGGTTGATCACATGATTGTGCAGTCCAAACACATGATTAAAAATAGGTGATAAACATTTCTTGAATGGCTTCAACACACGTATCACATGCTCGCCTCTGTTATTACATCGTAGCCAAGTGAACAGAACTAGCACACCATGCATATTAAGTTCTCTATTACATGGAATAAGTAGGTTACTTTGGATCATTCAGGACTACGCTATTCGCAAATGTAATTGCCGCTCAACTACTCACTGATTCAGAAACTTCTTGCTGTTCTTTTAGTACGAGCTCCCTCCTGTAAGGAATAATGAAGCGTCTCAACTCTCTAGGAGGGAGCCCGTGTGAGTTATATTACGTGATGAGAGAGATCCTCTCGATAGGTTTACAAACGTACTCGGTTAGGAGAATAACCGAGAGAGAGGAGGAAAGAGATTACAGGAGGTTAAGATAGAGACTAGTACAACTTAAACAGAGGATATCATATCTATCTCTATCTATATAGTGTGGTGCACAAGGAAAGCTAGCCCGGCCCAACATATGACATGTTCAACATCCTCCCTTAATCTGAACTCCTCAAGTTGAGATTACGCTTGAACTCTTGAAATGCTCTTGTGGCCAAAGCTTTTGTAAAGCCATCTGCAACTTGATCTCTTGAGTGAACAAATCGAATATCCAGTTCCTTATTAGCAACTCTTTCTCTCACAAAATGATAATCAATCTCAATATGCTTGGTTCTTGCATGAAAAACAGGATTAGCAGACAAGTATGTAGCCCCAAGATTGTCACACCAAAGACAAGGAGTCTGTGTGTTATGTAGTCCAAGTTACTTAAGAATAGCCTTTACCCAAATAATTTCTGCTGTGGCATTTGCTAATGCCTTATACTCTGCCTCGGTGCTTGATCTGGAAATAGTAGTCTGTTTCTTTGCATACTAGGAAATAAGATTAGGACCAAAGAAAACAGCAAAACCACATGTGGACCTTCTGTCATCCAAACAGCCAGCCCAGTCCGAATCAAAGAAATCACTCACAAGAGTGGATGAAGACTTGGTGAAAGTTAGCCCAACACTTAAAGTGTTCTTTGCATATCTCAATATGCGTTTTGCTATAGCCCAATGAGCAGTAGTAGGTGCATGAAGAAAGTGACAAACCTTATTGACAGCAAAGGAAATGTTGGGTCTTGTGAGAGTTAAATACTGAAGTGCACCGACTAAGCTTCTGTATCTAGTACCATCTTCTTGGCTCAAAAGTTCTCCTTCAGCAAGAGAAAGTTTTTCTAAACTGGGCAATGGTGTGGGTGAAGGTTTACAACCTTGCAAGCCAACTCTGCTCAAAAGATCAGTTGCATATTTCTCTTGGGAAAGATGAAGACCACCTTCTCTGTTTTTCTTGACCTCAATTCCAAAGAAGAAGTGCAAGTCCCCTAGATCCTTGAGAGCAAATTCCGAGTTCAAATCTGACAAGAGAGCCTTTACTGCATTATCCGAGGAACTTGTAACAATGATATCATCAACATAGATAAGAACAAAGATCAATATATTGTACTTCTTGTAAATGAATAATGATGTGTCAGACTTTGAAGGAACAAAACCAAGTTGCTGCAATTTTGTGCTGAAGCGAGAGTACCAAGCGCGAGGAGCTTGGTTCAATCCATAGAGATTTATCAAGCCTGCAAACATGAAAAGGTTTGTTCTTATCTTCAAACCCAGGAGGTTGCTTCATGTAAACTTCCTCTTCCAGAACACCATGAAGAAACGCATTCTGCACGTCTAGCTATCTAAGACTCCATCCTCTGGATACAACTATGGATAGGACAAGACGAATAGTGGCAGCTTTAACAACATGGCTAAATGTATCCTCATAATCAATGCCATACCTCTGCTTAAACCCCTTTGCAACAAGCCTAGCTTTGTAACGATCAATAGTACCATCTGACCTCCTCCTTATTCGAAACACCCATATGCAATCAATCACCTTTTTACCTGGTCGCAATGGTACCAAATGCCACGTGTAGTTTTTCTGGAGAGCGTGACACTCATCATCCATTACTTCCTTCCACTTTGGATCAGCAAGGGCCTCATGATGTGTGCGCGGTTCTATTGTGGATGCAGCCAAGCCAAACTTTATTTTGTAATTAGTGGGTTGAATAACACCTATGCGAAGACGGGTGCATGGCGGAGTATGCACAGAAGATCCGGCCTCAGCCGATGCTGTTGCATGGTCCTGGACAGAATCAGGAGATCCCGAGGCAGCTACTGGATTCCCCTCGTCCATCGGATCATTTGCGACCGAAGAAGCAATAGGCAAAGAAGAGGCGAGCACAAAAGATCCAGGGGATCCAGCCACTACGGGCTCGTATCGCGCGTGCACAGCTGGCGCCTTTGTCAGGTGTGGGGTCCACCTGGTGTAGACGCGGGTGTTACAAGAAACCGCGTGGGCAGCCAATCCCCAGCCGCTGATTGGGGCAGCGTGGCAGCGGACGCAAGAGGCGGACTCAGGAAAGGCGCAGACCCAGCAGAGACCGACCGCGTGTCGATACTGGGACGAGCCGGACCAGAGGTTGGCGCGAGACATGGGTCTGTATGACTGGAAATTGATCCCGAGGTGGATGCTGTCGACCCTGGCATGATCAGAGGGGCAGATCCCGAGGAGGATCTCTCCTGATAGCCTGGAGCACCGACAGAACATGTACATGCGCCATTTTTTGTCAAATTTGCATCATTTGGAGCGCCGTTTTTCAACACTGTTATCACCTGTAGCAGCACACTCAGATACATGGTTAGGAGGATTAGTCTCAATTGAATCAATACAATCATCATTTCCCACACAATGTACACTAGATAAATGAGAAGTAAGGAGAAGAATCTCCTTTCGAAGAAGGGTGCCACCATTGGGATGTAGGTTTGCGAAGGGAAACTGTGTTTCATCAAAAACAGCATCACGAGAAATATATACACGACTAGTTGGAACATCTATACACTTGACACCCTTGTGTTGTGCACTATAACCAAGGAAGACACATTGTTTTGAGCGAAACATAAGTTTGCGAGTGTTGTAGGGATGAAGATTTGGCCAACACGCACAACCGAACACACAAAGGGTAGTGTAGTCAGGTGTGACATGGAAGAGACGTTCAATGGGAGTTTCATGAGCAATAATACGACTAGGCCACATGTTGATAAGATGAACAGCGGTAAGAAAGGCTTCGTCCCAAAATTTCAAAGGCATGGAGGCCGCAGCTAAAAGAGCTAGACCTACCTCGACAATGTGTCTATGTTTTCGTTTGGCGGAACCATTTTGTTGGTGAGCATGAGGGCAAGACACATGATGAGAGATACATATCTTTTGAAAAAAATAATTTCTCATATTCCCCACCCCAATCGGATTGCATGGCAAGAATTTTGGCGTCAAACTGGCGTTCAACAAAGGCTTTAAAATTGTGAAAAACTTGGAACACATCCGAGCGTTTTTTAAGAAGATAGATCCAAGTATACTTGCTATAGTCATCAATAAAACTCACATAATAAGAGTGTCTACCAACAGAAGTGGGTGTAGGACCCCATACATCAGAAAAAATGAGTTGTAAAGGCTTGGTAGAAACACTAGTGGACTCAGGATAAGGTAATTGATGAAAATTTTGCTCTTTGACATGAATCACAAATAGTTTCTGAGTTTCGCTCACCAACAAATGGGAGCTTATTTCTACTAAGAATTTGATGAACAGTAGCAAACGATGGATGACCTAAACGACTATGCCACCTTTCAACTGAAATTTTGATGGCACCATAGACTTGTTTATTAAACTTGCAGTATTGAGGAAGCAACACATATAGCCCTTGAATATAGTCACCCCTATGGAGAACTCTCTTGGTGGCCTGGTCCTTGATAAAAAAGAAATATGGGTGAAACTCTAGAAAAAACATTATTATCAAGGGCAATACGATGAACTGAGAGAAGTGTTTTGGAAGCATTAGGAACATGCAAGATTTATTTTAAGACAAGATCTTTATGTGGGGTTTTGATAATTGACTGACCGATATGACTAATCTCCATACCCGCACCATTTGCTGCGGTGCAGATCTGATCATGGCCACGATATTTGTCATGCATAGTTATCTTCTCCAGTTCTCCAGTGATATGGTTGGTCGCACCCCTGTCCATGTACCAATTGGTGTCAACACCGTATGACCCGTCTGCCGCAACGACAAATTTCTTTTTTTGGGAATTGTCATCAGCATAACGCCAATCACAATCCTTAGCAATATGATTTCTTTTCTTACATATTTGACACTTGCCTTCATAGCCCTCATAGCCTTGGAAGGGACACCGGTTATTGTTGGAGGGCCGCCGATTGTTGCTGCCGTTGCTGTTGTCGGGGTGATGGTAGTCGCTACCACCACCACCCTGATGGCCGCCGCCACTATAGCCTCCATTGTTTTGGTAGCCGCCAACATTACCACCTCCTTGGTAGCCGCCACCAGAGTAGCCGCCGCCGCCATGGCCGCCACAGCCACGAGGTCCACCAGCGCTCCCGTTTTTCTGGTTGCGGTAGCCACCTCTACCTTCCTATCGTCCTCGCGAGGCCAAGTTTGTTGAAGACTTGAAGCCACCAGAACCATTGCCATGATATAGCTCGACCCACTGGTCGAAGTTGGCCACCAGGGAGAAGAGAAGATCCACCCTGATGGGCTCGGTGCGGACATCAAGCGCAGAGATAAGTGGTTGATAGTCCATGTCCAGACCGGCAACGATGAACGAGATGAGTTCTGGCTCTCCAAGTGGTCTCCACGCCGCCGCGAGCTCGTCGGAGAGGGAACACAAGTAGCCGAAGTATGTTGATGCAGATTGTGTGCCCTTCTGGGCGTTGATGAGAGCGGCGCACAGATTGTTGACTTTAGAGAGGGAGACCACCACGGACATGTTGGATAGCGCCATCCAGATCGCATGTGAGATCTCCAGCGAGGCCACCTGAACGAGGACCTCTTTGGAGAGGTTTCGAAGGAGATAGGCGACGATTTGCTAGTCCTGGACTAGCCAGGGGGCGTAGGCAGGGTTTGGCACCACCTGATCCTTGTCCTCTTTATCCTTTGCGACGATGTTCTTGGGAGGCTCCTCAATGGTTTTGTCAATATAGCCATACAAGCCGGCGCCCATTATTTGGGATCGGGCTTGAGCTCGCCAAAGGACGTAGTTCGTCCTGGTGAGAGGCTCGGAGATATTGTAGTTGAGGCCGGTGGTGGAAACAGCAGCGGAGGTGGACATGGTTGTGGTCGAGATGATCGACGGAGGTTGAAAATGATGATCGCGAGGTGGAAAAGCTAGATGCGATGGGAAGGGCCTGCTCTGTATATTTAAGAGAACCCAGAATTATGTACTTCTACGCAGGTGTCAAGTAAATAGGCGACAATAGGATCAGGGTAATGTGTCAATCGACACGCTAGCTACGAGAATTAAAATAGCATGCATATAGTAACAATAAAACTCAATGCAATTTTGTAAACCATAGGATAAGTATGATCAAGAAGGAGGCATGCCTTCGTTGTTGAGTCCTTCTTCCGTAACCTGTTTCTGTCCATATCCAACCTCGTCACTCCCTACTCGTCGCAACGATAGCAAAAGACAAACAAATAAATACCAAAGCAATAAATTACAAATAACATCCAAAACAAATCAAGAGTGGATGGATAACAAGATACTGATCAAGATGGAGATTACAAAATGAGATAGCATGATAGGAAAGTAAGAGAGATGATTCAACGAAGTGACATGGTTTAAGTTGACACGGGTTACGAAGGTTGACGATCAAGACTAACGTTCTAATATGAATTATGCTATTGACCACAAGCGGTATCCACTATACATCTCAGCTAAATATGAAACTACCATATAACAAACACCATGGCATCAACACACATGAAATGGAACCATCCTATGTATTTAACTACACAATCACAACATGACTTGATAAAGGTAAAAGTTAACCATGATAAATATTAGATGTAATCCAAATATTTATAATGGTCAATGGCATCCAAACATGCACATCAACTATATAATAATTCAGAGGCAAGTATCCCATAAGACAACCAAACCAACATTACAAACCATACTAGTTAAGCAATGAAACATCATACAATACACATGATTTGAGCTGAATCTAGGTATAGCCCTAAAAAAATAAACAACACATCGAATCAATGAATAACAATTGTCCTATAAATGACATGGTAATACAACCTATTGTAACCTCATCATACCACAAGTAAGAACATGGCATGAATAAGAGTAACAAGTAACCAGAAATAAATATTTAGATACTTCTAAATATTTATAATAGTTAACAACAAGGAAAGTACAAACATCAACCATAACAACTATTAGCAAGCACTTCTGTAACAAAACACAACCAATGTTATGGTAGAAACTAATTAATCAACTTAATAATGAGACACATCTCACGCAAGGCATGTGGGTATAGGATCATAAAGATGTCTCAACTAACAACACAAGCATCAAACACTCAAGTAATCATGAGAAAATACTGAACTAGTACATGCTCTTTATGAAAAGAGAATGATCATCCACATAACCTCTAGCAAAAAGATTACCACCACACGGTTTAAACAATACATCAAACTATATACACTAGGTATATGATCAACGCACAACTCTACTAACATGGACAATAAACTACTCGAAGCATGTAAGGAACTATTGTGACATGTATAGAACACTCATAGTACTAACATGTGACAAGGGTAATCATCTATAAGAAACACAATGGACTAAGTACTCAACTATAGCACATAGAACATAACAAAACATGAAGGATCACTTGAATGAACGACCACTACATACAACAATGCAATAAGTTAATATAATGATAAGCATGGAATATCATTAAAGCTACACACTATGCAAATAATACAATACACTCAATATAACATAACTTAGTTGATATCAACTAACATGGCTATCAAGCATGGCATTAGCAAACAACAGTATCATGGTACTTGTGACCTATAAACCAAAGGGAAATCATACTAAGCAGGTAAACATCTAAGTCATCTCATCGATCACTTCAACCAAAGTACTATACGAAAATGAATAACATGATTACATGTATTTCTTATCTAGTACGCCATACACTTGCAAGTACATAGGTAGACAACTTATGCATGATCTAGTACCTGAATTGCTACGCACATGCTATACAGCCTAATTATGCAATCACAATAACATGACAAGTATTGATAAAGCACAATTTACTCAATAGAAGAATGTATGAGACCAACAAACTACTATCATGTATATCTAACAAGTGAAGGCTAACAAATGCATGAACACAAGATACAAACTAGCAATGATATACCACATGGTAGCCATATAACCAAAATATGCATTCTACTTTGAGTAAGTAGTAACATGGCATATCTAGCAACTAAGCATGCGCAACTACATCCTAGGTAAACAAAACATCTAGGATAATTAACAAGAAGTATAAATTAAATTCTATGATACAAGCATATACCCTAAATAGCAATACAAATCTGAATCATGACATGAAGCAACCAACCACATGAAATAATGGATAACAATATCTACAAAACAAGAGGGCCATCTAGACAATAGTATGTTATGCGACAAGAACCACAATGGGTTTGTTCTCAAACAAGAAAGCGTATTATTTGACTTCTAGCATAAAAGAACTATGCAACAACACGTATGAAAAAAATATGAACATCGATCATAGACATGACAATGATTTTAAACCAATATAACAAAATATAGAATGGATGGAATTGAATATTTAAACAATATATAAGACTGCCATTTTAAATAAAATTAAAATAATCAAGACAATAAGTATTTCACAATTAAAGAAATCGGGCAAAGATAATAATTCTACAAGGTTCTAGGCATGGACATATCACCAAAAATTTGTACACATTCTCAATATAGAACAATAAACAGTACCAATACTACTAAAATAATAATTAAAAATTACACTAATAATGATCTAAATCTAATTAAAAAATAACACCCGCCAAGCACGTACAAACAATGATAATGAAATACACCATTCAACTTCTACACGTGGTAATCATTCACAAAAACTTGTACACTCGCATAACACATGACTACAAAATTATACAACATTTAGTAACTCAAAATCAACCTATATTAAAAACACAAAATACTACACATGACTAGAATTCATAAATATTAGTACGCATGCATAAAAGAGAATTACGTGTTACCACAAATTTGTTAGCAATCTAGACACTCAATCTAACGATCACATAGAAGACAGAGCTTTTTGCGTCGCGTGCAATCTTGCGACTTTTCCCGTTTTCTTACTCGCTATTTATTTGTTACAAGAAAGGAGATGCAGGTGAAGATCCTATCTATGCGCCACGACCCGCCGTGCTCGCGCCATCCCACGAGCGCTGATCGTGCCTCCTAGTCCACCTGCGAGGCTACCGGGCCGCGGTGACCACGTCCAGCCCGCCCAAGCTAGCTACTTGCATCGCACGCACATGCTGCGGCTCATGCAGTCCATTTATTTTGACAGGAAATAAAACTAGACTAAAACCCTAAAACCAACATCTAGATTTAGCTAACAAATCACCCCCTAATCTTGATGTTGGCGAATTATTTCAACCATGCCGATCTTCTTCTTCAGTCCCTGGAAGATGAGACGTCCAAGTGCCTTTGTCAGAGCATCAACTAGTTGATCACTTGTCCTGATGTAGTCGATGAGGATCCGCCCTTGCTCCACGCACTCGCGAATGAAGTGGTACCTGATCTCAATGTGTTTGCTGCGATCGTGGAAGACAGGGTTCTTCGCGAGAGAGATCGCCGACTTGTTGTCGACGAGGAGCATTGGTGGCACTGCTTCCTTGTTCAGCATCTCGCCAAGTAGCCGCGCCAGCCAAATGCCTTGGCAGGCAGCTGTGGTGGCAGCCATGTACTCGGCCTCGCACGAGGAGATCGCCACCACCCTTTGCTTCTGAGACTGCCAGCTCACCGGGCTGTTGCCGAGGAAGAAGATCACGCCCGTGGTACTCTTCCTGTCATCTGTGTCCCCGGCGTGATCAGAGTCACTGTAACCGGTGAGCTGCAGCTCTCCTTTACCGCGCTCATATGCGCAGCCGTGGTCCAACGTTCCGGCCACGTACCTCAACAGATGCTTCACCGCGGCATAGTGATCGGCCGCAGGCTTCTCCATGAACCTGCTCAGGTATCCTACGGCAAAGGTGATGTCAGGTCTCGTGTGCACCAAGTATCGCAGCCCTCCGATGATACTGTGATATTTTGTCTTGTCCACTGGCTCGGCGGTGCTCTCCTTGCTCAGCTTGAGCCGTGCCTCCATGGGAGTGTTGCAAGGGTTGCAGTCCTCCATCTTCGCGCGCTCCAGCAGCCTCTTGGCATACGCTGCTTGCCCGAGCACGATGCAGTCGCGCTCCTGGCCCAGATCGCTCATGCGAAACAACCTGGTCATCTGTTGCTTGAAGGAGCCGATCTCCGCCGTGGCCGCTCTGGTGATGACGAGGTCGTCGACGTAGACCCCGACGATCAGGAGTGAGACGCCCGCGCCGCGACGATACACAGCGTGCTCCGATGGGCAGCGCTCGAACCCTAGAGCGCGCTCTCGTCCAACTTTGCGTTCCAGGCTCTCGGTGCTTGGCGAAGCCCGTAGAGCATCTTGCGGAGGCGTAACACCTTGCCCTCCTGGCCGGCCGCGACGTACCCCGACGGCTGCTGCACGTAAACCTCCTCAAGCAGGTCACCATTCAAGAAAGCGGACTTCACATCCATGTGGTGTACTTGCCAGCCGTGGTGCGCCGCGAGTGCGATGAGGACACGCACTGAGTCCATGCGTGCGACCGGCGCGAACACCTCCTCGAAGTCCACGCCCTGTCGCTGAACGTAGCCCTTTGGTACAAGCCGCGCCTTGTGCTTCACCACCACGCCTCGCGGATCCTTTTTGAGCTTATAGACCCACTTTAGCCGACCGGACGGTGACTGGGCGGGAGGTCACAGAGCTCCCAGGTGTTGTTGTCGGTGATGCTCTTCATTTCCTCATCCATCGCCGTGCGCCAGCCCTGCTCCCTCTCTGCTTCGAGGAAGGAAGCAGGTTCTTCTCCCGCGAACATGCACAGTTCGTTGTCGCTGTAGACTGCCTCCACCTCCTCCGTCGTGTTCCAGACGTTTTCAAGGGTGTGGTACCATCGAGGTGCCTCCGCGCCGGCAGGTGCCTCCGACGCACCTGGGCGGTGAAGCAAATTCAACGCCTGTTGGCGTCGCTATCGGCATGCCGTACACTGGGCTGATGGGAGGAGGCGTGCCGGACCCCGCTTGTGGCGTGGATGGCTCGGCCCTGGTCGTGAGCTCCGGGGCGTGGGCGGCAGGGGCGTCCACAGGCTCCGCCTGGGCACTTGCCGTGGGTGCGGGCACCAGCTCCACGGTGAAGGAGTCCAACCCACCGCCCTGTTCTTCTGCGACGGCGCCCCAGTCCCACGCGGCGCTCTCGTCGAACACCACGTTGCGTGAGACATGGGTGCGCCCGGAGGGCGGATGGTAGACGCGGTAGGCAGCCGATCCGGGTTCATACCCAAGAAGCACCATGGGCACGCTCCGATCATCCAGCTTTTTCACGTTCGGGCGCGTCACCTTGACGTGAGCGACACACCCAAAGGTCCGGAAGTGCTCCACGCTGGGCCGGCCTCCGCACCACGCCTGGTACGGTGTCATGCCTGTCACGCTCTTCGTCGTTGCCCTGTTGAGCAGGTGCACGGCCGTCGACACAGCCTCACCCCAAAAACGAGCCGGCACGCCCTTTGCCTTGAGCAAGCTCCTTGCCATGCCGACGATCGTCTGGTTTCGGCGCTCGACCACGCCGTTTTGCTGCGGCGTGTACGGGGCGGGTGAGCTGCCGGTGCACCCCCAGCTCAACGAAAAACTCCCCTAGGCTGGTGGAGTTGAATTCACCCCCGCGATCGGTACGCAGGGTCTTGAGACGACAGCCTGACTCGCGCTCTGCCGCCGCCTGAAACTGACGGAGCGTAGTCTCCGCTTCGTCCTTCGTCGTGAGCAGCCGTAGCCACATATAGCGACTCTTGTCGTCGACGAGCAGGAGGAAGTATCGCTTCCCTCCCGGCGTCGCAGGGGAGATTGGGCCGCAGAGGTCGGCGTGAACGAGCTCGAGCACCTCTTCAGCGCGGTTCAGTGCCCGGCTATGTTCTACAACATGCTTCTGGTATACAGTGGCTGCATCATTTCCATCAGAAGTCTGATGATAATAAAAAAAGGACAGCATTAGTATATTATGCAATGCTCTCCTGACCTTGAAAAGGGGCAGGGATACTCACTGCATAATTTTGGTACACGCTTTCCTCCCACTTCTGCATCTCATAAGAAGAAAGCGGCTTCAGATTCTGCGTACCCACATACTTATTGAGATCCTTCAGTTTATACAAATGCATCCTACCAGATCCTTGCACACTTAACTTATTCCCCTGTATGCAGTCCACGAAGACAACCGGGCACTAACACACACCCTTCCATGCGTTTCTTGGAATGACGAAAGTCATTGCAACCTTTCTTCAAGCCCTCAAAGACCAACCATGACCAGTCAATCTTACCCAGACTATCTAGGTTATATACTTTTTGATATGTGGTATTGGGGACAACAAAGTAGGATCCAGGCAGTAGAAATCTTTCTACTACTACCGATAAGTACAGCCGGATGATCCTGTCCATGGTAATGTGCTTGGCAACTTCAGGGTCATCACGATGTTCAAATAAAAAGCCAATGTTCTTCGGCGAGAAAAGCGCTCTCATCTGAAGGATAGTCTCTTGCTGACTCACATTGTCCTGTGCAGGCTGTTCCTCATTACCAGCAGGATCCTGGTTTTGAGCATCTGCATTCTCCACTGCAGGCTGTTCCACATTAGCAACAGGATCCTGGTTATGAGCACCTTCGTTCTGCTCCATGAGGCTGTTCCACATTAGCAACAAGATCCTTCTTCTTATTATGCGTGGAAGCTATGTACTTCATCGCTAGGTACAGATCCTGGTATTCTGCAGTTGCTTCTTCTATATCTCTTTCTGAACTTGGGAAAGCCTTCTCAGAACCAGTAGGCGTATCAAGGACGTGCTGAACCACCTCCTTTGTTATTCACAGCGACACACCTTCTTTTATGCGAATTTCAATTTTATTGGAGTTCTCATGAACAATTGATTTCTCCATTAGCATAGCACACATCTTCCGGCTGCCAAGGCCAGTTAGGTTGAATTTGAGAAAGTTACCCAAACCAATTGCCTGTATCTTGCTAACTGCTTCGCGAGGAAGGTGCTTTCTCAAAGTTGGCAGCAAGTCAGGGGTGCACCGTGATTGCGGCGCCTCGGCCATAACTCCTTGCTCTGTCATAAAAAAAAACTGCTGGGTGTCATGATGAAGCTATATACCAGGTAGCCTAGCTAGTAGAAAATACCATAACAGCGTGTTTGGTTGGAGAGAATTACAACTAGAGAATGGGAATTAAAAGGTATGGGTCATATAATCCCTCGTATGGTTGGAAGGCATGGGAATTAAAAGGCATGCGTTGTTTGATTGGCATGGCGTCTGACCTTTCTACTACAAATCTAAGAGTGAGACGCCCCAAGCCTCCTGATCTCTAGCGATGCTCTAATTCAGTCTGTGATTTGTCTGTTTTTTTAGATCAAAAGCAAATAATTGCCCAGCTTTATATTACTAAAGCCAACCAAGTTCACAAGAGTCACGAACAACATACGACGATTACAACTTGCTGGGATACCAGCATACCAAATATCGACAGGCACACTGCCTGACGAGAAAGTTCAGGAAATGCAAAGACTAAAACTTGAGATTGCTACAGTATCAGAGCTCTCAAATTCCCACTATCTACATGAAAGGGATTGCTACAGTATCGGAGCTCAGGCGCACGGCGTGCATAGAAAAAACCTTGCTAGGAAGGGAGGGGAGGGAGGGGAGGAGAGGGGAGGAGACCTAACCCGAGAGAAGGACCTGCCGTGTTCGTTGGAGTCGCCGAGCCGCCTCCGCCCCGCCTAGCCACGCCTCCGAGTCGCCGAGCCGCCTCCGCCTCCGCTCCGCCTCTGAGCCGTGCCCGCGCCGACCCGCCTGGTGCGGCCTCCGTTCTCTTCAGCCTGGACGAAGAACTGAAGAGCGTAGGGTAGGGGAAGGGAATACGAAATTGAAGATTTCGAAACTGAAGAGGCGCCGCCGGAGTTGATAACACTGAGTAAGTCAAGAGCAACATTAACGAGCGTAGGTAACGATGGGACTTGGTTAAGTAACATGGCACAAAACGCAACATGTATTAAACAGAGAGTAACATGCCACCAAAAGGCAACATGAATTATACGGAGAGTGACATTTATCAAAAGGCAACATGGCCAAAACAGAGTAACATGTCACAAAAAGCAACATGGATAAAACAGAGAGTAACATGAATGCAACGGCAGCATGTCCAGAAAGAAAAGTAACAGGTGAGAAAAGGGCAACATGGACATAAACAGGGCTCCAAGAGAAACAGAGAGACGTGTGAGAGAAAAACTCATCAAGCTCTGGCCTGGTTGCATCCTCCTCCTCCTCCACCCCGCGGTCACCTCTGTCTTACAGTGAGGAGGACGGGGAGGCGACCACCACTGGAGCCTTTGGTTGGCGAAGGTTGCGCCGCCGCTCACCACCATAGCTGTCCTCTCTCTCTCTGGCTCACTGATCTCTCTAGTATTTACCTGGTGTTCTTGTGTTCTTGGGCAGGTGTTCGTGGGTAGACCCGAGACGAGCGGAGTTGGTCCATCGAGAGCTTCACCGAGCACACAAGAACGAGTGCGAGCAGAGTTGGTCCATCGAGACGAGTTGAGGAGGAAGGGAAGCTACCTTCCTCCTCAACTCCGGCGAGCACCACCCAACCCACATGTACGTCATTCCCAACTCCGGCCAGCACCACCCTTCCTCCCTCTCTTCTGCTCCGTCGCACACCACGTTCGGCAACTCCATGCCGCCTCGGACAGTAGGTTTCCTGCTGCCTGGGCTACGGTCGGAGATCTCGCCAAGGCCGGACACAGATCCTGGCCATGGTCGAGAGTGCACCAGACCTCGTGCTTGTAGTAGTACACCAGGTCGACTCGAAGGAGTAGAAATAGAACTTGAGCCCTAGCTAGCTCCGTGCAATGGTTGGTGCTCCATCCCCCACGGCCACGGGAGAGAATAGTTTTTGTTAGCTTTTATCTTCATTTTGTATATATGTGCATTTTCTAGCTCGCTGCATGTCACCGTCGGCTCAACGGAGGTACCTCTGTCTTACACCACTCTTGCTGCCACTCTCCACTCGAGCCTTTGGTTTCCGGCCAAGGTAGCGCCGCCGCTCACCACCATAGTTGTCCTCTCTCTCTCTATGCTCTCGGGCTCACAGATCTATCTATCTAGTACTGTATTAACATTGGAGTTCTTGGGCAGGTGTGCGTGGCGTGGGTAGACCCGAGACGAGGCGAGCGCGTAAAACAAATTTCGTATGATTTCGAGATAGCCGAAAACTTCACTTGCTTAGGTCCCCTTGTTCAACACTATATTTGGATTCTGCTCTTCTAAAAGGAACGTCTGCTCTAACAATTCCCTCCTCATCTACCAAAACAACCGGAAATGTTTCAAAAAAAGTAGGCGGCGACGGATCTGGTGGAGCACCTCCTCACCGAGATCTTTCTCCACCTACCGCCTGACGAGCCGGAGTCTGAACTTGCACATATCGATAGTAGCTGCTGCTGCTTCCAATTTTTTTTTTAAAGCAAAGGATGGCAATTTTTTTTAGGGGAAGGAGCAAAGGATGGCAGGTGATAATATCCCTTCGCTGCCTTATCCCTCCTCCTCTACCCCCATCTTCCCCGCTCCTCCTGTTCCCATCGCCGTCCGCATCTCGGCGGCCAGCACAAGGACCTCGGCAGCAAGCGACACAAGGACCTCGGCAGCTTCGTTGGTAATACCCCGTTCCCCGCTTATACCCCTTCCCTGGTTCTCCCCGTTCCCCTGCCACGGTCGCTCCGCCTCAGGCCTCCTCCCCGCGCCCACCGCGCCCACCAGATCTCCTCTCTGTCGCAGGCCATCTGTACAACACACAGACACAGGGATTCATCTGCACCGAGTGATTCTGATGGATTTAGCTTTCTTTTCGAGGAATGAGTGCTTTGTGAGGCTGTTGTGGTGCTGCCTCCATTGTTGCTCTATATTGGGTCTGCTACGTGCTATGTTAGAACTAGATGGATACCCCGCGCGTTGCTGCGGGACATCTAGTAGGCTTTGAAGTGCTGAACTGAATCACTAAGAAGTTGTTTCCCCTTTTCTAGAAATTAAGAAGTTGTTTCTTACAAATAGCGCACTGATTTCTTTTGGGTTGTTCGCAAGAAATTGACATGTGGTTAAGTACAGGCTTCGTGATTTCCTCTATGCAGAGGTTACATATAGAAATATAAAGATGTTTGGATAAACATGGGTATTTGTCTAAGGAAGATGTATCAAGAGGTCATTTAATATTGCAAGCTGAAGATTGACATGACACATGAATAGAGTGTTCATTCAGTAAATAGTGTAGAACTGCAGGTACAGCAAGAACACCTCCTTAATATTGCTTAAAAGAGTATTATCGTAAGTATGCACAAAAAGAAACCAAAATAAGCTACTAAGTTTGTGCACAAAAAGAAATCAAAATAAGCTACAAAGTAGACTTACATATCCTGCTTTTGTAATAGGATGATGTGTTCTTCCCTGTAATTTTGTCAAAGAAAACATTAGCTTGTTGAAACATTAGCTGATAGACTGGAATAAATGACCGCACCACAAACTCATAACTTACAATATTGTACTCTAGTAGCCTATCAGTACGCCTGTAAAGAAGAAGGTACATGTATTTTTGTTTCAGTTTTGCAAGTTTCCCGACTAAAGCCAGAGTACTTGTCGTAGTGTTGTAGCAGCAGCTCCCCATGATGACCCTTCAGTAATTGGCCGCGTTTCCAACATCTCTAGAACACCTGCGATAGGAGTGTGTCCGTGTGGATCAACCCTCTGCCGGCAACATCCAGCGACGCTGGCAGTCGGCACAACGACTGTGCCGGTGCGGCTGAGCAGCTCTCCTTTCACCTAAACTCCCTCACATGTCGACGCTGGCTGCGCGTTGGCCCTCCGTCCCTGCCAATGGGGACATGCTGGACGACGACAAAACTCCGAGGTAGAGCAAGGGACATGGGCCGCTGCTGCTCCCAAAGGTCGTACCACCATGAGGGGAGCACATCGGCGTGAATGGTCGACTTGATCGGCAACATCCTCGGACTCTGCAGCCGCGACACATTGTGGAGATCCAAGATCATAAGAAGGATGCGCTTACGACAGACGATATTGCTGAGGACATGGTGAGGCCTTTTCTTCCGCTGGTCGGCTGCCCAGATTGCAAAGACCACCAGAAGGTTATCATGCGCGTCTCACAGTCAACTGCTAATCCGAAGGCATTTTATGTGAAATGTTTAAGACATAAAGTTCCCTATCAGGTACCCTACTATTTTTTGCTTTTGAATAGTAGGTATATCAAAATGGCCATGCAGGATGAACACCTCCCTGATGTTTGCTTTACTTGTACTGTAGGGTAAGACATGCAGCTTTTACAAGTGGCTTCATGAAGGCGTTGTTTTATCGGTTGTTTTATCATGTTCTTATGGTTCATTTCTTTGTGTTTCGCTGTGTTTGTTGGTCGTGCTTTGGAAGCTGGGAAGAACTAGTTAGGACAAGTGCTCATGGTCCTAGACTTCATAGTTTTATCCATGTTGCCTTTTCTTGGATGTTACCCGTACGTCCATGTTGCCTTTTCTTGAATGTTACTCTCTCTTCTTGCGATGTTGCCTTTTGTTACTTGTTACTCTTGTTTATGTCCATGTTGCCCTTTTCTCACCTGTTACTTTTCTTTCTGGACATGTTGCCGTTGCATTCATGTTACTCTCTGTTTTATCCATGTTGCTTTTTGTGACATGTTACTCTGTTTTGGCCATGTTGCCTTTTGATAAATGTCACTCTCCGTATAATTCATGTTGCCTTTTGGTGGCATGTTACTCTCTGTTTAATACATGTTGCGTTTTGTGCCATGTTACTTAACCAAGTCCCATCGTTACCTACGCTCGTTAATGTTGCTCTTGACTTACTCAGTGTTATCAACTCCGGTGGCGCCTCTTCAGTTTCGAAATCTTCAATTTTGTATTCCCTTCCCCTACCCTACGCTCTTCAGTTCTTCGTCCAGGCTGAAGAGAACGGAGGCCGCACCAGGCGGGTCGGCGCGGGCATGGCTCGGAGGCGGAGCGGAGGCGGCTCGGCGACTCCAACGAACACGGCAGGTCCTTCTCTCGGATTAGGTCTCCTCCCCTCCCCTCCCCTCCCTCCCCTCCCTTCCTAGCAAGGTTTTTTTCTATGCCGCCGTCGGCGTCTGAGCTCCGATACTGTAGCAATCCCTTTCATGTAGATAGTGGGAATTTGAGAGCTCCGATACTGTAGCAATCTCAAGTTTTAGTCTTTGCATTTCCTGAACTTTCTCGTCAGACAGTGTGCCTGTCGATATTTGGTATGCTGGTATCCCAGCAAGTTGTAATCGTCGTATGTTGTTCGTGACTCTTGTGAACTTGGTTGGCTTTAGTAATATAAAGCTGGGCAATTATTTGCTTTTGATATAAAAAAACAGACAAATCACAGATTGAATTAGAGCATCGCTAGAGATCAGGAGGCTTGGGGCGTCTCACTCTTAGATTTGTAGTAGAAAGGTCAGACGCCATGCCAATCAAACAACGCATGCCTTTTAATTCCCATGCCTTCCAACCATACGAGGGATTATATGACCCATACCTTTTAATTCCCATTCTCTAGTTGTAATTCTCTCCAACCAAACACGCTGTTATGGTATTTTCTGCTAGCTAGGCTACTTGGTACATAGCTTCATCATGACACCCAGCAGTTTTTTTTATGACAGAGCAAGGAGTTATGGCCGAGGCGCCGCAATCACGGTGCACCCCTGCCGCTTGCTGCCAACTTTGAGAAAGCACCTTCCTCGCGAAGCAGTTAGCAAGATACAGGCAATTGGTTTGGGTAACTTTCTCAAATTCAACCTAACTGGCCTTGGCAGCCGGAAGATGTGTGCTATGCTAATGGAGAAATCAATTGTTCATGAGAACTCCAATAAAATTGAAATTCGCATAAAAGAAGGTGTGTCGCTGTGGATAACAAAGGAGGTGGTTCAGCACGTCCTTGACACGCCTACTGGTTCTGAGAAGGCTTTCCCAAGTTCAGAAAGAGATATAGAAGAAGCAACTGCAGAATACCAGGATCTGTACCTAGCGATGAAGTACATAGCTTCCACGTACAATAAGAAGAAGGATCTTGTTGCTAATGTGGAACAGCCTGCGGAGCAGAACGAAGGTGCTCATAACCAGGATCCTGTTGCTAATGTGGAACAGCCTGCAGTGGAGAATGCAGATGCTCAAAACCAGGATCCTGCTGGTAATGAGGAACAGCCTGCACAGGACAATGTGAGTCAGCAAGAGACTATCCTTCAGATGAGAGCACTTTTCTCGCCGAAGAACATTGGCTTTTTATTTGAACATCGTGATGACCCTGAAGTTGCCAAGCACATTACCATGGACAGGATCATCCGGCTGTACTTATCGGTAGTAGTAGAAAGATTTCTACTGCCTGGATCCTACTTTGTTGTCCCCAATACCACATATCAAAAAGTATATAACCTAGATAGTCTGGGTAAGATTGACTGGTCATGGTTGGTCTTTGAGGGCTTGAAGAAAGGTTGCAATGACTTTCGTCATTCCAAGAAACGCATGGAAGGGTGTGTGTTAGTGCCTCAGGTTGTCTTCGTGGACTGCATACAGGGGAATAAGTTAAGTGTGCAAGGATCTGGTAGGATGCATTTGTATAAACTAAAGGATCTCAATAAGTATGTGGGTACGCAGAATCTGAAGCCGCTTTCTTCTTATGAGATGCAGAAGTGGGAGGAAAGCGTGTACCAAAATTATGCAGTGAGTATCCCTGCCCCTTTTCAAGGTCAGGAGAGCATTGCATAATATACTAATGCTGTCCTTTTTTTATTATCATCAGACTTCTGATGGAAATGATGCAGCCACTGTATACCAGAAGCATGTTGTAGAAGCATGTTGTAGACTCCCGCTGCTGCTCAGTGAGATACGGTTGCCCGCTGGTTTGGCTCAGCGCGGGCGTGGCGCATCGCTCCTCGGCGGTTCGCAGCCGCCCGATCAGCTCCTCGACCGAGATTGTACTCAGGTCCAGGAGGGTTTCAATTGCCACCGCGATCTGCGTGTTTCGGGGGGGGGGGGGGGGACAACTCGCAACAACTTTTGCATGACGCGTACCTCCGCGACAGTGTCGCCGAGTGTGCGCAGCTGGTTGACGAGGCCGGTGATGCGCATGCCAAAGGCGTCGAGGGTCTCGCCGTCGTGGAAGGCGATCTGCTCGAAGTCTGCGCGAAGACGTTGTGCGGTGGCCTCACGCACACGGTGTACACCCATCCGCGTTATCTTGATCGTGTCCCAGGCCGCCTTGGCCGTCTCCTTGACGACGATGGCGAAGAGCATCTCCGGCGGAACGGCTCAGAGAAGAACGCAGAGCGCCGACTTGTCGTCACGTACGTGTTGCGCGTTGCCCTCGATCGCGTCCCAGAGCCCCCAGGACTCCAGATGGACCTTCATCACCAGCGACCACTCGATGTAGTTGGTCGAGGTGAGGGTCGGGAACGTGGTGCCGGCTCTCGGCACGAACGGCGCGCGCTCCATGGCCGCCGCCTGGTGGATCACCACCTGCCGCTCCTGCCTCACGCGGCTTCGTCCGCGGCTGCGCTCCCGTGGTGGAGTCGCCGAGCGTGCCAGCCCGCCGCCGCTAGCATTGAGGGCCGCGGCCGCCGCCGCTGCAGCCGCGTCCAACTGTTCTCCGTGATCGGACATGGTCGGGATCGCTAAACGAGGCTCTGAATACCACTTGTTAGCAATCTAGACACTCAATCTCACGATCACAGAGAAGACAGAGCTTTTTGCGTCGCGTGCAATCTTGCGACTTTTCCCGTTTTCTTACTTGCTATTTATTTGTTACAAGAAAGGAGATGCAGGTGGAGATCCTATCTATGCGCCATGACCCGCCGTGCTCGCGCCATCCCACGAGTGCTGATCATGCCTCCTAGTCCACCTGCGAGGCTACCGGGCCGCGGTGACCACGTTCACCCCGCCCAAGCTAGCTACTTGCATCGCACGCACATGCTGCGGCTCATGCAGTCCGTTTATTTTGACAGGAAATAAAACTAGACTAAAACCCTAAAACCAACATCTAGATTTAGCTAACAAAATTATCGAGCCAAAACAATTTACAACTATTTTAGCAATTTAAAAAAGAGTAAACTAAATCTAGTAAATCATATGACACACACAAATTATGAGATAGCTAGCACACACTCCTACGTGTATCGAGAACACAAGAAATAACATATTAATAAATAGTCCAATCAACAATCAAAAATCTATAATAAAACTCGATTAACCAAACAAGTAATCTGACTCCACTTGAATGCTACAACCATATAAAACGTTTCTTCTATTGGGACACAGCTTCGGTGCCTTAAAGGCACCTACCTTTGGGTCACTGACATGTGGGCCAGCCATCTGTTGGACCCACATGTTATAGACACAAAGGTAGGTGCCTTAAGGCACCGAAGCATTGTCCCTTCTATTGGGGTCAAGATCAAACGATGAACAAAAATGATGAAAATATGACCATGACCTACGGTTTATGTGACGGATAGCATCGACGTGCCCAACAACATAACTAGGAGGAACTTTGATGTCTAGGAGATAATATGAGTGATGTTTAAAGGTGTGCAATAGGAATTGGATAGAGGCTCATCGAGTTTGACAGAACGGTGCGACGAACTTGATGAACAGTGTACGTGGACATGCGAAATTCTTCGTGTGTAGTGGATGGAATGCATTCCTTCTTCCCTGAATGGATTCATGGCATCAAGGGGAATCATCTGGCGCGAAGATTTTGATGGAGGTGCTTGGAGTCACCGGGAACGAGCACCGGCGTCCATGGAGATTCACAAGTTCATGGAGATGTCTTTTAGAGAGGAGTAAGGAAGGGGCAGAGGCTGCTGCTAGAATGGAAGAGGAGTCTAGGGCGTACGTCTATATGTCTTCGGAATTGGAAACGGTCTAGAGTTAAGGAAATTGGAGGAAGGGCAGAACCATGGCTATTGGCTTTTGGTTTCTGTACATGTGTGCGTGAAGGCGTGGGTGGAGGAGGGAGATGAAGTGCTCGGGGCAGTCACTAGGAGACGAACCAAGTCTACATATCTTCAGGAAACGGTAGAAATTAAAAGGATAATAGGAGGGGTTTCATGGCCGTACGTTTCCTTTGATTCTCTAGTAGGAATAATAACCGAATCTAAAGCGAGCTCTCTCACGTCCTCAATGATTTTGGCAGTTGGGTTACGGATTCAGATTGTTTATGACCGTCAGATCATGTTTCAGCGCCAGTTTACTGCGACTGGGCCCGCCTGTCCTAATGGCAGCTATTCTGGAAACTTGTTTGGAGGCCTGTCGTTGATTGGGCTTCAATGGCCCATATCATCTGTAGCCGAGGAGGCGGCGGTAGCCACTAGCGAGGGAACTGGTGGTCGAGGGGATCGGATGCCAGCCGTCGTGAGGGATCTAGCGCTCAAGGGAGCTGATGAGACGGGTGCGACCGTGCGAGGCCACCGGCGGTCCAGGGATCCAACGAAGGCGAGGCGCCGGGAGGGATCCGGTGCTAGAGCGGCTGCATCCAGGTCAGTTCGCTCTGTTGGCTTTTGATCCTAGATCAAATCATCCAGCAACTCCACGTACTTGCAAAGCTAGCAAGCAAGCTAGCACACAGCCAGCTTAATCGATTCCCAGCAGCCGATCATAGCGTCTCGCTGGTATATACTCACGTACGTATACTACGACGGAACCTAGCGACTTCTCTTGACGAAACACACACGTAACAAGACGATGGATTGCAACAGGCTCGTCTCGAGCCTGGTTCTTTATTGCCTTTTCTGATCGGTACAATGTTTACAAGAGGTATACATGGCTATATATACTAGCTAAAGTTGCACCGTCAAACTAGTCGGTTTCCTGCACTAGTCCGGCTCGGACACAGCTCATGCACGGTAACTTACACGTACACGTACAAGTATAAAAAACCTATGTCGTGTTTAACTCTAATATTCACCCCCTTAAACATGGCGTTCTCTTTGTTCCCTACCTGGATCCCAAATGCGAGTGCTGCAACTCCTGGGTAGTATCCTCAACATTACTTTCACCGTTACTGACAGCATCCCAGTCAATGACTTTAGTACCGTCAGCTCATCCATAGCTAGATGGCAACACTCGTTACTGGTCGCGGCTTCAACCATCACCTGTTCATTGGTGCTTGGTAGACTGTCTTTCGGATCTTCGAGGGAACATCTTTTGAACCCGAGTGTGACCAAACTTTGGTCTAACTTTAAGTTACAAGCTCTTGGCGCTTGCTTCAGTCCGTAAAGTGCCTTCTTAAGCTTGTAAACTTTCCTCTCTTCTCCTTTCTTCCCGTAGCTTAGGGGTCGTTCCACGTAAATTTCTTCTGCGAGGTCACCGTTGAGGAAAACGGATTTAACATCCATATGATGAACCTTCCAATCCTCTTGTGCTGCCAAAGCTAGGAGCACTCTCATCATCTTGATTCGAGCAACCGGTGCAAACACCTCCTCATAGTCAACTCCTTGGCGTTGTATCGTAGCCCCTTTGCGGCGAGTCTTGTCTTGTGCTTCACAATGGCACCCTTCGTGTCCTTCTTCAACTTGTAAACCCACTTCAAACCTATGGCCTTTTGGTTCGGAGGTCGGGTTACCAAAGTCCACGTGCCATTGCTCTCGATCGCCTTCATCTCCTCATCCATGGCGTGCATCCAACTTGAACTTTTGCTCGCCTCTACGAAGTTCGCTGGCTCCTCAACTCCGAGTAAACACAAATCGGAGTACTCGAGTGTAACTGGCTTTGCGTACTTGTAGACTTTCTTGAGGGGCTTGTAGCGACGAGGACCGGAAGAATCCGTCGTGGCTTGCGAAGGAGGCGACACAAATTGTGTCGGCGTCGATGCACTTGAGGAAGACTGGTTGAGTCTCGAGCGTGGTAGATGCCGGGTCGTTGGCATCCGCGTCGTTGGCGTAGTCGTCGTGATCGTGACCATCATCTTGATTGTCATCATCACTCTGCGCCTCGTTGTCGAGATCTCTGCCCGTGTCATGCGCGTCGTTGTCGCTATCACCTTGCAACCCATGCGCGTCGTCATCGGTGTCGGCACCATGGTGATCACTCCCATTGCGATCACCTTGGTTGTGCGTCTTGCCAACCACCTGGATGTATTCCCCTGCATCATCATCAGCTGGAAATTCAACTGTAAATATATTGCCGTTTGGAGCATCGTGAGCTGCTGCGCTCCAATTCCACGCTTGGTTTTCTTCAAACACGACGTCACGTGAAATCCGTAGACGCTTGGTTCGTGGATCGTAGAAGCGGTATGCCTTGGTGCCGGAACTCCTCTCGTATCCGATGAACACCATCTTGGTGCTGCGATCGGCAAGCTTTGAGAGATGCGGCTCCGCCGTCTTCACATGCGCCACGCACCCGAATGTCCGTAGATGAGACACATTCGGCTTACGCCCGTAAATTGCTTCATACGGAATCTTGCCGATCACCGCCTTCGTTGGAGCCCGATTCAGAAGATAGACCGCCGTCGAGACAGCTTCTCCCCAAAATGTCCCCGGCAAGTTCTTGCTCTTGAGTAAACTTCTCGCCATGTCAACGACGGTTCGATTGCGCCTTTCAACAACCCCGTTCTGGTGTGGCGTATAAGGTGCCGTCAGGAACCTCTTTATGCCAATCTTCTCGCAGTAGTCATTGAACTCATTCGACGTAAACTCTCCTTGCGATCTCTGTTCAGAGCGCGAACCTTCAACTTGTGTTCCATCTCCATTGCAGCCTTCAGCTTCTTGAACGCTTCAAGCGCCTCATCTTTAGATCGTGGGAGAACGACCCACATGTATCTCGGTAGTCATCTACCACAAGGAAGAAGTACTTCTTTCCTCCATGAGTTGCTTTGGGGTGATAGGGCCACATAGATCACCATGGAGCAGCTCGAGTGCATCACTTGCATGATAGGTAGGCGAGCGAGGAGCGGCCTGCGGTGTTGTTTTCAACCAAGCACCCATCACATACTCGATCAACATGGTTGATAAACGGCATCCAGATACCATCTCCGTCTTGACATCTTCTTCAAGGCGTAGAAGTTAACATGTCCAAATCTAGCATGCCATAACCACGAATCATCATCACTCTTGGCGAGCCAACACTCCGGTTGAGATTGATCAAGGTTGAGGATATAGAGCCTGTTCCGCGTGCGATTCACACGCGCTAGCACGTTTCGGAGGTTGTCGAAGATCGTCATCACTCCGTCCTCAATATCCACCTTGCATCCATTCTCATCAAGTTTCCCGACAGAGATGATGTTGTTGCGAAGCCGTGGGATGTAGTACACTCCGGTGAGTATGCGATGTTCTCCTGTGAGACCCTCAAAAAGGACAGAGCCTTGCCCGCAAATCTCCACATTTGAACCATCACCGAACTTGACCGAGCCTTGAACATCATATTCTAGCTCGAGGAACTTCTCCTTGCACCCGTCATGTGGTTACTGGTCACCCGTGTCTAGATACCACGACACGTTCTGGCTTCCGGATAACTTTGGTGTTACTTTTTTCTCATGAAGTAGCACCTTCCGGTTTGGTTTTACAACCATCGTCTGGACGAGATCACAAACTTTGGCCATCAGAAGACCTGGACGTTCGTCTTCTTGCCCATAAAATTTGCCTTGATCTCACATTTGTTAGGCTCCGGACAATCCTTCGCAAAGTGACCCATCTCGTTGCAGTTATAGCACTTGATCTCGGACATATCCAAGTTCGCTGAGTTCCGCTGAGTTGTTCCGGCGTAATCGATTCGATCCGATCGACTAGAGCTAGCTAGCAAGCCTGGTTCACGTAGCGATTCTGTGAGCAACGTATTGCTCCTGTGAATCCATTGACCTGCTTGCCTACTTGCTTCGAGCCAGCTTTACCCACGTACGTGTATTAGCTTAGGTCGTTATTTGATCTATTGATCAAAAGCCAACAATTGGTAAACGCCTCATCTTTGGATCGTATGAGAACGACCCACATGTATCTCGAGTAGTCATCTACCACAAGGAAGAAGTACTTCTTTCCTCCATGAGTTCTTTGGGGTGATAGGGCCACATAGATCACCATGGAGCAGCTCGAGTGCATCACTTGCATGATAGGTAGACTGAGCGAGGAGCGGCCTGCGGTGTTATTTTCCAACCAAGCACCCATCACATACTCGATCAACATGGTTGATAAACGGCATCCAGATACCATCTCCGTCTTCGACATCTTCTTCAAGGCGTAGAAGTTAACATGTCCAAATCTAGCATGCCATAACCACGAATCATCATCACTCTTGGCGAGCCAACACTCCGGTTGAGATTGATCAAGGTTGAGGATATAGAGCCTGTTCCGCGTGCGATTCACACGCGCTAGCACGTTTCGGAGGTTGTCGAAGATCGTCACCACTCCGTCCTCAATATCCACCTTGCATCCATTCTCACCAAGTTTCTCGACAGAGATGGTTGTTGCGAAGCCGCGGGATGTAGTACACTCCGGTGAGTATGCGATGTTCTCCTGTGAGACCCTCAAAGAGGACAGAGCCTTGCCCACAAATCTCCACATTTGAACCATCACCGAACTTGACCGAGCCTTGAACATCTTATTCTAGCTCGAGGAACTTCTCCTTGCACCCGTCATGTGGTTCTTGGTACCCGTGTCTAGATACCCACGACACGTTACGGCTTCCGGATAACTTTGGTGTTACTTTTTCTCATGAAGTAGCACCTTCCGGTTTGGTTTTACAACCATCGTCTGGACGAGATCACAAACTTTGGCCATCAGAAGACCTGGACGTTCGTCTTCTTGCTTCGCAAAATTTGCCTTGATCTCACATTTGTTAGGCTCCGGACAATCCTTCGCAAAGTGACCCATCTCGTTGCAGTTATAGCACTTGATCTCGGACATATCCAAGTTCGCTGAGTTCCGCTGAGTTGTTAAAATGCGTAATCGATTCGATCCGATCGACTAGAGCTAGCTAGCAAGCCTGGTTCACGTAAGCGGTTACACGGCAACGTATTGCTCCTGTGAATCCATTGACCTGCTTGCCTACTTGCTTCGAGCCAGCTTTACACACGTCGTGTATTAGCTTGATCGTTATTTGATCTAGGGATCAAAAGCCAACAATTGGTAAACGCCTCATCTTTAGATCGTGGGAGAACGACCCACATGTATCTCGAGTAGTCATCTACCACAAGGAAGCGGTACTTCTTTCCTCCATGAGTTCTTTGGGGTGATAGGGCCACATAGATCACCATGGAGCAGCTCGAGTGCATCACTTGCATGATAGGTAGGTGAGCGAGGAACGGCCTGCGGTGTTGTTTTCAACCAAGCACCCATCACATACTCGATCAACATGGTTGATAAACGGCATCCAGATACCATCTCCGTCTTCGACATCTTCTTCAAGGCGTAGAAGTTAACATGTCCAAATCTAGCATGCCATAACCACGAATCATCATCACTCTTGGCGAGCCAACACTCCGGTTGAGATTGATCAAGGTTGAGGATATAGAGCCTGTTCCGCGTCACGATTCACACGCGCTAGCACGTTTCGGAGGTTGTCGAAGATCGTCATCACTCCGTCCTCAATATCCACCTTGCATCCATTCTCACCAAGTTTCCCGACATAGATGATGTTGTTGCGAAGCCGCGGGATGTAGTACACTCCGGTGAGTATGCGATGTTCTCCTGTGAGACCCTCAAAGAGGACAGAGCCTTGCCCACAAATCTCCACATTTGAACCATCACCGAACTTGACCGAGCCTTGAACATCATATTCTAGCTCGAGGAACTTCTCCTTGCACCCCGTCATGTGGTTATTGGCACCCGTGTCTAGATACCACGACACGTTCTGGCTTCCGGATAACTTTGGTGTTACTTTTTTCTCATGAAGTAGCACCTTCCGGTTTGGTTTTACAACCATCGTCTGGACGAGATCACAAACTTTGGCCATCGTAAGACCTGGACGTTCGTCTTCTTGCCCATAAAATTTGCCTTGATCTCACATTTGTTAGGCTCGGACAATCCTTCGCAAAGTGCCCATCTCGTTGCAGTTATAGCACTTGATCTCGGACATATCCAAGTTCGCTGAGTTCCGCTGAGTTGTTCCGGCGTAATCGATTCGATCCGATCGACTAGAGCTAGCTAGCAAGACTGGTTCACGTAGCGGTTACACGGGCAACGTATTGCTCCTGTGAATCCATTGACCTGCTTGCCTACTTGCTTCGAGCCAGCTTTACACACGTACGTGTATTAGCTTCGGTCGTTATTTGACCTAGGGATCAAAAGCCAACAATTGGTAAACGCCTCATTTTTAGATCGTAGGAGAACGACCCACATGTATCTCGAGTAGTCATCTACCACAAGGAAGAAGTACTTCTTTCCTCCATGAGTTCTTTGGGGTGATAGGGCCACATAGATCACCATGGAGCAGCTCGAGTGCATCACTTGCATGATAGGTAGACTGAGCGAGGGAACGGCCTGCGGTGTTGTTTTCAACCAAGCACCCATCACATACTCGATCAACATGGTTGATAAACGGCATCCAGATACCATCTCCGTCTTGACATCTTCTTCAAAGGCGTGAAGTTAACATGTCCAAATCTAGCATGCCATAACCACGAATCATCATCACTCTTGGCGAGCCAACACTCCGGTTGAGATTGATCAAGGTTGAGGATATAGAGCCTGTTCCGCGTGCGATTCACACGCGCTAGCACGTTTCAGAGGTTGTCGAAGACCGTCATCACTCCGTCCTCAATATCCACCTTGCATCCATTCTCACCAAGTTTCCCGACATAGATGATGTTGTTGCGAAGCCGCGGGATGTAGTACACTCTGGTGAGTATGCGATGTTCTCCTGTGAGACCCTCAAAGAGGATGAGCCTTGCCCACAAATCTCCACATTTGAACCATCACCGAACTTGACCGAGCCTCGAACATCATATTCTAGCTCGAGGAACTTCTCCTTGCACCCCGTCATGTGGTTACTGGCACCCGTGTCTAGATACCACGACACGTTCTGGCTTCCGGATAACTTTGGTGTTACTTTTTTCTCATGAAGTAGCACCTTCCGGTTTGGTTTTACAACCATCGTCTGGACGAGATCACAAACTTTGGCCATCAGAAGACCTGGACGTTCGTCTTCTTGCTTCGCAAAATTTGCCTTGATCTCGCATTTGTTAGGCTCCGGACAATCCTTCGCAAAGTGACCCATCTCGTTGCAGTTATAGCACTTGATCTCGGACATATCCAAGTTCGCTGAGTTCCGCTGAGTTGTTCCATCGTAATCGATTCGATCCGATCGACTAGAGCTGGCTAGCAACCCTGGTTCACGTAGCGGTTACACGGGCAACGTATTGCTCCTGTGAATCCATTGACCTGCTTGCCTACTTGCTTCGAGCCAGCTTTACACGTCGTGTATTAGCTTGATCGTTATTTGATCTAGGGATCAAAAGCCAACAATTGGTAACGCCTCATCTTTGGATCGTGGGAGAACGACCCACATGTATCTCGAGTAGTCATCTACCACAAGGAAGAAGTACTTCTTTCCTCCATGAGTTGCTTTGGGGTGATAGGGCCACATAGATCACCATGGAGCAGCTCGAGTGCATCACTTGCATGATAGGTAGACTGAGCGAGGAGCGGCTGCGGTGTTGTTTTCCAACCAAGCACCCATCACATACTCGATCAACATGGTTGATAAACGGCATCCCAGATACCATCTCCGTCTTCGACATCTTCTTCAAGGCGTAGAAGTTAACATGTCCAAATCTAGCATGCCATAACCACGAATCATCATCACTCTTGGCGAGCCAACACTCCGGTTGAGATTGATCAAGGTTGAGGATATAGAGCCTGTTCCGCGTGCGATTCACGCAGCGCTAACGCGTTTCGGAGGTTGTCGAAGATCGTCATCACTCCGTCCTCAATATCCACCTTGCATCCATTCTCACGAAGTTTCCGGCAGAGATGATGTTGTTGTGAAGCCGCGGGATGTAGTACACTCCGGTGAGTATGCGATGTTCTCTGTGAGACCCTCAAAGAGGACAGAGCCTTGCCCACAAATCTCCACATTTGAACCATCACGAACTTGACCGAGCCTTGAACATCATATTCTAGCTCGAGGAACTTCTCCTTGCACCCGTCATGTGGTTCTTGTCACCCGTGTCTAGATACCACGACACGTTAAGCTTCCGGATAACTTTGGTGTTACTTTTTTCTCATGAAGTAGCACCTTCCGGTTTGGTTTTACAACCATCGTGCGGGCGAGATCACAAACTTTGGCCATCGTAAGACCTGGGCGTTCGTCTTCTTGCCCATAAAATTTGCCTTGATCTCACATTTGTTAGGCTCCGGACAATCCTTCGCAAAGTGCCCATCTCGTTGCAGTTATAGCACTTGATCTCGGACATATCCAAGTTCGCTAAGTTCCGCTGAGTTGTTCCGGCGTAATCGATTCGATCCGATCGACTAGAGCTAGCTAGCAAGCCTGGTTCACGTAGCGGTTACACGGGCAACGTATTGCTCCTGTGAATCCATTGACCTGCTTGCCTACTTGCTTCGAGCCAGCTTTACACACGTCGTGTATTAGCTTGATGCGTTATTTGACCTAGGGATCAAAAGCCAACAATTGGTAAACGCCTCATTTTTAGATCGTAGGAGAACGACCCACATGTATCTCGAGTAGTCATCTACCACAAGGAAGAAGTACTTCTTTCCTCCATGAGTTGCTGGGGTGATAGGGCCACATAGATCACCATGGAGCAGCTCGAGTGCATCACTTGCATGATAGGTGGTGAGCGAGGGGAACGGCTGCGGTGTTGTTTTCAACCAAGCACCCATCACATACTCGATCAACATGGTTGATAAACGGCATCCCAGATACCATCTCCGTCTTCGACATCTTCTTCAAGGCGTAGAAGTTAACATGTCCAAATCTAGCATGCCATAACCACGAATCATCATCACTCTTGGCGAGCCAACACTCCGGTTGAGATTGATCAAGGTTGAGGATATAGAGCCTGTTCCGCGTGCGATTCACACGCGCTAGCACGCTTCGTTTGAGGTTGTCGAAGATCGTCATCACTCCGTCCTCAATATCCACCTTGCATCCATTCTCACCAAGTTTCCCGACATAGATGATGTTGTTGCGAAGCAGCGGGATGTAGTACACTCCGGTGAGTATGCGATGTTCTCTGTGAGACCCTCAAAGAGGACAGAGCCTTGCCCACAAATCTCCACATTTGAACCATCACCGAACTTGACCGAGCCTTGAACATCATATTCTAGCTCGAGGAACTTCTCCTTGCACCCCGTCATGTGGTTCTTGGCACCGTGTCTAGATACCACGACACGTTCAACTTCCGGATAACTTTGGTGTTACTTTTTCTCATGAAGTAGCACCTTCGGTTTGGTTTTACAACCATCGTCTGGGCGAGATCACAAACTTTGGCCATCGTAAGACCTGGACGTTCGTCTTCTTGCCCATAAAATTTGCCTTGATCTCACATTTGTTAGGCTCCGGACAATCCTTCGCAAAGTGACCCATCTCGTTGCAGTTATAGCACTTGATCTCGGACATATCCAAGTTCGCTGAGTTCCGCTGAGTTGTTCCGTCGTAATCGATTCGATCCGATCGACTAGAGCTAGCTAGCAAGCCTGGTTCACGTAGCGGTTACACGGGCAACGTATTGCTCCTGTGAATCCATTGACCTGCTTGCCTACTTGCTTCGAGCCAGCTTTACACACGTACGTGTATTAGCTTCGGTCGTTATTTGATCTAGGGATCAAAAGCCAACAATTGGTAAACGCCTCATCTTTGGATCGTAGGAGAACGACCCACATGTATCTCGGTAGTCATCTACCACAAGGAAGAAGTACTTCTTTCCTCCATGAGTTCTTTGGGGTGATAGGGCCACATAGATCACCATGGAGCAGCTCGAGTGCATCACTTGCATGATAGGTAGACTGAGCGAGGAGCGGCTGCGGTGTTGTTTTCAACCAAGCACCCATCACATACTCGATCAACATGGTTGATAAACGGCATCCAGATACCATCTCCGTCTTCGACATCTTCTTCAAAGGCGTAGAAGTTAACATGTCCAAATCTAGCATGCCATAACCACGAATCAACATCACTCTTGGCGAGCCAACACTCCGGTTGAGATTGATCAAGGTTGAGGATATAGAGCCTGTTCCGCGTGCGATTCACACGCGCTAGCACGTTTCGGAGGTTGTCGAAGATCGTCATCACTCCGTCCTCAATATCCACCTTGCATCCATTCTCACCAAGTTTCCCGACAGAGATGATGTTGTTGCGAAGCCGCGGGATGTAGTACACTCCGGTGAGTATGCGATGTTCTCCTGTGAGACCCTCAAAGAGGAATGAGCCTTGCCCACAAATCTCCACATTTGAACCATCACCGAACTTGACCGAGCCTCGAACATCATATTCTAGCTCGAGGAACTTCTCCTTGCACCCCGTCATGTAGTTCTTGGCACCCGTGTCTAGATACCACGACACGTTCAACTTCCGGATAACTTTGGTGTTACTTTTTTCTCATGAAGTAGCACCTTCCGGTTTGGTTTTACAACCATCGTGCGGGCGAGATCACAAACTTTGGCCATCGTAAGACCTGGGCGTTCGTCTTCTTGCTTCGCAAAATTTGCCTTGATCTACGCATTTGTTAGGCTCCGGACAATCCTTCGCAGTGACCCATCTCGTTGCGGTTATAGCACTTGATCTCGGACATATCCAAGTTCGCTGAGTTCCGCTGAGTTGTTCCGTCAGTGTCGATTCGATCCGATCGACTAGAGCTGGCTAGCAACCCTGGTTCACGTAAGCGGTTACACGGGCAACGTATTGCTCCCTGTGAATCCATTGACCTGCTTGCCTACTTGCTTCGAGCCAGCTTTACACACGTCGTGTATTAGCTTGATGGTTATTTGATCTAGGGATCAAAAGCCAACAATTGGTAACGCCTCATCTTTGGATCGTGGGAGAACGACCCACATGTATCTCGGTAGTCATCTACCACAAGGAAGAAGTACTTCTTTCCTCCATGAGTTGCTGGGGTGATAGGGCCACATAGATCACCATGGAGCAGCTCGAGTGCATCACTTGCATGATAGGTAGACTAGCGAGGAGCGGCTGCGGTGTTGTTTTCAACCAAGCACCCATCACATACTCGATCAACATGGTTGATAAACGGCATCCCAGATACCATCTCCGTCTTCGACATCTTCTTCAAGGCGTAGAAGTTAACATGTCCAAATCTAGCATGCCATAACCACGAATCATCATCACTCTTGGCGAGCCAACACTCCGGTTGAGATTGATCAAGGTTGAGGATATAGAGCCTGTTCGCGTGCGATTCACACGCAGCTTAGCACGTTTCGGAGGTTGTCGAAGATCGTCATCACTCCGTCCTCAATATCCACCTTGCATCCATTCCCACCAAGTTTCCCGACAGAGATGATGTTGTTGCGAAGCCACGGGATGTAGTACACTCCGGTGAGTATGCGATGTTCTCCTGTGAGACCCTCAAAGAGGACAGAGCCTTGCCCACAAATCTCCACATTTGAACCATCACCGAACTTGACCGAGCCTCGAACATCATATTCTAGCTCGAGGAACTTCTCCTTGCACCCCGTCATGTGGTTACTGGCACCCGTGTCTAGATACCACGACACGTTACAGCTTCCGGATAACTTTGGTGTTACTTTTTCTCATGAAGTAGCACCTTCCGTTTGGTTTTACAACCATCGTCTGGACGAGATCACAAACTTTGGCCATCAGAAGACCTGGACGTTCGTCTTCTTGCTTCGCAAAATTTGCCTTGATCTCGCATTTGTAGGCTCCGGACAATCCTTCGCAAAGTGACCCATCTCGTTGCAGTTATAGCACTTGATCTCGGACATATCCAAGTTCGCTGAGTTCCGCTGAGTTGTTCCGTCGTAATCGATTCGATCCGATCGACTAGAGCTGGCTAGCAACCCTGGTTCACGTAGCGGTTACACGTGCAACGTATTGCTCCTGTGAATCCATTGACCTGCTTGCCTACTTGCTTGAGCCAGCTTTACACACACGTCGTGTATTAGCTTGATCGTTATTTGATCTAGGGATCAAAAGCCAACAATTGGTAACGCCTCATCTTTGGATCGTGGGAGAACGACCCACATGTATCTCGAGTAGTCATCTACCACAAGGAAGAAGTACTTCTTTCCTCCATGAGTTCTTTGGGGTGATAGGGCCACATAGATCACCATGGAGCAGCTCGAGTGCATCACTTGCATGATAGGTAGATCGAGCAGGAACGGCTGCGGTGTTGTTTTCAACCAAGCACCCATCACATACTCGATCAACATGGTTGATAAGCGGCATCCCAGATACCATCTCCGTCTTCGACATCTTCTTCAAGGCGTGAAGTTAACATGTCCAAATCTAGCATGCCATAACCACGAATCATCATCACTCTTGGCGAGCCAACACTCCGGTTGAGATTGATCAAGGTTGAGGATATAGAGCCTGTTCGCGTGCGATTCACGCAGCTTAGCGCGTTCGGAGGTTGTCGAAGATCGTCATCACTCCGTCCTCAATATCCACCTTGCATCCATTCTCACCAAGTTTCCGACAGAGATGATGTTGTTGCGAAGCAGCGGGATGTAGTACACTCCGGTGAGTATGCGATGTTCTCTGTGAGACCCTCAAAGAGGACAGAGCCTTGCCCACAAATCTCCACATTTGAACCATCACCGAACTTGACCGAGCCTCGAACATCATATTCTAGCTCGAGGAACTTCTCCTTGCACCCGTCATGTAGTTCACGGCACCCGTGTCTAGATACCACGACACGTTCTGGCTTCCGGATAACTTTGGTGTTACTTTTTTCTCATGAAGTAGCACCTTCCGGTTTGGTTTTACAACCATTGTCTGGACGAGATCACAAACTTTGGCCATCAGAAGACCTGGACGTTCGTCTTCTTGCTTCGCAAAATTTTCCTTGATCTCGCATTTGTTAGGCTCCGGACAATCCTTCGCAAAGTGACCCATCTCGTTGCAGTTATAGCACTTGATCTCGGACATATCCAAGTTCGCTGAGTTCCGCTGAGTTGTTCCGTCGTAATCGATTCGATCCGATCGACTAGAGCTGGCTAGCAACCCTGGTTCACGTAGCGGTTACACGTGCAACGTATTGCTCCTGTGAATCCATTGACCTGCTTGCCTACTTGCTTCGAGCCAGCTTTACACACGTACGTGTATTAGCTTCGGTCGTTATTTGATCTAGGGATCAAAAGCCAACAATTGGTAAACGCCTCATCTTTAGATCGTAGGAGAACGACCCACATGTATCTCGAGTAGTCATCTACCACAAGGAAGAAGTACTTCTTTCCTCCATGAGTTGCTGGGGTGATAGGGCCACATAGATCACCATGGAGCATCTCGAGTGCATCACTTGCATGATAGGTAGGCGAGCAGGAACGGCCTGCGGTGTTGTTTTCAACCAAGCACCCATCACATACTCGATCAACATGGTTGATAAACGGCATCCCAGATACCATCTCCGTCTTCGACATCTTCTTCAAGGCGTAGAAGTTAACATGTCCAAATCTAGCATGCCATAACCACGAATCATCATCACTCTTGGCGAGCCAACACTCCGGTTGAGATTGATGAAGGTTGAGGATATAGAGCCTGTTCCGCGTGCGATTCACACGTGCTAGCACGTTTCGGAGGTTGTCGAAGATCGTCGTCACTCCGTCCTCAATATCCACCTTGCATCCATTCTCACCAAGTTTCCCGACAGAGATGATGTTGTTCTTGCCAGCGGGATGTAGTACACTCCGGTGAGTATGCGATGTTCTCCTGTGAGACCCTCAAAGAGGACAGAGCCTTGCCCACAAATCTCCACATTTGAACCATCACCGAACTTGACCGAGCCTTGAACATCATATTCTAGCTCGAGGAACTTCTCCTTGCACCCCGTCATGTGGTTACTGGCACCCGTGTCTAGATACCACGACACGTTATGGCTTCCGGATAACTTTGGTGTTACTTTTTTCTCATGAAGTAGCACCTTCCGGTTTGGTTTTACAACCATCGTCTGGACGAGATCACAAACTTTGGCCATCAGAAGACCTGGACGTTCGTCTTCTTGCTTCGCAAAATTTGCCTTGATCTCGCATTTGTTAGGCTCCGGACAATCCTTCGCAAAGTGACCCATCTCATTGCAGTTATAGCACTTGATCTCGGACATATCCAAGTTCCTGAGTTCCGCTGAGTTGTTCCGTCGTAATCGATTCGATCCGATCGACTAGAGCTGGCTAGCAACCCTGGTTCACGTAGCGGTTACACGGGCAACGTATTGCTCCTGTGAATCCATTGACCTGCTTGCCTACTTGCTTCGAGCCAGCTTTACACGTGACGTGTATTAGCTTGATGCGTTATTTGATCTAGGGATCAAAAGCCAACAATTGGTAAACGCCTCATCTTTAGATCGTAGGAGAACGACCCACATGTATCTCGAGTAGTCATCTACCACAAGGAAGAAGTACTTCTTTCCTCCATGAGTTGCTGGGGTGATAGGGCAACATAGATCACCATGGAGCATCTCGAGTGCATCACTTGCATGATAGGTAGGCGAGCGAGGAACGGCCTGCGGTGTTGTTTTCCAACCAAGCACCCATCACATACTCGATCAACATGGTTGATAAACGGCATCCCGGATACCATCTCCGTCTTCGACATCTTCTTCAAAGGCGTAGAAGTTAACATGTACAAATCTAGCATGCCGTAACCACGAATCATCATCACTCTTGGCGAGCCAACACTCCGGTTGAGCTTGATCAAGGTTGAGGATATAGAGCCTGTTCAGCGTGCGATTCACACGCTTCTTGCGTTTCGGAGGTTGTCGAAGATCGTCATCACTCCGTCCTCAATATCCACCTTGCATCCATTCTCACCAAGTTTCCCGACAGAGATGATGTTGTTGCGAAGCCGCGGGGTGTAGTACACTCCGGTGAGTATGCGATGTTCTCCTGTGAGACCCTCAAAGAGGACAGAGCCTTGCCCACAGATCTCCACATTTGAACCATCACCGAACTTGACCGAGCCTTGAACATCATATTCTAGCTCGAGGAACTTCTCCTTGCACCCGTCATGTGGTTCTGGCACCCGTGTCTAGATACCACGACACGTTATAACTTCCGGATAACTTTGGTGTTACTTTTTCTCATGAAGTAGCACCTTCCGTTTTGGTTTTACAACCATCGTGCGGGCGAGATCACAAACTTTGGCCATCGTAAGACACGGGCGTTCGTCTTCTTGCTTCGCAAAATTTGCCTTGATCTCGCATTTGTTAGGCTCCGGACAATCCTTAAAGTGACCCATCTCATTGCAGTTATAGCACTTGATCTCGGACATATCCAAGTTCACGAGTTCCGCTGAGTTGTTCCGTCGTGTCGATTCGATCCGATCGACTAGAGCTGGCTAGCAACCCTGGTTCACGTAGCGGTTACACGGGCAACGTATTGCTCCTGTGAATCCATTGACCTGCTTGCCTACTTGCTTCGAGCCAGCTTTACACACGTACGTGTATTAGCTTCGGTCGTTATTTGATCTAGGGATCAAAAGCCAACAATTGGTAAACGCCTCATCTTTAGATCGTGGGAGAAACGACCCAAATGTATCTCGAGTAGTCATCTACCACAAGGAAGAAGTACTTCTTTCCTCCATGAGTTGCTTTGGGGTGATAGGGCCACATAGATCACCATGGAGCAGCTCGAGTGCATCACTTGCATGATAGGTAGACTGAGCGGTGTGACCTTTGGTGTTGTTTTCCAACCAAGCACCCATCACATACTCGATCAACATGGTTGATAAACGACATCCAGATACCATCTCCGTCTTGACATCTTCTTCAAAGGCGTAGAAGTTAACATGTCCAAATATAGCATGCCATAACCACGAATAATCATCACTCTTGGCGAGCCAACACTCCGGTTGAGCTTGATCAAGGTTGAGGATATAGAGCCTGTTCCGCGTGCGATTCACACGCGCTAGCACGTTTCGGAGGTTGTCGAAGATCGTCATAACTCCGTCCTCAATATCCACCTTGCATCCATTCTCACCAAGTTTCCCGACAGAGATGATGTTGTTGCGAAGCCGCGGGATGTAGTACACTCCGGTGAGATGCGATGTTCTCCTGTGAGACCCTCAAAGAGGACAGAGCCTTGCCCACGAATCTCCACATTTGAACCATCACCGAACTTGACCGAGCCTTGAACATCATATTCTAGCTCGAGGAACTTCTCCTTGCACCCGTCATGTGGTTACGGCACCCGTGTCTAGATACCCACGACACGTTATGGCTTCGGATAACTTTGGTGTTACTTTTTCTCATGAAGTAGCACCTTCCGTTTGGTTTTACAACCATCGTGCGGGCGAGATCACAAACTTTGGCCATCAGAAGACCTGGACGTTCGTCTTCTTGCTTCACAAAATTTGCCTTGATCTCGCATTTGTTAGGCTCCGGACAATCCTTCGCAAAGTGACCCATCTCGTTGCAGTTATAGCACTTGATCTCGGACATATCCAAGTTCACTGAGTTCCGCTGAGTTGTTCCGTCGTAATCGATTCGATCCGATCGACTAGAGCTGGCTAGCAACCCTGGTTCACATAGCGGTTACACGGGCAACGTATTGCTCCTGTGAATCCATTGACCTGCTTGCCTACTTGCTTCGAGCCAGCTTTACACATGTACGTGTATTAGCTTTGGTCGTTATTTGATCTAGGGATCAAAAGCCAACAATTGGTAAACGCCTCATCTTTAGATCGTAGGAGAACGACCCACATGTATCTCGAGTAGTCATCTACCACAAGGAAGAAGTACTTCTTTCCTCCATGAGTTGCTGGGGTGATAGGGCCACATAGATCACCATGGAGCAGCTCGAGTGCATCACTTGCATGATAGGTAGACTGAACAGGTAACGGCTGTGGTGTTGTTTTCCAACCAAGCACCCATCACATACTCGATCAACATGGTTGATAAACGACATCCAGATACCATCTCCGTCTTCGACATCTTCTTCAAGGCGTAGAAGTTAACATGTCCAAATATAGCATGCCATAACCACGAATCATCATCACTCTTGGCGAGCCAACACTCCGGTTGAGCTTGATCAAGGTTGAGGATATAGAGCCTGTTCCGCGTGCGATTCACACGCTTCTTACGTTTCGGAGGTTGTCGAAGATCGTCATCACTCCGTCCTCAATATCCACCTTGCATCCATTCTCACCAAGTTTCCCGACAGAGATGATGTTGTTGCGAAGCCGCGGGATGTAGTACACTCCGGTGAGTATGCGATGTTCTCCTGTGAGACCCTCAAAGAGGACAGAGCCTTGCCCACGAATCTCCACATTTGAACCATCACCGAACTTGACCGAGCCTTGAACATCATATTCTAGCTCGAGGAACTTCTCCTTGCACCCCGTCATGTGGTTACTGGCACCCGTGTCTAGATACCACGACACGTTATGGCTTCCGGATAACTTTGGTGTTACTTTTTTCTCATGAAGTAGCACCTTCCGTTTGGTTTTACAACCATCGTGCAGGCGAGATCACAAACTTTGGCCATCGAAGACCTGGGCGTTCGTCTTCTTGCCCATAAAATTTGCCTTGATCTCGCATTTGTTAGGCTCCGGACAATCCTTCGCAAAGTGACCCATCTCGTTGCAGTTATAGCACTTGATCTCGGACATATCCAAGTTCGCTGAGTTCCGCTGAGTTGTTCCGTCGTAATCGATTCGATCCGATCGACTGGAGCTGGCTAGCAACCCTGGTTCACGTAGCGGTTACACGGGCAACGTATTGCTCCCGTGAATCCATTGACCTGCTTGCCTACTTGCTTCGAGCCAGCTTTACACACGTACGTGTATTAGCTTTGGTCGTTATTTGATCTAGGGATCAAAAGCCAACAATTGGTAAACGCCTCATCTTTAGATCGTAGGAGAACGACCCAAATGTATCTCGAGTAGTCATCTACCACAAGGAAGAAGTACTTCTTTCCTCCATGAGTTGCTGGGGTGATAGGGCCACATAGATCACCATGGAGCAGCTCGAGTGCATCACTTGCATGATAGGTAGACTGAACATGTAACGGCCTGTGGTGTTGTTTTCCAACCAAGCACCCATCACATACTCGATCAACATGGTTGATAAACGACATCCCAGATACCATCTCCGTCTTCGACATCTTCTTCAAGGCGTAGAAGTTAACATGTCCAAATATAGCATGCCATAACCACGAATCATCATCACTCTTGGCGAGCCAACACTCCGGTTGAGCTTGATCAAGGTTGAGGATATAGAGCCTGTTCCGCGTGCGATTCACGCAGCGCTTAGCACGTTTCGGAGGTTGTCGAAGATCGTCATCACTCCGTCCTCAATATCCACCTTGCATCCATTCTCACCAAGTTTCCCGACAGAGATGATGTTGTTGCGAAGCCGCGGGATGTAGTACACTCCGGTGAGTATGCGATGTTCTCCTGTGAGACCCTCAAAGAGGACAGAGCCTTGCCCACGAATCTCCACATTTGAACCATCACCGAACTTGACCGAGCCTTGAACATCATATTCTAGCTCGAGGAACTTCTCCTTGCACCCCGTCATGTGGTTACTGGCACCCGTGTCTAGATACCACGACACGTTCTGGCTTCCGGATAACTTTGGTGTTACTTTTTTCTCATGAAGTAGCACCTTCCGTTTGGTTTTACAACCATCGTCTGGACGAGATCACAAACTTTGGCCATCAGAAGACCTGGACGTTCGTCTTTTTGCTTCGCAAAATTTGCCTTGATCTCACATTTGTTAGGCTCCGCACAATCCTTCGCAAAGTGACCCATCTCGTAGCAGTTATAGCACTTGATCTCGGACATATCCAAGTTCGCTGAGTTCCGCTGAGTTGTTCCGTCGTAATCGATTCGATCCGATCGAGTAGAGCTAGCTAGCAAGCCTGGTTCACGTAGCGGTTACACGGGCAACGTATTGCTCCTGTGAATCCATTGACCTGCTTGCCTACTTGCTTCGAGCCAGCTTTACACACGTACGTGTATTAGCTTCGGTCGTTATTTGTTCTAGGGATCAAAAGCCAACAATTGGTAAACGCCTCATCTTTAGATCATAGGAGAACGACCCACATGTATCTCGAGTAGTCATCTACCACAAGGAAGAGGTACTTCTTTCCTCCATGAGTTGCTGGGGTGATAGGGCCACATAGATCACCATGGAGCAGCTCGAGTGCATCACTTGCATGATAGGTAGACTGAGCGAGAACGGCCTGCGGTGTTGTTTTCCAACCAAGCACCCATCACATACTCGATCAACATGGTTGATAAAGCGGCATCCCAGATACCATCTCCGTCTTCGACATCTTCTTCAAGGCGTAGAAGTTAACATGTCCAAATCTAGCATGCCATAACCACGAATCATCATCACTCTTGGCGAGCCAACACTCCGGTTGAGATTGATCAAGGTTGAGGATATAGAGCCTGTTCAGCGTCACGATTCACACGCTTAGCACGTTTCGGAGGTTGTCGAAGATCGTCATCACTCCGTCCTCAATATCCACCTTGCATCCATTCTCACCAAGTTTCCCGACAGAGATGATGTTGTTGCGGCAGCGGGATGTAGTACACTCCGGTGAGTATGCGATGTTCTCTGTGAGACCCTCAAAGAGGACAGAGCCTTGCCCACAAATCTCCACATTTGAACCATCACCGAACTTGACCGAGCCTTGAACATCATATTCTAGCTCGAGGAACTTCTCCTTGCACCCGTCATGTAGTTCGGCACCCGTGTCTAGATACCACGACACGTTATGGCTTCCGGATAACTTTGGTGTTACTTTTTTCTCATGAAGTAGCACCTTCGGTTTCAGTTTTACAACCATCGTGCGGGCGAGATCACAAACTTTGGCCATCAGAAGACCTGGACGTTCGTCTTCTTGCTTCGCAAAATTTGCCTTGATTCACATTTGTTAGGCTCCGGACAATCCTTCGCAAAGTGACCCATCTCGTTGCAGTTATAGCACTTGATCTCGGTCATATCCAAGTTCTGTGGCTTCCGCTCTTTAGATCGGTCCGCCTTACCACGACCTTGTGGCTTGCCTTTTCCTTTGACTTCTTTGGTTTGTCCGCCGCGCTTCGCGTTGCTTGAGCCTTCGCCAACGTTGCGCCTTCCTTTGCTACTTGGGGACTCCCAATCTGCACGCGAGTACATGAGTTGGTCATTACCTCCTCCTTTGCCTTTTCGACAGCCACGCGCATTCTCTTCCCATGTCCGCAAGCGTCCGATCGCCTCCGTTATGGTCATGTCGTCGATGTCGTAAAGCTGCTCGAGCGTGCCGATGATGTACGTGAATTTATCAGTCACCGAACTGAAAAACTTCTCCACAATCTCGGTTTCATCAAGCTTTGCACCAAGCGCGCGGATCTCTCCCACCAATGTAGTCGACGCGCATGGCATAGTCGTTCACCGATTCAGTTTCCTCCATCTGCAACTTGTGAAATTGGCGCTTCAGCACTTGTGCCCGAGCCTTGGTGACGCGATTTTCTCCGATCCTCGTCTCTTTGAGTGCGTTCCACGCCTCTCTTGCTGTCTCGAAGTCCGCCAATGTCATCAGCACGGAATCTGGCACAGACTAGGCTATGACGGCCATGGCACCTTCGTCGCACTCCTTGTCGTCGTCGTCGTTCGTATTGGCCTCCCACACTCGAAGGGTTCGGAGAATGATCTTCATCTTCACCGCCCACACGCTGTAGTTGGCGTCGGTGAGCATCGGGTACTGGATGGGGATGTTGCGATGCGCCAGTACGTTGGCGCCGCTCGTTCCGCCACCACTGGTCACTGACTTGCCGCTCTTCTTCACCTTGTCGCCATTCTTGTTCGCCTTGGAACCGCCGTTGCCGGACTTGACCGACTCAGCGTCGCTGTCCGTCATCGTAGATCGTAGATCGTCGAGGCTCTAGATACCAATTGTTGGATTTTGATCCTAGATCAAATCACCCAACAACTCCACGTACTTGCAAAGCTAGCAAGCAAGCTAGCACACAGCCAGCTTGATCGATTCCCAGCAGCCGTTCGTGGCGTCTCGCCTGTATATACTCACGTACGTATACTACGACAGAACCTAGCGACTTCTCTTGACGAAACACACGCGTAACAAGACGATGGATTGCAACAGGCTCGTCTCGAGCCTGGTTCTTTATTGCCTTTTCTGATCGGTACAATGTTTACAAGGGGTATACATGGCTATATATACTAGCTAAAGTTGCACCCTCAAACTAGTCGGTTTCCTGCACTAGTCCGGCTCGGACACAGCTCATGCACGGTAACTTACACGCATTAACGCATAAGTATAAAAACATATGCCGTGTTTAACTCTAATATTCACCCCCTTAAACATGGCGTTTTCTTTGTTCCCTACCTGGATCCCAAATGCGAGTGCTGCAACTTCTGGGTAGTATCCTCAACATTACTTTCGCCGTTAGTGACAGCATCCCAGTCATTGACTTTAGTACCGTCAGCGCATCCATAGCTAGATGGCAACACTCATTACTGGTCGCGGCTTCAACCATCACCTGTTCATTGGTGCTTGGTAGACTGTCTTTCGGATCTTCGAGGGAACATCTTTTGAACCCGAGTGTGACCAAACTTTGGTCTAACTTTGAGTTACAAGCTCTTGGCGCTTGCTTCAGCCCGTAAAGTGCCTTCTTAAGCTTGTAAACTTTCCTCTCTTCTCCTTTCTTCTCGTAGCCTAGGGGTCGTTCCACGTACATTTCTTCTACGAGGTCACCGTTGAGGAAAGCGGATTTAACATCCATATGATGAACCTTCCAATCCTCTTGTGCTGCCAAAGCTAGGAGCACTCTCATCGTCTTGATTCGAGCAACCGGTGCAAACACCTCCTCATAGTCAACTCCTTGACGTTGTACGTAGCCCTTTGCGACGAGTCTTGTCTTGTGCTTCACAATGGCACCCTTCGTGTCCTTCTTCAACTTGTAAACCCACTTCAAACCTATGGCCTTTTGGTTCGGAGGTCGGGTTACCAAAGTCCACGTGCCATTGCTCTCGATCGCCTTCATCTCCTCATCCATGGCGTGCATCTAACTTGAACTTTTGCTCGCCTCTACAAAGTTCGCTGGCTCCTCAACTCCGAGTAAACACAAATCGAAGTACTCGAGTGTAACTGGCTTTGCGTACTTGTAGACTTTCTTGAGGGGCTTGTAGCGACGAGGCCCGGAAGAATCCGTCGTGGCTTGTGAAGGAGGCGACACAAATTGTGTCGGCGTCGATGCACTTGAGGAAGACGGTTGAGTCTCGAGCATGGTAGATGCCGGGTCGTTGGCATCCGCGTCGTTGGCGTAGTCGTCGTGATCGTGACCATCATCTTGATTGTCATCATCACTCTGCGCCTCGTTGTCGAGATCTCCGCCCGTGTCATGCGCGTCGTTGTCGCTATCACCTTGCGACCCATGCGCGTCGTCATCGGTGTCGGCACCATGGTGTCACTGCGATTGCGATCACCTTGGTTGTGCGTCTTGCCAACCACCTGGATGTCTTCCCCTGCATCATCATCAGCTGGAAATTCAACTGTGAATATATTGCCGTTTGGAGCATCGTGAGCTGCTGCGCTCCAATTCCACGCTTGGTTTTCTTCAAACACGACGTCGCGTGAAATCCGTAGACGCTTGGTTCGTGGATCGTAGAAGCGGTATGCCTTGGTGCTGGAACTCCTCTCGTATCCGATGAACACCATCTTGGTGCTGCGATCGGCAAGCTTTGAGAGATGCGGCTCCGCCGTCTTCACATGCGCCACGCACCCGAATGTCCGTAGATGAGACACATTCGGCTTACGCCCGTAAATTGCTTCAAACGGAGTCTTGCCGATCACCTCCTTCGTTGGAGCCCGATTGAGAAGATAGACCGCCGCCGAGACAGCTTCTCCCCAAATTGTCCCCGGCAAGTTCTTGCTGTTGAGTAAACTTCTCGCCATGTCAACGACGGTTCGATTGCGCCTTTCAACAACCCCGTTCTGGTGTGGCGTATAAGGTGCCGTCAGGAACCTCTTTATGCCAATCTTCTCGCAGTAGTCATTGAACTCATTCGACGTAAACTCTCCGCCGCGATCTGTTCGTAGAGCGCGAACCTTCAGCTTGTGTTCCATCTCCGTTGCAGCCTTCAGCTTCTTGAACGCTTCAAACGCCTCATCTTTAGATCGCAGGAGAACGACCCACACGTATCTCGAGTAGTCATCTACCACAAGGAAGAAGTACTTCTTTCCTCCATGAGTTGCTGGGGTGATAGGGCCACATAGATCACCATGGAGCAGCTCGAGTGCATCACTTGCATGATAGGTAGACTGAGCAGGGAACGGCCTGCGGTGTTGTTTTCCAACAAAGCACCCATCACATACTCGATCAACATGGTTGATAAACGGCATCCAGATACCATCTCCGTCTTCGACATCTTCTTCAAAGGCGTAGAAGTTAACATGTCCAAATCTAGCATGCCATAACCACGAATCATCATCACTCTTGGCGAGCCAACACTCCGGTTGAGATTGATCAAGGTTGAGGATATAGAGCCTGTTCCGCGTGCGATTCACACGCGCTAGCACGTTTCGGAGGTTGTCGAAGATCGTCATCACTCCGTCCTTAATATCCACCTTGCATCCATTCTCACCAAGTTTCCCGACAGAGATGATGTTGTTGTGAAGCCGCGGGATGTAGTACACTCCGGTGAGTATGCGATGTTCTCCTGTGAGACCCTCAAAGAGGACAGAGCCTTGCCCACAAATCTCCACATTTGAACCATCACCGAACTTGACCGAGCCTTGAACATCATATTCTAGCTCGAGGAACTTCTCCTTGCACTCCGTCATGTGGTTACTGGCACCCGTGTCTAGATACCACGACACGTTAAGCTTCCGGATAACTTTGGTGTTATTTTTTTCTCATGAAGTAGCACCTTCCGGTTTGGTTTTACAACCATCGTCTGGACGAGATCACAAACTTTGGCCATCAGAAGACCTGGATGTTCATCTTCTTGCTTCGCAAAATTTGCCTTGATCTCACATTTGTTAGGCTCTGGACAATCCTTCGCAAAGTGACCCATCTCGTTGCAGTTATAGCTCTTGATCTCGGACATATCCAAGTTCGCTGAGTTCCGCTGAGTTGTTCCGTCGTAATCGATTCGATCCGATGGACTATAGCTAGTTAGCAAGCCTGGTTCACGTAGTGGTTACACGGGCAACGTATTGCTCCGGTGAATCCATTGACCTGCTTGCCTACTTGCTTCGAGCCAGCTTTACACACGTACGTGTATTAGCTTCGGTCGTTATTTGATCTAGGGATCAAAAGCCAACAATTGGTAAACGCCTCATCTTTAGATCGTAGGAGAACGACCCACATGTATCTCGAGTAGTCATCTACCACAAGGAAGAAGTACTTCTTTCCTCCATGAGTTGCTGGGGTGATAGGGCCACATAGATCACCATGGAGCAGCTCGAGTGCATCACTTGCATGATAGGTAGACTGAGCAGGGAACGGCCTGCGGTGTTGTTTTCCAACCAAGCACCCATCACATACTCGATCAACATGGTTGATAAACGGCATCCCAGATACCATCTCCGTCTTCGACATCTTCTTCAAGGCGTAGAAGTTAACATGTCCAAATCTAGCATGCCATAACCATGAATCATCATCACTCTTGGCGAGCCAACACTCCGGTTGAGATTGATCAAGGTTGAGGATATAGAGCCTGTTCCGCGTGCGATTCACACGCGCTTAGCACGCTTCGGAGGTTGTCGAAGATCGTCATCACTCCGTCCTCAATATCCACCTTGCATCCATTCTCACCAAGTTTCCTGACAGAGATGATGTTGTTGCGAAGCCGCGGGATGTAGTACACTCCGGTGAGTATGCGATGTTCTCCTGTGAGACCCTCAAAGAGGACAGAGCCTTGCTCACAAATCTCCACATTTGAACCATCACCGTACTTGACCGAGCCTTGAACATCATATTCTAGCTCGAGGAACTTCTCCTTGCACCCCGTCATGTGTTTACTGGCACCCGTGTCTAGATACCACGACACGTTCTGGCTTCCGGATAACTTTGGTGTTACTTTTTTCTCATGAAGTAGCACCTTCCGGTTTGGTTTTACAACCATTGTCTGGACGAGATCACAAACTTTGGCCATCAGAAGACCTGGACGTTCGTCTTCTTGCTTCGCAAAATTTGCCTTGATCACACATTTGTTAGGCTCCGGACAATCCTTCGCAGAGTGACCCATCTCGTTGCAGTTATAACACTTGATCTCGGACATATCCAAGTTTCGTGGCTTCCGCTCTTTAGATCGGTCCGCCTTACCACGACCTTGTGGCTTGCCTTTTCCTTTGACTTCTTCGGTTTGTCCGCCGCGCTTCGCGTTGCTTGAGCCTTCGCCAACGCTATGCCTTCCTTTGCTACTTGGGGACTCCCAATCTGCGCGCGAGTACATGAGTTGGTCATTACCTCCTCCTTTGCCTTTTCGACAGCCACGCGCATTCTCTTCCCATGTCCATGGCGTCCGATCGCCTCCGTTATGGTCATGTCGTCGATGTCGTAAAGCTGCTCGAGCGTGCCGATGATGTACGTGAATTTATCAGTCACCGAACTGAAAAACTTCTCCACAATCTCGGTTTCGTCGAGCTTTGCACCAAGAGCGCGGACCTCTCCCACCAATGTAGTCAGACGCATGGCATAGTCGTTCACCGATTCAGTTTCCTCCATCCTCGTGAAATTGGCCCTTCAGCACTTGTGCCCGAGCCTTGGTGACGCGATCTTCTCCGATCCTCGTCTCTTTGAGTGCGTTCCACGCCTCTCTTGCTGTCTCGAAGTCCGCCAATGTCATCAGCACGGAATCTGGCACAGACTAGGCTATGACGGTCATGGCACCTTCGTCGCACTCCTTGTCGACGTCGTCGTCCGTAATGGCCTCCCACACTCGAAGGGTTCGGAGAATGATCTTCATCTTCACCGCCCACACGCCGTAGTTGGCGCCGGTGAGCATCGGGTACTGGATGGGGATGTTGCGATGCGCCAGTACGTTGGCGCCGCTCGTTCCGCCACCACTGGTCACTGACTTGCCGCTCTTCTTCACCTTGTCGCCATTCTTGTTCGCCCTGGAACCGCCGTTGCTGGACTTGACCGACTCAGCGTCGCTGTCCGTCATCGTAGATCGTAGATCGTCGAGGCTCTAGATACCAATTGTTGGCTTTTGATCCTAGATCAAATCACCCAGCAACTCCACGTACTTGCAAAGCTAGCAAGCAAGCTAGCACACAGCCAGCTTGATCGATTCCCAGCAGCCGTTCGTGGCGTCTCGTCGGTATATACTCACGTACGTATAATACGACGGAACCTAGCGACTTCTCTTGACGAAACACACGTGTAACAAGACGATGGATTGCAACAGGCTCGTCTCGAGCCTGGTTCTTTATTGCCTTTTCTGATCGGTACAATGTTTACAAGAGGTATACATGGCTATATATACTAGCTAAAGTTGCACCCTCAAACTAGTCGGTTTCCTGCACTAGTCCGGCTCGGACACAGCTCATGCACGGTAACTTACACGTACACGTACAAGTATAAAAAACATATGCCGTGTTTAACTCTAATACGCTCATCCTCCCCCTTCTCTATCAGGCCCTGAGAATCCCTAACCGAGCTGTCGTCAACGGAAACGAGCCGGCGACGCCTCCGCTGAGGTTGCGGTGATGAAACCCGCGCTAGGGTTCCAGGTGGTCCTGGCGGGGCAAGCGTGCGGCAAGGGCCACTGGTCTTTGGGACACATCTCCACATGCATAGCTCTGGCGGCAATGGCGCTAGTGGCTGATGACGTCTCATCCTGCTCCTAGCCGACGACGGTGGATCAACGCCTATTTTAATTCAATCTTCCACTCTTTTCCTTGGTATAGGGAACTCTTTGTGGGCAACCTGTTCTTCTCCATGGTGCTCGCGCAAGGAGGTCGGGCCGTGCTCTGCAGAATTCAGATTGGAGGTGATGGAGGGCACTGTACAAGAGAGGACATGTGTATGGGCAATAATAGTGCATCAGGTCCCCCTATATTTCTTTCCGTTTCATGTACGAATCCTTCTTCCACCAAAAAAATTCTTTGTCCTGACATCCTTCCAATCTAATTTGTACATACAGCTAATGTTGTTGGCGGTGGTCTGATTTGAGCATATAAGTAGACTGGTAGGCGCGCGGCCGTACTGCCTGAGTCACCACCGGAGAGAGGATCCGAGAGGAGATGGGCAGATGCTCCAGAGGATTCTGTACATCAAGCAACTTCCTCTTAATCTATACCCAATATCTCTATTTCGAAATGTTCACATACTTGGTTCTCTCCCATGTGACATGTGACTAAAACTAAAATTAATATGTGCAACTAACAATGGGGCATCTCACGAGAATGGAAATTAGTAGTCGTCATAGTAGTATGGATGCCATAGGGTTATTTTTCATTCCCACATTCAAGTATTCGTTATTGCAAGTTTCTTAGCTCTATAATTTGGTAATAATCCTACTAACATCACTTAATTGGAATATTTTTTGTTTTTCTTATGCTCCACTTGCAGGTAACAATGTACCTGAAAAGTCAAGTATGCAACCTTTCACTCAAAGCCCTTAAAAATAAAATCGCAAGAATTCGGTATATATATTTTGTAATTAAATTCTGTCTTATACTGCAACTTATATTATCAACATTTTTTGATGAGTTAAATTTCCTTTACTTGAAAACGAGCCACCTTTTCTAACACAGTAAAGCTACGTTTAGAAGTTTTCACTAATTAACTTTTGAAGGGATCTGAAACTAGGTTACCACTATCACAAATAATGAATGCATCTGTACAATAATCAGTTGGGCACCTTCTTTTAGTTTGACTTTCATAATTTTTACTATTTTTTAATTGAATTATGGATTATTATTGTTGTTACATGTATTTGTTATGCACTATTATCCCACCTTATGTTACTTGCCAATATTGCAAAACATATGTTTGGGTGGAGCTATCTCAGTGACCTTGATATGATTTTACCTTGTATAGTACAATTTGGATAGAAATATCATATGTAGTCAGTAAGTTTGCATTTAAGTTTTCTCTTTATATTTCATTTGTTTCCTCAAAGGTTGAATTCACAAGATAATCCCATTTTGCAAGAGACCTTTTCATCGCCTCCAAACATGTGTTTCTCAGTAAGTACTAAACTGGTTTGGAAATTTTTATTTGTGGTCTGGCTAGGATGTCAACACCATTTTCTGTATGATATTATTATCTGATCATGGGAAAATGACACATTTTCATTACCAGATATGTTGTCTTACCATTAACTGTACTAAATTTGATGATGTTAATTGGTGATTAGATTACTCCATGGCCTGCTAGCTTTTGGGGAGAAAATTATAACCGATCAGATTTGAAAATTTTCTAACCATTTCTATGGAACGAGGGATTACATATGTCGTTGCTTTACCTGGTACCATTTGTTTGTAGCCACAGCCCACAGCTAGAAAAAAAAAAGTATCTTCATACTTTATGAGGTGTCTTGACTGTTGCAAATATTGGCATTCAGTCAATGTTCTAGGCTACTTGCATACAAGGTCTTTCTTAGTCTTATAGTTGTTCTTTGCTAGGAAACAGCCTACTGTCACATATAATATTTTGACATGCCCTCACTAACCTAATTCGTTACCTTCTGATACCGCAACAAATTTGAAAAGATGTAAAGTAAGTGTGACTGCCAACTCCTACGAGCTTTCTAATTCGACTCATGTCTACCTCAGTATAAAGTTGCATGTCAGCGCCCTTTCCAATTTATTCCCATTTTCAAGAGAATGGGTAAAGTAGCTCCCTTGTGTACAATGTATTTCTTTGGCCGTACTGTTATCGCTTGTATGTCGTCAGTTTATTATGGACCAACTATTAAAAATATTGTATTTCTTACTGAATGTATAAGTCGAGTATACATATTGTACTACCATTATTTTTTATATAATTATACTATAGAGGTTTAAAAAATATATTTATATTACCCTTTTATCAAAATGAATGAGTGTGCGAACAGATTCTGTGATTCAACTCACATCTGTAGATATATGGTTTGTATGTTCTTTTGCATTGTTTATTCTAAAAGTACTACTCTACCATGTTTTGTGGAATCATATATATTATTGAAATTTCTACCATTCTATTGATAAAATGGACGGGCGCAGCAACGCGCGCAATCAATGATGTAGTGTACAGAAAGAGGAAGAGAAGAAGAGGCGTCGCTAGATGAAGAGATGGCCTAGCAGAGAAAAAATAGGTAAGTGGGGAGGAGTTGAAGGAAAAGCAATAGTCAAGCGTACATGCCTTTTAATTTCTTCTCGGTACCTTTTTGTATGTAGGTTTCTTGTAGATTTTTTTTGAGACAAACTCGCGAAAGCTTTATTAGACCGTCACAATGTTTACAGGGACGAACAAAAAATCACCGGGATGGCCTAACCAAACATGGCGGCCGGTCCCTAGCGTTAATGCATGCTTCGTGAGGTTGTGTGCCTCGAAATTCGAGGTCCGGAATTCATGACTCAAAATGCAGGAAGTAAAAAACCTAGCTTGTTCTGTTATTTCATGCGCCACCGCTCCATACGCCGACGTTCCCCCCTTGATTGCTTCAACAGCAGTCCTACAGTCGGACGCGACAAAGATTCTCCGCTCATATAAGTCATTAGCTAGCGCTAGTGCTTCTCTAATGGCTAGGACCTCCAAAACCTCTGGATCTTCGATGTTTCTAAAATTGAATGCAGATGCACCCTTGAACTCCCCAGTGCTGTCACGGCAGATCGCTCCCACTGCCCCTAACCGCCAGCGCGTGAGACTGCCACGTCGACGTTAATCTTCGCATGGGCGGCCGGAGGAGGCAGCCATGAAGTTGGGCGTGGAACTCTTGCTGTTGCTGCCGTGACCACAGGTTTCTGAATATGCTTCAAATCTGAAATATAACTTGTGATGAAAGCATGAGTAGAAAAAGCTGTTTTGTTGATTCCTTCATGGATTATCTTCCTCCTTGTCTCCTAGATTGTCGAAAGTGTCACAATCAAAGTGTTATGCTCAGTTTGCGGCAGAGAGTCACTCATTGCAAACAGCCACTTCCTTGCTTGGTCTTCTCACTACCGGACTCACGGTCTATGCCTACGGCCACGGGCCGTCGGCATATGCCCAATAGCCGTCGGCATAGATCTATGCCGACGGCTGCCGTAGGCATATCCCCGTCAGTGTAGATCACGTCAGCGTACTCTGTCGGACCGTCGGCATAGGCGGCTATGCCGGCAACCTGGCACAACCGTCGGCATAGAATAGCCGTCGGCGTGGTTTTCCGTCTGGCGGCAGCGGACGGCGCCGTCAAAACTGCTGGCGGTTCGAGGCGACCGCGTGGCGAAGATATGCCTACGGCAAAGCCGTCGGCATAGATATGAATCTATGCCGACGGCTTTGCCGTAGGCATATCTTCGCCACGTGTCGCTCCCTGGTTTAACCTGGCGGCAGGGCTATGCTGGGCGTTTGCAACCGCCTCAACACTTCCAGACTTGTGAGAGGCCGCCTACGCAAGATTTGACGGTATGCTAGCCCCCGGAGGCCGCCGGCCACAGTCGTTGACGTGCGAAGAGCAATCCGCGTAGAGGGAAGTGTTCAGATACTTCTCCATCACAAAAAATTATGAAAAATTACCATCAGTCCTATAGCACATGTGCCCACGTTGTGTAAAAAACTCATGATTTTATCGCGCTCCAAGTATTTAATAATATTCACGCTGCATCGTTACGCAGAAGCGTCTACTACCGTTTCATTGTCGTCCGTGAGGGGCCACAACCGGAGACGCGTGCGCCTCTTCGGACATGGCACAACACCACCCGGCATGTATGAGGGCCCGATGCGGCGCTCGGTGGCATTGCTACCCCCAGGGCCCCGTCCGCCCTAACCACTGTAGCGTTTGACCACGGGATCTAGCCCTTTGACTTTGCACGGACGGGCTTTGAGCGATGGACCTCTCCACCCGGTTGTGTCGGGTCGGCCCGGAAGGGACACCGGGAGCAACATCCGGGCCAGCCCCACAGCTACATCCACTCCGTGTAGACCCGACGCGTCCGTTTCCCCCCTCCGGGGGCGGCGGCGGCGCCGTCCGTGAGGGGGGCACGCACCGGAGACGCGTGCCGCCTCTTCGGACATGCCACAACACCACCACGCATGTATGGGGGCCCGGTGCGATGCTCCGGTGGCATTGCTACCCCAGGCCCGTCTCCGCCTAACCACCCGGAGCGGTTGACCACGAGATCTAGCCTTTTGACTTCCACCAGACGGGCTTTGACGGTGGACCTCTCCACCGGTTGTGTTAGGTCGGCCCGGAGGGACACCGGAGCAACATCCGGGCCAAAACCACAGCTATATCCACCCGTGTAGACCCGGCGTCTGCTTCCCCCCTCCGGTGCGGCGTGGCGCCGTCCATGAGGGGGGGCACACCGGATGTGAGGGTCACTCTCTGGAGGCAGGTGTCGGCGTTTGCAACTGCCACAAAACTTCATCGGCATAGCTGTTTTTGATTTTAATAAAATATAAGGATCTATATTTAAAGAACATGACCGCACATTATTAACGTGCTCGAAATAATACAAACTATATATATATTCATAATATATGAAAAAAAACAAACTACATATATATTCATATGTATGTTTATTTTTAACATGCTACATGTTAGTTGATATAATAATACACAAAAAAGCATTAAAAAATATGAACGAAAAAAATATATCTATGCCGACGGCCTAGCCGTCGGCATAGATCCGACCAGCGTGCCGCGGATCGCTGACGTGGCAGATATGCCGACGGCAGCCGTCGGCATAGGCTCTGCATGGTGCGGCCAGGATCGATGACGTGGCCTTTGGACCTATGCCGCCGGCCCCGTGTCGGCCGTCGGCATAGGTCCTGACGCCGTTAACCGGTGGCGGGCCCCCACGGGTATGCCGACGGCCGTTGTAAGCCGGCGGCAATTGTCGGCGAATATGCGAATAGGCCGACGGCCATTCTATGCCGACGGTTGCCGTCGGCCTATCTCTGCGTATCCCGACGGCCTTTTTACGCCGACGGCCGGGCCCAGGCTGTCGGCATATCTCCGAAGAAGCCGACGGGGGCCGTCGGCATTGTTTTGGCCGTCGGGGTATGGCCCTGTTCCGGTAGTGTCTCTATGCCTGCACACATGTTGAACAAGACCTCTTGAGATAAAGCCCACACACATCAAGAGTAGTTGCAATCAATTAGCGAGTGGCGCCAACTGTCTTCAGCTCCACATAATGCACACACATGTGATGAAGACATATGCCGATGGTGCAAAACATCACTGGTGGGAAGCGAGTGTTGCGTCCGCCTCCACGTGAATATTTTCAATTTTGATGGCACTTGCAGATTCCAGATCGATGACCACCCTTTGCGTTCCACTGCTCCATTAGACATTTCCTCAGTCTCCTCTAACCAAGCTTCTATCCCCATCTTCATATTGTAAATCATTTTGTAAGCCGAGCTGACGGAAAAACGTCCCTTGGGATCTCCCGCCCAAGCCCAGAAATCGTCAACTTGCACAGTGCACAGTGGTATTTTGAGTATTGCCTCGGCATCTATCGGCAGAAAAACTTGTTTGATAAACTCTTCGTGCCATGCGGCTGCTGTTGGGTCGATAAGCTCCTGTACCAGCTGCGGTGGGTTCGCTACCAGAGATGGCATGGGCTTCATTAAGCCCACCCTCGGAATCCAGTTATGGCGCCAGATGTTGGTGGTTAATCCATCACCAATGCGCCTGATAACTCCGTGATTAAGAACATTCCTGCCATCAATAATTTGCGCGCCAAATCTGGGAAGGGTGTGACCCAATTTCTGCATCCATGAAAGAAGAAGTTGGGAAATAAACAACTTTCAGTATACGAGCACTGAGAGATTCAGGCTCTTGCAGCAACTTCCAAGCCTGTCTTGAGAGCAAGGCAATATTAAAGATTTCGATGCCACAAAAGCCTAACCCTCCCAAGTTCTTAGGCCTAGTCATGACGTCCCACGACACCCAACATGGTTTCCTCTTGCCATTTTTACTTCCCCACCAGAATTGACGGATTATGGAGGTCACACACTCATAAATTCCCCTTGGGAGCCGAAGCAGGACATGGAGAAGACTGGGATTGCTTGAGCCACTGATTTAATAAGAACCTCCTTACCCCCCGCTGACAAGAGTTTTTGAATCCAACCTCTGACCTTCTCCCAAACTCTGTCATGAAGATACTTGAAAGTGCCCTTTTTTGATTGTCCAACCTCCGCCGGCAGGCCCAAATACTTCTCGCTAAGGGATTCGTTCTGGACATTTAGAGTTTGCTTTATCTCCTCTTTCCGAGAATCTGGACACCCTCTATTGAAGAAAATAGACGATTTTTCATGATTGATTTTCTGCCCCGAAGTTGTACAGTAAGTATTCAGCTGGTTTGAAACCAACTCTGCTCCCTCCACACTTGACTTAAATAGCAACAGGCTGTCATCTGCAAACAGTAGGAGTTGTCCGAGCCACCTTAATACCGCCAAACGCAGACAACTAAGAACTGGATTTAAAAAGGCACGAGAGGCCCTCTGCTACAAGTAAGAAAAGGTAAGGGAAGATAGGATCTCCCTGTCGAATACCACATGTAGGTTTGAATTGCTCAAGCTTTTCACCATTAAACAAGACTGAGAAGGATATTGAACTAACCATCCCCATGACAGTGTCAACCCATGCCGTAATAAAGCCCAACTTTATCATAATGGCCTGGAGGTACTGCCATTCCAGCCTGTCATAGGCTTTCATCATATCAAGCTTCAAAGCACAACAACTGTTGGTTTTGGATCTATTCCTCTTCATAAAATGTAAGCACTCATATGCACAAATGATGTTATCTGTAATTAACCGTCCAGGAACAAAAGCCGATTGCTCTTCAGAAATAATGTATGGCAGGATCATCTTCAACCTATTTGCAATCACTTTGGAGGCAATTTTATACAGAACGTTGCAAAGACTAATAGGCCTAAACTGGAAGAGATGGTTTGGGCTTGTTACCTTTGGGATCAGCACTAGCACCGTATCATTAATGATCTCTGCACTCTCCTCCCCCTGATGATGCGAAGGACCAATGCAGTAATCACCTCCCCACAAACATTCCAGTATCGCTGATAGAAGTGCGTCGGGAATCCGTCGGGCCCCGGTGCCTTTGTTGGGAACATCTGAAAGAGCGCTCTCTTTACTTCGTCCGTTGTATATGGAGCAGTCAAAGCTTCGTTCATAGCTGGCTTGACCTTGCGAGGGACATGGGCCAAGACATCCTCCACTCCACTCACCCCCTCGGTGGTATAGAGGGTTCTGTAGAAATCCGTAACCATAGATTTTAGTTCAGCCAGGTCATCAGTGAACACTCCCATTGCGTTATTCAAAGATGTTGTCATATTTCTTTTACGCCTCATACTTGCTCTCATGTGGAAAAATCTGGTGTTTCTGTCACCTGCCGACAACCACTCTAAACGCGATCTTTGGCGCCACATAATTTCCTCTCTGTGGTACACGTGTTGTGCACATGTTATACCATAATGTGATAATGCATGGCGTTTGCAACTCACGGCTAAATGTCGAACAATCTAAACCATACTATACATCAAACAATCTCACATATTATTTGAATTTGTGATAATGTGTGGCGTTTGCAGCTTACAACTAAATATCGAACAATCTAAACAATACTATATATCGAACATTCTCATATTTTATTTGAATTTGTGGTAATGTGTGGTGTTTGCAACTCACATCTAAATACTTGTAGGCATAGGGGGCGGGGCACCATACATAATGTGATAAACACATTATGCATCCGAGACATGGTTTAGATTATGAAGATCTAGTTAGAGCTAGAAATGTAATGTGATTTGAAATCAACATAAAGTGGATTCAAAAAATCGAGTTCGAGTTCATATAGTACACATAGTTCATATGTAACTCGAGACTAATCATGTGGTGTGCTATGAAGATAATACACAAACGATGGTTTAACTTGACAATAATGATGATTGTAGATCTTATTAAAACAGATAAACGAATTCAAATGCTTTGACTTCACAACAATCATTCTTGTAGATCTTATTCAAATAGAGAAACAAATTCAAATTTAGTTCATATTGAAGCTGTAGTATATACGTTTGGAATGCACTAAAACGTTCATTTGAGTAGTAGGTTGCATGCATTATACACATAGCAAAATATTTTAATTGAAAATAACACGAATTCAATGTTTTGAATGACATATGTAGTGGGCATTGATTCGGTACAGTACACGTTAGGCTTGTCCGAAAATTTCAACCCGCGGCTTGTTAGCCAGAAATATTTAAGATATATATTTGTCTCGTTTTGCTCCGACAACTCCCTCCATCTCAACACGTGCCTTGCTATTCCGAAATTACAACGCGCGCGGAAACTCCCATCTCCTGGGAAATCCCGACACGCAAAATGCCCGTGGTAGCCCTGAACCGAAAGAACCGCCTCAAATCGGTGGGGATACTTTCGTAACTTACCCCACATTTCGGACAAGCGCGCCCCTAAGCCATGGTTCCCCGCTGCCATCCCATCCGCCCACCCATTCGTACACTGAGGCCGCGAAAACCCGCGATGAAGCCCCACACCCTGCTCCGTCCGCCATGCAGCCGGAGCCTCTTCCCCGATGACATCGTCCACAGCAACACCTCGACGTCCCTCATCCACCGTACCAGATGAGGATCCGTCGTCGATCTCGTCGTCCCGCCGGTTCAGCCACCCCGTCCTCCACCTCCAAGGAGCTGCCCCGACTTTCCCCTCGTCTTCCACGCCACCTCCATTCCCACACCGCCGTCTTCACCTGCACCACCGAAAAATCATCATCATCGTTGTTTCCTAGGATGAAGCTGCGGCCTAATCAGCGCCACCAAAGAGGTTGTACACTAATCGCAGCATTTTCTTCTTGATTCGATCTCACGGTGCTGCCGGCGCTCGGTCCCGAGCCGACACGGTGCGGCTCCATCCACGGCAGCATCGCCGGCCACTTCCTCCACAGCATCGCTCACTCGGCGGCGATGTCCACATCAGTAGGAGCTGCTGCAGCTTTAGCTCTCGGTCGCGCTGCTTGATACGTCTCCAACGTATCTATAATTTTTTATTGTTCCGTGCTATTATATTACCTGTTTTGGATGTTTATGGGCTTTATTTTATACATTATTATCATTTTTGGGACTAACCTACTAACCGGAGGACCAGCCCGTATTGCTGTTTTTTTGTCTATTTCAGTATTTCGAAGGAAAGGAATATCAAACGGAGTCCAAACGGAATAAAACCTTCGGAAGCGTGATTTTTGGAACGAACGTGATCCAGAGGACTTGGAGTGCTAGTCAAGAAGCAGCCGAGGCGGCCACAAGAGGGTAGGGCGCGCCCCCTGTCTCGTAGGCCCCTCGGGCAGCCACCGACGTACTTCTTCCTCCTATATAAGCCTACATACCCCGAAAACATCCAGGGAGCAACCGAAACACAATTTCCACCACCGTAACCTTCTGTATCCGTGAGATCCCATCTTGGAGCCGTCGCCGGTGTTCTGCCGGAGGGGGAATCCACCACGGAGGGCTTCTACATCAACACCATAGCCCCTCCGATGAGTTGTGAATAGTTTACCATAGACCTTCGAGTCCATAGTTATTAGCTAGTTGGCTTCTTCTCTCTTTTTGGATCTCAATACAATGTTCTCCCCCTCTCTTGTGGAGATCTATTCGATGTAATCTCTTTTTGTGGTGTGTTTGTCGAGATCCGATGAATTGTGGGTTTATGATCAAGTTTATCTATGGATAATAATTGAATCTTCTCTGAATTCTTTTATATGATTCAATTATCTTTGCAAGTCTCTTTGAATTATTGGTTCTGTTTGGCCTACTTGATTGATCTTTCTTGCCATGGGAGAAGTGCTTAGCTTTGGGTTCTATCTTGCGGTGATCTTACCTAGTGACAGAAAGGGTTGCAAGACACGTATTGTATTGTTGCCATCGAGGATAAAAAGATGGGGTTTATATCATATTGCTTGAGTTTATCCCTCTACATCATGCCATCTTGCTTAATGTGTTACTCTGTTCTTATGAACTTAATACTTTAGATGCATGCTGGATAGCGGTCGATGGGTGGAGTAATAGTAGTAGATGCAGGCAGGAGTCGGTCTACTTGTTGCGGACGTGGTGCCTTTATACATGATCATGCCTAGATAACGTCATAATTATTTGCTTTTCTATCAATTGCTCGACAGTAATTTGTTCACCCACCGTAATACTTATGCTCTTGAGAGAAGCCACTAGTGAAACCTATGGCCCCCGGGTCTATCTCTTATCATATTTGCTTCCAATCTACTTTTATTTGCATCTTTATTTTCTGCATCTATATTATAAAATACCAAAAATATATTTATCTTATCATATTATCTCTATCAGATCTCACTTTCGCAAGTGGCCGTGAAGAGATTGACAACCCCTTTGTCGCATTGGTTGCGAGTTCTTTGTTTGTTTGTGTAGGTTCGTGGGACTTGTTGAGAAGCCTCCTACTGGATTGATACCTTGGTTCTCAAAAACTGAGGGAAATACTTACGCTACTGTGCTGCATCACCCTTTCGTCTTCAAGGAAAACCTCAAGACGTAGCCAGAAGGATTTCCGGCGCCGTTGCCGGGGAGGTCTTCGCTCAAGTCAAGACATACCAAGTACCCATCACAAACTCATCTCCCTCGCATTTACATTATTTGCCATTTGCCTCTCGTTTTCCTCTCCCCCACTTCACCTTTGCCGTTTTATTCGCCCTCTCTTTCCCAATCTCCTCTCTTTTCCGTTTGCCATTTTCTGTTTGCTTGTGTGTTGGATTACTTGTTGTCATGGCGCAAGATAATACCAAATTGTGTGATTTATCGAATACCAATAATAATGATTTCCTTAGTACTTCGATTGTTCCTCTTAATGATGTTGAGTCTTGTGAAATCAATACCGCTTTTCTGAATCTTGTATGAAAGATCAATTTGCCGGCCTTCCCAGTGAAGATGCCGCTACTCATCTAAACAACTTTGTTGATTTGTGTGATATGCAAAAGAAGAAAGATACGGATAATGATATTGTTAAATTGAAGCTATTTCCGTTTTCACTTAGAGATCGTGCTAAAGTTTGGTTTTCATCTTTGCCTAAAAATAGTATTGATACTTGGAACAGGTGCAAAGATGCTTTTATCTCTAAGTATTTTCCTCCCGCTAAGATCATCACTCTTAGGAACGATATTCATATTATGAATTTTAAACAACTTGATCATGAGCATGTTGCCCAATCTTGGGAAAGAATGAAATTGATGATTCACAATTGCCCTACTCATGGTTTGAATTTATGGATGATCATACAAATTTTTTATGCCGGTTTGAACTTTCCTTCTAGAAATCTTTTAGATTCGGCCGCCGGAGGCACGTTTATGGAAATCACTTTAGGATATGCTACAAGACTTCTTGATAATATTATGGCTAATTATTCTCAATGGCATACCGAACGATCTACTAGTAAAAAAGTGCATGCTATAGAAGAAATTAATGTTTTGAGTGGAAAGATGGATGAGCTTATGCGATTGTTTGCTACTAAGAGTTCTTCTATTGATCCCAATGATATGCCTTTATCTACCTTGATTGAGAATAATAATGAATCTATGGATGTGAATTTTATTGGTAGGAATAATTTTGGAAACAATGCTTATAGGGGAAACTTTAATTCTAGACCGTACCCTAGCAATTCCTCTAATAATTATGGAAATTCCTACAATAATTCTTATGGTAATTTTAATAAGATGCCCTCTGATTTTGAGAATAGTGTGAAAGAATTTATGATTTCTCAAAAGAATTTTAATGCTTTGCTTGAAGAAAAATTGCTCAAAGTTGATGATTTGGCTAGGAACGTTGATAGACTTTCAGTTGATGTTGATTCTCTCAAACTTAGATCTTCTCCTCCTAAGCATGATATCAATGAGTCTCTCAAAGCAATGAGAATTTCCATTGAAGAGTGCAAGGAAAGAACCGCTAGATTGCGTGCCAAGAAAGATAGCTTTATAAAAGCGTGTTCTCCTAGTTTCCATGAAAATAATGATGAAGATCTTAAAGTTATTGATGTGTCCCCTATTAGACATTTGTTTTGTAATATGAATCTTGAAAATAATGGGACTGGAGATGAGTCAACTTTATTTAGAAGGCGTCCCAAGAATTCGGAGTTTTTAGATCTTGATGCTAAATTTGGTAAAAGTGGGATTGGAGAGGTCATGACTTTAAATAGTATTGAACCCACTATCTCGGATTTTAAGGAATTTGATTATGATAATTGTTCTTTAGAAATTTGTATTTCCTTGTTGCAATCCGTTGTTAATTCTCCACATGCTTATAGTCAAAATAAAGCTTTTACCAAACATATCGTTGATGCCTTGATGCAATCTTTTGATGAAAAACTTAATGATGAGTGGGAACCTACTATAAAGATTAAAATTTAAGATCATGAGTATTTTGCTTTGTGTGATTTGGGTGCTAGTGTTTCCACGATTCCGAAAACTTTATAATTGAAAGACATGAAAATTCTCAATTCTCTACGGCGTCTAGTAGATAGAAACAAGGTGATATTCTAGGTTTCCATGATCTTGATGATTGCTCTTTAAATTTGCATCTTGCGGATTCCACCATTGAAAAGCTAATAGGAAGGATCAATGATGTCCTTATTGCTGCAAATAGAAATTTGGTGCCCGTTGATTTTATCGTTCTTGATATAGATTGCAATCTTTCTTGCCCTATTATTCTTGGTAGACCTTTCCTTAGAACGATTGGTGCGATTATTGATATGAAGGAAGGGAATATTAGATTCCAATTTCCATTAAAGAAAGGCATGGAGCACTTTCCAAGAAAGAAAGTCAAATTACCTTATGAATCTATCATGCGAGCTACTTATGAACCAAGTGCCAAAGATGGCACTACTTAGATCTATCTTCGCTTTTATGCCTAGCTAGGGGCTTTAAACGATAGCGCTAGTTGGGAGGCAACCCAATTTTCTTTGGCCCTGTTTGTTTCAGCTTCGCTTGGATTTTAATCACATGTGGATTCGCTTCACCGGCGAATCTGATTCTGAGAATCAGCTTCACCACCGAAGTACACTTCGAGGTGCTTCAGGCAATTGCACTAAAAATGGTCCAAATCCAGATTCGGCTTCACTGGCAAAGCTGATTCCAAATAGCTGTTTGTTTCAGATTCCAGATTCGGCTTCACTGGCAAAGCTGAATCTGCTCCCAGAATCCGAAACAAACAGGGCCTTCATGTTTTTTTGTTCCTGTTTAGTGTTAAATTTTGTTTCTTCTTTCTGTTTAGATGTGTTTTCATGTTTTATTTAGTGTTTGTGCCAAGTAGAACCTATAGGATAACCTATGATATGAGTTGATTTGATTCTGCTGAAAAACAGAAACTTTGCGCTCACGAGAAAAAATTCAATAAATCACAGGAACGAGCTTTTGCATTGATTCTTTTTGCTTCTGTTCAATAAAAAAATTTTATAGGACGTCCTAGTTTGGTAGGATTTTTGAGGTTCCAGAAGTTTGCGTTAGTTACAGACTGCTACAGACTGTTCTGTTTTTGACAGATTCTGTTTTTCGTGTGTTGTTTGCTTATTTTGATGCATCTATGGCTAGTATGTAAGGGTATGAAGCATAGAGAACTTGGAATACAGAAGGTTTAACACCAATTTAAATAAATAATGAGTTCATTACAGTACCTTATGTGGTGGTTTTGTTTTCTTTCACTAATGGAGCTTATGAGATTTCCTGTTGAGTTTTGTGTTGTGAAGTTTTCAATTTTTGGATAAAGATTTGATGGACTATGGAATAAAGGGTGGCAAAAGCCTAAGCTTGGGGATGCCCAAGGCACCCCAAGATATTCAAGAATAGCCAAAAGACTAAGCTTGGGGATGCCCCTGGAAGGCATCCCCTCTTTCGTCTTCGTTCATTGGTAACTTTACTTGGAGCTATATTTTTATTTGCTACATGATAAGTGTTTTGCTTGGAGCGTCGTGTATTATATTAGTCTTTGCTTGTTAGTTTACCACAATCATCCTTGCTGTAACACACCTTTTGGGATAAGCCTATTTGCTTAGGATTTGATAGAATACTCTATGTGCTTCACTTATATCTTTTGAGCTTGATAGTTTTTGCTCTAGTACTTCACTTATATCTTTTAGAGCACGGTGGTGGATTAATTTTGAAGAAATTGTTGATCTCTCATGCTTCACTTATATTATTTTGAGAGTCTTTTAGAACATCATGGTATTTTCTATGGTTATAAATTGGTCCTAGAATGATGAGCATCCAAGTTGGGTATAATAAAAACTATCATAGGAAGTGAATTGGATGCTATGATCAACTTGATACTTGATGATTGTTTTGAGATAGGGAGGTAGTGATATTAAAGTAATGCTAGTTGGGTGATTATGAATTTAAAGAATGCTTGTGTAGAAGTTAGCAAGTCCCATAGCATCCACGTATGGTTAAAGTTGTGTAACAAATTTGAAGCATGAAGTCTACCTGGCTTGTGCATCCTTATGAGTGGCGGTCGGGGACGAGCGATGGTCTTTTCCTACCAATCTATCCCCCTAGGAGCATGCGCGTAGTGCTTGATTTTTGATGACTTCTAATTTTTTGCAGTAAGTATATGAGTTCTTATGAGTAATGTTGAGTCCATGTATTATACGCACTTTTACCTTTCTGTTATTGCTAGCCTCTTCGGTACCGTGCATTGCCCTTTCTCACCTTGAGAGTTGGTGCAAACTTCGCCGGTGCATCCAAACCCCGTGATATGATACGCTCTATCACACATAAACCTCCTTATATCTTCCTCAAAACAGCCACCATACCTACCTATTTATGGCATTTCCATAGCCATTCCGAGATATATTGCCATGCAACTTTCCACCGTTCCGTTCATCATCATCATGACATAGATTACTTTTGTCATATTGCCATTGCATGATCATGTAGTTGACATCGTATTTGTGGCAAAGCCACCATGCATACTTTTTATACATGCCACTCTTGATTCATTGCACCATCCCGGTACACCACCGGAGGCATTCATATAGAGTCATATCTTGTTCTAGTTTCAAGTTGTAATTCATGTGTTGTAATCAATAAAAGTGTGATGATCATCATTATTAGAGCATTGCCCAAAAATAAAAAAAGGAAGGCCAAAAAAAGAAAGGCCAAAAGAAAAAAAAGAAAATAAATAAAATAAATAAATTAAAAGGGCAATGGTACTATCTCTTTTTCCACACTTGTGCTTCAAAGTAGCACCTTGTTCTTTATTGAGTCTCATATATTGTGCTTCAAAGTAGCACCATGTTCTTCATGTAGAGAGTCTCATAGGTTTTCACTTTCATATACTAGTGGGAATTTTTCGTTATAGAACTTGTCTTGTATATTCCTACGATGGGCTTCCTCAAATGCCCTAGGTCTTCGTGAGCAAGCAAGTTGGATGCACACCCACTAGTTTTCTTTTGTTGAACTTTCATTCATTTATAGCTCTAGTGCATCCGTTGCATGGCAATCCCTACTCCTCATGTTGACATCAATTGATGGGCATTCCCATAGCCCGTTGATTATCCTCGTCAATGTGAGACTTTCTCCTTTTTTGTCTTCTCCACACAATCCTGAATCATTATTCTATTCCACCCATAGTGTTATATCCATGGCTCATGCTCATGTATCGCGTGAAGGTTGAAAAAGTTTGAACTAAGAAAGAATTGTCGTTTTCCGCCCTATCCCCTCCCGTGTCGCCCCGCGTGCGACAGGGAGAGCGACTCTGCCGCCACATGAGGCCCTCTACCCCGCTCCTCCTCCTACGCCGCCGCCACGAGTGCGGCCAGGTAGCCTGGCCGACACCGGCGGCGGCGGGGCGGTCTCGGCTCCTCGCGTGGTGGCCTCGATGCGGGACGGGGCAGCCACGGCGGGATGCGGCGCTGGCGCCGGGCGCAACGGTGCGGCGGCTCTCCGGTGCTTTCTCGGCGGCAGCAGAGTGGGCCGTGTGCCAGGTGGCGCGGTGGTGGTGCTGGCTCGCCTCGTCCTCGATCTGAATCGGGCGGGGGTGGTGCCTGGCGGGCTTCTTCGACTGCGTGCGGCGACGGGGCAGAGGAGGCGCCTCGGTCAGGCGCGGGCGGTGGCATGGCCCTCCGGCGTGGGCGTGGTGGCTGGATCTAGCGCGAGAGGATGGCGGCCGTGCGAGTGCTGCTACTCCAGCGGCGTGGATCTGGGGCGCGTGATGGCGGGGTTGTGATACTCGGATGCTGGGGCGGCGGGTCAGCCTCGAGTTCGGTGGGCTGCAGGCGGCGTTGTGGTTTGGCTGCGGCAGGGAGGAGGGAGGATGGCGGCACGGCGGCACCACTCTTGGCGGTGGGTGCATGGCTGCCATGACGGCGTGTGGTGCCGTGGTGGTTTTGCTGGCCGTGTAAGAGGCGGTTGGCGGTGGCGAGTGGTGTAGAGTGCTTGGCCGCCATCGGTGGTGATTGGCTGTGGTGATGATGGGTTTGGTGAGCTCCGGGTGAAAGCCTCGCTCGACCTTGGTCGATGCCGGCGTCGACGGCGTCCTAGGACGTCGTTTCCTTGTTGGAGGCGGCGTCGTGGAGCCCCTTCACCTCCCTCGTCAACTCAGACACGGGCTCTTCGGGTGAAAACCCAAACTTCGGCCTTGGCCTAAGTGGGCGTCGGCGGCGTTCCTCGTCGCTTCCCTCTTGGGGGGGCGACGCCTTTGAAGGTCTGGTCCTTCATCTGCTGGTGGTGGCTCTGTGGCTTTGCAACTTCGTCATCGGCTAGGCGAGTGTGCGGCCTCGGGGCCGGCGTGGAAGTCGGAGCGGCGGCAACGGGTATCTCCTTCGTGTGGTTGTTGGCTTTGGTCGCCAGGGCGACATGGTCATCGACTAGGTGGGTTCGCGGCCTCGGGGCCAGAGTGGAAGTCGGTGCAGCGGCGCCGGAGATCTCGTGTGCGTAGGGTGTTGGCTTTGGCCTCTAGGGTGGCGGAGCCATCGGCTAGGCTGGTGCGTGGCCTCGGGGCCGGTGTGGATGTCAGAGCGGCGGCTCCGGAGCTCAGTGTTCTGTTGTAGGGTGTCGTCTCTGGTCACTTGGGTGACAGTGTCGTCGAATCGAGTGGTGCGCAGCCTCGGGGCTGGCGTGTGCGTGTATCGCAGATGTATCGGTTTTCGGCCAGTTTTCCTTATAAACTCGTCAATTCTCTTCTTCTTAATGAAAAGGCAGAGCTCCTGCCGGTTGCTCAATTTTTTTTGAGATTATTTAAGTACGAAACAATTGCTTGGCTTGTCATCGGGGGTATAGAAGTTGGGAACATCTTTGTGTGACGAAAATGAAGCATAGCCTAACTATATGATTTTGTAGGGATGCACTTTCTTTAGCCATGTTATTTTGAGAAGACATGATTTCTTTTATTAGTATGCATGAAGTATTGCTATTTCTTTTGTCAATATGAACTTTTATCTTGAATCATTTGGATCTGATTCATGCCACAATAAAGAAAATTACATTGAGAATTATGCTAGGTAGCATTCCACATCAAATTTTTTTATCATTTACCTACTCGAGGACGAACGAGAATTAAGCTTGGGGATGTTTGATACGTCTCCAACGTATCTATAATTTTTTATTGTTCCATGCTATTATATTACCTGTTTTGGATGTTTATGGGCTTTATTTTATACATTATTATCATTTTTGGGACTAACCTACTAACCGGAGGCCCAAATTGCATTGCTGTTTTTTTGTCTATTTCAGTATTTCGAAGGAAAGGAATATCAAACGGAGTCCAAACGGAATAAAACCTTCGGAAGCGTGATTTTTGGAACGAACGTGATCCAGAGGACTTGGAGTGCAAGTCAGGAAGCAGCCGAGGCGGCCACGAGAGGGTAGCCCCCCCTATAGGGCGCGCCCCCTGTCTCGTGGGCCCCTCGGGCGGCCACCGACGTGCTTCTTCCTCCTATATAAGCCTACATACCCCGAAAACATCCAGGGAGCAACCGAAACACAATTTCCACCACCGTAACCTTCTGTATCCGCGAGATCCCATCTTGGAGCCGTCGCTAGCGTTCTACCGAAGGGGGAATCCACCATGGAGGGCTTCTACATCAACACCATAGCCCCTCCGATAAGTTGTGAGTAGTTTACCACAGACCTTTGGGTCCATAGTTATTAGCTAGTTGGCTTCTTCTCTCTTTTTGGATCTCAATACAATGTTCTCCCCCTCTCTTGTGGAGATCTATTCGATGTAATCTCTTTTTGCGGTGTGTTTGTCGAGATCCGATGAATTGTGGGTTTATGATCAAGTTTATCTATGGATAATAATTGAATCTTCTCTAAATTATTTTATATGATTGAGTTATCTTTGCAAGTCTCTTCGAATTATCGGTTTGGTTTGGCCTACTAGATTGATCTTTCTTGCCATGGGAGAAGTGCTTAGCTTTGGGTTCAATCTTACGTTGATCTTACCCAGTGACAGAAAGGGTTGCAAGACACGTATTGTATTGTTGCCATCGAGGATAAAATGATAGGGTTTATATCATATTGCTTGAGTTTATCCCTCTACATCATGTCATCCTGCTTAATGTGTTACTCTATTCTTATGAACTTAATACTCTAGATGCATGCTGGATAGCGGTCGATGTGTGGACTAATAGTAGTAGATGCAGGCAGGAGTCGGTCTACTTGTTGCGGATGTGATGCATATATACATGATAATGCCTAGATAACGTCATAATTATTCTCTTTTCTATCAATTGCTCGACAGTAATTTTGTTCACCCACTGAGGGAGTCCTGGATTAGGGGGTGTCCGGATAGCCGAACTATCACCGTTGGCCCTAGACTATGAAGATACAATATTGAAGATTTCGTCCCTTGTCCGGATAGGACTTTCCTTGGCGTGGAAGGCAAGCTTGGCGATGCGGATATGTAGATTTCCTACCATTGTAACCGACTCTGTGTAACCCTAACCGTGTTCACTGTCTATATAAACTGAAGGGTTTTAGTCCGTAGGACAGACAACAATCATACCATAGGCTAGCTTCTAGGGTTTAGCCTCTCTGATCTCGTGGTAGATCTACTCTTGTACTACCCATATCATCAATATTAATCAAGCATGAGTAGGGTATTACCTCCATCGAGAGGGCCCGAACCTGGGTAAAAACATCGTGTCCCTTGTCTCCTGTTACCATCTGCCTAGACGCACGCTCGGGACCCCCTACCCGAGATCCGCCGGTTTTGACCCCGACATTGGTGCTTTCATTGAGAGTTCCTCCGTATGCGTCACCTATAGGCCCGATGGCTCCTTCAATCATCGGCGACGCAGCGCTTGATCCGGTGAGATTTTTCTCCCCGAACAGATCTTCGTGTTCGGCGGCTTTGCACTGCGGGCCAATTCACTTGGCCATCTGGAGCAGATCGAAAGCTACGCCCATGGCCATCAAGTCAGGTTTGGGAGTTTGAACTACACGGCCGACATCCGCGGAGACTTGATCTTCGACGGATTCGAGCCACAGCCAAGCGCGCCGCACTGTCTCGATGGGCACGATCTAGCTCTGCCGCGAGCAAGGCCTTGAAGCCGCGCACGAGTCCGCTCCGACCCTTAGCTCGGAGCCGACTCCCCCGATCGAGGACGAGTGGTTGGACACCGCCTCGGGGGCTATGATCTCTACAGCGATTGAGCCGAACTCCATCCCTGTCCTTTGCGAAGACCGTGACTCCAAGGTGTCGGACTCCTATCCGGACTCCGAACCCTCCGCGCCCCTGCCAATCGAATCCGATTGGGCGCCGGTTATGGAGTTCACCGCCACGGACATCTTTCAGCACTCGCCCTTTGGCGATATCCTGAACTCATTAAAGTCTCTCTCTTTGTCAGGGGAGCCCTGGCCGAACTATGGTCAGGAAGGTTGGGATTCGGACGACGAAGAAATTCAACGCCCACCCACCACCCACTTTGTAGCCACTGTCGATGATTTAACCGACATGCTCGACTTCGACTCCGAAGACATCGACGGTATGGACGATGATGCCGGAGACGATCAAGAGCCAGCGCCCACGGGGCACTGGAAGGCCACCTCGTCATATGACATATACATGGTGGACATCCCAAAAGATGGGAATGGCGATGGAGCGGCGGAGGATGACCCCTCCAAGAAACAACCCAAGCGCCGACGTCAGCGGCGCCGCTCTAAATCCCGCCACAGTAAAAACGGCGATTCCGGCACTGGAGACAATAATACCCCGGACAGTGCCGAAGATGACCCCTCCGGCAGGACTCGGTAGCGGGAGGAGGGAGAAGCAAGTCCGCACGACGGCGATGGCAGAAAGAGAGGTAGAGGACGATAATTATCGCCCCCTCCGAAGACGAGGCAAGCCTCGACGACGCATTTAATCGTCGTGCGGAAGGACCCCGTCGAACAAGAGAGTTTTAAACGCAGGCTCATGGCCACGGCAAGCAGCCTCAAGAAAAAGCAGCAACAGATTAGAGCTGACCAAGACCTGCTAGCTGACAGATGGACTGAAGTCCTTGCAGCCGAAGAGTATGAACTCGGACGCCCCTCCAAAAGCTACCCCAAACGCAGGCCGTTGCCTCGATCAGAGGAGGAAGCACCCACGTCACCAGCGCACGACATGGCAGACCGGCCACCCCGTGGCCGCGACAGAGAAGCCTCTCGGCCCTCCGCTCAAGCCACGCCCCGACACCGCTCAAAAAGTACCAAGGCACGGGAAAACGCGCCGGACTTGCGAGATATATTGGAGGATAAGGCAAAGCATACAAGATCGATCTACAGATCGGCGTGGGCGTAACGACTCGGGATGATTACCGTCACGCCGGATACAGCAAACCGGTGGGCGAACACGATGAGACAAAGCTCGTATGAGCTACGCCGTGATATAGCCCAATATAGAGGCGCCAGACACCCACTATGCTTCACAGATGAAGTAATGGATCATCAAATCCATGAGGGCTTCAAACCCGTAAACATTGAATCATACGATGGTACCACAGATCCTGCGGTCTGGATCGAGGACTATCTCCTCCATATCCACATGGCCCGCGGTGATGATCTACATGCCATCAAATACCTCCCACTTAAGATTAAAGGACCAGCTCGGCATTGGCTCAACACCTTGCCAGCAGAGTCAATCGGTTGTTGGGAGGACCTGGAAGCCGCATTCCTTGATAACTTCCAGGGCACATATGTGCGACCACCAGACGCCAATGACCTTAGCCATATAATTCAGCAGTCAGACAATTCTGGACGCGGTTCCTAACAAAGAAAAATCAGATCGTCGACTGTCCGGATGCAGAGGCGCTAGCGGCCTTCAAACACAACATCCATGACGAGTGGCTAGCCCGGCACCTAGGACAGGAAAAGCCGAAATCCATGGCAGCCCTCACCACACTCATGACCCGCTTTTGCGCGGGAGAGGACAGCTGGCTAGCTCGAAGCAACAACTTGGCTAAACACCTTGGTACACTAGTAGAAAAAGGGCCTATATTCCCGGTTCATAAGGGCCTTTAGTCCCGGTTCGTGAACCGGGACTAAAGGGTCGGTACTAATACCCTCACCCTTTAGTCCCGGTTCTATCCAGAACTGGGACAGATGGGCCTCCACGTGGCCTGTCCGCTGAGCCCAGGCAGGAGGGCCTTTGGTCCCGGTTGGTGGCACCAACCGGGACCAATAGGCATCCACGCGTCAGCATTTCTTTGGCTCTGGTTTTTGTTTTTTTTTTCAAAAGAGGGGGGGGGGGGGTTTGGGGGGTTTTGGGGGGTTAATTTAGGTGTTTCATATATTGTGCTATAGCTAGCTAATTAATAGAGAAAAGTGTCCTTTCTTTTTTCCGTGCTTGGTCGACGCTACGTACTATACATACGTATAGAGAGGACTAACTAGACATGCTAGCTAGCTAGTAATTAAGCAAACAGAAGATCGTCATGAACATATATATGCATACAGAGAGAAGTGATATCGACCACCTCTCCTTCTCCGAGAGATTGGTCGAACAACAAGTTCTCGTATATCTATCCGACGCTACCGGCTACATATATACAATAATTATCTTTTTACAATACGGACGCGTGGTCCACATGGTATTCCCGTCTTCAGCGATCACATAGTCAAGAAAGAATGCCGCCAATTCCTCTTGAATTGCTCGCAAGCGATCTGGTGTTAGGAGTTCATCCCTATGCCGAAACATCTAATTTTAAGAAAGGGGTCAATAAATACATACATATATATATATATATATATATATATATATATATATATATATATATGAATGAAACTCAACACAAATGATGGTAATAAAATAAAATTGTGAATATTTTTATTTACGCGCCGTATTGTTTGTCGGAGTAGCCCCTCTCACAGGTCGTGTGGCGGATGGAATGCATAAGCGTAGTATCCACGTAAAGCATTCCCTTGTTCCTGCCACAACCACTTTACAAGAAACAGAGGTCAATCAAACTGATAATTAGCAAGCATGTTTAATGGTATTGATGAAACTAGAGCTTGAATCACTAGGAGATGCGCGTGGAATATGCTACTATATAGTACTTACTTTCGGTTGTCTAAATTGCAGCTTCTTCGGTAGTCCCGGAGCTTTTTTGGTGAATTTTCCCCAAGCCCTGCCATACAAAGAAAACAATTACTTGATATCAAAAATGAACAAAGTTGCTGATATGGTGGATAATGATCGATTTAACTTACTTCTCGAGCATTTCAGTCATGTCCGCATACTCCTTGGGATCTTTTTCGTCTCGAGTCAAAGACAGTTACTACTCCCTTCTCAAGCTTAATCTCTAGGAGAATATAGTGGTAGCTGCACACATGCATAACTCATCAATATTACATTACTATAACCTGGACTAATAAGGAAACCGAATATGCCACAAGACAAGAATACTTACTTGAAGTTGTAAGGAAAGAGTATTATATCTTTGTGTTCATTTATTACCAACGATTGTAGCAAGTTGGCCTCGGTATCTTTGGCACGAAATTCAGCCTCATTTGCATCTATGAGATATGTGTTAATGAACCCAATATCACCCACTTGTCTTTTCTTCAATTCGCGATCTTCAATCTGCATAATATAGTGAGGATATTTATAAATACATGCAATGAAAGGGCTGAGTTATATAGAGATACTTAATGACAGAAGTAGTACTACTTACAGACGATGTAGCAGGTGACCGTTGTTTTATCGAGGGCCAATTGATTGAAAAACTGATAGAACTCCTCAAATGGAATAGGCAGCAGTTCAATTCCAAGGAGGTCATGCTCCTTTTAACTCTCAAATACAAAGTACTCCTCCCTCAGACTCTTTGCAGGTTTTCATGTACCAATCATGCAATCTTCGCATCATCGTTGATAGAGAGCTTTCATCTTTGACGAGAGGCTTCCCGTACTCGTATCTTTGTATCTGCACCTCCAAGAAATCAAATTGTACATCGTCCGGCAAGTAATCTTCAAGATTGCCATAACCGGGCACCATCCTCGGATCGACGATGTCGCTTAGCGAGCACATTGAGCGGGGGCACGATTCCTTCGCTTGTTCGCCGAAATGGGCAATTTGTTTCCGAGCTCGTCGTTCTTTCATCCTTTGATCACCGACAAGATTTCCCGATCTCTCCGCCTCGGCAAATGCCTTTCCAATAATGCGCTCATAGTTGCCTTTCGCGAAGACTTGGGTGGTTTTGTCGGGGCAGCGAAGTGCGCTTCGCTTTGACCGGATCTACCTTCTCCTCCCGGAGGTGGATGTCTCTTTGCTTTCAACCCTTGAAACCAGTCATCCACTTTAGTCTGCCGCGATCTTCGCGTTTTCCTCCTCGCTCCTCTCAGACGGTAACTTCTCTGGAGTCTTCAGAGAAGGACCGAATCAGATCTCCTCCCGCCTTTGGCATCTTGCTAGACGCCGGCAGAGCAGACGGAGCGGATGTCTTCTTTCCTTGCTTATGAGGCGGAGGAGAAGGACTACGACGCGCTGGAGCAGCCGGAGCGGCGGCGGGTCTCTTCCGCCCTTGCTGACGAGGCGGAGAAGGAGGAGGTTGGCTGCTCGGGCGCGCCGGTGCAGGCGGAAAAGGAGGCGGAGTGCCGCCACGTGCCGGAGAAGGAGCCAGCCGAGTGCCCTGATCGTCACTCGCCGGAAGAGGAGGCGGTGGAGGAGGCGGAGTGCCCTGACTCGCCGGAGGAGGAGGAGGAGGAGGAGGAGGAGGCGGAGTGCCCAGACTCGCCGGAGGAGGAGGAGGAGGCGGAGGCGTCCAGTTCGTAAGGTTGATGAGATCCTTCCGCCATAGGCATGGAGTCTTGAGCGTAACCCAGCCGATACTCCCCTTCACCGGTAGGGTGGTCAAGCCGGAGCTCCTCAAATCCCTCCGTTATTTCATCGACCATCACCTTAGCATATCCTTCTGGAATCGGCCGGCAGTGAAAAGTTCAGTCGGTTTTAGTGGGATAAACAGAGCCAAAAGCCGCCTTGACCTTTAAATTGCTCCATTGCGCCATAAGGTGGCAACTTTCAGCATCCGTGATAGCATCCACGGGATAGCTGGCAGGAGCCGTCAAGGCATGCTGCTCTGGCTGAAGCAGCTCGGTGGAAGCCACGCTGCTTCTCCGCCGAGATGGCGGGGTAGCTTCGGGAAGCTTCAGGTCGCTTTGTTGTGATCGGCTGCTTCTCGTTCCTCTTCTCGTTCCTCTAGCCCCATTACCCTTTCGTGAACCGCCTGCATTAGGCTCTGCTCAGCTTTCTTCCTCCTCTCATGGGTTTTGTAACCCCTGCGTCCGAAATCCAGCCTTCCACGCAAGGGAGCCTGGCGTGCCTCGTGTCCGGCCAGGGTGCTCAGGATTCCCGAGGGCCATTGTGAGCTCGTCCTTCTCCCTGTCTGGAACGAACTTCCCTTGCTGCGCTGCTTCGATATAATGCTTAAGCCTCTTGACTGGTATGTCCAATTGTTCGTCCGTCCAAATGCACTTCCCCGTTATAGGGTCCAAGGATCCGCTGGCCCCGAAGAACCAAGTCCGGCAACGGTCTGGCCAGTTCATTGTCTCGGGTTCGATCCCTTTATCAAGCAGATCATTCTCAGCCTTGGACCACTTAGGCGGGCTATGAGGTAGCCACACGACCCCGTCTGACGATGAAGCTTCTTCTTCGCAGCATTTCTCTTGTTTGTCGCTGACATCTTTTTACTCTTTTCCGATGTCTTGTAGGCCACAAATGCGGGCCGATCATCTACGATCTTCTCATATTTGCCCGTGAATTCTGGTGTCTCATTTTTTCGACATACGTATTGAGGTCTTTCTTCCAATTCCTGAATAGTTCTGCCATCTTCTTAAGAGCAAAAGAGTTGATTAATGGCTCTATTACTGGCTTCTCCGGATCATCCTCTGGCGGTAGGGTAAAATTTGACTTCAGCTCAGTCCAAAGATCATTTTTTTGCATATCATTGACATAAGACACCTCAGGGTCTTCGTTCTTAGGCTTATACCATTGGTGGATGCTGATCGGGATCTTGTCCCTAACCAGAACCCCGCACTGAGCAACAAATGCCTTCTTTGTCCGGTAGGGTTCAATCGGTTGGCCGTTGCGATTTCTATGATCTCAAACTTTTATCCGAGCTCAACTTTTTCTTCGGCCTCGTCTCTTTACCGAAGTTGTGCTCGATCCGGAGGGCTAGAAAAAGAACAAAGACGAGAGTTAATTAATATGTGTACATATATATATACCAAAACAAAGACGAGAGCCAGTCAACACAGCTTAACTAATATATATACCTGGCGGACTCGGTTTGGTGATCACCGGAGCCGTCCTCACGGTCTACTTCTTGCACGGCATTGGGTCATCGGAGCCATGTAAATCATAGCCAGCTGCTTCTTCACCCTCTCCTTCCAGACCATCATTATCGACACTGAGAAACATCATCGAGGAGGCGACATCACTTCCGTGTGCGATTATGTCCCTCAACAACGCTTCTTGTGCTTCGTCTCGGGGGGTGTCCATAGTTTCTACAAATATTTACAACATGGCAATTATTATTCAAACATGACAGATATGGATATATTAGTGCCAACGTAGAACTAGCTAGCTAATCACAATAAGGAATCATATTAGTGGCCTCGACGCTGCTTCTCTAGGGTTTGGGGTGGCCTCGACAACGCTTCAAGGGTTAGGGGTGGCCTCGAGAACGCTTCAAGCTAGGAGGGGGTATTATCGCCCCCCACGTGTTGAAGCTATCGGGAGGGTCGGCGTTGAACAGTACATCTATGTCCCACAAGTAGGGTAGAGGGTCGTGGATCGCCCGGCGGTCGAGGGTCAAGGGTCGAAGATCGCCGAGGGTCGGCAGGTTGCCTAGTGTCAAAGGATTCAACAAAACCATGTCTTCATCATTAGGCTAGTAAATGGTGCATGATGGTGCAAGCTCTCCAAAGTTGTTTTGGAGCGGAGTCCCGAGATAGGATAATTAAGCTTTTTGGTACAAAGTTCAGCAAAAGGCAAATTATCCTATCCGGGACTCCATTCGAAACAACTTTGGAGGACTTCCACCATCATGCCATGGTTACTTCCGCTAATGATGAAGCCATGGATTTCTTCAATACTTTGACACTATCGGTACCCCTATCGGAAAAGGAAGAAAAGAGGAAGAAGGAAGAAGGAAGAAGAAGAAAAAAGAAGAAAAAAAAGGAGAAGAAGAAAGAATAGAGGAGAAGAAGAAAAATAGAAAAAATTCTATTTTTCTTCTTCTCTATTCCTTCTTCTTCTCCTCTTCTTCTTCTTTTCCTCTCATTCTTTTCTTCTTCTTCTTCCTTCTTCCTTCGGATCCTAGAACCCTCGAACCCTCGACCCTAGAACCTCGAACCCTAGAACCCTCGAACCCTCGACCCTAGAACCCTCAACCCTCAAACCCTTGTGCCTCGAAACCTCGACCGGCCTCGACGACCCTCGACCCTCAAAACATTGTCCCTCGACCGGCCTCGACGACCCTCGACCCCTCTGTGACCCTCTCGACCCTCTAGCCTAGTTCCCGACCGTCAACCCCTCAGCGATCCTCGACACCCTCGTTCCCGATAAAAAGAAGAAGAAGAAGAAGAAGAAGAAGAAGAAAAAGAAGAAGAAGAAGAAGAAGAAGAAGAAATGAGAAGAAGAAAAAAGAGAAGAAGAAGAAAGAAGAAGAACAAATAGAAGAAAAAAAGAGAGGAGAAGAAGAAGGAAGAGGAGAAGAAGAAAAATAGAATTTTTTTCTTCTTCTCCTCTATTCCTTCTTCTTCTCCTTTTTCTTCTACTTCCTCTTCTTATTTTTTTCTCCTCTTCTTCTCCTTCTTCCTTCTTCCTCTTTTATTCTTTTTCCTTATTTTCATTCTTCCTCGACGACCCTAACTCTAAACAGTACAACTTCCTCGACGTCCCCGCCTCTCTCTCATGAACAAAATAAAAGCATCATACATATATATGCAGAAAACAAAATAAAGACATCAGACATATATGCAGAAAAAAAAACATTAGATCAACACATATGCAAAAAAGCATCATACATATATCCATACATCAATATATATACATGAAAAAAAAACATTAGATCAACACATATGCAAAAAAATCATGGCGGCGGCGGCAGGGGGCAGGGCAGGTGCTGCTGAGGCTCACTGTGGGCGGAGGCGACGGCGAGGTCGCGCGACGGGGCGGGCAGGAGGCGGAGGCGACGGCGAGGTCGGGAGGCGGAGGCGACGGGCGAGGTCGGGAGGCAGCGGTGGCGACGGTGAGGTCGGCGAGGTCGCGGAGGCAGGGAGGCGACGGCGGGCGCCGACGACGGGCGGCGACGACGAGGCGACGGCGTTAGGCAGATGCGGTGCGGCGACGACGGCAGGGGCAGACGGCGGCGACGACGGGCGCGGGCGACGGCGGCGACAACGGGCGCGGGCGACGGCGATGGTGACGACGGGCGTTTGTGCCATTAGTTTTAGAAAAAATATAAACTTTCTGTTTGTGCCATTAGTTTTAAAATTCAAAAACACTTTTTTTGTTTTCTTTGTTGCTTTATTTATTTTATTTTGTTTCTACTTACAACAAAATGCTTATTGTTGCTATTATTATTATTATTTTCAAGTTTTTTTGTTTTGTTTCCTGCATTATTTATTTTCTTTTGGTTTTTTGCTTTATTTTTTAAATATTTTTTATTTTAGGTCAGCAAAATTATAAACTTTTTGTTAGTGCCATTTGTTTTAGAACAATTATAAACTTTCTGTTTGTGCCATTAGTTTTATAAAATTATAATTCTTTGAAATTTGTGTGAATCACAAGTTTGTGAGCTCAACAAGGCGTAGAGGGACGGGCTTATAAACCGGTGTGAGCGCCCTTCGGTTGGCGAGGTTCTCAAAGTTGGCATAGTATGTTCATGAACAAAACGGACAATGGTATCATACTCGTGTGTTACAAAGTTGGCATGGTATCATCATAATAGTTGGGAGAAAGTCTTCACTTTTTCTTCGCTTGTGTCGCTTTGCTTATTGCGCCGTAACCATGGATAATCTTCATCATTTATCAGGATGCTTGGGTCAGCCTTGACTTTGAAGGGGAATTTCATGAAACTTTTCATACTCTTCGCACATGTCCTGTCTTGCCCTCCACTCCCGAGGATGTCCCTTTTCCCGAAAAGAACTATGTGGTGCTTTGGCTCATTGTATGATGTATTCGCTTCCTTATCTTTTCTTTTCCTCGGTCCGTAGACATGTCCTTCACATAGATAACCTGTGCCACATCATTGGCTAGGACGAGCAGTTCGTCAGTGTACCCAAGATTTTTCAGATCCACTTGTTGTCATTCCGCATCGTGGGTCTACCTGCATACCCGCCTCTGACAGATTGACCCACTTGCACTTAAACAAAGGGACCTTAAAATCTACTCCATAGTCAAGTTCCCATATGTCTACTATGTAACCATAATATGTGTCATTTCCTTGTCGGTTGCTGCATCAAAGCGGGCACCGCTGTTTTGGTTGGTGCTCTTTTCATCTTGGTCAATCGTGTAAAATGTATTCCCATTTATCTCAGATCCTTTCCAAATCATTACAGTCGAAGATGGTCCCTGGACAACAAGTACAACTCATCACAAACAGTGCTGTCACCTCTGAGACGTGTTTCCAACCAACTGCTGAAAGTCCTGATGTGTTCACATGTAATCCAGTCGCCGACCGCCTCCGGTGTTTGGAGCGCAGACTGTTCTTGTGTTCATCGACATACGGGTCACCAAGGTAGAGTTCTCAGAGAACTGTGTAGTGTGCTTGAGACCAAGAATATTCGTCCCTGCATATTATTGAGTCTCTTCCAAGCGTGCCTTTTCAGTCAGTCTCCCCTCATACCGCGATTTAGGAGACCTATCTTATTAAGGCCAGGAATGAAGTCAACACAAAACCCGATGACATCCTCTCGCTTGATGGCCCATGGAGATGCTTCCTTCCGCCTAGCACGATTACGAACATATTTCTTTAGGACTCCATGAACCTCTCAAAGGGGTACATATTGTGTAGAAATACGGGCCCCGTAATGACAATCTCGTCGACTAGATGAACTAGGACGTGCGTCATGATATTGAAGAAGGATGGTGGGAACACCAGCTCGAAATCGACAAGACATTGCGCCACATCACTCCTTAGCGTTGCTACGATTTCTGGATCGATGACCTTCGAGATATTGCATTGAGGAATGCACATAGCTTCACAATGGCTAATCGGACGCTTTTCGGTAGAAGCCCTCTCAATGCAACCGGAAGCAGTTGCGTCATAATCACGCGGCGATCATGAGACTTTAGGTTCTGGAACTTTTTCTCCGACATATTTATTATTCCCTTTATATTCGACGAGAAGCCAGTCGGACCTTCATATCGAGCAGGCATTGAAAGAATATTTCTTTCTCTTCTTTCAGAAGAGCGTAGCTGGCAGGACCTTCATACCGCTTCGGAGGCATGCCGTCTTTTTCGCTGTAAGCGTTGCAGGTCCTCTCGTGCCTCGTGTGTATCTTTTGTCTTCCCATACACGCCAAGAAGCCTAGCAGGTTCACGCAAAGGTTCTTCGTCACGTGCATCACGTCGATCGAAGAGCGGACCTCTAGGTCTTTCCAAAGAGGGTAGGTCCCAAAATATAGATTTCTTCTTCCACATGGGTGCGTGATTCTCAGCGTCATTCGGAACAGCTAGTCCGCCAGGACCCTTTCCAAAGATTACGTGTAAATCATTGACCATAGCAAGTACGTGATCACCGGTACGCATGGCGGGCTTCTTCCGGTGATCTGCCTCGCCTTTGATATGCTTGCCTTTCTTTCGACATTGATGGTTGGTCGGAAGAAATCGACGATGGCCTGTGTACACATTCTTCCCGCAGCTTCCGGTATATACTATCGGTGTCAAGTAAACAGTGCGTGCATGCATGGTATCCCTTGTTTGTCCGTCTCCGAAGGTTATCGAGAGCGGGCCAATCGTTGATTGTCACGAACAACAACGCCTTCAGGTCAAATTCCTCCTTTTGTGCTCATCCCACGACGCACACCGCTTCCATTCCACAGCTGTAAAAGTTCCTCAACTAATGGCCTTAGGTACACATCAATGTCGTTGCCGGGTTGCTTAGGGCCTTGGATGAGAACTGGCATCATAATGAACTTCCGCTTCATGCACATCCAAGGAGGAAGGTTATACATACATAGAGTCACGGGCCAGGTGCTGTGATTGCTGCTCTGCTCCCGAAAGGATTAATGCCATCCGCGCTTAAAGCAAACCATACGCTCCTTGGGTCCTTTGCAAACTCATCCCAAAGATTTCTCTCGATTTTTCTCCATCATGCGACCCGTCACCGGGTGCTCTCAACTTCCCGCCTTTCTTACGGTCCTCACCGTGCCATCGCATCAACTTGGCATGCTCTCCGCTTCGAACAGACGTTTCAACCGTGGTATTATAGGAGCATACCACATCACCTTCGCTGGAACCCTCTTCCCGGAGGCTCGCCGTCAACATCACTGTGGTCATCTCGTTCGATCTTATACCGCAATGCACCGCATACCGGGCATGCGTTCAGATCCTTGTAGGCACCACGGTAGAGGATGCAGTCATTAGGGCATGCATGTATCTTCTCCACCTCCAATCCTAGAGGGCATACCACCTTCTTTGATGCGTATGTACCGTCGGGCAATTCGTTATCCTTTGGAAGCTTCTTCTTCATTTTTTCAAGAGCTTCTCAAATCCTTTATCGTGCACAACATTCTCTGCCTTCCACTGCAGCAATTCCAGTACGGTACCAAGCTTTGTGTTGCCATCTTCGCAATTGGGGTACAACCCTTTTTTGTGATCCTCTAACATGCGATCGAACTTTAGCTTCTCCTTTTGACTTTCGCATTGTGTCCTTGCATCGACAATGACCCGCGGAGATCATCATCATGGGGCACATCGTCTGGTTCATCTTGATCTTCAGCAGCTTCGCCGTTTACCATCGTGCACATCGTCTGCAGTGCAACTTGATGTTCAAGAGCATCACCGTATTCAGGGGCACATAGTTGTCATCGTACTCTTCTTCCTTGCCGTCTTCCATCATAACCCCTATTTCTCCGTGCCTCGTCCAAACATTATAGTGTGGCATGAAACCCTTGTAAAGCAGGTGGGTGTGAAGGATTTTCCGGTCAGAGTAAGACTTATTCCCACATATAGGGCATGGACAACACATAAAACCATTCTGCTTGTTTGCCTCAGCCACTTGAGAAAAGCATGCACGCCTTAATGTACTCGGAGGTGTGTCCGTCACCGTACATCCATTGCCGATTCATCTGCGTGCATTATATATAATTAAGTGTGTCAAAAATCATTACGTAACATCATGAATAGATAATTAAATGACCAAATTAATAGAAGTTCATCATCACATAAAAACCAAAGTACATACATAGTTCTCATCTAACAACATAAAGCTCTGCAGAGCATCTAAATTAATTAAACCATACATTGAAACTATGTAAAACATTTCAATGTGAAAACAAATACGATCATAATCGCAACCAAGGTAACAACTGATCCAACGGCATAATGATACCAAGCCTCGGTATGAATGGCATATTTTCTAATCTTTCTCATCTTCAAGCGCATTGCATCCATCTTGATCTTGTGATCATCGACGACATCCGCAACATGCAACTCCAATATCATCTTCTCCTCCTCAAGTTTTTTTATTTTTTCCTTCAAGAAATTCTTCTTCAACTAAATTTAACCTCTCGACACTAGGGTCGGTTGGAATTTCCGGTTCAACAACCTCCTAGATAAATAAAATCTATGTCACGTTGGTCGGCTTAATTTTCATAAACAATAAATGAACCAATAGTTATGAAAAGATAATATATACCACATCCGAATCATAGACAGGACGAGGGCCGACGGGGGCGGATACCAAAACCATCGCACTACATAAGATGCAATAATAAAAGTAAGAAAATAATACAAGTAAGAATATTTTTCCTTTCGTAAAGAAGATAAGAACAAGAGGCTCACCACGGTGGTGCTGGCGATGAGATCGCCATGGTGATCGACGGCGGTGAAGACGGGATCAGGCGTGACGGACCGCTAAACCTAGACAAATATTGAGGAAAATGGAGGTTAGAGGTCGAGCTTGGAGAGAAGAAAGCTTAAGTAGTGTGGCTCGGGCATTCCATCGAACACCTTGTGTGCATAGGAGGTGAGCTAGAGCACCACCAGCCCCCTCCCCTCGGCCGGAAAAAACAGAGCTGTGTGCTCTGCACTTGCGCGAGGGGCTATATATAGGCAGCACCATTAGCCCCGGTTGGGGGCTTGAACCGGGACTAACGGGAAGCCTTTGGTCCCGGTTCATGCCACCAACCGGGACCAATAGTGGTGGGCCAGGAGCCAGGACCATTGGTCCCGGTTCGTCCCACCAACCGGGACCAAAAGGTCCGGACGAACCGGGACCAATGGCCCACGTGGCCCGGCCGGCCCCTGGGCTCATTTAACCGGATAAATGCTCGCATTAGTCCCGGTTCTGGATTGAACCGGGACTAATGGGCAAAACAGGCCTCAACGATAGCCCCTTTTTCTACTAGTGGTAGTTCGGATACCAAGGACAGCAATGGCAGGTCGCATCGCAACAAGCATAAACGCCACATTAACGGTGATAATGCTGAAGATACGACAGTAAATGCCGATTCAGAGGCTCTAAACCCGGTCAACGGAAGAAGCCATTCAAAAGAAATACCCAGGGCCCATCCAACTTGGACCGAATACTCGATCGCTTGTGCCAGATACATGGCACCCCCGAAAAACCAGCCAACCACACCAACAGGGATTGTTGGGTGTTCAAGCAAGCAGGCAAGCTAAGCGCCGAAAACAACGACAAGGGGCTGCATAGCGATGACAAGGTAGAGCCCCGGCCGCCGAACAATAGAGGACAGAAGGGCTTTCCCACACAAGTGCGGACGGTGAACATGATATACGCAACCCACATACCCAAAAGGGAGCAGAAGCGTGCGGTAAGGGACGTATATACGATGGAGCCAGTCGCCCCGAAGTTCAACCCATGGTCCTCCTGCCCGATCACCTTTGATCGAAGGGACCACCCCACTAGCATCCGTCACGGCGGATTTGCCGCATTGGTTCTTGACCCAATCATCGACGGATTTCACCTCACTAGAGTCCTGATGGACGGCGGTAGCAACCTGAACCTGCTTTATCAGGATACAGTGCGCAAAATGGGCATAGACCCCTCAAGGATTAAACCCACAAAGACGACCTTTAAAGGCGTCATACCAGGTGTAGAGGTCAATTGTATGCAGGCTCGCTTACACTCAAGTGGTCTTGAATCCCGGATAACTTCCGAAGCAAAGAGTTAATCTTCGACATAGTCCCGTTCATGGCGGCTATCACGCGATCGCTTGGACGAACCGCATTTGGAAAGTTCAATGCGGTGCCGCACTACGCATACCTCAAGCTCAAGATGCCAGGCCCTCGAGGAGTAATCACGGTCAATGGAAACACCGAACGCTCTCTCCGAACGGAGGAGCACACGGCGGCCCTCGCGGCGGAGGTGCAAAGCAGCCTCTCACATTAATTCTTGAGTCCGGCTATTAAACGTCCGGCCACCGTCAAGCGCGCCCAGAGTAATCTACAACAAGACCGTCTGGCACGATCCGAGCACGCGTAGCAATCCGGCCCCAACCCCAGCCCTCGCAAAACTACGCGTACACAACTACGCTCTGGAGATACCATGGGCATAAGGGGAGGGGCACGACCACGGCACGCACAGAATGCGGCTCAACCGCACTAGGGGCTCCCGATTGTGTCATTCTTTTTTTTCTTCTTTTTTCTTACTTTTAGGACTCTGTTTTCCAGAAGTCATGTCCGGCACTAGAATTGCCGAACTCACGATGCATCAGCCAGGGAAGCAGAAAGCTACGCCGAGTGTCCAGGTGGTCCCTACTACGATCATTATACCTGTTTTACATACCATCCCGCAGCTTACCCCTGGAGGGGGACATGTTAAATAGTCCCATCCCTTGCTTATCGCACTATTTGTATCGCTCGCTTCCATTGCAGTACCTTTTTGAATAAACAATACATAGCTTTTGCCTACTATTGCACTCCTTTCTTTATCTATATATATGTTCATTTCATGACATGTTGCACCCGTACACTTTGGTACGGCGAATACACCAGGGGCTTAAGTTCCCCAGAATATGGTGTGAGAAGTCCGAACACTCTCACGAGTGCGGCACCCCGAACTTATAGCATTATATGAATCGGCTCCGAATCATGTCTTGGGTCAATAGTTGGGTTTGCCCGGCTCCCATGTTTTGGTACCTTACATTCCGTTATATCAGCTAAGGTAGCGCTGGGAGAACCACTGCGATTGTGCCCCGGTTGAGCTGGGTTGAGCACCTCAGTGGAGAAAGCTAAAACTGACAGTCATGATAGGGCAAGAGTCGGTCACTGTTTGAGAGGTTTTTTCGGGTCCCTAAAGACTTATGCCGCTTAGAGCGAGGAGTCGGCATTGTCCGGCCAAGGCGTGGATAGCACCCCGAACTCAGTCTTCCGAATACTAGGGGCTTCGCCGAAATTTAAATTTATAGAATTCTATGGCTAAGTGAGAGTGTTCAAGCACTATAAGTCCGGTTGCCTTGTTCGTTGCGTTGAGCGCCTCCCTCGAAGGACCCAAGAATGGGAACAAGAGCGCTCAAGTTTATCCCAACACCCCAAAGACTTTCGTGGCATGGGGGCTGAAGCCAATGACTTGCCATCTCTCAAATTTGATAAACGGCCGCACAGAAGGTAATATTTTAAATTCACAAGCGTTGCTTAGAGCATATGAACAAGTTTTCAGCGTATAGGATAACAAATGCGAGTCTATTCAAAAATTACATCTTTGGAGCATTCACCCGCTATACGGCGGGCACCCTTCAGGACGCCCTCACAATACATTTCGGGCTTGCGATGATCCTTGCCCTTCGGTGGCCCATCCGTCACAAGCTTCTCCGCATCCAGCTTGCCCCAGTGCACTTTAGCACGGGCAAGGGCCCGACGGGCACCTTCAATACAGACGGAGCGCTTGATGACTTCGATCCATGGACAGGCATCCACCAGCCGCCGCACTAGCCCAAAGTAGCTCCCAGGCATGGCCTCATTTGGCCACAGCCGAGCTATAAGGCCTTTCATGGCCTGTTCGGCAACCTTGTGCAGCTCGACCAATTGCTTCAGTTGATCGCTCAAGGGCACTGGTGTCCGCCTCGACATCTTGAGACCAAAACACCTTTTCCGTCGAGCTCCCTTCTTCGGCTCGGTAGAAAGCGGCGGCATCGGAGACACTCCACGGCAGATCTGCGAACGCTCCTGGAGAGCTCCGGATTCGGGTAAGTACTAGATAATTGACTTCTACATTCTTGCTCTACATAAAGAATGCCTTACCCGCCGCGATCTTCTTTATTGCCTCAATCTCCTGGAGGGCTTTTTGGGCCTCGGCTTTAGCAGCTTTGGCACTCTCAAGAGCCGAGGCAAGCTCGGACTCTCGGGTCTTCGAGTCACGCTCCAAACCCTCGTGTTTTTCCACGAGAGCCTGGAGCTCTTGCCGTACCTCTGCCAGCTGCGCCTCCTCCTTCTCTCGCTCGGTGCGCTCTGCGGCCACTTTGTTTTTGGCCGCGGACACCGCCTCCTTCAGGGTTGCCACCTCACTCGTGGCCCCTGCAGTACCCATGTTATTCCTGTTATCTTTTGCAACCACATTTTTTAAATTCCATAAGGTATTACTTACCTTCCTTGTCCAGGAGCTGCTTCTTGGCTTGGACGAGCTCGTTCTCGGACCGCTCGAGGCTCTCCTTCAATGCATTGACCTCCGCAGTCAGTGCGGCAGAGGTCAGCAGGGCAGCCTGCATTCCCATATTGACATAATTATGTTAGACTCCTGCGTATATCTTTTTAGATCATCAGTCCTGCTTTTCTTTCCGAACACCAAACTAAGCATCAAGGGCTACTGTCTATGCGGTAATATTTTTAAATATTCTAAACTTACCTCGAAGCCTATTAGAAGGCCATTGCAGGCTTCAGTCAGCCCGCTCTTGGCGGACTGAACTTTCTGGATCACCACACTCATAACAGTGCGGTGCTCCTCCTCGATGGAGGCGCCTGTTAGCGCCTCCGATGCTATCCGGCGCCTCCGGTTGGACGGAGGACACCGGCGTCTTACCCTTCCTACGAAGGGGCCGCTTGCCGGACTTTGGAACCGCTGAAGGTTCCGGTATGGAGTCCGGACAAGGGTCGGGCTTAGAGCCTCGGGGTCTCGGCCCACTCAAGGCTTGGAGTCCGGGAGGCTGCCTTGCGGCGCCTCCTGCGCCACCTCCTCTTGACCAGGCCCCCCTTGGGGCCCCACCTCGGCTTCGTCAGCAGCGTGAGGTGAGCAGGCCGGAAGTGAAGTACTCTCCACTTCCGACGAATTCAGGGACCCGCTCAACGAAGCGGCGAGCTCGTCCTTGGGCGGGCTGCATGATTGTTCGACATTAGAGAACATTATGCAATGAAAAAAAGCCATGGGTATCCGGACACTTAGGATCTCTCCAGGGGCTTGGCCCTTGTTGGCCACTCCTCCTCGTCGTTGTCGGCGTTGGTGGAGAAGTCCGGAGGAAGGGTCCTTCCCTTCTTGGACCCTCCGGCCTCCGCAGTTGGGGCGCCCTTCCTTTTCTTCTTTCCTTCACTGGGAGAGGCTTTTTCCTCCTCCTCTTCCTCAGAGGAGGATTCCGCCTCAGGGTTGTTGGGCGATGAGTCCGACAGCACCTGGAGCCGGGAGCTCCTTTGAGTTGCCGTGGCCTTCTTCTCCGGCACCACGTGAGGCGCCGGAGCCAGCAGCCCCGTCAATTGGGCGTCTGCTGGATCTTCTCGCAAAGGGGCCGGACAGTTAATCTGTCCGGATGTCTTCAGCCAGTCCTGTCAAAGGTTAGGGAGTTTTAGATCCCACATAGAGTCAATCTATGAAAAACAAGAGTCCCATAAAGGGTAAAATAACTTACCTCGCTGGCTTGACGCCGCGAGCTGAATCCGCTATCTTCGGTAGCGGATGTGGGAGCCTCGGCGCCCTTGAACAGCACCTTCTAGTCGTCTTCGTACGTAGTGTCGAAGAGCCTTTTCAGAGTTGGGTGCCGTGCCGGATCGAACTCCCACAATTTGAAGGCCCGTTGTTGGCATGGGAGACTCCGGCGGATGAGCATCACTGGATTACGTTGACAAGCCCGAGATTCTTGTCCACCGTGTTCGGACGCAAGTTTGGAGTCCGGACAGCTCATCTGAATCCCCCCATGTCCGGCCCGTCTCTTTCCATGATGTGAGCCGTGTGGGAAGCCAGATCGAATTGGGGCCGCCGCCCATTGAGAGTCGCGCGGCTCGGTGATGTAGAACCACCCCGATTGCCACCCCTTTATGATCTCCACAAACGAGCGCTCGAGCCATAGGACTTTGGCCATCTTGCCAACCATGGCGCCTCCGCACTCCGCTTGGCGGCCGCCCACTACCTTCGGCTTGACATTGAAGATCTTCAGCCATAAGCCGAAGTGGGGCTGGATGTAGAGGAAGGCCTCGCACACGACGATAAACGCCGAGATGTTCAGGATGAAGTTCGGGGCCAGATCGTGGAAATCTAGGCCGTAGTAGAACATGAGCCCCCGGACAAATGGGTGAAGTGGAAAACCTAGTCCGCGGAGGAAGTGGGTGAGGAACACCACCCTCTCATGGGGCCTGGGGGTGGGAATGAGCTTCCCCTCGTCAGGTAGCCGGAACGCGATGTCGCCGGACAAGTATCCGGCCTTCCGCAGCTTTTTGATGTGCCCCTCCGTGACGGAGGAGGCCATCCACCTGCCTCCCGCTCCGGACATAGTTGGAGAAGGTTGAGGTGGGGTGTGCGGACTTGGGCGCTGGAGCTCGAAAGTCTTGTGAAATGGATGAGCAAAGGAGGAAGAAGGCGTAGGTGAGAAGGTGGATCCTTATCCCCTTATATGGACGGACGAAGCTATGCGTCCCCCGCCAGCCTGGTAAAACTCACTTATCTCCCAAGCGCCGTAATCAATGGCGCGGATGGGTTACCCACGTCCGTATTGATGAGAATCTCGGAATAAGGGGGCACGATCTATGCTTTGATAAGACGTGCCAAGGAAACCGCCTCGCTAAACGCGCTGAGGTGGGACAGTAAAAAACAATTCGAATAAAGGCCTGGCCGTGGTGTGATGTCACGCCGCGGAATATGTCGGCAGATCTGTGCAAAGAATTATTCTCTCTACGGTGGTATGTGGAACTTGTTTTGCAGAGCCGGACACTATCCTTGTGTTCAAAACCTTCTATGAAGTATTCGGAGGAGGAACCCACCTTGCAATGCCGAAGACAATATGCGCGCCGGACTCGTCGTCATTGAAGCCTGGTTCAGGGGCTACTGAGGGAGTCCTGGATTAGGGGGTGTCCGGATAGCTAAACTATAACCGTTGGCCGGACTCCTAGACTATGAAGATACAAGATTGAGACTTCGTCCCTTGTCCGGGTAGGACTTTCCTTGGCGTGGAAGGCAAGCTTGGCGATGCGGATATGTAGAATTCCTACCATTGTAACCGGCTCTGTGTAACCCTAACCCTATTCGATGTCTATATAAACCGAAGGGTTTTAGTCCGTAGGACAGACAACAATCATACCATAGGCTAGCTTCTAGGGTTTAGCCTCTCTGATCTCGTGGTAGATCTACTCTTGTACTACCCATATCATCAATACTAATCCAGCAGGAGTAGGGTATTACCTCCATCGTGAGGGCCCGATCCTGGGTAAAAACATCGTGTCCCTTGTCTCCTGTTACCATCCGCCTAGACGCACAGTTCGGGACCCCCTACCCGAGATCCGCCGGTTTTGACACCGACAGCCACCGTAATACTTATGCTCTTGAGAGAAGCCACTAGTGAAACCTATGGCTCCCGGGTCTATCTCTTATCATATTTGCTTCCAATCTACTTTTATTTGCATCTTTATTTTTTGCATCTATATTATAAAATACCAAAAATATGTTTATCTTATAATATTATCTCTATCAGATCTCACTTTCGCAAGTGGCTGTGAAGGGATTGACAACCCCTTTGAAACGTTGGTTGCGAGTTATTTGTTCGTTTGTGTAGGTTCATGGGACTTGTTGAGAAGCCTCCTACCTGATTGATACCTTGGTTCTCAAAAACTGAGGGAAATACTTATGCTACTGTGTTGCATCACCCTTTCCTCTTCAAGGAAAACCAACACAAGATGAAGACGTAGCACTGCTGCTCTGCTCTTGCTCTCGGTCCCCTGCCTTGTTTGCTCTTGCTATTGCTCTTGCTCACGCTGCTGCTCTTGCTCTTGCTCTTGCTTGCGATGCTGCTCCGATTTAGCTACACTTCAGTCGACTGAATCGACTTTTGGGTCAGTCAATTTTCAGGGGGTGAGGGGGCTCACCGGGGTGAAGGAAGAACTAGCCGCAGCGGGGAGGGTGCCTCGCTGGAGAGGTACCCCACTATCTATCTTATGGTTCAGGGTGGGGGTGTCGTGGTTCTAAGTCTGACAGTAGTGTAGGGGGGTACTAATGGAGAGGCAAGATCCTAGCTATGGAGTAGTTGTATACGCAACAGATTTACGAGTTCAGGCCCTTCTCGGAGGAAGTAACATCCCTACGTCTCGGAGCCCGGAGGCGGTCGACTGGATTATATGTGTATGAGTTACAGGGTTGCGAACCCTTTACACTGAGGAGGGGGGTGGCTTATATAGAGTCCGCCAGACCCCTCCGGCCCTCAGTTATGCAGGGTTTAAGGTACATTAAGGTTGGGCGTTACTGGTAATGCCATACATAAAGTGCTGTGATGACCATAAAGGCTACTTAATGACCGACCGTTGACGTGCAGAGTGACTTTAGAACTCTTGGCCGTCGAGTGGTTGGCTCCATGGTCGAGTGGATAGCTTCATGGTCGAGTGTCTTCGAGCCTGTCGAGTGGAACACTCCTGAGTCGATTGACAGGTGGTTTCTTCTAGAGATTCCCATGGGTAGGTTAGTTTAGATAGGTCCATGACCCTACCCTAGGTACATAGCTTCATCATTAGCCCCCGAATGGATCGAGGTTTGAGTGGGGAAGGAGTTGAGAATTCTTCCGACCCATTTCTCGTGCTATGAGTATGTCTTGTCTTGGATCAATGAACTTTAGGTGACGGCATCAACTTCTTTTTCAGTCGCCTTGATCCATTCTTTGTATCTGCCGAGTGAAGTTTTCACTTGGAGAGCTCCGAGTGACAGAGTGGGGGAGATCTTCCGCCTGACGAGTTGTTCTGCAACCCGCGGATTTTGTGGGATTCGAATTTTGGGTAGCGCGCGGGACGGGGCGTAATCGCAGCAATCGGACGGGATAAGGCAGGGACGCCTCGATCTCCGTGCCACCTTTTTCGCCACGACGTGCTACGATCGCTATGAGATTTGACAGGATCGCCCGGGCCTACATGTCAGCCACTCGGAAGCAGCCTTATATAAAGCGTCGGACGGGGGTTTTTCAATAGTGCGCCCTCATTCCCCCCTGTCTTCTCCAGATTTCTCCGCCGCGTTTGCTTCTGCCTTAGTGTCGCTGCTCCGTGCGTGCTTCGTCGGTGACGATGGTGAAGGAGAAGACGGCGGCCCTGGAGCGGGCGAAGAAAGCGACAGCGAAGGCGAAGGGGAGGGGAACCAGTCGGAGCGGCTCTTCATCGAGGACCGGCTTGCCGCCGGGCTGGATCCAGGGCGACTGGATCCGCTCGACAATTAGTCAAGCGGATCTCGACGACCTGGCTGACGGAGGGCTGATTCCCCATGGATCGGCGCGGCTTCCGGGGAGGGAGTCGGAGCCGCAACCTCAGGAGGGTGAGTGTATTCTTTTGGCCACCCACGTCGACCGTGGGTTTTGTTTGCCGCCCCACCCTTTCTTCCGGGGGTTTCTGAATTTCTTTGGGGCACAACTCCACCATTTCACATCCAACACCATCGTGTACCTCGCCTCTTATGTGTCTTTGTGCGAGTGCTTCTTGGGTTGCCGGCCTCACTGGGGTCTCTTTAAGCACATCTTCACCTGTCGCTCCCAGACGGTGAAGAAGGCCAATCCGAGTGACGAGAGGACACACGTGATTCAGATGTGTGGGGGCCTTGGGGTTCAGTTGAGAGGGAAAAGTTCTTTTCCGACCATGATTTTGCCCGACTCCGTCCGTGGGTGGCAGTCGACTTGGTTCTACTGCAAAGACCAGCCGACGCCAGGGCAGTCGACTGGGCTCCCTCCCTTTTCCATGGAACGAGTGAGGAAGCCCTCCTCTTTGAAGGTGGTCCCGGAGGAGAAGGCGCAGGTGAAGGTGCTGGTCAAGCGTGTCGTGCAACTCATCCGCGACGGGGTGACTGGTATGGACCTCTTGGAGGTCTTCCTCCGGCGGCGCATCCAGCCGCTCCAAGCTTGAGATCATCCTATGTGGATGTATTCTGGTACTGATGACACCACTCGGACCCACCCAGAGGAGATCGACGACGCCACGCTGGAGCGATGGATTGGAAGCATTACAGGGAACAAGGACAACTCCCGAGGAGCCAGGAGGGTCATTCCACTCGACCAATCATATGAAGTTGACAAGGTCCAATTCTGCACCTCCGATTGTGATTCTGCTTGAAATCAACCGACTGACTTTTTTCTTGCTTGCTGTCTTCTAGGCTACGACTGAGATGTACTCGATGCCCAACGGGGCGCAGGAACAAGCCGAGGAGGGAGAGGCGAGTGGAGGTGAAAGTGAGGAGGAGGAGTGGTGATCTGATGGCGAGGGAGAGGAGGACAACGACAACTCCAGCGAGGAGGAGGAGGAGGAGGCGGAAGTCGACCCTCCTCGCACGGAAAGGCGATCCAAGATCGCCCACGATCCCGCGAGGGAGCGCGGCAAAGCGGTTGAGCCCGTTGTGCCATCGACAAAGCGCCCTAGGACGGCTTCCCCGGCGCCGACTGAAAAAATGCCGAAGCAACCGCGGGCGGAGTCATCAAAGCCGCCGAAGGCCTTGCCCAAGATGAGAATGGCCATTCCCACTATCTCCGGGTAACAGCAGGATTTGTGTTTCCTTGTTCATCTCGAATGAACTTCTGGTCGACTCACTGACTAACCGACTGATTTCTGAAATCTGCAGTGCTGCTACCTCCGAGACCTCCGCCAAGAACGACGACCAAGAGATGGAAGACGCCACCTCCAACCCTGGTACGCTCTCTTGTAGTTTTCCTTTTGGTCGATTGGATTTTCGCTTCTAACTCTGGGTTCATCCCGCAGCTCCTCATCAAGTCATTGATCTCCCTGACAACGACGACGAGGTACCACTGTGGGCGAGGAAGAATAGAAAGGCTCTGGCTGGCAAGGCCACTCGGACTGCGTCAGCACCTGAGGTACTGGTTCAAGAAGGTGGCGAAATCACTCAGGATTATGTGACCTTCGTTGTGCCGCTGACGAGTGCCCGTCCTTCGTCGTCGGCTGCTGAACCGCCCTCCCTTTTCGCCACACACCACGTCCCAGAAGACCAAGCGGGTGCTGCTAAGGAGGCTATACGCTAGGTGGGGATTATGATGGAGCAGGTGAAGGCGATCCGGGAAGCCAGCCAAGCGGCGTATGATGCAAGCTCAGCCCTTCAAAGCAATGTCCAGGTTAGTTGGTAACCGCCTGTTCTGTTAGGATATGTTATCTGAAGTCTTTCTTTCCGAAAATCTTTGTGTCTGTACACCAACTGGGTGTGTCGATTGAATTTGTAGACTGGTGGGGGCACGCTGAGTGCACCCACTGGGTGTAGTTCCCGAGACTATGGTGGACTGTTGGCAGTCGACAGTAGTCTTTTTAGTTGATATTTCTTCACTCGGCCTGGTCGTACCATGTCGAGTGGAACATTAGAACCGGTGGGGGCACGCTGAGTGCACCCACTGGGTGTAGTCCCCGAGACTATGGTGGACTGCTGGCAGCCGACTGTAGTATGAAGAACTCTCTCTCCCCCGGCCCTTTTTTTGTGTAGATTATGATGAGACCATAATCTCGGTCGACTAATCGGATCAAGTCGGTAGAACTAGTGGGTGCACGCTGAGTGCACCCACTGGGTGTAGTCCCCGAGACTACTGTTGAATATTTTGATCCGACTATAGTCTTAGAAACGTTATTGTTTTTCTCTTAGTCACTCGGAAGCAACCTTTCTTTTGATGTCTGTCGACTGACACTTTGCAGAAATCTTGCGAGCTCGTGGCCCGTTATACTGAGTTGGAAAGGAAACATATCCAGCTCGACCTTGACTTGAAGCTTGTGCAGGAGAATTTTCAGAAGGCGAAGGACGAGGCAAAAGGTATGATTGGTGAGAATTTGACGACTGTCTTTATCTTTCTGTCCATTCTTGATTCTGATCTCGTCGTCCTTTTGCAGTCAAAACGACAGAGGCTCTGAAGAAGAAGGACCAGGAACTTGCTGAGGCGCAGAAAGCGGCTTTGGACAAAACGAAGCTTGCCGAAGAGAAGCTGTCTTCAGACGACAAACTTGAAGAAGAGAGCGCCAATCTGAAGGCTTCTCTCGATTTGGCCAACAGGGAAGTCAGCCGTCTGAAGAATGACAAGCTAGCTTTGAGTGACAAGGCTAGTGAGCTGGTGGGGAAGAAGAATGATCTGGAGGCTTATCTGGGAGAGCTCGCCAAGAAGTTATACATCATGCTTGAGGGTAATCTCTCTTGCCCGACTGACTTGTAATCACTGACTTATCATAGAACTGCTGGCTTATCTTTGGGTTGTGTTTGCAGAATTCTGCCAAAACTTTGAGGAAGAGACCAGTCGAGTGGAGACAGGCCTGGATCCCATCAACTCTCCTGTGAAGGATGAAACTGCCATGAACGTGCTTCGACTGGAGTCTCGCGTCGCTGGTGTGGTTGATTATCTTGCCCGACTGAAGGCTGCGGCGTCGCGAATCGACACGACACTCTGGCCAAGGGAGACGCTTCAGAACGACCTCGAGTCTCTGACGACTCGACTGAATGAAGTCCCATGTCGAGTGCAAGAATGGAAGAAGTCTTTAGCCAGGTGCGCTACCGATGTTGCTCTGTCTCTGGTCTGCGTTCATTGCAAGGATGCGCGGGAGGAAAAGCTGGCATCCCTCAAGGTGGCCAATACCAAGAAGCATGACTTCCAATCTTTCATGGAGACCTTCATCACCACTTCCACTCGGATCGCAGATGGAATCGACCTGGACCAGTTTGTCGCACCTTCCAGTCCTCCACCAGAGGAGTAAAAAACTTTTATGCTTGATGCTTTAAATTTGCCTCGGAATGCCGAGTGGTTATGTAACTGATAAACTTTAACAGGCTTGATGCCTGAGCACTTCTGGACCCGTAGGATGCTATCTAAACTTGGCTTTGCCATTGAATACGTTTGCATTTGCCTTCGAGTGACCATTGTTTTTCACTCAGAATATATTTCAGTGCTTGAGATGCACTCTTGCAGGTAGGGATGGAGCACAGATTGCAGTCGACCCGCGTCCTTGCGGCTCGGGATGGAGCGCACATTGTATTTGTGTCGTAGCCCCGAAGGAGAAGGTAGCAGTCCACCTGCACCTCGTCGTCCTTGCAGAGCACACATTGTATTTGTGCCGTAGCTCCGAAGGAGAAGGTAGCAGTCGACCTGCACCTCGTCGTCCTTGCGGATCGAAATGGATTTCATGCTTAGGCGAGCACTAAGCTACGGCTAAGCCCCCGGGTGGGAGGTTTGCTCTCCATTCGGTAGGGTTTTAAACACTTAGGCGAGTACTGGACTGCAGCTAAGCCCCCGAGTGAGAGGGTTGCTCTTCACTCGGAAGGATTTTAAACACTTAGGCGAGAACTGGACTGCAGTTAAGCCCCCGAGTGAGAGGGTTGCTCTTCACTCGGTAGGATTTTAAACACTTAGGCGAGTACTGGACTGCAGCTAAGCCCCTGAGTGAGAGGGTTGCTCTTCACTCTGTAGGATTTTAAACACTTAGGCGAGTACTGGACTGCAGCTAAGCCCCCGAGTGAGAGGGTTGCTCTTCGCTCGGTAGGATTTTAAACACTTAGGCGAGTACTGGACTGCAGCTAAGCCCCCGAGTGAGAGGGTTGCTCTTCACTTGGTAGGATTTTAAACACTTAGGCAAGTACTGGACTGTAGCTAAGCCCCCGAGTGAGAGGGTTGCTCTTGACTCGGTAGGATTTTAAACACTTAGGCGAGTACTGGACTGCAGCTAAGCCCCCGAGTGAGAGGGTTGCTCTTCACTCGGTAGGATTTTAAACACTTAGGCGAGTACTGGACTGCAGCTAAGCCCCCGAGTGAGAGGGTTGCTCTTCACTCTGTAGGATTTTAAACACTTAGGCTAGTACTGGACTGCAGCTAAGCCCCCGAGTGAGAGGGTTGCTCTTCACTTGGTAGGATTTTAAACACTTAGGCGAGTACTGGACTGCAGCTAAGCCCCCGAGTGAGAGGGTTGCTCTTCACTCAGTAGGATTTTAAACACTTAGGCGAGTACTGGACTGCAGCTAAGCCCCCGAGTGAGAGGGTTGCTCTTCACTCGGTAGGATTTTAAACACTTAGGCGAGTACTGGACTGGAGCTAAGCCCCCGAGTGAGAGGGTTGCTCTTCACTCGGTAGGATTTTAAACACTTAGGCGAGCACTGGGCTGTCGCTAAGCCTCCGAGTGGGAGGCAGACTCTCCACTCGGTAGGATTTCTCAAACTTAGACGAGCACTGGGCTGCAGCTAAGCCTCTGAGTGGGAGGCAGACTCTCCACTCGGTAGGATTTCGAATACTTAGGCGAAACGGGTTCGCAGCTAAGCCTCCGAGTGAAAGGCTTGCTTGTCACTTGGTAGGATTTCTCAAACTTAGGCGAGCACTGGGCTGCAAGTAAGCCTCCGAGTGGGAGGCAGACTCTCCACTCGGTAGGATTTCAAATATTTAGGCGAAACGGGTTCGCAGCTAAGCCTCCGAGTGAAAGGCTTGCTTGTCACTTGGTAGGGAATTTTTTTTACAAACTTAGGCGAAACGGATTCGCAGCTAAGCCACCCACTGGGGGATTTCCTACATAAACAAAAGCAACAACAATTGATGGGAAAATTATAACACTTTTGTCTTTGATAAACAAACTACATGAGTACTTTTATTACATCTCATCCGAGTGAGTACTTAAGTGTAAAAGGGGCGGAGCAGATCCGCATTCCAAGCTCGTGGCTCATCAATCTGGCGACCGACATTGTACAGACGGTATGCTCCATTGTGGAGAACTTTGGTGACGATGAAGGGGCCTTCCCAAGTAGGGGCAAGTTTGTGTGGCTTCTGTTGATCCACTCGGAGGACCAAATCTCCTTCTTGGAAGGCTCGACTCTTCACGTTTCTGGCATGGAATCGACGCAAGTCCTGCTGATAAATGGACGATCGGATCAAGGCCATCTCTCTTTCTTCTTCTAGAAGGTCGACTGCGTCCTGACGTGCTTGTTCTGCTTCATCTTCAGAGTAGAGCTCGACTCGGGGTGCATTGTGAAGTAGGTCACTCGGCAGAACTGCTTCTGCTCCATAGACCAAAAAGAATGGAGTTCTCCCAGTCGACCGATTGGAAGTAGTCCTCAATCCCCAAAGAACTGATGGAAGTTCGTCGACCCATGCGCCTGCTGCGTGTTTGAGATCACGCATCAACCGAGGTTTCAGTCCTTTGAGAATTAGGCCATTTGCTCTTTCTGCTTGTCCATTCGTCTTGGGGTGAGCGACGGAAGCGTAGTCGACTTGTGTGCCTTGAGAAGCGCAAAAGGCTTTGAATTGATCGGAATCGAAGTTTGACCCATTATCAGTGATGATGCTATGCGGAACTCCATATCTGAATATCAATTTTCTGATGAAGCTGATTGAAGTGCCGGCATCGAGATTCTTGATGGGTTTGGCTTCGATCCACTTAGTGAACTTGTCGACTGCCACCAGTACATGGGTGAAGCCGCTCCTGCCAGTCCTCAGTGGTCCAACCATATCTAATCCCCAGACAGCGAAGGGCCAGACGAGTGGAATGGTCTTCAAGGCTTAGGCGGGCTTGTGTGACAGATTGGAGTAGAACTGGCATCCTTCACACTTGTCGACTATCTCTTTCGCCATTTCATTTGCTCTGGGCCAGTAAAAACCCGCTCGGTACGCTTTAGCCACGATGGTCCGAGAGGACGCATGGTGGCCACAGGTCCCCGAGTGGATATCGTCAAGAATTATCCGACCCTCTTCCGGGCGTTATGCATCTCCGCTGGCTCCAACAAGCGCTTTCTCGCATAATTGTCCCTTCATCACAGTAAAGGCCTTGGATCGACGGACGATCTGTCGAGCCTCTTCTTCATTCTTTGGGAGCTCTTTCCTTAGGATATACGCAATGTACGGCACTGTCCAGTTGGGAGCGGTAACCAAGATTTCCATGACCAGGTCGACCACGGCTGGGACTTCGACTTCAGTCGGATCCGTGGCACTTTTTGGCTGCAGGGCATCCTCGGTGAAAGGATCCTCTTGAACTGACGGTGCATGGATATGTTCCACAAACACACCACTGGGAGTGGCTTCTCTCTTGGAACCTATCTTTGCCAAATCATCGGCTGCTTGATTTTTAATTTAGTCGGGGTATATGATGAAGCTCTAACCCCTCGAATTTCTTCTCCAGCTTTCTCACTGCATTGCAGTAACCAGTCATGGCTGGCCTTCTGACGTCCCACTCCTTCATCACTTGGTTTACCACCAAATCCGAATCACCGTAGACCATGAGGCGACGGATGCCGAGTGAAATGGCCATACGCAATCCATACAAAAGTGCTTCATACTCTGCTTCGTTGTTGGAGGAATCAAAGTGAATCTGGAGTACATATCTGAGCTTATCTCCTCGGGGAGAAACCAATACTACCCCAGCACCAGAACTGTTCAACATCTTAGAACCATCAAAGAACATGGTCCAGTGCTCCGAGTGAACTTGAGTCGGCAGTTGCTGTTCGGTCCACTCGGCGAGGAAATCCACTATTGCTTGGGACTTGATAGCTTTCTTTGCCTCAAATCTGATATCCAGGGGAAGGAGTTCAATCGCCCATTTTGCCAATCGACCAGTTGCATCTCTCACAGTGTAATCTCTGACAATGGGGCGTCGCTGACGACTGTAATGGTATGGTCAGAGAAGTAATGAGCAACTTTCTTCATGGTCATATAAATCCCATATACAAGCTTCTGATAGTGAGGGTACCTTTGCTTTGATGGGGTCAGAACTTCAGAAATATAATATACTAGGCGCTGAACTTTGAAGGCTTTTCCTTCTTCTTCCCGCTCGACCGTAAGTACTGTACTGACGACTTGTCCTGTGGCTACAATGTAAAGCAGCAAAGGCTCTTTGCTGATCGGAGCAGCAAGCACCGACTGGGTCGAAAGCAGGGCTTTTAGCTCTGCAAACACTGCGTCAGCTTCAGGAGTCCACTCGAACTTGTCTGACTTCTTCATCAGTCGGTAAAGAGGCAATGCCTTTTCACCGAGACGAGAGATGAATCGACTTAAAGCGGCCAAGCAACCAGTAAGCTTCTGAACATCGTGCACACGCACAGGTCGTTTCATTCGGAGTATAGCGCCCACTTTCTCTGGATTTGCGTCGATCCCTCATTCGGAAACAAGAAAACCGAGTAATTTTCCGCCAGGAACTCCGAATGTGCACTTTGATGGATTAAGCTTGATATCATACCTCCTGAGGTTGGCAAATGTTTCAGCGAGGTCAGTCAGCAGGTCGGAACCTTTCCGTGACTTGACCACAATATCATCCATGTATGCTTCCACATTCCGACTGATTTGAGTGAGTAAACACTTCTGAATCATTCTCATGAATGTGGCTCCGGCATTCTTGAGGCCGAATGGCATGGTGACATAACAGAAGCACCCGAATGGGGTGATGAAAGCTGTTTTGATCTCATCGGGTCCATACAGACGGATCTGATGGTACCCGGAATAGGCGTCTAAGAAAGACAGTCGCTCACATCCTGCAGTTGAGTCGACTATTTGGGAGAGGAAAATGATCTTTCGGGCAGGCCCGATTGATATGTTTAAAGTCAATGCACATGAGAAGTGACTTGTCCTTCTTAGGTACCATGACAACATCGACGAGCCACTCGGAGTGGTAAATTTCTCGGATAAACTCTGCTGCTAAGAGCCGAGCCACCTCCTCGCCAATGGCCTTCCTTTTCTGGACGGCGGACCGTCGCAGATGTTCTTTGACAGGTTTTGCTTTTGAGTCGACCCGTAGACGGTGCTCAGCCAGTCCCCTGGGAACACTCGGCATGTCAGAAGGATTCCATGCGAAGATGTCCCAGTTCTCACGGAGGAACTGGATGAGCGCTTCTTCCTATTTGGGGTCGAGCGTTGTGGAGATATTAGTCGGAGCAGCATTGGGATTGGTCGGGTGGATGTGAACCGGTTTTGTCTCAGTGGACGACGGAAACGCTGACTCCGTAGTAGGCTTCTTAGCTCGCAACAAATCACTCGGGTCTGCATTTTTCTGATGTTCCTGCCACTCTTCTACTACCATTTGAGCATCGGCGATCTTTGAGCCCTTCTGAAAGCACTCTTCCGCCTTCCTCCGATTTCCAGTTACAGTGATCACACCTTTGGGGCCGGGCATCTTCAACTTGAGGTACACGTAACATGGTCGAGCCATAAAACGTGTGTAAGCTGGCCTGCCCAAAATAGCGTGATAGGCACTCTGGACATCCACAACTTCAAATGTCAACTTTTCTTTACGGAAATATTTGGAATCACCAAAAACCACATCAAGAGCAATCTGGCCGAGTGACGCGGCCTTCTTGCCAGGAATGACTCCATAGAAACTCATGTTACTGGTACTGAGTCTGGACATTGGAATGCCCATCCCTTTCAGTGTCTCTGCGTACAGTATATTCAAACTACTGCCACCATCCATCAACACTTTAGTCAGTCGAGTGCCTTCGACAACTGGGTCGACCACCAGAGCTTGCCTCCCAGGGGTGGCTATGTGTGTCGGGTGATCAGACTGGTTGAATGTGATGGCCCTCTGAGACCACTTCAGATAGTTGGGTATCACCGGAGCAACCATATTCACCTCTCAGTTTATAACTTTCAGTAGACTTTTGCTTTCAACGTCAGCAAAAATCATCAGGGTGGAATTGACCAAGGGATATCCATCATCACTATCCTCTTTGTCATCAGCTTTGTCCGACTCCTTTTCCTTGTCCTTGGGATGTTTCCCCTGGAACTGCTGGATCAAGAGATGACACTGTCGAGTGGTATGTTTTGGGTAAATGAAATTACCCTCCTCATCTTTCTTCGTCTGGATGTGGCACGGCAAATCCATCACGTCATTTCCTTCTTTATCCTTCACTTTCTTGGGGTTCCAAGGCCCTTTAGGCTTCCCTTTAAACTTTCCCTGAGTCACGGCTAAGGCTTCTCCAGGAGCAGCTGGCTCGGCTTTCTGCTTCTGCTTCCGACTCGAGTTCCCTCCTCCGGTTTCGTGGGCGACTGATTTGTGCTTGCCACTCAGGAGCCGATCCTCTTCTTCACCGTTGGCATACTTGGTGTCTATCTCCATCATTTGACTCAGAGACATGTCTCCTGGTTCAATCAATTTCAGGTTTAGCTCTCTCAGACTTAACGCCTTCCTTGAAGGCACACACTACCCGGTGATCGATACATTCTCTACCGTGTGATGCAACGTGATCCATCTCTCGATGTAATCTCTCAAAGTCTCATTAAACCTTCAGACGCAAGTTTGCAGCTCTGGCCCCGCTGGTCGCTTGCAAGTTCCTTCAAACATTTCGACAAACACTCGGGAAAGATCTTCCCAAGTGTAAATACTGCTGGGTGCTAACTGATTCAGCCATGCTCTCGCCGAGCCCTCCAACATAAGAGGCAGATGCTTCATGGCCACCTCATCACTGCCGCCGCCGATCTGAACAGCCACTCGGTAGTCCTCAAGCCAAGTATCATGCTTGGACTCACCAGTGAACTTATTGACTCTAGTCGCCAACCTAAAGTTGGGAGGAATCACCGCGGCCCTGATGGCTCTACTGAAACACTCTGGTCCTGAGACATGCACTCTGCTGCTGGTGGGCACATCCCTGTCGTGACCCTCGCGGTGAGCTCTGTTCCTGTCGACCAGACCTTGAACGATGATGGATCTCGCATCGAAGCCTGGTTCCCTGGGGTCGACTGGAATCCTTCGCCCAACACTGTGATGGCGTCTATCATCCTGCTACCGAGGTACGTACGATCCACCCCTTGGGGGAGGGGTGGGCACTCGACATCGATCATCGCGATCGATTTGGTGATCATACTGCTCACGGTTCTTGTACTGATCGTGCCGGTCCCCACGCCCCTCACGCCTCGGGGGTAATCTGGGGCTGTGAGCCGACTGGACTGTGTTTGCAGCTACGGATCTATTGTGAATCATGTTCCGCGACTGCGATACAGCTGAATTTTGATCTGCTGCTGCCCGGAGCAAATCTCTCTCGACCGTGATCAAACCTCCGCCAGCCTCGATCGAAGGCTGAATTGACTCTGCTATACGGGCCGCAGCTGCTAAATTCTGAATCGGAGTTCGGTATACCCGAATGGTGGTGGAAAAAGTTGACGTCGACTGGAATCTAGAACCCGTTGTCGCGCGCGCTCGTCGAGTGCTCGCTGAAGGTTCTCCAGTCGAGTGTGTTCAGCCAGATTGGCCAAGCGCGCGTCCTCCAAGGCGCGAGCCTCGGGAGTTTCTCCAACGATAGGAATATGAAGCGCATTCATGTTTCGGCGGCGAAGTTCTTCCCTCTGCAGCGAATTGAGGGGCTCGGGGAGATATTCCTCATGGGCGTGCGACGGATCGCCTCCGCCGTCCGACGGCGCCGGGAAAGCCGGGGGGACCGTGTGGTCCGTTGACCATCAGGAACTCCACCGCTGGATCACTGCTGTCGCACCCGGATGCAGTCTCTGCGGAGCCAGTCGATAGGTCGAACAGGCCATAGAGAGATTCGTCGGGCTCGATCGCCGCGACTTGGGTGGTGGTCGACTGGCGGGCCACCGTGTGCCTCACCCACCGCTGAAGCCTCGACCGACCGGAGCGCTTGCGCCGGCGGGAAGCAGTGAGGGAGGATGACAGAAAAATCGGTCGATACTGGGTCGACGGTTGCCGCAGGAGGACGCCGCGGACGCATGCACGAAAGTGCGCTCCCGCTGGATCGAGCGCGGCCGATGTCGAGCGGAGCCTCCTGAAGCCAGGCAGAGTCGTCGGCGACGAACGTGAGCGCGCCGAGACGGATCTCGCGGCCCTCAACCAAAACTCCTCCTGAAACCAAGATGAAGGAGCTCGAAAAACATTGCAACTTCTCCAATAAGTCGCTAAGACACCTGCCCCACGGTGGGCGCCAACTGTCGTGGTTCTAAGTCTGACAGTAGTGTAGGGGGGTACTAATGGAGAGGCAAGATCCTAGCTATGGAGTAGTTGTATACGCAAGAGATTTACGAGTTCAGGCCCTTCTCGGAGGAAGTAACAGCCCTACGTCTCGGAGCCCGGAGGCGGTCGACTGGATTATATGTGTATGAGTTACAGGGGTGCGAACCCTTTACACCGAGGAGGGGGTGGCTTATATAGAGTCCGCTGCACCCTCCGTCTCGCTATGCAGGGTTTAAGGTACATTAAGGTTGGGCGTTACTGGTAATGCCATACATAAAGTGCTATGATGACCATAAAGGCTACTTAATGACCGACCGTTGACGTGCAGAGTGACTTTAGAACTCCTGGCCGTCGAGTGGTTGGCTCCATGGTCAAGTGGATAGCTTCATGGTCGAGTGTCTTCGAGCCTGTCAAGTGGAACACTCCTGAGTCAATTGACATGTGGTTTCTTCTTTGCGTAGGGTAGTTTGGACAGATCCATGATCCTACCGTAGGTACATAGCTTCATCAGGGGGCGGTGGTCGCCGGCGGTGGCGGGGCGGTGGCGTGGGAATCGCCGAAGAAAAAGCTCGGCACGGGGGGCCTAGAGAGATGGACGGGGCGGCGCCGGACCGGCGGTGGGGAGTGTTTTCGGGGCGGGCGGAGCGGCGCACCGCCAGCCGCGGGCGGCATGGGGCTGCTATTTGGTCGGTGGTGGCTGGCGGCTCAGGGGGTGGAGGTTGAAGATGAACTGCAGGCCCTTGATTTCATATCCAACGGCTGCAAAATCGACTGACCAGAGATGAAAAAGTCTGTCGACCGACGTGTAGCCTCACCTTGCTAGTGCGTTTAGTTTCGACTAGAAAATTCAGTTTCGAGAGCAAAATTCAGTTTCGATAGTTAAGTTCAGTTTCGACAGTTAAGTTCAGTTTCGACAGTTAAGTTCAGTTTTGATAGTTAAGTTCAGAGATGAGCGGCTGATGTATTTTACATCTAGCACTTTGTGGTTATGTATTTTACGTCATGTATTGGAGATGCTATTAGAATTCCACTCAGGTTAACGTTGTCTCTCTTGTCATGCTTCAGCCTCGACGCCGCATACAACTCACCGGAGCTGCTCCAACGATTTAAACCCTCCATCACAATGAGCAGTACCTCGGCTCCATCTCCGCACGCCTAAGATCTTCTTCCTCCTCCGACAGCCAAGTCAGCCGGAGCATCCTCACCAGCCAACCCAATCACGCTGAGATCGACATGGCTTCGCCAAAGAGGTTGTACACTTAATGCATCTCTTGTTTACTCTACATGTTATATATATTGTCCACTAAGCACACGTAGTAACGGGAAATACGATTATTTTATCCTACTATATGACAAGCAGTGAGGTACCAGGCAACTTAGCTTTCCGTGATGGACTCTCTTGAACGCCATCATTATTTATCTCCGCGCGTTTGAGCTGTACATTTGTCGATGGCCCTGGGAGTTGAGCTAGTAGGGCAGTTGCCTGGGTCCAAAGTAATAGAAGTAGCACAAAAACATTTTTTAGTGTAGGCTTTTCCTTGCTCAAGCCTGCCTACTAGAATCTCCAGTGCTTGAAAGGAAAAGTGAATGAAAAACATAGGAATTGGGAAGTTTCCTATGGTACTACTATTCATGAATTTGGTTCAAAGGAATGGAGCAAAGGAAAACTGTAGGATTTTATCCTTTAGTGTCTCCTTGAAAGAAAAAACGTAGGAATTTTAATTTTCACTTGTCCTCCTTTTCAAATTCCTATTCATGAAGCACAAGACTAAGAGATAGTAGCATAATAGCATTATAACCGTACATTTTCTAGTGGTTTGACTTAATCTCACCATGCTTCTTTGCATCCTGTGATCTTCCAACTGTTGTGAATCAAACACCCAGATTGGCAAAAATCTTGTGTTTTTAAATTCTCTGTTTTGCACGTGCATTCCTATCCTATTCCTCGCTTCATTTCCTATCCTCGCATTGTTGGAATCCTCCAATTCAAACGAGCCTCATGTAATTACTTATCTTATAGATAGTTGTCAAAGAAAACCTTGCGTGGTTTGTCCCGCTCCTGGCGCCGTCAGTCGACCCCATCTCAGCTGCTCCAACGACGTATGGGTCCGGCACATCGTGATCCAGCCTCCAGATCGCCTTTCGCCGCCTCGCATCTTCTTCCCGCCGCCGCAGCCATGAAAACTGCATTACCATCATCAACCGAGTAGATGACCTCGAGGACTACACGGGTCCGCAAGAGAGGTCGCACTCTTTCGTGGTTCCGCCACGTTATGCATCACTTAATACTACATGCTACTTTATCGTCCTGTTCACCGATTAGACTCTGAGTCGGCTCCAAACTAATGGTCAAACTTGAGTTTTTAAATAGTTTTGGGGTACATATCGGGGCCGCAATCAATAGTATCTATCTACTATCTGGTTAATCTCCGGTGTCTACTATGAGTTTCATGTTGGCTGGGAAACAAACAAAAAGAAGCCATTATCTCAGATCTTTTAACCAAGCCATTATCTCCTCGCTATTATAGGTTTTGGGTCTATCCACAGGTTGCTACCATCACTCTGGATTTCTGCATGCACTCCTTACATAATCTCACTATGTTTTATTCCTATGCATGACAGTTATTGTAAACAATTGAACTAAACATGTAGAGCAAAGATACGAGCCTTGCATGGCAATAGTTTTGGGTCTATCCACAGGTCGCTACCATCACTCTGGATTTCTGCATGCACTCCTTACATAATCTCACTATGTTTTATTCCTATGCATGACAGTTATTGTAAACAATTGAACTGAACATGTAGAGCAAAGAGACGAGCCTTGCGTGGCAATAAAATTTCATGCAGACGTCGCTCCATGGTAGGCGCAAAGGCAGCCCCCCTCCACACATTTTGGATTGTAATCGAGAGGAAGATATCTGTTCTGAGGGGGATTCAGAAGGAGAAGACAACTCCTATTTACCCCCTAAGGTCTTCGCTCTAACTTGGCATGCTGATGTTGGTTATATCATGCATATGGTTCCTTGCATTGCTTACTTTATACATCAAATATGTCATCTTCCTAGTTTAGACATCCTTTGTGTGAATGCCATCTGTTTAGTTTATTTATCGTTTATGTGAATTATGCAACGCCATCATGTTTAGCCAGGCATCATATATGTGAATTTTGCAATGCCATCCTGCTTAGCCAGTCATCTTATATGTAAATTATATCAGACCATCCTTTTTTTCGTTACATATTACATTTGTCAACAATGTTAGTACGTTCAACTGCTCTTCGTGTGCATCGGCCATTTGACACGATGATGGCATTCTGGAGTGAAAACAAGGTCTTCAGAGCAGACTATGCTATCTGACGAAGCGCATATCTCGCTGGTTACGGATAGCTCCTCAGAGGAGGATTCAGAGACAGATGACCAGTCCTATTCCCCCCCGAGGTGTATGCTCTAACTTGGCAGGGTTATGTTGCTCATATCGTGCATATGGTGTCTCGCATTGCTATGTCATTTGATTAGTTTAGACATGCTTTGTGTGAATGCCACCTATTCAGTGTCTAATTACCATATATGTGAATTATTCATTGCCATCTTGTTGCAAGACATTATATATGTGAATTATACAATGATATCTTGTTGCAAAGGCATTATATATGTGAATTATGCAATGCCATGCTGTTTAGCCAATCATCATGTATGTGAATTATATGATGCTATCATTTTTTGTATTACGTGTTCCATTTGTCGACAACGTTTGTATATTCAACTACTCTTCCTGTGCATCAGCCATTTGAAGCGGTGATGGAAGTATCTGGAGTGAAAACAAGGTATTCAGAGCAGACAATGCTACCTGCTGAAGCAGACCTCTTGCTGATTACAGAGAGCTCCTCAGAGGAGGGTTCAGAGACTGATGGCCAGTCCTATTTCCCCCCTGAGGTCTATGCTCAAACTTGGCAGGGTTATATTACCCATGTCATGCATGTTGTCTTGCATTGCTTAGTTTTTACATCATATGTGGATTGTCATCTGCTTACTTGCTTACTATATAAATCATATATTTGAATTATATCATGCCATCATGTTTACATAGTACATACACATCATCTATCTGAATTATGGCATGGCAATCCATTTAATAAAGACATCATATAGTTATATCATCTCATCCTGTTTAGTGTTTACAGTCATCATATTTTGAATTATGGCATTCTATCCGTGAAAGTATGTGAATTATGGCATGCCAACCTATTTAATAAACACATTATATAGTTATATCATGTCATCCTGTTTACATAGTCATCATATTTTGAACTATGTCTTTCCATCTTTTTTAGTTAGCCATCATAATGTGAAATTGTGTCATGCTATCCTCAAGTTAGTTAGCCATCATATATGTGAAATTGTGTCATGCTATCCTGCTTGGTTAGACAACATAAATATGAATTATTTCATGCCCTCTTTTATTCCCCACTATCCATTGCACCTGCTTCATCATACAATGTCTATACTTGCAATTATTTTTCTTGTTTATCAGCCATTTGAATTGGAGAGGGTGATGGCAGATTCAAGGGAGTAACAAATACGCCTTCTCAGAAAAGATAGTGCTACCAGTTGATGCAGATAGAACCACGGTTGTACTTCCCCAAGGACTAGATCCACAACACATAACCCAGACTCTCGCAGATTGTACCCCTACCCAGTTGGATAGAGAACCAGCTACACCCCTTCTAACCCCAACACCGGCAGATAGTAACCCAGTTCCAGTTGACACAACACCGTCTCCACCCCAGAGCACCCAAACACGAGCAGATAGTAAGGGAACTGCAGTGCCCAAAGCACGAGGACCACCACTCGGAATCCCAACTCAACGCTTAAAGGAGAAGAAGATTTGTTCTCGTGTCAGTTCTCAGAGCTATGGTTCATACTCCTTTGCTCTTGCATTATTGTATTTACTCATACCAACTATTTTCAAATTTGAAGGATGGAATTGAAACTCCAATGGTGCAACGGGTATGTTTCAAACCTGTTGCTTTAACTGGTTTGCTGTTGTAACCTGCTCTATGTTGATTTCAGTTTCAATTGAATAAACAGTTATGTTCTCATGTCATGCACATTAATAGTGTTGTTATTGCTCTATAGTTTCCCACACTTATATTCTGTCTATTCTGCTTTGTCTTGAACAAATATTATTTGAACTGTGCCTCCATCTTGATTTGGCAACAAAAACTAGAATGATATAGACCATAAAGTGACCATGGTATATAGATATATGTTTGTTTCATGCTGTTATCCTGTCCACTTTACTACTGAACTCATTTACCAAAATGAGTTTCATATACAACATGGTAAACCTGTGATGTGTCTGCTTGTTTCTCTTTTAGAATGCGGACAGAATATTAGAGAACAGTACCGCGTTATGCAATGGTAAAGGAAGTAATGCAAATAAGATTCAAGATAGTGAGACATCACTGTTGGTCTCCAAGAAAGCTGATAAAAACTATCTTGACGACAGTGAGAGAACCCAAAAGTCATGTCTTGATGTAGTGTTCGAGCTACTGGCCACTACTACTGGCACAAGCTCTTCGAACTGCTACCTGAATCAGTTCGTCTTCTTGAGTCTCAACTTTGAGTTGAAAGACATCGATCGACAAAGGCGACAGAAGTCAAGGAATGAGGAAGTCCCCGCAGAATTCAGATGCATATTTCGGTGCAACAGCAAGTTACCGGAGGATTTAAGCGCCAAACAAGAGAAAGTTAATAAGCTTGCTAAGCATCTTGCCAAAGATTATGGGTACCCAGGATATTGTTTCTTGAGATCTTCTTAAGTGGTTTCAGCCTGGATTTGTTTTGTTATGGCGTTTATTTGCATACCGGTCGCCAACTTTGACAACCAAAGGTATATGATATGCTGCTTTGTTCCCTATATTTGCACTGGTGGCGAACTTTGATGCCCAGTAGATGTAATATGTGTAATAGCCGTGATAGCCTAGCGTTAGTTGCTTGCTTATTTATTTCCTTGTTGTCTTGTTTATTTGTTTTCTTGTAGTCATTTGGTGGCGAACTTTTCCCGCGGTTTGCTAGTGGCTGCAATAACCTATTTTTTTAAAACTAGGCCACAATAACATGGCTAATATTTACTGTAGTGACATTGGGCCTCCTACGGGCCATAGAAATAGTGGGCCTTCTACGGGCCGTAGAAACAATGGGCCTTCTACGGGCCGTATCATCAATGGGCCTTATACGGGCCGTATGATCGATTGGCCAAACATGGGCCAAACAGACCGCATTATGGCCGTAAACGGCTAGAGTTGGAATCGTCCGTTCATGGGCCGACCATAACGGGCCATCGTTAGTCGTATTTGATGACGCTATGTAAACAGCCCAACGTATTAACGGACCACAAACGGGCCGACTGTAACCACGAGCTGAATTTGGCCCACAAGCAGAAAATGACAGTAACGTGCCATAAGTAAACGAATGCTGGAAATGAGCCCAAGAATAAATGGGCTCTGAGAAGGCCGAAAGATAACATGGGCTAGAAACTGCCCAACGGAATAACAGGCCATTAATGGGTATAAAGTGATACATTGTTCATTAGGGACCAGTTTCAGCATGGGCCGTTAATGGGTGTAAAGTGATACACTGTTCATTACGGGCCATTTTCACGACGGGCCGTTAATGGGCCAAGAGTTACAAAGGGCCTCATATGGGCCGAAAGACGTCATGGGCCATACATGGGCCAGAAGTGAAAACGGACTGGAATCATATTGGATGGCCCAGATGACGCTACTGGGCCTAATTCGGATAGGGCGTAACGGGCCTTGGGTTAGCAGGCTGTAAATGGGCTATATGCGAACATGACGTTAACAGGCTTTCCATGGGCCGGCCCACCACCTTTTGACCAAGTCAAACGGGCCGGCCTTTTCACAGGAATGGGCCTCTGTTGGGCCGTGCCACATGTCGGCGTATCATAGGCGCCTTCTGTCCAATGAGTGGATGACATCTGTCCCAACGATGAGCCGACACGTGTTTCCTCCAGCCAATGATGATTTTACACGTGGAAAATCCCCATTTGTCGGGGCTGTTAATGGGTTATCAGATCCAAAACCTGACCCGATAGCTTAACGGCTTTCCGTTACGGTGGATGCCACGTGTCGGTCACCCTTGACGAAAGCACTTCTGTGACGCGCGATTTACCGTCAAGGAAGTGGACACTTCCGTGATGATAATTTTGGTAATTTCATGGAACACTTCTACGACAACACAGGTATGACTATCTTGATTCTGTCATAGAATCGTCATGGATGTACACGCATGACAAAAAACGCGACCTACTGTGACAAACACGTATCATCACGGAACTGTATTTTTTTTGTAGCGCTACGATTATCGCTACTGCTTAGTGATAAAGTAAAGCAATTACATGGCGATTGCATTGCATACAATAAAGCGACAACCATATGGCTCCTGCCAGTTGCCGATAACTCTGTTACAAAACATGATCATCTCATACAATAAAATTTAGCATCATGTCTTGACCATATCACATCACAACATGTCCTGCAAAAACAAGTTAGACGTCCTCTACTTTGTTGTCGCAAGTTTTACGTGGCTGCCACAGGCTGAGCAAGAACCGTTCTTACCTACGCATCAAAACCAGAACAATATTTCATCAAGTTAGTGATGTTTTAACTTTCAACAAGGACCGGGCGTAGCCACACTCGATTCAACTAAAGTTGGAGAAACTGATACCCGCCAGCCACCTATGTGCAAAGCACGTCGGTAGAACCAGTCTCGCGTAAGCGTACGCGTAATGTCGGTCTGGGCCGCTTCATCCAACAATACCGCCGAATCAAAGAATGACATGCTGGTAAGCAGTATGACTAGTATCGCCCACAACTCACTTGTGTTCTACTCGTGCATATAACATCTACGCATAAACCTGGCTCGGATGCCACTGTTGGGGAACGTAGTATTTAAAAAAAATTCCTACGCACACGCAAGATCATGTTGATGCATAGCAACAAGAGGGGAGAGTGTTGTCCACGTACCCTTGTAGACCGAAAGCGGAAGTGTTATGACAACGCGGTTGATGTAGTCGTACGTCTTCAAGATTGACCGATCCTAGTACCGAACGTACGGCACCTCCACGATCTGCACACTTTCCGCTCGGTGACGTCCCATGAAATCCGATCCAGCAGAGTATTCGAAGGAGAGTTTCGTCAGCATGACGGCGTGATGACGATGATGATGAAGCTACCGGCGCAGGGCTTCGCCTAAGCACTATGACGATAACCGAGGTGGATTATGGTGGAGGGGGGCACCGCACACGGCTAAGAGATCAATGATCAACTTGTGTGTCTTGGGGTGCCCCCTGCCCCCATATATAAATGAGCCAGGGGGAAGCGGCCGGCCAAGGAGGAGGGCGCGCCAAGGGGAGTCCTACTCCCACCGGGAGTAGGACTCCTTCTTTCCTAGTAGGAGTAGTAGAAGGGAAGGAGAGAGGAGGAAGGAAAGGAGGGGGCGCGCGGCCTGCCCTGGCCGCCCCTCCTCTTCTCCACTAAGGCCCAATAGGCCCATTACACTCCCCGAGGGGTTCCAGTAACCCCTCGGTACTCCGGTATATGACCGAACTTGCCCGGAACCCTTCCGAAGTCCAAACATATTCATCCAATATATCGATCTTTATGTCTTGACCATTTCTAGGCTCCTCGTCATGTCCGTGATCATATCAGAAACTCCGAACTACCTTCGATACATCAAAACACATAAACTCATAATACTGATCGTCACCGAACGTTAAGCGTGCGGACTCTACGGGTTCGGGAACTATGTAGACATGACCGAGACTCATCTCCAGTCAATAACCAATAGCGGAACCTGGATGCTTATATTGACTCCTACATATTCTAAGAAGATCTTTATCGTTCAAACCGCATAACAACATATGTTGTTCCCTTTGTCATCGGTATGTTACTTGCCCGAGATTCGATCGTCAGTATCTCAATACCTAGTTCAATCTCGTTACCGGCAAGTCTCTTTACTCGTTTCGTAATGCATCATCTCGTGACTAACTCATTAGTCACATTGCTTGCAAGGCTTATAGTGATGTGCATTACCGAGATGGCCCAAAGATACCTCTCCGACAATCGGAGTGACAAATCCTAATCTTGATCTATGCCAACTCAACAAGTACCATCGGAGACACCAGAGAGCACCTTTATAATCACCCGATTACTGGTGACGTTTGGTAGAACAAAAAGTGTTCCTCCGGTATTCGGGAGTTGTATAATCTCATAGTCATAGGAACATGTGTAAGTCAGGAAGAAAGCAATAGCAATATACTAAACGATCAACTGCTAAGCTAACGGAATGGGTCAAGTCAATCACATCATTCTGTAATGATGTGATCCCGTTAATCAAATGACAACTCATGTCTATGGCTAGGAAACTTAACCATCTTTGAATCAACGAGCTAGTCAAGTAGAGGCATACTAGTGACACTGTTTGTCTATGTATTCACACATGTAATAAGTTTCCGATTATCAATTCTAGCATGAATAATAAACATTTATCATGAAATAAGGAAATAAAGAATAACTTTATTATTGTCTCTAGGGCATATTTCCTTCAGTCTTCCACTTGCACTAGAGTCAATAATCTAGTTCACATCGCTATGTGATTTAACACCAATAGTTCACATCACCATGTGATTAACACCAATAGTTCACATCACCATGTGGACAATACTCAAAGTGTTTACTAGAGTCATTAATCTAGTTCACATCGTCATGTGATTAACACCCAAAGAGTACTAAGGTGTGATCATGTTTTGCTTGTGAGAGTAGTTTAGTCAACAGGTCTGCCACATTCAGATCCGTATGTGTATTTTGCAATTTTCTATGTCTACAATGCTCTGCATGGAGCTACTCTAGCTAATAGCTCCCACTTTTAATATGTATCTAGATCGAGATTTAGAGTCATCCAGATCGGTGTCAAACCTTGCATCGACGTAACTCTTTACGATGAACTTTTTATCACCTCCATAACTGAGAAATATTTTCTTATTCCACTAAGGAAAAATTTGACCGCTGTCCAGTGATCTACTCCTAGATCACTATTGTACCCTCTTGCCAAACTCCCTGTGAGGTACACAATAGGTCTGGTACACAACATAGCATACTTTATAGAACCTATAACTGAGGCATAGGGAATGAATTTTCATTCTCTTTCTATTTTCTGCCATGGTCGGGTTTTGAGTCTTACTCAACTTCACACCTTGCAACACAGACAAGAACTCCTTCTTTTACTGTTCCATTTTGAACTACTTCAAAATCTTATCAAGGTATGTACTCATTGAAAAAATATTATTAAGCGTCTTGATCTATCTCTATAGATCTTGATGATCAATGTGTAAGCAGCTTCCTCGAGGTCTTTCTTTGAAAAACTCCTTTCATACACTCCTTTATGCTTTCCAGAAAAATCTACATTATTTCTGATCATCAATATGTCATTCACATATACTTATCAGAAATGCTGTAGTGCTCCCACTCACTTTCTTATAAATACAGGCTTCTCAAAAAGTCTGTATAAAACCATATGCTTTGATCACACTATCAAAGCGTATATTCCAACTCTGAGATGTTTGCACCAGTACATATATGGATCGCTGGAGCTTACACACTTTGTTAGCACCTTTAGGATTGACAAAACCTTCTTGTTGCATCATATACAACTATTTCATTAAGGAATGCAGTTTTGACATCCATTTGCCAGATTTCATAAAATGTGGCAATTGCTAACATGATTCAGACAGACTTAAGCATCGCTACAGTTGAGAAAATCTCATTGTAGTCAACACATTGAACTTGTCGAAAACCTTTTGCAACAAGTCGAGCTTTCTAGATAGTAACACTACTATCATCGTCCATTTTCCTCTTGAAGATCCATTTATTTTCTATGGTCTGCCGATCATCGGGCAAATCCACCAAAGTCCATACTTTGTTCTTATACATGAATCCCATCTCAGATTTCATGGCCTCAAGCCATTTCGCAGAATCTGGGCTCACCATCGCTTCCCCATAGTTCATAGGTTCATCATGGTATAGTAACATGACTTCCAGAATAGGATTACCATACCACTCTGGTGCAGACTGTACTCTGAAACACCTATGAGGTTCTGTAGTAACTTGATCTGAAGTTTCATGATCATCATCATTAGCTTCCTCACTAATAGATGTGAGAATCACTGGAACTGATTTCTGTGATGAACTACTTTCAATTCGGGAGAAAGTACAATTAGCTCATCAAGTTCTACTTTCCTCCCACTCACTTCTTTCGAGAGAAACTCCTTCTCTAGAAAGGATCCATTCTTAGCAATGAATATCTTGACTTCGGATCTGTGATAGAAGGTGTACCCAACAGTTTCCTTTTGGGTATCTATGAAGACGCACTTCTCCGATTTGCGTTCGAGCTTATCAGGTTGAAACTTTTTCACATAAGCATCGCAGCCCCAAACTTTTAAGAAACGACAACTTTGATTTCTTGCCAAGCCATAGTGACGGTGTCCCGGACTAAGGGGGTACTCACCACGACGTCTCCTGATCAGTTAGATTGGGCCGAGGACCCCCATGGCCGTATACTCATAGGCCAGTTCGGACAGCCCATGCCGCATACAAGAAGGACTCCACAAGACTTGGCGCCCAAGACAAGGACTCTCCTAAACCCTAAGCCTCCGGTGTGTTATATGAACCAAGGCCAGGCTAGTCAATAGACAATCTCATATTCGTTACTACAATCTCGTGGTAGATACATGTACTCTGTACAATACCCATACGAATACAAGCAAAACCAGCATGTAGGGTATTATCTCTTCAAGAGAGCCCGAAGCTGGGTAAAACCCCGTGTCCATGTTACCATCGCTCCAAGACGCCTAGCTTAGGACCCTTACTACGAGATACGCCGGTTTTGTCACTAACATTGGTGCTTTCATTGAGAGCCTGCTGGGCAATCGTCGCAGATTGATGGGACAATCAGGTGATATTTCTTCAGTTAGATCTGTTTTATGTCAATCATCTCTTTTTGCAAATTGTTGCTGCCGAATTATCTTACTTTGTTCGCAGTCAAACCAAGATCAGGAAAATTTTAACAACGATGGTCGTACCCGTCGCCGGACCGTGTGTTAGACCCGGACACTGCTGCGGTTATAGAAAGCAATATCAATCGCAAAGATTGCTACCCCGCGCGCCATGGAAACTCCGGAAGAAACGTGTGCATGCAGTAACGCCTTGGGGTTGCAGATAAGCCGCCTGGGTCAGTCCAAAAACTCCGGAAGATTCCTTTCCTTTTGTTTTTTATTCCAGCCCTTAGTTCGGCCGGTGGTCATCCTCTACCTTTTGTTGAAAAGTGCATGCACCTGGGGTATTGCTAACCTGGTTGCCTACTAGTTTTACAGTGCAGTACCCTAGGTTTGATTGGTAGATTCTGGTAATTTGAGTACTACTACTCCACGTGTAAGATCAAAACCAATGAATTCTAGGTACCAATTGATACTAGTTTTGTCCAGATCACTTTTGTTGTAGTCGAGCGTGTTTATTTTTTCCTGACTATTCGTTTATCACATGAAATTATTACACATAGAATATTTTCTGTCCGTTAGTACTGCATTATTTTTTGCAGAGATATTTTGTCGATGCATGTACATGCGTTTTTCGTTAAAAGAGTATTCTTTGCCGGTCTGCATTTTTTGTGCTGCAGGTTTTGCAATCAGGTCTACACTGCGGCCGCCGTTTCAGGGCGACCCGATATGCTGTCGCTGCCCTGTGCGCACTGCGTCCGTAACTCGGGCGCCCGTGCGAATTCGGATTTTGTCATCCCGCCGCGCCAACGCCCAGTGTCGACAATGGCCTCGCGCCACGTCACATCTCTTTTAATTTATTTTACACTAGTTAGCGTGCACGTGCAACGCACGTAAGTTTAGAATTTTCTTCAATATTTTGATTATCTGAATCAAATTTTTGTTCATAATATTTATCATAATAACATGTTATGATTTAACAATAGTTGGTCTACAATGAAATTATATGATAATCCAAACTCTAATTTCGGCGAACAACCTTCTTGCTAGCTAAATGTGTCCATGCCATCCAATCCCCATCTTGCAACTGTGATCCCGATGGTTTGAATTTTTGAATATGGTTGTATCTTTCCTGCAGCACACAACACTCTACTTCCCGTCGATGGTTTGAATTTTTTAACATGGTTGTATCTTTGCTGCCGCATGCAACGCTCTACCTCCCGCATCACGCCAAATCTTGTTTTTGGGCATCACCAACGCCTTACCTCCCGCGCCATGCCAAATTTTCTTTTCAGGCATCACCAACGCCCACGCCTCAAGGCCAATGCCAAATTTTCTTTTTGGGATTATCACCGGGGGATTTTGTCCACCTAAATATAATCAAACACCATGGAGGCAAGCTCAAATTGTTGTTAGCTTAGGTCATCTCAACAACACCTAGAACAACATCCAGTCAACCGACCAAGCTAGAACAAAGAGGGCATACCAAAGCATCTACTTTTTATCAGCATGGGATAGAATGTTCAAAACAATGCCATCATAATCAACATGTGCAAAACATAGCAAAAAATAAGGAGATTCCATCCTTTTATGCGAGGCAATGAGAGTGTCCTATCACCTAGCATGAAGACTGGGAACTTTGTCGTTCCAAGATATCCTTCAATATTTCACAAAACTTCAGGAAATCACAAGTACAAATACTTCGACAGCATGAAAATGAAAAAAAATAAAATATTTGAACAAAAGAAAGTCACTGTATAGCAGATCTCAACCCAACTTACATGGCATCTTGTTAACCTAAATATTTCATAATCCAAAGAAGAAATTAAGGTGCGTGATTTAAACATCAGCAATATAAACTCGCATCGATTTTTTCTCTGAGAAAATAGATTTCTGGACACCGGAGATCAAGATTCCATCCCATGATTTCATAACAATCAACATGTACATGGCTCTCTGATTATATTGTAGCCACTACCATGGATGTAGTTCTCCTCATATGGCTCGAAAGAAACATGATGCCATGGGTTTCTGAACCTTGACCCACGCCACCCATCTATTTGTGACAATTTATGCCCAAATTTATATCTGAAATGTATGCCTAGATCTTTAACACGAGCAATAGAAAAACTAAAAAAATAAATCGCCTAACCTTCTTTTTCATATGACTCATGATACAACAAGAAATATGATTTTACGATGTTTCGTCACGCACACATGAACCAGAGCTACCAGGCACCAATATTCCACCATTTTTTGGGAAACACTTTGTATCTATAGTCTGATAAGATTCCAAGGTCAGACTAGTCTAATGCCGTCGATCTAATTGAAATCATGCGCTTGTCCTTCTTTTGTGAAAAAGGAAATAAAAAAAAATCTTTCGGAAGGGAGCTGACTCCCGTAACTTCCGCACGTAATTATCTCTCGTAATCCCCAGATTCCAATCTGGAGCTCTTCCTCCACACCGAGCGCACCATAGTTAGCCTACCTCGCGAGATCCCCATTCCCTCCGGCTCCGCTCCTGCTCCTCCGTCTCTCCTCTTCGTACAGCGGAACGGCGAGCTCACAGGCCAGCTCCACAACCACGGCTCCTCCTTCTTTCCTCGCCGTCGAGCAGCCCGGCCACCCCATCTTCCACTCCACCAATGGATCCCCCGTGCAAGATCGGTGGTGAGCCATCCTGGCATTAAGGGGTCCAGCCCCCCAACCTCAACCGCGATTCGTGGATCAGCAGGTTACCAGTCGGCTGGATCGGCCATCAGAGTAGCACCGGCCGGCCAAACAACCGACACTGGATGGCAACCACCGCCACTCCGCCCCACCCCATTCGAAGAGCCCATCTTGAAGTCGAAGGTATTGCACGGCTTTCACCGCCCTTGATTTGATTATTTGTTATTTTGCAATGCAATTATGCATGTATTTCATCCAACAGCTGATTACTAATTGTAATTTATGTTCATCATCTGCCTCGTATTCATGAAGTTTTTACATAATTCGATAACCCAGCACCCATAGTTATGTACGCAGTAATCGTACCAATGAATATGGCAAATGTTCAGAATTTTTTTCTTTTGTTGCTCCCTGTATATAGAGATTCCAAAAATAAGTATCCTCATTTGGCTGCAAATCTTTTTACATGTATTTTAAAATTTGATGCTTCCACCTAACACTAATAATGCACCCTTTGCATTATTTCCTAGCTTCATAAATGTGCTTCTACATTGTACTCATTTTGCTACGGTCGTCTAGAAATTAATATGCTTCCATGCCTTCATCTCATAATGGTTTATTCCAAAACAGTCTTGATAAGTCTCAGTCGACTGAGACTTCGTTAAGTCTCACTAGATGCAATATCTATGAGATACTACATTAAGATCCGTGCAAAATTTTCTTTTCAGTTATTTCTTTTTCTCTCTTGCATGTTATGTCACTTGACTGAGACTTGATTATATCTCAGTCGACTGAGACCTAGCTACACCCATTCCAAATATATGTATCCACAGTTGGTGGCAAATCTTTTTTTGTTTATGTTTCTAAAGTTGATGCTTCCACCTAACACATAATGGTCTATGAAATTAGTATGCATATTGTACAAATATGCCTCCCCAGTTGGTGTCAATACAGGTTTTGTTCCATTTTCAGTTTTTCATGGTTTTGAGTGACACTACTTATGTACCGTGTTTCAATTTTCCGTGCTTCTACAATGTATTTTTTTACATGTGCTTCTACAATGTAATTATATTGCTGTGTTTGGCTAGATAATTGTTCACACATGGATCATGAGCAAATATGTTAAATGTGTACACAAAAGATGCATCCTCATGTTAGCCACAAGCTTATTGTCTCATTATCAATGTTTTATTCCGTGCTTCCAACCAAAATGAGTAACGCTGACTTGCCATATTTTCTTGCTCCCTAATTTTGCCTTGTCGTGTTTAAGAAATAAGCTTCTTAATTCTAATTGCATGCTTCCGTACAACTGTTTTTAGCAGCCATCTTCATGTCTCCGTTCATTCCCTGAATGTCCATATCTTTATATTTGCTAACATATTAATAAATTTCTTATATCTTCAGTGGATCCGCGACAATGAAGTAGGCTCAAGGTTATGCACCTCACCTCCAATCTTGCCATCTGCCACGCCATCCATGTTCTCTCTGACAACACTGCCCCTGATTTTATCCTCTCCGCCGTGCTTCCAACCCACCTGCACCGACTCCTTGATATTTCCATTTTCAATGTTCTATGCTTCCACTTAAGATGAGTCATATTGAGACAGCATTTTTTTCTTGCTTCCTGCATATGGTGTTCACATATCACGCTTTGTGTGCTTTTTTAGTTTATGTGGATTGTTTTCATACTTCACGTGTCTTATTTTGTAAAAATAAATAATTTTGCCACTGGTATCACCGTTGAAACATGCAACAACAACAAAAAACAACAACAAAGCCTTTAGTCCCAAACAAGTTGGGGTAGGCTAGAGGTGAAACCCATAAGATCTCGCAACCAACCGTTGAAACATGCCATGCTATCATTTTATACTACATATGTTTCTTGGTTCTACTTCCAAGATTTTATTTTAAAATTGTTCTAATTTAGTCGGATAATTGTATCTACTTCATTAGTAATGTACATGTAGTAGCATCTGCTGCTTCCTACCTTTGATACTTATGCATCATGCCTAATTGATATATGCTTCAACCAGTTGTGTGCTGGCTTCACGGCCGATAGGTGTTGCAAAGACAGGGTATATATGGAGTTGACCGGTGGAAGCACTGAGAAGAATGGAGGCAAACTTAGCACAATGCCCGGTAAGCTAAACACTCGATTCTACATCTCCGGGAATGCAACGAACTTCTACTTCTAGATAGGTCTAATAGATAGACGGCTAATAGATAGACGGGGGGCCCACTAGTCCTGTATTGCGGTAGTTCAATACATAATGACAACGAGAGAACGAACCCAGTACCTATAGTACAACAAACACCACCATTACTTGCGTCACTAAATTGAAGCATAGAAAGAGGTGGACCGCGCTTGGATAATTGGTCGGATACAGCCGTGAGACCGCAGAACTTCGATCGGACACACAGTGTACGGTACAGAACTCCTCAAGACACAGTAGTCAACTGCTTCACTCCTACGCATTATCCTTTCTTTGAAAGGCAAGATTAGGGAGCCAATTGAGTGAACAGACGAAGTAGCTTGCTTTGTACTACCGACATCTTAATACGATATTCTTTGCTACCTTTTCCAATGACAAGCCAGACTTCAGAACTGATTGGACACCAGAGTCGATAGCTTACTTGGGACTACCGAAACTACCAAAGAGCAGCTCTCATTTTTCTAAAGAGGAGGTGGATTTCAGTGATAGTGAAAAAGAGAGACCAATGAAGCCCTATCTGGCGAAGCAAGCGATGCCGGTGCAAGGAGCAAGCTTACCTGCCTCTCGAGTGGAGTGATCCAGTTCCAGCGCCATCATAATATGACATTCTAGGGTTGGCGCACCAGAGAAGATCCCGTAAAGGGTGGTACATTTTCAACTACTTGATCGAGAAAATCGAATGCATTTCCGGTCCCATCCTCACCGCTTCTCTCTCGCATGACTGTTCTGCTCCCTCCGGCATCTTAGAGAAGTCAAGTATTCTACTTCTGATCTGTCAACTCGATCCACAACTAGCGCGTGGGAAATGCTATTCTCGAAAGCAAGGGATTGAGTGAGATATGCAGCAAGCAAAGAAAAATGGAACCCAGCAACCCGGAAACTACAGAAGCCTATCTAGCTTATACGATCACAGAAATGAGAGAAGGAGAACGAGAACATCCACGGAAGATAGTGATTCCAGATGGCGAGGGTTCTTTCCCTATCAATCTGCCCTGACCCATCAAGCTATTCAGCAGCAATCCAGCCAGACTACTTTAAAGGGTGCCACTAGACTCGATGTAAACATAGCCCTATGACAAGGATACCCATCATTCCTATTCAAGGACTGGTCCAATTCTCTTCATTCACCATATTTAAGGGGATGCTTGGGGCCCATGACATCCTTCCTAAACAGGAGCTATTGATCCAACACCTGAGCCATATTTATTGCGAGGAGCAATCCGTTGCTAAAAGAGGAAGAGCTTCTAAGTTCGAGTCCTGATCCCGAGATCAATGGGTTTCCACTTATGCCCGGACCGGAAGTAGCATATATGAATTAAAGGGAGATCTAATCAACCGAGCTGGGTGAGGATTCTGAGATTATGTATTGGTCATTGGCTACAGGTGAATATAATTAGGTTCGCTGATCATCCAATATGACCCGCATCAGGTCGGCGCATTAATTAAGTGGTGGGCTATACAAGTGGGAAAGTACGGGCAGTTGCATGTTTCCTTTGTTTCAAAACAATGTTAAAAAGGCGGGTGTGATGAAGTTGGGAGGAGGGGGCAAGGTATATAGAATGTGAACAATGGGTGGAAATCGGAGAATAGTGCCAGAACAGCCGTTGCACAAATATGAGAAATCAAGGGTTGTGGATGGTGGAAAGTCTCGAGTTGTTCTAGTTCCTGGCCTTGGTGGTTGGCCCATGCCCGAGGGATACTATGGCGCATCTCTTTCTGCGGAACTAAACAAGTTGCCAATAATAATAGATATCCCATAATACTTTAGGGCAAATCCGGGACGGATATTCCTCGATTACAGAGGCAGCAGTTGCGGGCTCAGGTGCTGGTGTGGCTAAATCTACATCAATAGCAGGATCAGGATACGATGCTTACTCGAAATCAATATTCCCCGGTTTCTTACGAGATAAGATATGTATGCCGGTCCAACTAAAGGAAGGGTGGTTTTGAGCTTGGGTTTCAGGCGCCGGGCTTTTCTACTGATGAAGTGCGGTGCGCATCTAAAAGAGTGGAATATCCCGTTCTGCTATCAAAGAAAGAATCGAATCCGCCGCTTGTTTTTCTAGCTATCAAGCCAGCCGCGTTTTCTTGTACTCTCTAGCTATACGTCTAGCTGAAGCGCTGCCGTGGCACTTGCTGCATCCTAACTTCTCTTATGTCTGGGTCTGGGTAAGCACCGGCACAAGCAAAGCCATGCTTTTTGCAAAACGAAAAAGAGAAATAGAAAGCCAAGGCCGAGCTTAAGAGGTGTGTCCACTAAATCTTTCCTGTTGTTGCGCGGGATCAAAGAGATTCTTTCTAATAGAATGGGCCAGTCAAGGTACTGGATAGATGCCAGAATCGGTAAAGGAACCCTTTGGTGAGCTGTCTTCTTCCACTAACAACTCATTTGGGTTCAGTTCCATCCTTGAATTGGATAAAGTCGCAAGCTTCAGAAAGATACTTCGCAGTTTCGCATGGCAGTGAAGCGAAAAGAGGTTATTATCGTTCAGATAGGGTTCTCCATTACTCGACAGGTTCCGCTCAAGATGCATTTTTAGCTGTCAAGTTAAGAAGGAGGTTTTCCGCATATGGCGATGGGTTGTGAAATCATTGGAGCTATCTCAGGTAGCAGACAACGAAACTCTAGGGAAGTTCAGTGCAGTCAAATCTATTGATAGCCTGTACGGGCACTGGGTCCCTCAAATGGCGCATAAGTTCAGAGGGGTTATTTATGCTTTGCTTTAGGCAAATCTGCTATAGCTTTTGGGCTTTCGTACATAATTTGACAAGAGGAGTTCTTCATCGCTTGAGGGCGGGATACTACACACACTTATAGTATAGTACGTTTCTATTGAGGTTGAGGCTTTAGACTGGGGTCAATAACCTTGGTTCATAGCTGACCTTTCCTCGCTCTAAGTTCAGTTTAGCATTCTATCTTACGTTGGCATGGGAGGAACTACTTAAAGCCGGGTATCTTCTTTAGAATACTAACTAGTTTCAAGTCCTTTGCGGGTCGTAAAAGTGCCGAGTCTTCCCTGATAGGAATCGAAATCACTTCTTCTGCTGGAACTGGATCGCAAGAAGAAGGAATGGCAGGACGCATGGAAGGAATGGAACTAGAACAGGCCAATGGCCTGCAACTGGAACAGAATGCGCAGTTTAGCAAGGTGAGTACTACTCTCAAGTCCAATCAAAGCTTTGAAACTCACTTCCCAGAAGAGCTCACTTTTCTCTTTTCCTAAGAGTCACCCATACTACAACGCACACGGAAGATATGGCTTCAATCCACTATACTATGGATATCCGATATTGCAAGCCAATAACAGCCAGCTTCTTTCTAGCAACCTGGGAGGTGGGATTGACTCTATCTTTGGTAGCTCTACTAGTCTTAAGTCGATAAGAAATGTTTCCCGTTGTCCTTCCTTGAATGAGGTAAGTTGTCAGTGTGATATACAATAGGGTAATTGAGTGTAGCAGCAAACCATCCCCCAAATGCGCCGAAAGAACTCATCCACGGAACGAGGGCCACAGGTTCGTGCAAAGGAACACTCCTTTTGAAAAAGAAATATGTGCATTGGTTTCTACTCTCATTATTGCAGCCTATTTTGAGAATGGTTGTAGTATCGCAGAAAGGAGCTGGTTCTAGTATCAGGCGTTACGGCTTCAAGATAAGAAACAAAGAAGTGGTGCCGACTTGCCTTGTGCATACCTTGCTGGAGAGTCAAGGGAAGTGAACGAGGATGGTGGATCTGGTAACATTTCCTAGAGTCCTTGCTGGCAGGTGATGGGCCTCTGTTAGAAGAAGGAAAGGTAGCGTGTACGGGTGCAGTTGTCTGTCTTCTATTTTGATCGAGCACTTTCTCCGTTATACGAGCATGCAATTCCTCAAGAAATCAATCAACTCCTTAGCGAAAACAATGATGACTAGTTTTCCAACTTCCAACTCAACTATATGTGGTGTGGCTCAAACTCACAAATAAGGGTCATCAACCCTAGTCATTGACAAGAGGACTGGTGCGTTGCTTATGGCCAGGAAGTGATCTTACAGAAACTCAAAGAATATGGATTTCTTGGGTAAAACCTTCTCATTGATCGGGTATCAGCATCCCCATGGCTCGAAAGATCCGTTTCGCTATCTGCCTTGGAGGGCAATCCTTTCTCGTAGCTCTATTTGGTGGCAAGCAGCTAATGGGTTCGTTTGAAACTAATTGAATCACATCAAGCAGCTTGAAGTGATGATCTGAGATCAGGAGCCGTTCACGGGTGTGGCAGGCCATGTGGAGCTCTTAATAGTTTGTTTCTATGGGGTGTGTATCTGGGGTGAAATGGCTCCGAAAACAGGGAAGGGTGGATCAACTATAAAACTCCTGTCTCAAAACTGGTTCGTTGCAGATATGAGAGCTGAGCAGCGCGGATCACATACAGATCTGGAACCAAATCAGAAGTCGGTAATAACCTCGCCTTGCTTTTTTAATGTTTCACAAGTCAAAGTAGGTACTGGCCAGGAATCTTTAGAGCACATCCATCTTGTTTTGATGAGAAATAGGGTTATTCCCGCTCCCCTTATTAGTTAGTGCGCCTATCTATATTTACTAGGCTGGCATGTTTCTGATCCCTTTTGTAAAGGTAGCCCTTAGGGAATGGTTTATGGATGGGGTCACAATAAATAGAATCCTTGGCATGCAAAGAGTCTTTCTAGATTGAAGTCTATAGCCGCCCGGTGCTCGCCTTGACAGGTTTCCACTACTTGGGGAGCAGCCCATAGTGATATTGTGCTCATGGATCATAGGGATCTGGTTTTGGTGAAGAATAAGCTGAATGAAATTCATTTAGAAGGGCCCTGAAGTGCCGGAAATCGCTTTTCAACAAAGGATGGGAATTTGTCCGAGAAAGGACGATTGAGTTCCTACTTGGAAATTTCCATAATGTAGATCTTCCACATAAGGTGCCCGTCGAAAGAAGAAAGCGGGTTTGGCTTATCCTTGATAATTTCCGTCCAGTTTCAAAAAGTTCTTCTAAGGATCTCTCGAGTATGGATGTAGCGCGAATCGGCCGCCCCATAAGTTTTATGAGAATGGGTATTCCCACTAGAAACCCTATTACTTGACGGCACATATACGTAGCGTAGATGAGTCCCTCAAAACAAGAAGATAGACAAGCTAAGCAAACGTAGGATAATATCTGTTCTGTACCTTCCCTTTAAAGGAGAGAGAGCTCTAGAGAGAAGAGAGCGGTCGGCTTCACTCAATCTCTACTACTTTACTTACCAGATTGCAGAGTTCGAGTAAGCACCGGGAAAGAAAGACACATCACGAGAAGAAAGATTCGATGAAACCTTTTACAGCTGACGAAGACTAGTACTATATCTGTTTCTCTTCGGATTCCGCTATGAACTCACTCCACCAGGAAAGGTTAGCTATGATTCAGATTCGAATATCAACACCACTAGAAACCCATGCCAAGGAAAGAAAAAGCAAAGCTTCCTACTTGAATTCAAAGTCGATAGCCAAGCAAAGCTATTCCACTTGGTGAGGCTTCGGACTTGGTATGAAATAGAGATCAATCCTGGAATGGTAACCTATGAAACGGTAGACCTTGAGCCCGGAAACATATCAATTGAAAATACATCTTCTTATTTCCAAGAAGAATAGGGAAGCATAATCTAAAATAAGTAAGTAGTCTAAGAGTAATCCTAGATTTACCAAAGATAGGATTAATCTTCTATCTCTTCATGTTTAAGATAAGGGAAGGCTCATCTAGATTGTATAGAAATGGGATTTGACTAAAAGAAAAAGAGAAAAACAATCCTGAGTAAGATGATAGGATGAGAAATCCTCTATTCCCGAATAGAGTCTTTCTCGAACTACAGAATGCTATGACATATCACAAAGTTAAACCGATCAAGCACAGAGAGATTACAAACTTCCCTAAGCCTAAGATCCATATTGAAATAAACCTAAGATCGAGGGATAAAGCACTCCTCGGTTTGGGATAATGCACTCGTATGTTCAGCGGAGATCGGTAATCGATACGGGCTTGGGAGAAGGAAGCTCGGGTATTGTTGGAAGCAAGCAGCCGTCTGCCCGGATATTGGATCTGGACTGGATATCATAGCTTGGGCTTGGATCTACCCTTGAAACTATACTAGAAAGTGATGAGCAAGACTATCTTTGGGAAAGATAGTCTTACTCTGATTCAAGAATAGTTTCTTCATTTCAATACTGATTCTTAGGGTTACCGGTGTTCCTATTGATTCAGCTGGAATGCTCCTACCGTTACGGCGACGAAGGGTCGTAAACAGTGCTGTATCAGCTCGCAGCTTGTCTTGGCCTATCATGGGATTCTTCTCGTTGGGTTAGCACTCCGGTCTAGTCCTCTATATGGGTCGGGAAGTCAAGTCCTATTGGAGGAGCCTCCTCATCATTAGGCTCGGGAAGGCCTCTTAAAGTAAAGCACCGATCATCTCTACATTCTCGAGGGGAGCTGGAACTCAAAGAGAGAATAGATACGTTCATGTCCTTTCCTGTCTATCCACTCGGGTTAGAAACTAGGGAAGCACCGCCTATTTCCAGCAGAACGGAAGATCGAAGTCCGCGCTTCTCAACCTATAAACAGTTCAAACACATAAGCCTCTTCTTTTAGACTATGAAACGGAGAACCAACCCTAGAGAAGAAATACTTAGATGCTTGCTTTTCCCTTGACCCGGCACTATTCTCATTTCCACTTCCCCCATAATGATATCAAGAACGGGCCCTTGCTCGAGAGAATTCCCTTTCCCTAGCCTCCTTTCTATCTCCCGCAAGCAAATAGGCCTTTCCACCTCAACCTATGAACCAGTCAAGCAAACTCCAATCCTAAGAAACAAGGGAAGATATTACGAGAACCCATCCTTTCCTGATGCTTATCCCATCCTAGGCAGTACCACACCACAAGTGCAAGCACAACCACAAGCACAACACAAGTGGACAATCAAAAGCAATACAAACACATGCATGCCAAGAACTATCACAAGTCTTCACACACAGGCAATGGAAATGGATCTGATCTCATGCTCATGGGGAGGAATCCTACTAGAATAACAAACAAGAAATAGGGATTCCAATAAGGAAGTATGACTAGTCCTATATAGATTACTAGAAAGAAGCAGGCTTTCCAATGACTATGACTATCCCTACAATCATGGATACCTCTGCTAAGCTTTACCAACACAAATCCCTACCTACTAGAATACTGTCATGACTCTACCAGCTACCTATACATTCCCTTTCACTTGCCTCAACACCTTGAGCTTGAGCTTCCTACCTTACACTTGCTACCTCTACATATACCTCCTTTGCCCGCCCTCCTTTACCATTCAGTTTCACTAGAAGCAAACCTTTCCTTGAGCTTTCGATATTTGAATTAGGGATACATGAATTCGTAATCCTCCTTTCCCGGCTTAGGGCTATCTTTTGTAAAGGTACAGATATAGGTTCGTATCCGGTTTATGGGCTCTCCCGAAAGAGTGAGTATAGAATGGGTGTTGGGATTTCCTTGAGTCGAAAGGTCCCTAGCAAGATAAGTCAATGTAGTAGTAGCCCTCAGCAGATCACTATCTGCATATCCGGTATTGGAATCGGTAAAGCTTCCTTCGTTGAAAGACGGGGTGGGAAGGGATGTGATCTCATTTATTTGATTTTAGTTGTGGGTATATCCAAGTAAAGTGCTTTTGTTGACTACTTTCCTCAAATAACTAGTCGCTAATTCCCAATCCTGGTCGATCAATCGAGGAAAGATCGGAAAAGAATAGCAAAGAATTCCTCGGTTTTGGAGATAAGAGCTGTGTAGAGCAGCAGTATTGAGCAGTCTTAAAAGAGCCAAGAAGAGCAGAGAAGTAGTTGAGAAGTAAAGGCTACAAAAGTGGATCCTTCAATTCGAATATGATGATGGGAAGTGAGCTGTCTTCTTCCTAAAGAACTATAACCATATCCTCGAAAACAACAACCCGCTTTCTTCTAACAAAGGGAGATTCCTTTTCTTTTGGATGAAGGATATGAATTGAAAAGCTAAGCAATGAAAAGACATGAGCAGAACAGAGGAGATTCTCCGGTTGAAAGTCTATAGTTCGTGGTTCTCACCATGGCCCGGCCCGGACTGGTATGATTTATCCTATATGTTTTAGGAGCTGTGCCTTGAGTAGAAAGGTCCGTTCGTTGAAGGGCCTCTCCTTTCCGTTGTCTACGAGATATTTCTCATTTGGCCTAGAATTTGCACAGAGCACTCTAGTATTGCACAGGATCGCTCCTCGCAGAGAAGAGCAGTCTTGATCCATCCACCGGAACCCTGAAAGCTTGCTCCAGCACTAGTCCATCCCAGCAAGAAAACAGATGCGAGTGCTTTAACGCGGCTGGCTTGATAGCTATCAAATCCCTTGCCCAACAGGAACAGGATCTCTTGCCGGCACCGCACGAATCGAATCATGGATCAGGCGTGTGGAAACGAATCTCTTGGATGCTCTGGGATTGGGGAAGCGAAAGCAGTTATCGAGTCAAGTCAGAAAGCAATCGAGCTACTACGGTACAAGAAGAATCTGTATTCGCAATGAGAAATAACATATGGAATCTGCCACCCAAAACAATAGGAATAGGCTTGCTTGTCCGCTCTTAGATCGCTTCATAGCTCGAGGCTCTGGTTTCTAGCAGATGTGAATGAATTCATTTCTACTCTACTCCGGGAATGGCCTGTCATTCGTACATTCAGATTCGTATTGGATTGTTGGAAGGAAGCAGTTGGCATTCTCGTTCAAGGAAAGGTACTTGTTCGAGGAAAGAAAGCGTATTAGTGCTCTGGGCTAATCGGTCGGGTAGAAGCTCGTAACAAGAGCAAGCATCGGAGAAAGCGTATGTACTCGTTCTCGAGTCAGGAAAGCACTTGTTGGCATTGGCGTCGGAAAGTAAAAGCAAGCAAGTAGTTTCGCATTGGCTACTACTTCTTCCCCATGGGCCAGGTTCTGCTTCTCGAAATAGCATAAGTGATCCTGCGAAACCGGCGATGCTGCATCAATCAAGCGTATCATGTCGACTTTCGAATCCGGGACTTGACTATCCTTGAGATAGCAGTTCCCTGGTCAGAAAGCGGAGTCACTAGAACGATATGAGATACACGCACATCTCGATAAGCCAATCCCAATCCCTTCAACCCAACCTTTACCAAAAGGGGAAACTGTAACAACAATGACCCTGACTCGGATTCCAATAGGGCTTCGCTTCTTCCGCTTGGCAAGGTCAAGTATATACACAGCCTAAAGCCACAAGAGAAGGTATGATAGGACAAGTGCCGTTCGATGCCTTGTAACCATTTCCATGTTCTGGTCCGGGTTCTAGGTCTAAAAGAAGCATTGGTTGTGTTGATCTGTCTCCGTGTCGCCTATTTGAAAGGGAAAGCCCAAGGTGTTCGTTTCCTCTACTATACGGAATCCTGGATATCTTGCCTTGGTTCCGACTCTAAACCGTTTCTAAACAGATTCTTTCTGCATACCGATGTTGGCAGTTATGCCTAGGTGATAGATGTATGTTGCTGGATTGGAAAGCTATACGATCCCTTTTATTCAATTATGACAGCTGAGAGGAATTTGGGATGGCCCCGCTAGAGTTTCCAAAATGAATCGAATTGAACCCTATTGTTTTTTCACTATAAATTCCATAGTATCAATACAATAACCTTTGAGAAATTGTGAGAACAGGAAGATGCAATCATTTAGATGGTGAAAATAGCCGAGAGTTGAGCAACCCCTAAAAGCACTCACAATGAATGGTACCAGCGGATACCAACCAGATAGAAACATGCTGAGAAATCTCTGTTATAGCTGAAACTAATATACCAATCCTATCCGTGACCGGTTAGAACTCCCATTCACTCACTTCTGAATGAAAGAAATGAGCTTTGCCCCTTCACTCACTTCTGAATGACTCCTTTAGCACTCTCTTTTTTATATCCAAAAATAGAAACAGTTTACCTTTACCATACCTTCCAAGCAAGAGTGTTTTATTGCAAGATTAAGTTATTACTGAACAAAGAGAAATTCTCATTATAAAGGATGAGAGAAATTGAAGCACTTTTTTTCTTATTCTAGCGCATTTGAATTGAATTGGTCTAATTTAGGACTTTCCAATCGATTTTTATCTTACCTAATTCTATCTACGCCTGTGGGTAGGTACGCCGCAAGCTCGGGCAGCTATCTTATTCCAAAGAATCTAGCTCCCTAAAAGGTTGCCGATACCATACCTCTATTGAACCCCATCGATCCAATTGTTTAAGTGTTTAGTCGAGAGGAACCACATTGACACCATGCTTGTGCTAAGCCACAGCTCCATCAAACTAATCTGGATTTCTTCTTGTTTACGAATAATGGGGCATCTGCCTAACCCTATCAAACCTCTCTCGCAACTACTTCTCTCTGTTCTCAAGAGTCTCAAGGATTTTTCGAGTCTCAAAGTCCTATTAGAACTCCCGCGCTTGCTCCTTTGGAGCCAAATGGATCCGAATTTCGGTAAGATAATACAAGAATCGTATTTGGTTGGGTTCTAACTCTGCTGTTCAGTCTGGCGCGGGTGTGATACCGGTGAAGAAGCGAGTAGTTGACAGTCAGGGAAGTAGATTCCTTTAAGGAGAGAAATTCATTGGTTTAGCCGTTAGGCGGAGCTTCTTTACACGTCGGTAGCGGAACAACCCAGGCAGCTTAACGTGCTCTTGGCACAAAGGTAATAGAATGGGAGTCTGACGACACCCGGTACTCGGGATCTCCTGCTTGAAGAAGCAAGGAATTTCAATTACTCAGCCGTTGAATAAAATAAACTAGATACCCATGTTTCCAATATTTACTTCTCTTTACTTGCAGGACCTGGCCTAAGCATAAAGTAGATTTGCTGCACAAGCTCAAGTGGAGGAGGAAGCAGGGGTGGCGAACAAAATGTTGGTATGGAAGATCTCTTGCTCCCCCCTGAAGGGTTCTTAGATTACCAAGTAAGGGAGGGAGGTAGGTACAATGGTTTCCTTCTTTTATTGAATACCAATAACGCGAGTAAACATTTAAGTGAGAAGTTAGGTAAGCGTTGCCAATGGCCAAAGCCTTTACTCTTTACTTCTTGACTATAGTAATAGTCAATAATGTCACTAGATTTCGCATAAATACTAGCCAGTACCATTTCCCAAACTTGATTTCCTTTTTATGCACCTGTTTATTCACCTTGGTCATTGTTCACGAACTAAGACGGCTTAGCCGCCTTTCTTTGGGCCGTATGAAGGAAGTACTTCAACGAATGGGTAGGTTGCCAACCCAACATTATAGGCGGGAAGTTCTCCTTTCTCCAAGTATGCTCATTAGACCGATAGGTGAGTAGCTAGTATAGTAGTAGCCAATACACAAAACCGATAGTAGAAGGGTCGGTGGATGGCCCTTATGTAAAGTGGCCACGCCGCATCCCTTCAAGAGCTAATCCTTTTTCTCAACGATGCAGTTCGCTTGGAACATGGCACAAGGGTTGTTTTTAGGTGTCATGTCCTCGGCAGACCACCACAAAAGGTCCGAATCAAAGTAAACTTCTTTTCGTGCCAGCGAGAAGTAGTAACAAGAACTCCTCCTCTGTTTAATATCAGCCTGGTTTAGGTCTAGGTCATAATGAATTTTCTGATACCTTCCTTCGTCCATAGATCAGTGTTATGCTTCTGTCCCGTGATGAAGAAGGATAGAAGAATGATAAGATAGGATCGTATTAGTGAGCCGTGGGAAAAGAGTTTTTTCGCACCTTGATTGGACCCACCCAAAAGCAACAGAATCCCTTTCTCCTCCTATAAGGAAATCTCGCTGCTTCACTCTTCTTCAAGTACCATCGGATTAGTCAACTCAAACGCTGAGAGATTACTATAGAACCAAGGCGGGTACTTTGATCTCGATAACGTCTACTACGTATTTGATCCATTAACACAACGACAAGCGTTGGTACCTTCAGAGGTATGCCACAGGGCTCACTACTCGGATTAACACTTTCCAAACGAAATAGCTGGGCATCGACAAATGACAATCAGCGGATGAAGGAGTGGATGAAAAGGGTACCTGAGTGCTTGCATGCCCGGATCAGCCCAATCCCTATTAGTGAGTGATCAAGCAAGGTCAAAAGAAGAGCAAGCCCACGGCTAGGCATAGTATCAAGAGATTGCTCGCCTGTCGCATGCCTAACGAATCCAGAGAAACAAGAAAAGCATGACCAATTGAAGGGGTCGACTGCCCAAGGAGACTAAAATAACTATTAAGTAAGGAAGGAGGATTTAGTCACACCCACACCTAGCCCTTGGATGAAGTAGGGCAGCAGCTAATGGGTCAAGTTTTGATACTGGTTCCTCAAAACAGCTTTTTGACTCTATGGGACATTTATGGAATTTCTTCCATCGGCAAGAGTACCTTTGTTTCTCAACTTTAATGATTTTTAGTCTCTCGATACTAACTAATTAGTTAGGGAGGTGCTTACTTTTGTAGTTAAGGATCCAAAGAAACAGGTCTGGGGTATCACAAGATGAAAGCGGAATGCCTGAAGCATAGAGAAGTGAAGTACAAGTATGAATAAGGAATGGTGGCACACCGCGAATGCAAACTCTCACCGATAGGGAAGAGGGGGCGGCTAGCTAGGGCTTACCTCGACTCCCTTTTACTCCAAAGATCTCAAATAATACTATAAAATATGTGCTTGCAATAAATGTAAGCTAAAGGAAGAAAAGCAATAAAACTAATTCACTTGCTTCTTGGGATCGATAAATGGCTTTTTTCATTTGGGACTGCCCTCTTCCAAGAGTTCATCCACGAAAGGAATGGGATATTTTTATTAATGGTAAGGCTATTTAGTTTCCTGTAGTCTATACACAATCGCCAACTCCCACCCATCCTACCTACAGGTACAGGACTTGAAAAGGGCAAAGGGCTTGAGCTTGGCCTAATCACAAAGAGCTGCTAGCATTTCATCGACCAACTTTTCAATGGCTGCCTTTTGATCGGGCGAGTATCTATACGGCCTGAGATTAATCGGCTCAGCTCCTCCGTAAGAGGTATTACATGATCATGGGTCTGGTGGTAACTCTTTTGGCTCATTGAAAATGAATCAAATGATTCCGCTCGATGGATTGGATCCTGTTCAAGTTCCTGCTCAATAGAAAAGGTAATTTGCTTGTTATCAAATGGAGGGTTATCTCCGTCTTGACCGAAGGTATCTTTCCCGTATGCCTAACTTGTCTTCTGCTTCGTGAAGTCAAGCTAAGTGCAACGCGTTATATAGTGATTGATGTGCCTACTCACTCTATCTATAGCCCTTTCTTTTGCTTTGAAATGATCAACCTTGATCTCCGCCACAAGAAAAGAAGAATAAAAACCGTTATGATTAAGTGGAAAAGTTGTATCTGAGAGATAAAATGATTTATTTCGACGGTTGCATGACCGCTCATTTCTGTCAGTTCAGCTCTCTACCGTTGACCAAAAGTCTGATCTAGCTTTGTGCTGTATGCGAGGTAATGATAGGATCCTTGCGTAGGAGAACTTGTTTCAGGATTTCGGTATCATTCTAGCCCAGCTCCGTTCTGAAATTCCATTATCATGGCTCTACGACATTTTGCACTCTTACTTTGAATTGAAGTCACTCTAATCAAAAGGCAAACCACGAAGGAGTATTGAAGAACAAGACCAATAGGGTCACGAGAAGATCTCTCAATAAGCTACCAATCGCGGGTCTATTTTTCACTCTCTGCTATTATTCAAGTTTTATCGCTAACAGATACTATGTTTATGAACATAATAAGGAAGAGGTTCTTATTAAGTAGGGGGAAGAATACGGAAGCTGGTCCTATCGAAAGTCAAGGTACGGGTCCTGAGGGTCACTGTTTCAAAGATAGGTCGGCGGATCAAGTAGTTCCAATTGTGGACCACCAAAGCAGCGTATTTCAGATCCGCATGCAGAAGCAGCGCCCAAAGAAGAGTGTGGTGATAAGTATGGTGATAAATGGGGTGCTGGTCACAAATGCCCCAAGACCATTCCTCCGCACGTCTTCCCTTAGGCTCCTATGGGCGGCAGCCGTAGAATTAATATAGCAAGCAAAGGTGCTTGCGGCTTCAGAGGCAATATGAGATAAAGCTGACTAAGAGAAAGAAGTAAGCGTATCTTGCAGCTGTTTTCATTCCTAGATCTTGAACCGTATAAGATCAAGCATTGATCTGATGGATCAAATGCTTTCGGATGAACTACTCGATCAAGGGCTTATTAAGAAAAGTAAGGAAGGGAAGTTTTCTACCGCGTAGTGGTATCTTTTTACTGACTATGTCCTCCACCAATATATCCAATACTTGGACTCCTCGAGAAAGGATTTCTCTCCTTGAAGAGACCGAACTAGACTAGTGGCCGGATGGAAGGGATGGGACTAACTACGTTCCAAAGACTTGATCAACAACATCTGTTCCTTAACTCTCAGATCTGCCCTTTTTATATCAACATTCCGAATTTAGCTCTACTACCGGAGCCTTTCGATAGGAAGGAATGGAATCTTATCTTACACGAGAGGCCTCTTTCCAAGTTTCTCCGTGCAATCTGAATAGGAGACTCGAATCCTATTCAGATTGCCAATGATCCATCAAGCATGAACTAACCAAGCATATTGGTTTCGATCACGTCTATCCAAGTCAATAGAGCAATTTAGAGCGTAGCGGTATCTTTTGCTAATGAAATGAGATTGGATATGAATGTGGAATTCATTGAGTGGAGAGATGAACTAATCTATACTCTGCCTGCCTTCCATTTCTCTCAAGATTTCGTTTACAACACAACATCAAACTCCAATTTCATGAATTGATAGGTAAGGATCGCTGTCGAACAGCTCTTCTTCATTTCTTCCGGAATTCTTTCTTCTAAGGTAGTAGGTATCGGGTTTCCTGTTCATACTCCGAACATGAGTTAATATACTCTTGTAGAGCAGATCACTTAGGGCTTTATACTGGTTCGACGACCGGGTTCTTGTTCCTTTCTCTTCTTTGTCTGTCCACTCCCTTTGTTTTCAACAGCCTTTTGGAGCTTCTGGTACCACCGGTGTGATCTCATTCTTGAATGCTAACACCTGGTGTCTCCCTAACGCCACGCTTTCTAAGCAACCTGAGTGTTCTCTGAACTAGGTGAACAATCCAGGCGATAGCGTGAAAGGGCCTCGTCATTGCTCATCCAGTTTCACTACATTAGCCTCCTCGTGTTCCTAAGGGCTACCACCAACTAATGCTTTTCGACTTCCGGCTAGAGCTACTAACCTACCTCGAACAAGAGCTGCATCCCGTAGCGCTTTGAATCATCATTTTACTATTCCTAGGTTCGATTCCTGCTGTCTTTACTTTCTGCCTTGCCTCTATGCCTTCCTGGTGGGTGACTGTGACACTGGAGATGGTTCGATGGTTGGTGACTCTAAGCCGAGTGATGCTTTCTTAGTTTCATAAATGCCTTTCTAAGCCCTTTCCAATCAATGGAGAATGGTTACTAGAGCTAGCGCCTGTCCCACTTTAGAACACTAAGAACGTAATAAGCCTAGCCGACAAATGCACTGTGTTAGTCCGATCACTTAGCTTTTGCTTTCAGACTCTCATCGATGCCTATTGCATGACTCTCATTCACCAAACTAGAAACTGTGTTTACAGCTAGAACGATGAATGTAATCCTACTATTCTTTAAGGAAGGGTAGGGTCGTCTGAGTACGGTACTATGGACATCAGGGCATATTGAATATAGTCATATAATTTGGTGTGCCGACACACCCGTAAAGGTTTCTACCTACGCAAGGAAAATGAAGAAAGCAAGCCAAATACTGAAATGTATTAAGCTATCGATCGGGGACATAACACTATGAGGGTTGTTAAGGCGGGGCTAGGAGCTTGATATGCTGCCGACTCAGAATCAAATGAGCACAGGGAACCCTAGTCAACATTCATATTTCTACCCACCGGTGGATGATCGGTCACCTTAGTTCCAATTTAGCTACTGTTCATTTTCTTGAACTCCAAGAAGGACCGATTGCTACATACTCTTGAGAAACAAGATGTTATGACGCCACAGTTCAAGGGTCCAATGATCCACCTATGTTTGTGTCGGATCTTATCCATGCTGCAACCAGGCCGTGGAATATGGAGGTGGTCGAGAACATATGTATGAGATGGACGCCAAGCAGTAGCTTAACATTCCCATCAGTCATGTTGCCCAGCCGGAAAGAATGGAAGAGCATTTTTCAGATCACATTCGTGCATCGACTTAACAGGATCCGCCTCCCATAGTAATATTATGAC